>JAUMJL010000556.1:17500-617500 GCA_033558185.1 Dromococcyx pavoninus
AATAAATTGTTATTTTCAAGTAAAGGAATATTTAGTTCACTTCAAAATATTGATAAGACATACCTTTTCCCCCTGATTTTTGTGGCAGTTGATAGTAACAGAAATTCATAGAAAATTTCAAATTCTATAATTAATATATTTCTATGACTGTTTTGAAACTTCCATTATTTCAGACAATTCTGGTATAAAGTGTTCTGAATGCTCCAAACTCCTTGCTTTCTTGGTGGTGTCTCCCTGAATACTTCCCCAAATTTGGATGCACTAACTAAAACTGGGTTGTTGTATAACACTTCCAAGTGAATGTTTCTTTTTCAAAGCTGCTTGGACTAGAATAATATCGCATGCCGGGTTTGGGAGACATTTCAAGCCCCGTTAAGTGACCGATACTTTCATCATGGTGCTTGCTGATTCACAGTCTTATGATAAATAGTCTGTGATCAGGGAACAGCATACATTCATTGCTGGTAGGCAAAAGAGCAATTTACTTCTATGCTTCTTCTAACTAAAAGTCCGCAGACACATCAGGTCATCACTGATCAGATATTCATACCTTGCAACAGTGGTTTGTGGGCTTGTCTGAGAAGAGCTTTGAGGTTTCCAAGTGCTGAACAGTCCCATGCAATATGGTACCTGGGACTGTGCGCATCCCCTGGTGCTGGCCACTGAAAATACCGTTGTGTGGTGCTCCCTCCACCCTTCATGGGAAAGGAGAGGGACAGAGGAACCTCTACAAGGTGTTTCATCTCAGCCTCAGTAGATGTTTAAGGGAGAGGGGATGAATTGCCCTGTGAAGGTGCTGCTTTCCATTAGTTTTTATCATTGAGGAGGCTAAACATCTAGATGCCAAGCAAATAGGTTGCTAATGTTAAATGAGATGTACCTCAGCTCTACCATGGACTGTTGGCAGTGTTGCATCCTTTATGTCCTGCCAATCTGAAAGTGCTCTGCAATTGTAATACAGCATTACTTCCAATGAACTGATATTGCAGATTCTTATTTTGGCTGGAGTATATTAACTGTATAAACAGTCGAGTAAACTGGGCACCACAAAAACTTGCTGGATGGTTGCTGTGTGCCCCATAGGCATAAAAACATGTGCAAAGAACAAAGAGCTGCACAAATTGACTGCAGATATGACCACACACATTAAGATGCAACACGTCATTGAGACAGGAGGAAAAGTCTTTGTAGCAACCAGTACTGGGTGGAACTGACTAATCCCATTAAAAAGAACCAAACCCCATTTATAAAGGGCCAGCTTTTGTGCTCTCACTTACACTGGGGCAAATCTACTGACCCTGTGGAAAAGGAGCTGAGAGAAGAAGCTGGCAGAGTGTGAGTCCCCATCCTTGCCTGCAGAGATGGCAGCATCTGTGACAAGTAGCAGGGCTGATATGAAAGTGTGTGTGGCACTGTTTTCTCTGAGCACTCTGTCACATGAGAGACAGAAAGCTAGAGGAAGCTTATAAATCTACTCACATCAGAATGTTATGGCATGGGAATGTATTGATTTCAGAGGAAAGACGATGAGAGTCATATAGATACTAAAGTTCTTGGGAAACTGACTGCTACAAGCTTTGATCCTCAGAACCTGCAGGCTCCTCCAGGAATTCCCATATTTCAGCATGCTGTGAAGTCCTGGTTGCTCTTTGCTTGGATGCCTGGATGAGAATTTGAGGAATGCTGAAGGCAAGGTAGTGACTTGCATGATCCGTGAAGGAGATGCTGACTGTTCCCAACCAAAACAGGCATTCAGTGATCCCCAGAAACTATTGTGTTGATAGCTTGTTATCTGAATGAAGGAAGTTTGCTACCTCAGTTCTTGTAAATGATCTTGTGAAAAAAATAAAAAGGAGACTGAACTACCATGAATAGCTCCTGTCATGCCATTTTTTACTCTTTGGATTTTCATATCAGTAATGGTTTGTCTCACTTGTGTCCTTTGACTGCAAATGCCTTGATGCTGTGGTGACAGCCCTGGCTTACCCCAGCTCCCCTGCAGGCAAGAGGCACCATATAGCTGAGGGCACATTTGTAATCTTCCTGTGTGCACACTTGCCAGCCAGAACGGCTGTGCTGGTTACCTGGGCAGTCCCTGCCAAATATAACAGCTGAATTTGGCACACCCTTCCCTTGCTGAGGTCAGAAATTTGGGTCTACCTTCCTTTCCCTCGCTTAATGCTAGTTGAAACTGGAACCAAATTTTATTAGGGTTTGTGTACTGAGAGGAAGGAGAGGGTAAAGGACAGGTAGGCGCAAAGGCAGCACGATTGCAGGATTCTTATTTCCTAAGCTAAAATTAACCAAAGATTACACAAATTTTGGCTTGGGGTGAGCCACAATTTAGGGAGAAAACCCTAGTGCCAGGCTGTGGGAGAAGGTCCTTGGGGCTGCAATGGAATAAGAGGAGGGAGCTCTCCTCCACCCAACGATCCTTCTTACCATTTCTTTCCTTGGTTGTTGCCTTGGGGCCACCTAGAGCAACATCACCACAGGAGAATAGGGTTCCTTTCTTGTGCTTGTCCTTTGGGACTCGGGGATTTTCTTATGTCCTAAATTATGTCAGAGTGAGACCCTAGACCATGAAACCCAGGGTGAGTGGGCTGCATGGCGCCCCAACACACTCCAACCCCTATTGGGCTGGGCAACCTGGAGAGTCAATGTACCTGGTGACATGCTGAGTCTTGCCCAAATGCCTTCCCGTGGCAGGTGTCAACCTTTCCTAGTCTCACTGTCTCAGCCCGTGGTGCCTTTGTGAGATTGTTTGCTTAAGCAAAATGTTTAAGAAATTTATGTCTGTCTAGTTAAAAAAAAAAATCTTGAATTCTTGTTTCTTTCCACCTTGGCCTGTTCCTGTATACAAAAAGTTTAAAATAAAGGTGGGGAATATATCTCCGCTCTTACAGTTCTGTTTGGAGACATTTGTCACATATAGTTGAACATATTTAATTTTACATGAGCCCTTTGCAGCTCACCTCTAAGCAGATGTTCATCTACACCTGAAAACAAGAGAAGGGCTCAGAGTTGGCTCAGCTGAGAGAGGATAGACCAACCAACATACAAGTGAATTTTTACAGGGAATATATTTTTAGATTAAGAATTTTATAAGTTGTGTATGTCTGTGAATATGGTTGTGCATGAAGCTTTCTTTTTGTCTGTCTCCCAGACCTGCTTCCCCCCCTCCTCCTGCCTTAGAAAATTAGCTTTCACTGGGCTTTTATAGTCGCACTTTTAAGTCAGTCAAGATTATTTTCTGGTGCTTAAATTCCTAGTTAACATGTCATGGTGCCACTCAGTGCTGGAAATGATGTAATTTATTGGGTAGCTGGTCAATTGCACAAATAGCTGGAAAAACAAGTTTAGCTTGATATAAATAACACACAACAGTATATACAGTACACCACCTTGCCTCCTGCTGCAAATCTCCTGATTTTTGTTATTCTAGTTTCAGCACTCCTAGCTGCCTCCTTACATTCACTGCTACGAAATAAGATAATTATAGCACAAGTAAATATTACCCAATCAATCTACTGTAACAACTGTTAAAACAAGCTGTCTTATAAATTTTGCTAACAAAATATGCCTCAACCCAACATACACAGAAGGTAAGTTTCTCTGACCTTGAAATAAATTTCAAGAGCAAAGAACGTTACATTCATAACGAATATCCAGTGATGAGAGGCAGAACTGGGGTCCAGCCCTGTTTCCTCAGACCTACTGAAATCTTCTCAAGCTCAGGGGCAGAAGGCTGGTGTGTTTTAGGACAGCTTCTCTGTTCATGCAAATAGGAATTGTCCTCTGAAATCACAGTTTCCTCTCTTCCCTTAAGGTTGGACTCAGGCAAATTAACCCTACTCTTCCCAGGACAAAACCCGGTCCTAGTAATTACACGTCTGATGGTTGCGCACAACATTAGCAGTTTGGTGCAAGAAAACTGTAAAACCTCTTAAAAAATCAGAGCATTCTTTCCCTCTGTCCACCAAATCCATTTAAAAAGAAAAAAAAGCTGTCCACGAGATCAGGATCAGTGACTCAGTGGTAAGCTGCTCACATTTCTGCACTTTTGGACCAACCATAGCAGCAGATCTGTTTTGACATGCCACTGGATTTAAGTTTTAAATTCAGGCGGTGCTCTGCAGGTTTGCTCACTAGTGAGGTGCTGAAGTTGTACCTAGGGAGGAAAAATCTCAGGTGCCAGCATATATACTGGAGGCCGCCCAGCTGGAAAGCAACTTGACGGAGAAGCACTTGGGGGTCCTGGTGGACACCAAGTTGACATTAGCCAACAATGTGCCCTTGTGGTAAAGAAGACAAATGGGATGTTGGGCTGCATTAGACAGAATGTTGCCAGCAGCTGAAGGAGGTGATCCTTCCCCTCTGCTCAGCATTAGGCCAAAACTGGAGAGCTGTGTCCATTGCTAGACTCCTCAGCAAAAGGGAGACATGGACATACTGCAGAAACTCCAAAGAATGTCCATAAATATGATTAAGAAACTGCAGCACCTGTCCTACAAGGAAAGGCTGGGAGAGTTGGGTCTGTTCAGCCTGGAGAAGAGATGATTCAGGATGATCTTATTAATCTATATAAACACCTGAAGGTAGAGTGCAAAGAAGATAAGGTCAGGCTCTTCCCAGTGGTGCCCAGTGGCAATGGACACAAATTGAAGCATGGGCGTTCCCCCTGAACATAAGAAAACACCTTCTCACCTTGAAGTTGACAAAGCAGTGGCAGAGGTTGCACAGGGAGGTTGTAGAGTCTCTTGGAGATATTCAAAAGCCAACTGGACATGGTACTAGGCAGTCTGCTCTAGGTGGTCCTGCTTGAGCAGATGGATTGGTCCAAATAATCTCCCAAGATCCTTTTTAGCCTTTTTGTGATACTGTGATTATGAAAGTCTACTGGGACATGATGCAGCAACACTGTAGGACACCAAAGAAGCTGTAATCTTGCTTGTGCTCTCTATGCGGAACAGTACTTCAAGTCAGTCAGTCCCAGAATCATACATGGATTTAATGTTTTGAGAGAGGCATTTGTTTTGCCCCAAAAGACAAAACCAAGACATATGGAGTAAACAGAAGATGGGGACCTGGAGTGAAGGTAGGATCAAAGTGATGTGAGAGGCACCTTGAGCTGCACCTTAAAGGAGGAAAGGAGTCCCCGGGAGAAGAACAGTTGCATCAACAGAGGTAAAGCCTGCTAGACAGCCTAGACAGGGCAGTGTTGGAAGGCAGCTGGTCTACTCCCTTTGGAAGCATATCATGTTTGGTACTGCCTTGTGTCCCATCATGGGACCAGCTTTCTCCAAACTTGTTTCACGCCTGACGTTCTAAGCCAGACATTCAAAATGGCCTCGGCACAACTTTCCAATCGAAACACCCAGAGTGAACATACAGACCTGACTACATCCAACCAGAAGCTGTCAGCCCGTGGCTTAGATGCGAGCACTCTGTGCTGGGTTAGGAATTGGCTGGATGGCCGAGCCCAGAGAGTGGTGGTGAATGGTGTCTCATCCAGTTGGCGGCCGGTCACCAGTGGTGTCCCCCAGGGATCGGTGTTGGGTCCGGTCCTGTTTAATATCTTTATAGATGATCTGGATGAGGGGATTGAGTCCATCATCAGCAAGTTTGCTGATGATACCAAACTGGGAAGAAGGGTTGATCTGTTAGAGGGTAGGATGGCCCTGCAGAGGGACCTGGACAGATTGGAGAGATGGGCCGATTCCAATGGGATGATGTTTAATAAGTCCAAATGTCGGGTACTTCATTTTGGACACAACAATCCCATGCAGAGCTACAGACTGGGGACAGAGTGGCTGGAGAGTAGTGAGGCAGAAAGGGACCTGGGAGTGCTGGTTGAAAGGAAGCTCAACATGAGCCAGCAGTGTGCCCAGGTGGCCAAGAAGGCCAATGGCATTCTGGCCTGCATCAGGAATAGTGTGGTGAGCAGAACCAGAGAAGTTATCATCCCCCTGTACTCGGCACTAGTCAGACCTCATCTGGAATACTGTGTACAGTTCTGGGCCCCCCAGTTTGGGAAAGATGTCAGGATACTGGAATGTGTTCAGAGGAGGGCAACGAAGATGGTAAAGGGGCTGGAGCATAAGCCCTATGAGGAGCGACTGAGCGAGTTGGGGCTGTTTAGTCTAAAGAAGAGGAGGCTCAGGGGAGACCTCATTGCTCTCTACAGCTACCTGAAAGGAGGTTGTAGTCGGTCAGGGGTTGGTCTCTTCTCTCAGGTGACCAGTGACAGAACTAGAGGGCATGGACTCAAGCTACGTCAGGGAAAGTTTAGGCTTGATGTGAGGAAGAAGTTCTTTACTGAAAGGGTGATTGGCCATTGGAATGCGTTGCCCAGGGAGGTGGTGGAGTCGCCGACCCTGGAGGTGTTTAAGGGGAGATTGGATGTGGCACTGAGTGGCATGGTTTAGATGATGGTTGGTGTTAGTGTTGGGTTATAGGTTGGACTTGATGATCTCAGAGGTCCTTTCCAACCTTGTCATACTGTGATACTGTGTGATACTGTGAATAGACACCGCTGGTGTTAAAGTGTGAAGGTTTCCTGCCTTGTTGGAAAGATCTGGATTTGCCATTGTGAAGCTAGGGGTAACCTCACAAAGCCAAGCTTAGACCAACCAGAGAAGAAAAAAGAGCAACACACTGTACAAGGGTGGAGAATAGGAACATGAGATTTGGGATGTGTGGTTTTGAGTGTGCATGTAAATTGTTTGTGTGGGCAATTTGCTGTTTCTATAGTGAAAAATCCTGATCTTCCAAAACTATCTGTGTGGAAAAAACAGGGACTGCAATTTTCACTATTCAGATTTATAATCTGCTCTTGAAAGTATGCCCACAGGAAGCAAAATTAGAATTTTCTTCTCAGGACAGTGCTAGCTCAGGAGTTTAAAATGTATTTTGAGCTAACGTTTTTGTGAGTCATCCTGTATCACTGAATAAAGATACACATGATGTGAGCACTGAGGATTTAAGAACAAGCCAGGGTTGTTTTGTGCCTTGCTTCATTGTTAAGAATTTTGTAATTCTGGCACTAGCTGTTCATTAGGGTGAGTCTGTCCTTGATACAGCTCCACAAGACACGATAGAGAGATAACTTTGGTCCTATGAACGTGCTGCTAAGATCTGAGCAGACGAAATATGTGACTATGGACTTTTGTGGTACTTTCTCACACAGAATAGATAGATAGATACTAGCTCACACTTAAAGGGAAAAACTAACTCAATTTTCTGTGCATGAAATTATTCTGTTTAATGTGAGATATATCAATACACTACAACAGCGTGTTAAAATATGTTTGGTTTGTAATTACATCAGCTGCATTGGGAGAAAAAAACAGGGGTTAAACAAGGCCACATGTTTAATCAGAAGTCCCAAAAGGCTATGAATACAAGGAAAGCTGATCTTTTTCATTATATCAATACAAGGCAGTTATGCTGTGTGGGTTTTGCATATCTTTCTGTTCACAGTCAGAGAAGCGACTTCTATTTCAATAAGAATTAAAGCAAAAGAAGAACAAAAGGGCGAAGGAATTGATCTGGAGGAGATGATGATAAATCCCACTGCATTTTGTAAAACCCTCCTGCTCTTTTCTCCACAGCGGCATCATTGTCCTGTCATAACCATTTCCTTAATAAACAATTAAGCTTTATGTTTGGAATCGAAACATATTTTTGGGGGGCGAGGAACAGAAGGACTGGTTGGCTGAGGGTTTGGCAGCAATACAGTCAAGAGTCTACAGTGGTTTGAATTTGATCCAGTTTGTGTTGCCCTCAATTTATTAACCATCCTGGTACAGGGGAATCACTGTTGGTCCTCCATACTGTTTTGGTAGGTCTACCCTATAGTAAGATGAAGCAAGACAAAATAGCGTGTATTTCTTTTCTCACAGATATTTGACTGATTTATTTTGAGAAGCATATTCTTGCTGATGATGTTCATGCCCCTCATGAAACACAGCTCAACAGCCAAGTGAATGTTGAATAATTTAGTACAGATATTCAGTTCTGACGTTTGAATACAGAAGTGATAGGGACAGAAAAGCGATGAGTCAGGTGGCTACAGCTGCATGTACAGTCTGTACCTCTGCCGATAGCTGTTGCGATGTAGCACGGTCAATCTGGTGTTGCTGCACAGATGGACTGACATGTTCCCATGAGAAATCAGCCACAAAATCAACTTGCATTGCACAGCCACTGAGCTCTACCACAGGAAAGGTCTTGCCTTCTCCTGTCAACTAAGGGACACGTAGCATTGCTCCGGCCTTCGGTTTGAGCCCTGAGGTGGCAGTGGTCCACTGTGAGCATTTTCCCTTTCTTTTGGTGGCCTCCAACTCTGACTTGCACTGAGAGATAACCTCACTCATGCTGCTTCACCTGTGTAACCTCAATATGAACAGCTTTCAGAAGGGCTGTGGGCCAACAATTTTTCAAAAATTCTGAGAAATAGATCAATGAAATCAAAAGTGCTCTGCAGAAATTCACTACCGAAATCAAAAGTTAAAAAAGAAAAAAAGAAAGGGGGAAAGGCCAGCGTGGCAAATAGTTTGCTCTGAATATTTTACTTGTCCTCAGGATAAAGCCTGGGCTCCTCTCCTCTGCTCCCTAACCAGAGGCTGTAGGGACAGCTACACAGCTACTGTCCATGCTGGTAATAGTCCATGACCTAAGTTACTCCCTTGATTTTCAGTGCCATCAGTCTGGCAGATTCCCATTGTATGTAATTATTATTAATATCTTTTTTTCCCCCCAAATGCTTGGAAAATGATGAGGTCGTTTGCAAACAAACAGTTTCGTGAAAGAAACAGCTGGGTTGTTCTGGTTCTAGCTCTTTACAAAGGATTTCTGCATGTCTGTCGAGGCAGGGTGTAGCGTGATGAGCTGTTTCTGTTGAGAAACCAGAGTTTACAGAATAAACAAAGTTGAGGTAAACCCTGATTATGGGGAAACTCTGCTTTAGGCTGTCTTGCAGCCTTAACTCACATGACTGGCCTGTATTTTTGGAAATATTTCCAAGGTTTTTCCTTTGTCAATTGGTGCAAACGGTTGGAGCCAAGTGCGCCTAAATTCTCACCAAATTCTCCTTAATCTCTTCAATTTAAGCAGGACTTCAAACAGGCATGAGGAAATCAAGGGAGTTCCCTAGGGAACACTCAGCAGGGTACCATCCAGCAGAATCGGCTCAGTGCTTCCGGCTCGCAGCCACGCACGTAGTTGTGTACTTTCCTCAATGGGAGAAGAAATAAAGCAATGTATGTCAATAAGCTAAAGGGAATTATCTCTTGTACAAGGAAAGCAAGCTCTGTGTTTTCCCTTGTTTGTTCTGGGATTTTTACTATTTGTACTAAATTTGGCATGCCAGAGATTGAGCACAGCTTCCCTTCTCCCTGAGGACCACGTACAGACATGTTGGGTTCTTGGAGTGGGAGTAGCTCAGTGAGGGGGATTTGATGAAAAATCAGCTGCACAGGGAAGCGGTGGAGCTCAAAGAGCTCTTTTTCTTGGACTTTGCACCTCTGTATAATCTAACCGCAACCTAAGTGCTCTTGCTGTTGCCAGCTCTTCTCACCAGGGCATTGCGACATGAGATAGAAGTGGCCCCCGTTGCCTCTGGCTCCTCCAGCTCCTCTCCAGACCCTGCCTGAGCCCCAACACAATGAAAATAGACAGAGCCCGAAATCTTCTCATCACACAGCTATTGATTTTTGGAGAGTTACTAATATCAGTGTAGGTGGGATGAGATGTGCTGATGTGCCTCATCAGCCCAGAAAAGATCATGCAATTCAAATTCTGATGTAAGAGTCTGATTGCTTGTTCTGCTGTGTGGTGGGAGTTATACAAGTGTCCTAGGTGGGCGTGAAATACAAGATCTTTATTTGGACAGCCAAAAAAGCCCAAGGTCTGGTATTGACTTCACTTCAGTCCTTGCTTTAACAAAACATCTTCCCTCTTCATTGTGGGATTGTTTGTAATAGGGCTGGGGCAAGATCTCTGGGTTGCATGCGGTTAGTTGTTGCTCTTTCCATCACAGTGGGATTTTGCAGTTTTGAAGCCAGGAGGTGAGTGGCTTTCTAACTAAATACTCCAAGATTTCTATTTGTTATACATTGCTCATAAAAATGTTCAAAGATAGAAGGCTGCGTAAGTAGGATGATATGCTCCTACTCTGTTTCTGACTGTCTTTTAGCCAGACCTTCAGAGAGAATTTTATTTGCGTTATGATCTGAATTTCTTGAGATCTGTGCTTACAAGAGGCCATGATACTACCTGGGAATTTTTAACTGAGAGATGCTTACTACCTTCTACTCCTTGAAATGAACTAGAACATGCTGTCTGTGAAATGTGAAAGAAAAATGAAAACAATTTCCTATTTGCTCTCTTTGAAGTTAAGGGGGGAAAACCCCTCAGAGTATAGCTGAATTACCACATAAAGTAACTTTTAAAAATTATTATTATTATGGAAAGATCAAAGTAGAGGGAGAAAAGCATTGCGAGAATTTTACTTTGATGAGTTTAGTTAAAAAACAAAACTTGGTTTGATGGGGGAGATACAGACACAAAGCACTATGTGCCAGGGATTTGCTGAATACATTAAAAAAGTGCTGAGCAGTATTAAACTAATGCAAAACTGAAGATTACACAAGGGTAAACGCTGCAGCTAATATTTGACTAGAGCTGAACTGAGGGCTGAATGCCTCCACTTAATTTGCAGACCATGCCCATGGCAACCCCCAGGAGGCTGGGAGTTGAGGAGACAGACATTTTATAGTGAGGAGCCACATTATTATTATTTTTAAATTTAGGAAAAAAATCTGGCTAAAATTTCTGCTTCTAAACACTGCAGAGAGGCAACCAAGAGAAAGCAAGAAAGAGGGAACAGTGAGTGTCTTTTGGAGCTGAAAGACCTGCTAAACTAATACCCAATAGGTGCAAATGTTTCTCGTAAATAGATGATAAATAGAATGGAGAAAATCAACGTTGTCCAAAAGACATGCTACAGATAGCTATTAGCCTGAAGGGACTTGCAGACAACGCTCAAGCATGTGCATGAAAAGTGTGTTTGCCATAGGCATTCATTTACATGCCATCCAGCAATGAAACAGTTGTGGTGAGTAAACAAGATGGCAAAGGGAAAGCAATGAAATACGAAGTGACTTTGAAGTTCAAAGGAATATTTAAGAATTATTTCTTCCACTTGACCCGGCCCAGATCGTGGCTGGTTTTCCTTCCTGAGCAAGACGGGCCATCCCCATCACACTGCTTTGTGGCCTGATTCTGCCTTCTGGAACTAAGAGCACAAACGACTTCTCTTGATTTACAATTAAGAGCTTAATATGAGGACTTCCAGTTACAAAGAACAGCCTTAAGCCCCTGACAATCTGTTGCAACTCCTATTTGCTTGAGTGGTTTGAGATGTGAAAGAAAAGAGAAGGGGGCAGTGCTGGGAATGTGGTTGGTTTAAACTTATTCCTCAGATAACTTTTTTTTAGTCATTGAAGCTGTAAGTACTTTTTAAGCATGATATGCTATGTCTTCAGTAGCACAGCAGTGGATATCTTTAGATTGGGTTTTCATCATATACTTTAATTTTCTAGGCCAGGGGACAACCATAATTGCTGAACAATTCAATGTAATGGAATGGGCTCATTCAGCGCTTTTTACTGCATTTTTCCACATAATATCTAAAATCTTTTTTTCCACCATAACCCATGTTTATGAAAGCAAGTACTTAACCCGCACATTTCCTGGGCTTGAATCATTTCCTTAATAAGGCATAAAATTTTGTTAAATCACTCCCCTTACATTAACACATCATTATAAGGAGATATCAGTGTTTAGCATGTCAGAGGCATACACCAGTCTGTGCAATGTACAGCTACACCACTCAGCTTCAGAGCCTTGTACCATGGCTTTTGAATAATAATTCTATAAAAGTAAGAGCTTTCCTTTTCTTCCTTTCCTTATTTTTTTAATTCAATATTTTTTTCCTCGCTGTTATAGGCTGCTGTCTTACACAGGATGAGGTATGTCAAACATGTTAGCTTTACTTTTAGTTTTGGCTTTGATTCTGATAAATAGAAACAAAGCAGCAAGCAACAGTTACAATCTGAAACTGTTATAACCACAGTTCATAAAATAATATTAAAAGATGGTGAAAGCCATAAAAATCTCCGTGTTCCCTTATGTTGCTGTGTTCTGTCAGACAGAAATCTGTTTTTCCAGGGAGACACTGGAAAGGCTGATATATGGCTTCAAAAATTAAAAAAAAAAATATATACAAGCCAGAATTTCTCCTGTCATGGGGCTGTGAACTCGAACTGCTGCAGGACTCTAGAACCTCCAGAGCCCAGTGACCTGGGCATACAGGTAGAACAACTCATGGGAGCGATTCACCTGACATCAAAAGATTTGCTTGCTTGCATTGACTTAAGCATGGGCTTAGGACCTGGTCTTCATGTAGATTTCTCATCACTGTGTGAACTTTGGTTTGGAATAAGTCTTCTTACCAGAGTTTTGCTGCAACAGCCTTTTGCATAGAAGGGTCACTGAACTAAAAGCTCTACGCCTTCTGTTGAGTTAAACTTCACTCTGTGTCCATTGAAAGGGTGGCGTGATCAAGCCTCTGCAAAGCAAGGTCCAGCCATGTGAACCTGAGCCTTGCTCTGGCTTTGTTCACTTCTGAGCTCTACTGTACACACAAGGTCCTTCTTAGGGGAAGGTCTCATAACTCTTGAAAAGTACTAGTCAATAAAGTTGAATTTTGCTTAATTTTTGACTGGGGATAGAGCTTAGATCTGTCTGCATTTCAGGCACTTGCAACATCTATCCCAGGAGCAAATTCTCGCTCAAGAGAAGGTCGCTCGATGGCTTTGTTCCTGGCTAAACCAAAGCAGGCACAGGTTTATTAACATAAATCTGTAAGATGTCATTGTTTCATAATCCAACAAAAATCCGACCCTTTTCTTGTGCTCTGAACCTTTTCCTATTTTGTGAGCACACACGAGAGCAAGTTACAACAAGAATGGGTGCTGGTAGCCTGCTGGTTCAGTTCTCTGTAGTGCGTTCAGTGTTAGGATGAGTGGCTAGCAGCATATTACTACAGTGAGCCTATTTTTATGGGACTGGGCTTAGTTCTCTTGGAAATGTGAAATCATAATTATTTGGTTTATTTCAGTTTGAAGCAATGCAGAAAAAATACAAATTCTGAGTGTGCAAGAGGAAAATTGCCTTTTATTTTTCTCCTGCTCTCTCTCTCACACGTCCTTTTCTAACTCTTGATCCTAATGTGTGGCAGTAAATAGTACTGGGAGAATTATTTATACTGAATTATTTTGTTGATATATTTCGCCCTGGAAACTCTTCAAGCATGTTCTGATTTCTCTCAAAATTGTTTGAAATGTGCCAGTAACTGTAACCCATATGGTATGGTTTCCCTTCCCTAGTTGGATGACTGGCTCTATAGTGATGGCTCTGATGGGAGTGCTCAAATGGGTCGGGAATGTGAAGCGTGTCTGTGTCTTGCAAATTTTTCATGAGTCACGGGATTTCCACCAGATCAGACCCTATTCGTATGGTTAAAAAGAAAAAAAAAGCTTTATCTCTGTCATGAATTTCCGTCCAGACCAGGAAAAATCCCACTCCTCCTCACTATAGGTGCCCATTTTCTTTTCCAGTGTTCTGGGTGAAGAGCAGCCCATGAGAGCCCAAGCTGGCCAAGTTAATCCAAATTTCACAAGAAGTTCTGTTAGGGATAATTCGTTCCTGCACTTTTTCTGCAGGCATGGTGGAGATTCCCTACCTAAGGCTTTGGGGAGATCAGTTTGAGCAGAAATCCAGCTCCCTGCTGAACACCAGTGAGCATACTGGGAGAGGAGGTTCTGCACACATTCCAAGTAAATGAAAATCTTCAAAGCTCAAGCTTTATTTCTGGAAGTTGGGTGTGGTAGGTGAAAAATTGCTTGAACTGTGAATGTTAATAGGAGACAGATACTGGATGAATGTATGTGTGTGGGTGAATGATCCAAAATGAGGTTTTGAACTTTGAAGCAGAAACCTGCTACTTGCTAGCTGCAACTGGGACAGGCTGGTTGTCATTTTCTGGGCTACATAAAAAGTAGCACGTCCTGAACTCTGCTGTTAATAAAGAGATACAGGGCAGAGACATCTGTCAGGAGACGGATCACATATTGTACTTTCGCATATAAACTATCTGGATTGTGAAATCTGGGCTTGGAGTCCTGGAAAGCAGAGTTGCCCAAAAAGAAGTGCTTCCATAAAGAAGAATTGGTAAAGGAAAACAAAGTGGTCAGGAAGTGGAAGGTCATGATCCTGGCACAAGGAAGCCTCATGGTAGTGCAAAAGCACCTGAAGATTAGGAAGATGGGTAATCATTGCCACTAGTCCTGCTCAGTCGTAGGATTGTGGTCAGACCAAGCGAGAGCAGCATGAAGACTGTGGGTCAGAAACCCTATGTTCAGTCCTACTGCATGATATTTTCCACATACTTTTCTTGACCAGCTGGGAGTGTGCCGAGCTTGGTGATTGTACTCTCTCTTCTACCCTATCTACCTTTTCTATCCCAGGGATTACCCTTAAAAAGACAATTTGTGCTTGCAAACTCATTTGCAATATGCTGATGTAACAGTATAGAGTTTCCAATATAGCCATCAATCCAGGCTGGCGTTTTTAGGCAATGTATAAATATGGAACATGCTTGTCTATGCTTTGAGGACTTTTATTGAGGAAAGAACACAAATGACGGAAAAGCACAGGAAGGAGAAACTACAGTGTCCAAGTTTGTCAAAGGTCATTAGCACGACAGGTCTAATTCCTCCTGACACTGACCTGCTGTCTCCTCACATTTTTGCCCTGGTAAACAAGTATCCAATACAAAACGCCTCACATCCCTCACAAACATTTAGCATCTAATATCTTAACTGAAAGCACTAGTAGTTTGACATGATTCTCTGGACCATCCCCTGTGCTGTTTTTCTAGATAGTTTTTCTGTCACGTTCAACCACACATGGTTACACTTGCGTAGAGAAATGCTCAAAAAAGGTAATTTGTAATTTAAAGATAATTGTTTCAAATGAAAAGATTTGAAAAGGTGCTGAACAATCTGGGGAGTGAAAAAAAATCTCAACAAAGGCCCAGAAAATGTTGATCATCGTGGTGTCACTTAACAGTAAAAGGACAAAAAACAAGAGTAAAAAGCTGACAGCAATACACACTTCCTTTATGTGTTTCTTTCTTTACTTTGTACCTTTCTTGCTTAATTCCTTCCTTGCTTTCTTGTCTGCCAAACCTCCTCTCTTCCCTTCTCTTCTCTTCTGGCACCGGCAGAAGCATATATACAGGTTACTGTCACCAAAATAAAGTATGAGTCAGTAATAACAGGGTCTTACAAATAGTAAGTTATGGCTGGTCAGAAAGTCTGCACAGTAAAACACTATTAGACTAAGCAATCACGGTATATACAGAAATATGTCCCCACTTCCCAACAGGTATTTGAGGATGCACCAAAAAGGATTTCACTCCAGATAATCCAGTGTTGGACTAAGGCAGGGCCCAGGGATAGAACAGGGACTCTGAGCCTCAGGAGCTGAGGATGCTTTGCTTCATCAGTAGAGCATCAAAGAAATGTAATCTGAAAATTGTCAACATTTTTAGAGGCAGCGACAACTATTTCCATGCTCCTCCATTCCATTTTATTATGGTGAAAGTACGAAGAAAGGCACTTGGATATGAAGTACTGTGCCTGAAAAAAATCCATACAGATGGAAAAATTAAAAAATTACATGAATGGAACAGTAATATATTCACAAGTATAACAACATCCATCCAGAAAATGGTACACTGTGCAGTCATTAGTAACCCAAGGACCAGTGCCCTGGGCTCTCTGCCTGGCTCTGCTTTTTGACAATCTTACGAAGGCATTTTCTGGGGAGGTAAAAACCTGGTGCAGGGAACTAAGAGTAACTCAAATAAGGGACTTACATCCTGAGGAGGCCAGCATCTCTGTTAACTGAATATTTACATACCTTTCAGAGTGGTGTCTGGCTGAATGAAGCTGCTCAGGAGCAAAGGCAGATGGAAGCTTGCCCAAGAGCTGGGTTTTCCACCCAGGGTTGCTCGAGATCAAAGGAAAATGGCACTGCTGGGCTGACCAGGCTGTGGCAAGCTACACTGGTGTAGGAGTAAATCCCTATGAGATCTGTCCATTTGTAGTTTCTTGCAGAAGAAGGGCTGTAATGTTTCCTGAAAGAACTGATGATTCAGCAAAATAAAATTAGGTTGATTTTTTTTTCGGCATGAGTACTCTTTTCAGAATATTCCTCTACCCAAGACTGAAAATGCTTCCAACAAAATGAGACTAGAAGGATCATCATCAAACAAACAAATAGGCAGCAAGAATGGAGAAGACACCTGGCCCTACAGAACTAAGTGGCTAGTACTGTGGGGAATCAAGAAAGTCTCAGCAGTAGATTGAAATTACAGTATACACTGTAAGGTACACCAGAAAAATAATAGAAGGCAGACATTCATTGTTTGCAGCCCAAGGGTTCTTTCTAAAGAATTTGATAAATTCATAAGAGTAGGAAATCCCTGATTAATACTGGGCGTAGATGTATATATTAGTTATGAATTAGATAAAAAAGAAGGAACAGCTACAACACAGTCTCAGCGGGACCTGCGACCCAAGACATTATAACATGCGCCTGCTTTTTGCACAGCTCCAGACAAAACAAACCTCTTGAGTAGGGAGAGTGGTGACTGGAGAGTGGAGGTTTGGCTTCACTTGCCCCAGGGGAGGAACTTCTCTGGGCACCCCCATCTACTCCCATGTCTGTGTGAATGGAGAACACATTGGGTTGAGTGATTGCAACAAAAATGTAGTGTTGCATCTTTAGTTAACATGAGCAAAAAATCACAGTTCCTCACCCCAAATTTCCTGATAATCTTCTGCTTCTCTCAGACCTGTTTCCACCACCATTGTCTTTAAACTCTTGTAGTGCCGTTGATTTCAATGGAGCTGATCTGAAAGCTACACACGTGGGAGACAGAGAAGAATCATTTCACTCCCTTGCTGAATGACATGGACAGGACTTCATAGTTGGCAAATGCATATATTTAGTGGCACCATCACACAGTTGTGATAGTAGATGTTAATATTACATTAAACTAAAATGGATATTCCAAGAAAAACTGCTGCCAAAACACGTACCCATTCTGGTAGCAGTGATGGAGAGAAGCCAACGCTCCTCCTTCCACCCCCCACAAAGTCTTCATGAAGAGTCTTCAAAAAGTTACTGAATGCATAAAGGGGGGGGGGGGGGGGGAATGTCATCATTACCTGACAGTAATGATCACATTTCGTGGTAAATAATTACCAGTTCCTAATTACAAATGTGAGCCTCTTAAATTGCCATAATTCAAGACAACATGCTTGCCGCCTCCATCCATAAATCACAATTTTTTCTAGGGTGTGGGTGAAAGAACCATCTGTGCTGATTTGCACTGAAGCCTCCCAAACCCCCAATTTATCAGTATTATGTTCATCTTTCTGCCCATTCCTATTGGCTTGAGCTTATCTGAACAAATGTCCTGTTCCTCCTTCCCGAAGCAGGTCACCAGAACAGGCCCTTCAACATGTACACTTGACTCTACAGTACTCATTGTTGTCTGCCTACAGTGCTGGAAGGGCTATTTAACCCATACAAGCTGGTGACCACTGTTTTAACAAGCCACTGATATGTCTTCCTTAATTTTCTGCAGCATGATGTTTACTATGAGACTAGCAGAAGTTATTAATTTTTTTGCCTGGAGGTACACCCAACAACAAGGCACCAAGCTTGCAGAGCAGCAATATTCCTACCTTAGTGTTTACGTCTCTGCCATGGGCCAAATGACTCATATATAGTGTTGCAGATGTTTCAGCATTCCTGTTTTTTTAAAAAAAAGCCAGCTCTATTGGTGACTAAGGCTTATTTAAGTAGTCTAAACCCTCAGTATTTACAATATAAAAACACCACAAGAAACCCCTCTCAGACCTTAAGCTTCTGTAGGATTTAATTTGGAGGAATTTTATTTGGAAATGCAATATCCTTTCCTCCCCTTCTTTCCCCCCCACTTTCTTTCTTTTCTATGTGGATTTAAAAGAGCAGATCTTGGATGTAAATGCACTATTTATAAAATTGAGTTTACCTCATTTGTGAAAGAAAGGAAAGACTGTCAACCTTGATGAGAAAGAAACAATTCTTAACAGCAGTCAAGTACAGGTTTAATATTATTGTTTTCTCTAGGTCTGAAATGATAGAAGTTTTTGGAAATTTTAAATAAAAAATGAAAAATGAATATGTGACTCAGTAAATTAGTGTATCTGAGAGCTGCTGCCAGAGCTGTTTAAAAAAAATGTGCAAAATAGCTTACCCTAGTTTAGGATTGGAAATCTTACAAAACGCTTAGAGGCAGCACTACCAAACTATGCTTCATTCTGAATTTTGCTACAACTATGGCCAACTACAACTCTACAACAACAGACTTAAACTGAAGCATCACTGTCCTGAATCAGGTCCTAAGTGTCATTCCTTTATCTGGTTATTTCATTCACCTTTTTATCTCATGTTCCTTGGCAGAACAGTGGGATATGGTCCACACAAAATTAGTTTTAAAATGATTTAGTTAAACTGGCACAAGACATGGTCACTCAGACTGATTTAAATCTGCTCCGTATCAATTTAGTTCAAGTAATTTCCTGATCAGATTAAGCTAAATCAATACAAACCAACTTTAAATAGATTCCAGTGTTTGCACTGGCTTAACTAATTTGATTCTAAAACACACCTTTAATTAAACCAGTGCAATTCTGAGTGTGGAAAAGGCTTGGCAAGGTAGAACTGCCCATCCATGATAATTAGCTAGTATTTTATTACACTGTTGTGCTAATTGTGACCTGTAAAATACAGTAAAAAAGCAATGGTATGCCTAAAAAGTGTGACAGTAGGTGAGATTTTGAAAAAATGTAGTGTTTTCAACATGGCTTGGGGCAGTCTGACTATGGGAAGATAGTTTTGGCCCGTCAAAAGACAATTAACACATTTACAAGGAAGATGTGCTTCATTAATGAAATGGGCTGCTCTCTAGAGAATCAATAACAGTTGGAGAAAGCAGTCCTACCTGCAGGACAGGGGTTGTTTCGGTCCTCTTTTTTGTTTCCATCTTTTTTTCCTTGGCTTTTATGAACAATTCTCACAACTTTGTTAGCAAGAGAGAATATCTTTTTTCCTGGAGTGACCATTGTTTGCAATGTGAATAAACACTATGGGAAAGCTTTATTCAAATAGAATACATGAAACTTGCATTTTATCCCAGGATTAGAATTGTGACCATTGTTTTGTTGTTGGACTGGGGGATTTTTGCACTCTCCACAATCATTGCTATGTATACTCTGCTAGTCACAGCAATTCTGTGCTTGATTCAAACTCAGAAATTTGCACAGTATTTTTGGTTAGCAGCCCAAATGTATTAGAAACATATGTAATCTCTTCTAAAATAATTGATGCTCCAAACAACAAAGTAGCCATGAAACCTATGTGTTATTGTTGTTCTGCTAGCAGGGAACTGAAATGTAGGGAAAATTGAGACCTAGCCCACATCTCCTATGCATCTTGCATGTCACCAAGCAGCCATGCACATCTGCCTGCAATATCTGCCTGGGCTGCCAGGAGAGGTGGGTGGGAACCAGGAGGAGCAGAGAGGGATCCACTCAGGTAGACTTTAATTCCCTTATCATTCTGCTGATTCTGTATGGACATTGAGCTCCTCCTGGGCAGATCACATCTTCTTAAACAAGGTGTCTTTTACCTCCTTCAGGGATTGAGAGACCCAGCAGGAAACTTCATGTGCCTACACATACTAAGGATGCAGATCGCCCAGTTTTCTCTTCTTGTGTTTTGATTCATGTTTGATTAGGTAAAAGCAAAATGGATGTTAGGATACTGAACAGATGCTTAAAAAATAATCCATCTTCTCCATGGTATGTTTTGTTACAGTGTCTTAGTTGTTTGTGAAAAAGAAAAAAAAAAGTGCCTGGCAGGCTGGCAGCAGTGTGCAAATTTAGGGATGGTGCCAAAGTGTTGCATCAGGAAACGACCTGCCCCCTGTGTTATCCTGCAATGTCCCAGTGCTGTATAAACAGGGGAGGGTGAGACCCTTTTGCTTTGGAGAAGGAGAGGAGAATAATCTGGACTGTTATCCCTGGGTTCTCCCAATCATCCTAGGAAAGCTGCAGTAGAGGAAGTACTACTATAAACACCTCCTGGGGAGTAAAGTGGAAAGGCTGAGTAGAAAACTTGCAAACACTGTGAGGAGATGAAGCAGCTACAGAGGACCTTGACTGTCAAATGTAATCTAAAAAGGTGTAGGCATAGTCTGCGTGGTCTGCTGCACATCTCCCAGCTCTGAAGGGTAAAGACAGGATGGTAGATGCAGTTCTCCATCCCAGAACAGGTCAATGAGCCCAGACTGAGGTTGAAGTTCCTTGGGCTGCTTGCCTAGTAGCTAACTTAGGTATTGCTGCATGGGGCAAGTACACATCTTGCCCCTCTGCCTGCAAAAAGTCAGTAATGCTGCATCATTCCACTTATTCCTTGATTTCACTGTGGAAAACACACCTAGAAAAGTCTTTTTTTTTCATTCAACACAGGTGTAATGAAGATTTTCTTCTAGATGTGATATAAATCAGTTTATTGTCCATAGGCCGATGTCACCCCTGCTACGTGGTTCACTTCAGTTACTGAGATGAGCTCATGGATCCCAAACCACACAACGCAGTTCCTCATCATGACTAAGGAGTATTTCCTCTCACCAAGATGAAAAAGAGCATATTGGAAACTGAAGCCAAGAGCAGTCCCAGATGAATAAGGTAGCTGTGCTCATTAATTAATTCAAACTGGCTGGGACCCTGACAAGCTGCCAGTGTGCCTAACTGGCAGAGGCTGAAGAAGCTCTTGCTTAGGATACTTTCGTAGAGCATACAAAAAGTTAAGAGTGTGCAGCCAGGCACATTGTAACAACTTGCAACCCACCTTGTAATTTCTGGTTTTAAAACCTATCTTGATGAGTCAGAAGCAGTACAGAGATAATTCTGCTAGTGCAAAGAAAGCACGCATCCAGGACCTCTTCTTTCACTGTGAGATTAAAGCCTTCACTTGCTCTGCTTGGGCTGTTATTCTTTGTGTAGCGATGGTGCCAAAACTTCCAAATGACAGTCAGGGCTGAACACTTGAAGTATATCAGACAATCTTTGAGGCTCAAGTCCCTGAAGCTGAACAGCTCAATTGATAAGGTGTAGAGGGATGGGGTGAGAAACAGAGGCATGGAGAGATGGAGTGACTTCTGCAAGATCATGATGGAAAGTAAACCAGTAGCAGAGACAAAATTAGGCTAAAAATGTCTCGTGTAAGAGGCTCTTCATTCAGCATTTGAGAAACAGACGTGAAACACCCTTTGATGGGGCTCAGACCTGCTCACATACGTGTGTAATGAAGGGAGGCTAGAATTTTGATTTTCAGACAGAAATGTCTTAGCAAACCAGCCATGATGAGATTCTCACTCTTCCTGTCACAGGGCTAATGGTATTCAAAATTGCACAGGAGACTGAAAGCTGGACAAAAGTTTGTCCTTTTTAGTTGTGCAGAAAAAGTCTGGGCAGAGCAGATGTGGAAGAACAATCACAGAGACCAGTCTGAGGACTGGTAAACATAGTTGAGTGTGGAGGCCAGCACGCACACACTTGCTTTGCTAGTTGTAAGTGATCTCTTAGGGAAGGATCATCATTCCTCAAAGGACTTGATCTTAGCCACCACTGGAGTCTGTGCAGAGGCTCCTACAGGTGTTGATGGAGCTGTATCAGGCCTTAGAGAGAGCTGGTGATATTCTGGTGAATAAAACAATCTGTGTCCACTGCCCATAGAAAGATGAAAATATAATACTGGAATGTTCTATGGGACCATGAGTTCACGCTCACAGAGACACTCAGCTACACACCAACAACACACCCACATTACTCTTGCAGACTACAGAATGGAACTTTTCCAAAAACAATACCACAAAATACATATCTGTCTCTCTCTTTGCGATAGGCAGTGGTGTAGTTAAGGGTGGACTTGGTTAGAAAGAATATAATCACTTTTTATTTTTGGAGGCAAAAGTTTGCCTGCTTTTTTGGCAACAATAAGTGTGGGTACGCCAAGAAAAAAACTAAACCAGCCTTGTTTACCTTACATAGCTTCCAACCCTTTTACTTACTGAAAATGCCTCTGAGATGATATCCTTTATGTACACTGTGGTATACGTGATGGTACTGTGATAGAAGCCTTGATAATATCCCAAGTGCTCAATAAATCTGTCATTGTCTTCACATGATTGTCTGTGATGCTAATTAAACAAAACAGAAGAAAATCAGAACTTTGCCTACAGACTCTTTTTCTCCCCTTGCAGGACCTATTCTTTCCAGTACCAAGTGTGTCTGGCTCTCTCAGTCAGCTCCTATCTGACTCGTCTCCCACTGAAAAGCATGAAACGTCATCACTCTTCACAAGAGTTCATCTTTATGGCTCGGGTTTCCAGAGTTTGCAGACACATTGACGTAGACGTGTAAGTGACAAAAGCACTGTGGTAAGTCTTATCTGGCAGCTGACTTGCTGAAAAGGACCAAAGTGGAACTGACTGTTTACTGTATCTGTATCAGACAACTGTCCAACAGTCAAGGTTTTAAAAAAGAGCTGCCCAAAATAAGACATTTTCAGCATGTGCAGAGGTACATGAAAAGTGGTCTTTTTCCTAAAGAGGCAACCAAAAGTAGAGTTAGGAGAGTAGTGAGCAATAGCAATTTGTAAACAAATCTCCTAAAATATGTAAGTACCAGTTCCTGGGCCTTACATGCCCAAGTTACAGAGATAGATTTTTACATTTCACTTGGGACTATATTAAAATATCAAAGCCTGATCTTACATCTGATGCAGTGAATGGGCAACTTTCCCCTATCATTCATAGGCTTTGAATCAAGCCACCAACTATCAGTTGGCCTGTTCTACTCAAAAGCCAGAAAATGTCAGAGTCAATACAATTTTGTTTTGCTCTGTCCTGTTGTGCATAGCCAGTACAGTTGCAAATTTGAGACTGGAAAATAGTTTTCCAATAAACAACATGGTTTTCAGTGATTTTTTGTAAAGCATATCAAGAATCTAAGTACTCATTGCAACCTATTGCACTGCAGCTGTGTCAAGAATCTGAGGACCCATAAGTTTGGGTTCCATCCTTCTGGGTGAAGAACACCAGAAGAGACAAAGCATCAACACCCTATTTGAAACACATTCCAAACTTCCCAAAGTTCAGGAATGTTCAGATTGAAGTCTGACTTTATTTCCTAATAGGTAAAGGAGGCCAGATCCAAAACTTTCTTGTCAATCCAGGTCCAAACTTCTCCAAAGTCTATTTTGAGGCTGAATAGTTCTGCTCCTTAAATACCTGGGAAGAGGTTCAGTGAAGAATTCAAACTACAGGAATCATATGATGACATAATATGTTTATTTTTTGCTATTTCTCCATGTTTATTTAAAAAGCACCCATCAGGATGACTCTACACACTTGGGTAATTATTTTAAATACACACACAACTATGGATAAAAATTCAAGATATCTTAATTTGCTCTACCGCAACAGTTCCTATGCCAAAGCAAGAGGCTCCTTCAACTTGCCATCTTTATTTGCTCAACCTGTCATCTCCAATAAAAAATAAGAAAATAGATGCATCTTGCCAAGGTGCCCCCAAGTCAGTGAATCTGAGGTTTTTCATATGAAAAGGGCAGGGGCTGCTCCAGAATGTAGGACCCTGCAGGGGAAAATACCTGCTATCAGTGTCTCCTTCCTAAACAAACATATCTCTTTACCCATGATTGCACCTGAGGCAATATCATATGGGAGAGAAGGTATGTTGAGTAGCCACAAGCCAAGCATACTGGCTAAAACCATCTATTCCTCTTTGACACTTTATATTTTGTCTTATGTTCCAGTGGTTGTAAAACTCTATCCTTTTGGATCTCTTCCACACTGGAAAATTGCATCATGATAAAACACAACACCGAGGAATCTTGGTAACTAAGACAATGCTAAACATGCTGCTAAACATTGAACACAGACAGGGACTGTTGTGTTTAATATCACATCAGCTGGTTGTGGTTAAGCCCATGAGCTGACCAGCTGCCACAATGCTAAATGTAATGGTGTCTGCCTGTGCTGACTATTTAGCAGTGTGTTAGCAGCCCTAACTCTCTTGGGTCTTTTTTTCTTGCATGATCTGGTTTTCTAACACAGGCAAACATTATACTGATGTATGTGACTGTTGCGAAGATTGAAACAGTTTACATGGTACTTTGATTTATATCAAGGACTTCACTCTCTTAGTTGAGCTCCTGACTATAGCAATTGCAAACACCATGCTAGTTCATGCCTCACTTTTGTTCCCACTGATCCCAGCACAGCTGGATTGTTATTGCACTGGACTGATGGTGAAAATAGACACATGGCACCCTGACAAACCTTGTTTTTTTACAGAGGTCTTATCCTAGCACACGAGAAAGGGAAGACAAATGCTTGAATGGTATTTATGTACCAGCAAGATGGTGAGGAAAGAAATGACAAGCATCTGCTTTCCTTCATGTGATTGGGCATGATGTATTGGAAGTACTCTCAGCTCTGTAATGTAGAAGGATAACACTAAGTTAACTCTACTAATGGATCAGTTCCAGAACTATTTCAGCCTCAAGAAATATGTGGCATTTGGATGTCTTTTAATTTATTACCAGATATCAGACTCCTGCAGAAACAATAGATCTGTATGTGAATGGTCTAAAAATTAAAGCCAAGTTTGTGAGTTTGTGCAGCTTGATGCATGACAAACTCCCCACAAGACTATTGGGATGATCAGATTTTGGTTTCGGATAAGGAAAACAAAAGCATACAATAAGTGAAATCAGTGCTTTCCCTGAAAATGAGGGACAGCCCCCCCATGACATACACACCTCAAAGGGAGGAAATGGAAACCTAGGTAAGTATTATTGAACTAGCACATGGCCTGAGAATAGGTCAGCTCTTATCGCAGGTTTTTCATACGCAGAAAGGCTGTTTAGGGTCTTTCTCCTCACTTTAGTTGCTGATCTCCCAAACACTGAAATTACATCTTCAGCTGCACTACTTAAAGTTTCAAAGCTATTGGAACTCAATATTTTGAGATTTCTTTACATCTGCCAAATTTTAGTGAAAGTAATCAGTGGCTTCTGCTATGAGACAGAGATTATGAAAATAATGAAGAACATGTTAACTTTATCTTTCCTAAGAAACCGGATTAAAATGAATGTGCTACATTTTCATTAATGATATTTTTCTTTTTTATATTTTTTAATTTTTTTTTTTACATTTTTCCTATCACTTTTGTAAGAAGGGAAAAGCAGTCAGTAAAGGAGCTGGTATTTGTAGTGTGAGTCCAAACAGAAGAGAGAAACTGAGAAGATACAAAGGATGAGTTTGGACAATGAAAAGAGTACTCAAAAGAGAGAATGGGCATATTTAAGATTTTCATGCAAACATGGGGGCTCCTCAAGAAGGAAAGGGAGTATGCATGGGCTGTGGAAGAGGAGGGTGAGCTCTGCTGCTAGCTGGGCTGAAGAGGGATGAAATGGGAGTACAGAGGACTGTAACAAAACTAAAATAAATGTGGCATCCTTCTCCTGACTCCATTTTCACCTCTTATAAAACCCTAAATTTAGAAACAATATCCATGCTGGGGAGCTGGTTTTGTACATAACCATCACATTTTAAACAACAGTTTATATCAAGTAAACTTTCCTCCAACTTCATGGCGTTTCCAATATTTTTGGTATATAGTTGGGCTGAAGGCCACTTCTTCCTGGTGTTTCCTCAAAGGTTTCCCCCTCAGGTACAGACGCTGAGGAGGGTTCTCCACATTGGGCTGGCAACTGAGCTTTTACCTAGGCTGCCAACTGACCTCAAAGCCACTGCCTGGGAGGCAACTAACATCACATAGAATCCAAGATTCTCAGAAGCCTGACCAATATGTGACAAAACAGCTATAAAGCAGTTTCAGATAAAGTGAGTACGAAGTTATTGGCTATGGGGAGGATGAAGAAGGTCCAGACTGTGGAAATTCTGCACAGAGGAAGGATTGGGAGAATGAAGAGGGCACAGGAAGGAAAACAGATCTGTTCCAGCCAGTTAGTACGAGGCAATAGCAAGATGTCAGCAAGGCATTATCAGAGATGTGAACCTAAGTCAAGGGGAACTCATTTTGGGGAGAGAATGTTTAGGAGTCACCAGCATAAAGATGACAAAGGATGTGTTGGGAGACAATAAGATATCCCACAAGGAAAGTTCACTAGAGAGAGAGAGAGAGAGAGAGAGAGAAGAGCAAATAGAGGTTGACAGACAGGCTACTGGGCATACCAACTGGGCTGGGAAGTGGGTGGAAGAAGGAAGATAATAGAAATGGCAGAGAAGTTGGAAAGCATGAAGGGGAAGGAAAAAAGAAAAAATCAAAACCATATTCATAAGCAGAATAACTGAAGTGCATGGATCCATGAATGATCTTCAACAGAATTTGACTCCGGTTGAGAGTTTCCAGTGACGGGGAGTGAGCTGCAGAAGTTACAGGTGGAATGTTCAGGTTGGCATGCATGCTACAGAAAAGTATCTGAATAGTTTGACTCTGGGATGATGCAGAGTTTAATAAGTGTGCAGAGAAGGTGGGATACAACAAGCAAAAGGGATATTTCATTCTCAGTGCATACCCACAGCTTTTGCTATGCCAAAGAAATGTTGTAGGTACTAGTGAGGTTAGAGAAACCCTCTCCTTCATGTCCTTAGCAACTTGCAAATCTATTGCCCAGGCTCAAGGATGATTCTTACTGATAGGGAAGCAAGACTACTGATGGATATTTAATGTCAAAGCCAATTTGCCTCATCCTGGTAAGGACTTCTAAAATTCATTGCCCAAAAAATCCTCATTTTACTTAAATTCCATTGCTACAACTGTATCAAGGACTACCTAGCTCTCACTCCACCCCAAAAGTGCTTTGGTAAAAAGATGCACAGGGACTAAACTCAAGTTTAAGTGAGATTAATTTAGGCTAAAAAGGTCATGGTATGATACTGTCTGAATTTCCCCTTAACACCAGCAATCAATAGATCTAGTTCTGCATCCCTGGTCCCCCAGTGCTCTGAAGGAGAAGAAGGTAGATGTTCCCCAAGAAGAAAATGTGGCAACAACAACCAGCCTGTCAGAGTATGTGGTAGGGCAAGAAAGATGGGGATTTACTATATGGATAGCTGTAGTCCTTAGGATCCTTTGCACTTACAGTTGTTCTCTCATTTTTTGAAGGGGAAAAACTATTGTGCATAAAATGGCTATGTCACCTGGGCTCTGCAATAAAAACACCCTAAACATTCCGGATTTTCTTCTTGCAAAGGTATAGGATTGTGAAAACCCTTTTTGTCTAGCCCCAGAGTTATCCTGTCTAATGGGATAGCAGAGTAAGCAAGCAGAACTGTTGAAGGATTAACTTGCTGAGCCAAAAAAGCCTGTAAGTAGTTAACCAGTGTTTAGCCTTGCTGAACTTTCATAACACTGCTATTGATAACCAAGTGGGACCTGCATGGCACAGACTCATGGAAAAAGAGCTGGACTTGTCCTTTCTCAATTATAATAAGTCCCTTAAGCCCCAAGTGGTGAAAGATGTCAAAGTTAAGACGCCCATAAAAAGAGACAGCTGAAGGCAAAGCCATTGCCCATTTTCTTTGACAGAAACATAGTAAAACTATAACACAAATGGGGTGGTCTGGTAGCGTGTGCAGTAGGAGTTAGATTGTGTTCTCCTGAAACATGAATCTGATGCACAAGATCACAGAAAACAGAGAAAAGGTCGCTGCCATGGGGGTAAGATTTTCTGTTCAAGCATTTGGGTGATAATGTAAGCACATTGGGAGTAAGAGTCTATAGGAAGTTATATATATATATACCAAGGGTATCCATGCTTTTCTTTGTAAGTGTAAAACCAAGGCTTTGGGTTTTTTTATACAAGCTCATTTTTAATTTAACCCCTGGTATTCAAAGACTCATAAGGCTTGGCCCTTCTTTGTTTTATGAAAAATAGGACTGGGGTAGGTTTTAAAATAATTGTCATTTGATGACTCTGCTCTAAAGCTAAAGAAATCTATCACTCAAGATCAAATTTTATATTTTTTTCCCCCAAATGGAATGGATTCAGGTAAATATATATCAAATTACAGGACTAATACCCAAATATTTAAGCAGTTATCTTCCAGGAATATGAAACCTGGTTGGAAATACTGTTTTTAAAATTTCCTCTGACTATTCAAAATTTATGACTAGTTAGAACCTAATTAGATTATTTCCTCTCTTCTGGAGTCTATGAATGTCCCCAGTTTTCAAGATATACATGGTCTGACTCACCAGAATGGGATGGCCAAATTTCTGAGCTGCTTACCAAAATACACAATTAGCTGAGTACAGTCAGTCATTCCATCTGTCAGAGGGCTGTAGGAAGGGAAGACCCAGGAGCAGGAACTTCACAGAGGTCCCACCAATCATGCTGCTCTCTGGCCTGCAACTAAGCATGTGACAGGCACCTAAGGTTGTTGGTGACATTGGCCAGAGCTGTCTTCCTTGCCCACCTTCTCTCACAGCTGAAGAAGCAAATTACTCAGCAGCCTTGGTGCCCCACCAGCCCCAGACACTGGTCTCTTGGCATAACCTCAGGGAAAGAGCTGTGCTTAAACTCTGCAGTCACATACAGCTTGAAAGCAACAAGATGTACCTGTCATTAACAGCTGTCATTAGCAGCTCAGGGTATTTAATAAAGCAATTTATGGCACAGGAGAGCTTTATGCAGCCCATCTACACTGGATTACCCAGCTCGAGACTAAAGGCAAAGATACAGAACACGTAAGGTCGGACACAAAAATCCACGAGACTATCCCTATAGCTCGGGAACCAAGAGTGGGAAAGAATAGACAAACAGATGGTTATAGAACATGTTCTAATCTGTCACAGCAAGACAAGGCTCAATTTGATTGCTTCATTCAGTACAAGTGGACATGTATTCAAATACAGGCATTTTCTTATTCTCAGTTGGAAAACGTTGGTGTGTAAGAGTGAACAGTGAGTTAACTCCAAGGCGACGTGCCAGTCCACAATGCTTTGTCTGTGAAATGGGTTTTAGCTAATAACATTACTGTGCTCAAGCACCTGCTCTATTTGCCAAACCCGTGTCCCTCTTCCCAAAAATCCTGTCGGTACTCAAGGAAACAATTTTTTTGCCAGTAGAAGATGTGAAACCAAAAACAATGGAGATCCTCAACAACGTTTCAGAAAATGATCTTGTGGAATTGCTTTGACCATTGGCAACATTGTATGCAGCTGTGTGTCAACTCAGAAGGAAATTATTTTGAAGGTGATTGAAGATTTGCTTAATTTCTTAAATAAAGAGTTACAGGCACAGTCTTTTGTTTTGTTTTGTTTTGGACCTCGTATGTAAATTTGGCTCTAAGAACAATAATTTTGAATGTACTAGTGAGGGGGGAGGAAACCAGTGGCAAATTTGACCATAGAGCAGTAGTCTTCTCTCTGTCTGCTGATTAATGTAGACAGTATAGTGCAGTGTCAACTGGGCTGAACTGCTTCAACAGAGACTGGTGTAGCACCCTGCTGGGCACCTTCCCAAACACAGGGCTCTTCATGCAATCTGCATGACCACCTTGCTGTAACTAGGTAAAAATCGCTTGGAATGTCTTGTGATTGCTATTGAAGTCCTTACACGCTATTAAAAGGATTGGTTTTCTGTTTGGTCTGAAACTATACAATGCAGCCAGCAGTCTGAAAGGCTGTGTTCCTACCTCATAGATGTACAAATCCAGTCCTCCGCTTGACAAAGTGCAATTTGTTGTGCTGGTGATGGAAGTCAGAAGCAGCAAAAATCTGCAGTGCTACATCTAAACACTTGATTTCCAGACATGCACATAAAGCAAGTGCCCATGGTTCATCTCGATAGAGGTTTTTGTCTGAAATGCTACATTTGTGCATGTCTGGAAATTAAGGCATTATTACATGGTTCTGTAATAAAGCAGAGCTGCTATGGCCTTCCTAAAAGCTGATGGGTCTAATGAAGAACAGTGAGAAGACTACATTTTCCTCTGAATTCAGTCGAGGCCTCCAAATAGTACTTCTGTGAGTATAGGGAGAGTCAAGCCCAGGAAGACTGTAATTGTCAGCTAAATAAATAACTTAATTAATACAAACTCTGGGCTAGATCCCAGTCTGAGTTGGCAGTTCTATTCTATTTCAGGGAGGTATAAAACAGTGCCAAAGCCCCCAGATCTAGCCTTTAGACATTCTTCTTTTGTAAAAAAATCAGGCATCATGCGGAGGGGAGGACCTACCCCTGCAGGTTAGCAAAATCCTTCAGAAACAAATAAGAACTCGCCCAAAGGAATCTTTTTTCCCCTTTTTAGTTTCTCAAAAGCTCACCTCTGTTTCTCACCCCAATCTCCCATCATTTTTTTTTAATCTTCACATACCTCTAAATTTCCTGCCTTTTGGCTGGGACCAGGAGTACCAGAGCCAAATACTGTTATATCTGTTTTTGTGTTGGTTCCAGCCCAATTGGAAGCAGGAAATACTAAAATTCTCTTGGGTAATCCACTTCTCTGGAGACTTCCAGTCCAATTTTGCAGATTCATGAGTGTTACGTGCTTTAAGCAAAGTTCAGAGATGCAACTAAATCTTACGGCTCTAGATACGTAGATATGAGCGACACAGGGAAAGCAGTGAGTTTTGTACGTCTGTAATATCTCTTGCTATCCAGGCACTTGCTTGCACCAGCTATTGCAGAGTCTGTTTAGAGCTGAGCCCTAAATCATACTGTTTATGTGCACCTCCAGAACTTGGTCTGCATTACTTGTTATCTGAAGGTTCATGTTCAGGGTGAAGCCAGCAGAAGAGCTGTTTCAGGACCTGAAAGCAGAGAAAAAAATAAAACAAGCAGACTTCATCTTCCTCTCTTCAGTTCTCATCTTCATTCCTGGAGCTTTCTCTCTTTTGTAGCATTGGTGATGCTGTGTTGCATTATACCTCCCTGCCAGTAATGCCATGTGACAGACTTGCCCAACATGGCACAAGTGGCTGGAGACACCAGTGGTACTGTACACAGGAGCACTGTTAGAAATTCAGGATTCAGTCATTATATGAAGGACCAACTGGAAAGAAACCTCTAAGTGCTCTGCACCCAGGCAGCATTTGCAGTAGCTGTGGTGTGGACAGGACATGGACAGGACACTGCTTAAGCCCCTCCAGACCTCTTCTGCCAGGTTCCCTCTTCTGGGGGTGGATAGTAAATTTAAAATGTTTTGTTCTGGGAGGAGCACTCAGAGATGACAGTCCTGCAAAGATGGCTCCTCTCCATGGTGAACCTGAGCTCAGATCTGCTGATATTAAACATGTTTAGAGTAGCTACCATGCAACGGCACTAATATGTAACAGAAGATTCTACTGGCAGTGGAAAAATAAAAGCCTTTTGAGAAAGGAGAAGCAAAAAAGACTGAGCACAACCTGGGGAGCTGTTGGAGGAATAGGAAGGGATGAGTGCTGAATTCTCTTCACATCCATGTAATCTTTATCACTAGTGCACAAATAATTCCACGTGATGCCGCTTTAGTCATTGTGTGCCCACCAAACAGCATGGACACACAAAGATTCATGGACATCAGCCACTGTCAGAGAACCAAGGAGATTTGCTTCACGAGGCCTGTTTCTGGGAATAAAAAACAACTGAGCATGTGCTTCTTTGCTTGCTCTGGAGCTGATCGGAGGATACTAATTTAATAAGACTATTATTTTGTATTGTTTGCATGACATTAGCACAACATTAGCACCCATTGTCACTGGAGATTCATTTTAAGTAGCACTTTACCCAAGCACAGTAAGATGTAGTTGGTATGCTTATCAGCTGAACAGACATGATGTGGTACATCCCTTTTCCAATGGGAACTGATACACATCAATGATGAAGTAATATACCCCACAGATATTCAATATACAAACACAAGCATGACAAACAGCTGCAACAGTGAACCGTGGTAAGAGGTTTAACAACAGAGAAAACAATAGGCATTGTATACTGTAAGCTTATAAAATAGGACTGGAAGGAAAAAGGTTTTTTCCTCCCCTAAGAAGTGACAGATTTTTGTCAAATACAATTTGGCTGAAAACTGGAATTTGTGCTGATTGGAATATCTTTTGTTTCATAGCCTTCATTGATTTTAAAAGCAAAATGCAAAATAGTCACCTCGCATGGAGAGTTTTTCTTTGACCAAAAAAGAACAAATTTCAATGAAAATTTGCTTTGAAGAAAAATTTGCTGTTAGCTCTGATGCAAAGTACCTTATGGTAGGTGCTTCCTGTCTGTTTGCTCTTGCATTCAGCTCTGCAGTTCTGCATTGCATTTGCCTTTATTCAAATACCACCTTCTGCTCCTGATATACTGCTGCCAGGTCCAACAGCTCAAGCATAAATATTCCTAAATTTGAATGTTGGGGTGTTGTAGGAGAAGAGGAAGAGACGGAGAGGGGCGAAACTAGCCAGGGACAAGGGTGAATTCAAATCCCAATTTTAGAAGACTAGCTTTGGTTAAAAAGTTAAAAAAGAAACAAAGTTTTAACAGTTGTCGTTGTGGAGAAAAGCTAGAAAATGTGGAGCTCACGGGCTCAAAACCACTAGGCCACAGACAAATATTCCTAATTTTCCATGTTGTTTGTAATGGTGGGGGTTGAGGGCCCTGAATGGGCCAGGTACAGCACAACCTGCCATGGGCGTTTGGGGCTGGAGCTTCTGCCAGCATCTCTGTCCTGATGTCTGCCCCTTGGTGGTCCAGAGGTGCTGCAGCCAGCCAGTTGCCCCTGCTCACACACAACCTCTACACACCTCCAAAACCTAGGCCCACAAACCAACCCTGGGGTGGTTTGTGACTTCAGTGACTTTTGTCCTTCCAAATTGGCTGCAGAGGTAGAAAAGTCCACAAGACGAAATAAGAAGGACCTTGCAAGGATGATGTATGGGCTTTTATCTGGAGCAGCTTTGTTGCAGTAATGCTGATTTTTAGCAACAAGTTCAGCAAGTACATCCCCACCTCTTCCTGGACCGTCAGGGATACGTATATCCACATGATAGAGGGCCAGTTGCAGCCAAACATTGCTTGCTGGTTTTACAAACCTTAAATGCCATCTTCCTCTCCCATTACGAGTCATTTCTGCAGATTTTCTTTCTGCCTGAGTATCTGTTCTGTTTAAAAAGCAGGGTTTGTTTTCTCTCTGTGAAACTTCCTCTGAAGTAATAACACAAGAAGGATCAGTTTTCCTTATCTGAGGTTAGTCATTTTCCTACTCTGATCCATGAACTTGTATCACATTAGTCTCTCACTGGTAGCTCAGAGAGACTTTTGGTGCAGGACCAGCTGCTGTGAGTCTAAACAGTATGTTGAATAATCTCAAGAAGATTCAGCATGTCCATTGCACCAGAATGTGGATACTAAGGAGGGGTTTGGTGTAGTTTTCATCTCCGTGGGCTGCCTGCAAGGTGCTGGGAGAAGGCAGAGGCGAAATTCAGCTGCTGAAGCAATAACTCTGGGTACAGCCAGCGGGAACAGAAGCAGAACAGAAATAAGAGGGCAGAAGGGGGTTGTGACGTTAAGTGGAACTGAATAAGCACAGGTTATTTATCGCAGGAAAACAAGAGCTTGTTCAGACAGTCCAAGCAAGGCGTTTCCAGCAGAACAGTGGGGAAAGGCTGAGAAATGATGCTCTGGAAACCTGCATCTCTGAGGACCAGACTCATCCATCAGGAAGGCTGTTATGTTCTGGGAGTGAATGGGAATATGCATGTCCCTAAATTTCATTACAGATGTAGTAGAAGTAGTGTGGAGCCATGTCTAGCATCTATATTTATCCTAGTGTGAAATAACGCTTCTGTGAACAAACTCTCATGCCAACATGTTTAAAGTGGTGGAAGATTGTCATGGTTTAAGCTTTGTCATACCAGTGGTTTGACTCCTAGTCCTAGGTACATGACACTAGATCACACCTTCAGTGCTGCTGAAAAATTTTTCCTCTGGTGAAAAATATTATATTGTATTGTTTAATTCTAAGGAAATATTCAGCTATCATATGCATCAAGATATGTAGAACAAATGCTCTATCAAAAAAAATCCACAAATTCTAATGTGTTAGAAAGATATTTAAATCAAAGCTAATACTAGATGTTCTGTGACATAAACAAACACCATAAGAAAATAGGTTCAGATATTTTTCTCTTCTTTGCCTGCTACTTTGTGTGAGAAGTATACCATGAAGCAATGAAAAGATTATGCCAAGCATTTACTAAAACTCTCAGCTTCAAATACTACATAAAAATGGAAACATAAACACGGTTTTTAGAACGACATGTCTCCAAGGGGCAGACTGTGGTGGCCCTAGTGGTAAGAAATGCCTCATTGCACAGGATATCTTTCCCATACAGTCATTTGGACGACAACGCACATTGTTTGTAAATTATTTCCTTAGCAGAAAATGGGTTGAAAGGGTGAAACCCACAAAAGCGCAGGGAAAAATATTTGCAGATTTCCCTGTATCTTTTGAAGTAAAATCAATTGAACAGTTACAGTAACATGAAAACTTGTTTGGGTGGAAAATATCAGAAAATATATATTAATGCAAATCCTTAGCATCTCTGTCTCTGCATTGTTTGGGTTTTTTTATTATTTTTTTCAATTTGTTTTTGTTTGTTTCTAGCACTGAATTGTATAAAGACCCTAGTCTTCTCCACACTGGAGGGTTGGATGAGTGAAGAATATGCTGCTGGGATAGGATGCCGTCTAATGTGAGAGATTAGCATGTACCCTGCTCACAATGAATATGGTACATATTGCATGCATGAACACTTCTAAACAGCTATTGAAAATTGACTACAGTGATTCTCAGAAAGAAGGAAAACTATTTTTATAAGGTTTGATGTTAGACATCACTTGTCTGTTGTGAAAGAATTTATTTTGGAACAGTCAGCTTAGGTCATAAGTTATTCTTAATACAAATACACTCCTGCAAGGTTTGGAAGTTCAAGCTCCTTGACTGATTTGCAAAACCTTCTACATTCTGGGTTGTCATTCAAATTAGGGGGTACTTGATACTCAAAAACACTATATATGAAACTGGAACACATGTGAGCAACAAATACAGATACATTTAGCATTGAATCCCACTGAACTGGTCCCATTGTAAAGGCCACTAAGCCAAGACCATCTGTATATTACTTACTAGGCAGTGGGAGAGCTTGAAGCACTTTTTATTAGCTGTTTATCAAAACATGATACATGCCATCTGCATCCTGTTATCGCCTATTCTCCATTTGTGACCAAAAAGGTATACCTAATACCAAATCTCTCTTTTTTTTTTCAAGAAGAAACATTTGTGTTTCTTCCAATCTCAGAGACCTGCTTTGTTTTGAAAGTTTTCTAACCGCCTGTGTGTTACTTAAGTTCATGTTCATCAGCGGGTGATAAAAACAGGCTGTACTTTCTCAGTTTATTTTGCTTGTGAAAATACTTATAAGTATCCGCATAGAAGCCTTATTTTTGTCCTTACTCTTTTGTTGTGCAAAAGCTACCATACAAGCACCACCTTAGATTCAGGAGAGAGTTTACACACATGTATAGATGTATAAAAAACCCTGTACCAACTGTGCTGACTAGAACTAAATTGTAAACAACTCGTCCAGCAGGGAATCCTCCAACTCTGCATTACTCTGTACTACAAAAGTAAAAGATGAGTCAAGCTTCCCAGTAAACAGGATGAAAAAGCGATGGCAATGAGGAAAAACAACAGCCACAAAGAGACTTGTTGTGACAAGACTGTCGTTTCCTTTTTTGTCTGTCAAGTATGCAAGTATGAAGGGCACCTCAGCTACTGAGTTATTACTTAAGCAACCACAGGTAAATCAAAGAGGCTACAACTGTTTTCCATGTGAACAGGGGACTCTGAGCATTTTTTTAGCTGTTAATCCCCTAATGTGCTCTACTAGAGAGGTAAAGTTTCATGCATTTCATCATCAGAAGAAAAGCTGCCACTGGCCAATGAATTACCTGGGGAATCCTTTTTCCGGGAGGTCATGACCCTTTCATGGTTGTGCAATGCATCACGCATCTGGGACACCAGGACCTGACCCTTCTGTACAGGTGAAAAAGGTACCAGTTAGGGCTGCTTGAGAAATTGGGTTTTTGACTCGCCACTAGGGTGTCTCTAGAAGAAAAAAATCAGGCAACAGAACTGGTTCAGCTTCACTTGGCATTTCCTCTCAGCTTTCCTAGCTGAAGCAAAAACCTGAATGTGGTTTGGAGTGAATAGAAATATCTTTTATGAGAAGAAATGACATTTTTCGCTTTCTAATACTAATGAGCAAATAAAAGGAGAAAAAGGACTAGATGAGAAAACAAGACTGAAACAGGTGTCTCTTTTACCCGATGCTTCAACACTGGGGCACACACCCGCCTCCAGTTTGTTCTACTCAGAAAATTCAACCCAGATCTTAACCTACCCAGGCTGTGCCCTCACCATTAGGTGACACCGCTGGGACACGGATCATCTCCTGCTGGCACCAGTCTCCTTCTTGCAGTGCCGTGGGGACCCAAACACCTCTATGCCCCCTGCTACATGGGACACCTGGTTTCTGTATGCTACCCCATCAAGCATTTGGCCATTTATGAATGGCAGAACAGCATGAAATAGAGATTGAGATTGACCCACAATCCCAGAAAGATGTATGGAGTCTGTCCAAAGTGTACACAAGGCATACATGAGTAAGTGGCTCATTGAATAGAATTTGGATGATAAATTGCTCCTGAATAAAATTGTATAGCTTCTGCCATAGTATTATACCAAATCTTTTAAGTACATAGGTCTAATAAGACTCGTAAGATATCCTGAAGTTTATTCATATTTTAAACCTATGACAACTCAAGAATTGAGGTGAAAGCTATTATTAGGTTGGAAGAAAAGGGGAATATGGGTATTCTAGGTATGGTGGCTGACAAATACTATTTTAAATGGTGGTGGGATAAGTTTCAGTGGAAAATATCGAGGCAAGGGAAAGATGTTTGCTGAGTGACACAACAGCTGAATATGACAGTTACGATAATTTTAGATGGGAAGAGAAGAAACAGCAGAGAAGGGAATGGAGAAGAAGAGGGATTTACAGAAACCCTGTGATATTTCAAATAGCAGTTTGGATGTTGGAGAGGATACCTTTTTCTCAGTATTCCTGAATTAATTCTCCAATGCATGCATGCATTATATCTGCCAGTCTGTCCGTCGTTGCCTGAAGACCTGACCTATGATTAAGAACCTTTATGCGGTGTTTTAAAAAATAGGAGTAGAAACATCATGCTAAAATTTAAGTGAAAAATAACCTGAATATCTGTTTTCCTTAAAGAAGAATTGCAGAGAATTGTACTCATCATAAAAACTAAACGGAAGGCTGCAGCCCTCGAAAGGCAAGGCATGTTTTTCGTGCAGAAACTGCTTGTTTTGTTGAAGCTGGATTTTAAACCAGTTCAATTATAATCAGTTTCTTCTGTCCATTCTGGTCAAGCAGTTCATCTGGTGTAGCTCCAATCATTAAAGAATCAGACGTGGCAAAGGCAGCGGCAAACTGCTCGCAAACTGAAGAATGAACCACTCCAAGTTACAGAAATTGTTTTGAAAACGCACCCTTGGTTAAGCGCTGCATGTCAATATTGATAATGCAGAGCTGCCGGCGTCCTGCGTCCTGTGCTTCCCTGCCCACAGCTGACGGCACAGCTCTGACCTGGGGCACTTGCTGGGACCTGTGCTCCTCCTGTTGATTTGGGTTCTAATGAATGCAGCAGGGAGCAGCAGGCAGACCTCACAGGATCTAAACTCAGGGCTTCGTAGCAAAGTGAACAAGGTGCTCATTTTGAATAAACTTGCTTTAAATTCCATTTATTTTTGATCCTCACTTTCTCTTAAAAGCTTGCGACTCTGTTCAGCATGAGATTTCTGCAGAAAGTGGTGCTGTGGGGGAGGTTTCTTCAATTATCAGCCTGTTTTACAATCTTTTGCTTCACTTCTAAGGCAGACAGATCGATAGAATAGCTACTGTACAGCAGTGCCACAGTTGTAGAAGTGTACGTTCTGTTACATTTTGGTGTGGATTTGTTTGCACATACTGGCTATCTTTTTTTCTCAAGTTACTCTTTTTTCCTAATACCTCCAACCACAAAGTAGTTTCATCTCAGCAGATGTCTTAAGCGTAGTTCAGCTGCATCAGCAGATATTCCAGGGACAGTATTGCTCCCTTGTGACTCTCAACAGGGATTTTATTTTTTTTTTTATTTAAGAGCTGGCAACATAGCTTATTTATAACAAGGAACATATTTCAAGAGCATTTTCTATATCCATATCTATTTCTTCAATCTTTATTTCAGTGCATAGAGCTTTGTGTTCACATTTAGACTTTTCTTTTTATCCCCCTCCCTGTACTTTCTGTTCTTCAGACAGCAGCATGACTAAGAAACCTTTGGTGAAAGTGCTGTTTGACCAGTACTATAGTCTACAACAGACTCAGCAGCACTATGCAAACATTTTCTTTACAGCATTAGTTCTTTTACCTACCAGATATATCAAACTAGAAGTTCATAACACTGTTTTTCTCCCTTCTATGTCTTTCAATCTTTCCGACATCTGGAAAAAGTGGTTTTTACTTGGTCCTTCCTGTGTAACTTCTGTTTAAACTGGATTTACAAAAAAAGATACAATACTTGCCTAAGGTTCTTGTGATTAAGACCATTTCTCCTTCTGCCTGGCAGCACTACAGTTCTTTGATAGAAGGAGCCCCAAATGAACTACTCTGGGAATTGTCACTTTTTATGATGTATGAGCTTCTTGTTCTTTTTCATTTTACCACAATAAAAGACGGAACAGTCTCCCATCTGCACAGATCTCCTCAACCCCACCAAAGGTCGAGGCTCAGAGCTAGTTAAACATTGAAATGAAAGGCCAAAATCCTGCAGAATCCTCTCAGGCAAAGCTCCCATCTCCCTCAGTAGGTGTTTTACTTGATTAAACATGATGGCCAAATCCTTAACAGATGAATAAACAGGGTTTTTTTGGAGAATGGCCTCCACACTATGGACTGGGTCTGGGTACTTCCCCTGTAAGTGGGTCCAAAACACTGCTAATGCATCCACTGGAGTGCAGTAAGAGCTGACACATTTGTGCCTCCTTTTAAAGCAAGATTTTTGTTTTTTAAGCCAGTGATTCTCACACTTGCAGACCCAATGCCTGGACCCCATCCTCATTTCATCCAGATGCCACTCCTCAGCAGAAGCTGGGTAAGGGCCAGTCACTTCTAGTGTTCACTGTAAATTCAGAACCAGAAAAGCCATTTATATCATCAACCAGGGAACTAGGGAAGGATCTTATGCTGGAAGTTTCCACTGACATAAAATGGTCAGGGTGGAAGACTTCCATTTCCTGCACCTTAACCATAGAGAAAGGGGAAGATGATTAAACTAAATGAAATTTGCCTGTGGGGTCAGCTGTCTTAGAAGTGAGATCTGGTGGACTTTGGCCTACTGATTACTGCTGAACAGATGCTCCATATTTCCAGCCCCTTTGGCTACGGGAAAGTGATGGCCCGTAGTGCTAAACTGTTAGCAGAGTTCTTAGCATGGGTTTCATTCAGCTGGTGGGGCCAGAGTTAGCACAAGGGAAGGGAAACTCCAAACGAGAAGGTTGGTGGAAGTGATCCCATTTTGGAGAATAAGCGAAGTTAGAAATACAGATGTTGTTTACTAGTACAGACTTCAGTGCCCATTATTATTTCTGCTATGGATGTAGGAAAACATGAAAGAAGTTATGAATGTTCCAGTTATCTGCTTTAAAATATTCATTACTATCCATTGCTTGAAGGAATACTCATTCACTGTATTCATCTGAAAATGGGACTGTTTTAAAATGTTGGTCAAAAGAGTAATGTTTTTCACTTCCCACTCTCAGCACTAGATCCTGTCACGATTAATAAAGCCATTTAAAGAACATTTTCCATTTCTCTTTTACGGCTGCCCTACCTTGCCCTGACCTCAAATTAGTTAAATGAAATGATGACCTTCCTGAATGTGCCTTCTCTTTCCATGCTGTAATCCCAGACTCTGTTTTGTCCGACTTGGAACATTGTTGTAAGGATTAATTGTCCAGCTCCAGCTCTGCTTTCACACCACCCCATGGCAGCCCTTCTTTACAACCCCTGTCATTCATAACTGTCTCGTCTTTTCACAGGATCACCACTGCAGATGGTACAAATGAAGAGAAGAAAGAACATTTCCTTCCCATTGTCCATAAACACAAAACATGGTCTGACCTTTCAGCTGCCAAAATCTTCAGAGCAGGACTGTTGAGCCTTGTTTTTCACTCCTGGTAGTGTTACTTGTTCAATGGAGAAATAATCAAACCTCTTTCCTTCATGTAGATTTCTAAAATATCTGGAATGGCTCTGTTCATGAATAGTACTGAAATGTGCATTAGTTTATACTCCTTTTGTCACCTCCTTTTGGTCACAGGGGAAGGTTTTTTGTGGGAAAGGTGTGGTTACATGATCTCTTAACTGACAATAGGGATCATAGAGGTAACTCTAGAAAGGACAGAGATTGAAGCTCGTGTGTTCCTCACTACATCCTTAGTGAGGAACCTATTCCTATTCTGACTCCCGGCAATGTGCTCAGAGTCTCAGGGCTGCCTGCCCAGAGGCTGTGCTTGGGCTGTCAGCATGTGCTCCCTGCCCTTGCACTATTGTGACTCTTCTGGGAAGAATCATATGTGCCTTCAAGCCTTTCCAGCCTGATGTGGTAACTGCAAGGACAGATGGCTAGTGAGAAACCTGGCAGCTGACCGCACCACAGGTAAAGTTGCCCTTGGGTGGCCGTGTAAATCCTGGCCAGAGATTAGGTGCCTCCCAGGGAGTAACACTGGGATTTCTGCAGCCTGGCAGGTTATGCATTCCTCCAGGTGAGTGATGAGGGCTTCTGGCTGCCTCAGCCTCAGATCTACCCTTCAGGTCACTTGGTGCAGCAGTGGAGATGGAACCATTAAGGCTGTAAGAATCACAGTGTACACTAGTGTGAACCTGTGAGACTTAGCAATGGTGACAACTGAGCTGGAGATGGCAGCAGACTCTTTTCACAAAAAAAAAAGGAGGCCTACGGTTTCAAACTCTCTTTCAAAATTGTCTGTTTCCCGAATGTCCAAGGTGCCTCTTCTGAATGGAGGCACTGCTGTTTCAGATCTGCTTCCTGTCGTTTTGATTATATAGGCCTGACATCCAAAGAAACATTCATGCTAATCTATGGACAGAAAGCCTCCTCTGACCCAGTGAAACTCTCTTTGTATTCTCAGAGTCTCCACTTCAGCGGCCTCCCTCTTTGGCAGTCTGTTCTTGATAGCCTGTTGAAATATGGGGCAGATCAGCAGCTCCACCTTGTCCCAGGAGTGTATCAGACAAACGATCTATTTGCCCCATTCTTCTGAAAATAGGGGGGCAAATTTACATTGTTAATACTACACCAAGTACTGGTAGAATTGTGGCCTACCTGCATGCCTAAAGCATATGGGTTATGCCTAAACTGAGGTGGCTATATGTTTACACATGATGAAAGTGGTAATCTTATCCGGTCATTTCAAAAGCCGATAAGCAGCTTCCCATTAAATGCATGTGTTTCACTCTCATTTGGATCTTTTCTCTCTTTATCCCATTTCTCCTTTCACTTTGGGACAAGTTCAGCTCTGACAGATGCAAGTTTAACTCCCTTGAAATAAGAAGAGCAACGTTTATTTTCATTTTTCCTTTGCTGGGCTCTCGCATTTTTCACTTGGAAATTTATTGGATAATATTCTCCATAAAATGATATAAACATTCTGGATAATTCCAGAAACAGGAGTTTCTCCAGTTTTTAAACCAGTTTGGCCTCTTAATATCTCCAAATGTGCATGTAGTCGGAGGGGGTAAATTTAACGCAGTGGCATGTTACATCACAGTAACAAAGAATTTCAGCAGGTTGTATAACACTGTATTTCCATTCTTTCCTCTAGTATCCTTGCAAAGATGTGGCATTCATTTAAAAATATATTTAGCAACAAAATTCAGACCAATTCATCAAGGAGTGTCTGTCTAGGATCACAAATGAAAGTTGCTTTTCAGTTCATTTAACTGAGAAGGCTTAAAGAACAATAGCTGTTTTCAGGAAAAGACAATTAAAGGTTGCAAAGAAAAATTACTGACATGATAATTAAAGAAAAATCCCTAAATAACAATACCAAACTTTTTTCTTCTGCTGACAAAACAGTGTTCTGAAAGTCATGTGGAAAAAGTTTTTTCATTTGAAGACCTTTTAGTCAGAAGAACCCATATACTGAACTTCCTGGGAGACCAGCTGTCCTAGAGAGTCTTCGCACCCTAATGGCAATTGTTTGGTTGCTTCCAATAAGCTAAAAGTGCAGCCATGGAGAAGGGTGAGCACTGGAGCCCTATGTAAGGTGACTGGGTGAGGTTTATTAATAAGTGCTGGTGCCATGGATAAGCACATAGTTTCTGGTGAATGTCACAAAGCCACATAATGCTGGATCTATATGAAAGTTGTTGGCACCTTGGTAGGTTTTAGGTGAATAAAATCTGTGCTTCTCCAATCTCACTATCTCAGCAGGTTCCTCATCCGGCCATCTCTATTTTGGTCCCAGAAAGATACTAACAGAACCATGTAGTCTTTGGGCTGCACTGTGCTCCTGACTGTGAGGGAAGTATTTCTAATGGTTGCTTGATGGGTCTAATTGCAGAGGCATGCTCCATGCACAGTGAAAATGAGATAAGAGCATGCTTACCATCAAAAAAAAACCCCAAACCTCAATGCCTTTATGTATTAGACTGTGAATTAGGACTAATGAGCAGAAAAGCTGGTTACGCCACTCTCAACATCCTAAGGTCATTCAAAACTACATTTACTACTGAATGGAAGAGTACCTAGAATCATGTCCTTGAAAATAAGATTGTATGTGAGAGTTCTTCCCAACCCTTTCTACTGAAATGGTGTTATGGTGTGGCAAATAATGGGAGATTCATATGGCTGGGATGAAAAACAAGAGGGAGGATTGCTCAGGCTTCTTGGGGTCAGAGAGTTCAACTGGTGCAGCACACCCCAGGGTTGGCCTGTGCTCATAAATTTTCGTTCAAACAAACGCTGGATTAAAAAAGAAATAGTCGTGAGAGCCTGCCTGCTAGGTTACAACGTCATATGTACTGGATGAAGATTTTCCTGGTTTTGTTGGGTATGTGCTGTTGGGGGAAAATATCTCTTGGAGACCAATTTCATGGCAGGAAGAGAGGGGAGAAGTAGGTGGACTTTAGATTGAGGTGAGAATGGAGCCTGGTCTTCTGCTTCCCAAGTGAATGCATAGTTACTAGAGTGGTTTTTTTAAGTATTTTCTCAATAAAATTTTGGGATTATTAGAAGAGTGAATCTAGGCCTGATTTTCTATGTAACTTTGAGAGATCCCATGGACCATACTGAAAGCACTGCGTAGCTGAAGGCACCTCCTGCGTTTAATACAGAATTCCAAAGTGGGACAGGAGTCCAGACAAATTGATGTGGCCAGTGGTTCCTATAGGCCACTGTGGAGGGCAAGGCTTGGGGTTTTCGGCTGTATTTTTAGATTATTTTTCTGAACGTAAAGCTCTGCTCTAGATGAACCAATCTGGATCCTGGACTCTGTTCTGGTGACTGAGAACCCTGCAGACCCATCTTAGATTCAACCTGCCCTTGAAGGAGTGCCTTTGAGCTGCTGTGTGAATTCCACTGCTGAATGCAACATGCCATGCCATCTACTTTTCTTAACCACCCAAGTATCCAGCATTGTCACTGCTTGGTAACTAATGCATACAATTTTGACTTTACACAATGAAGTGCAATGCATTTGGCTCCACAATTTGAAAAGGGTCTGCCCTTTGTCTCTCTTTATCAGTATTATCTGACATTGAGTTATGAGCTGCTAATGACCCAGAGATAATGAAAGTCATGTCTCAGAGAGCTCACAGACTGAGACACTGATGCAAGAAGACAGGAGAACCACTCAATAAATCCAACGGGAAGAATAATCTGTGGTTTGAGCATAATATATTTTTTAATTACTCTTTGTTTGGCACTCTGATAGGGAATATGGAAGAAAAAACTTTTAGGAGAGTTTTCAGTGGGCTGACAGCAGTGGTTTCATTTTCTTCAGCTGAATTCCCCTTTCCCCATTATTTTTTCTTCTCAGAGTACTGGCATTTTGATGTGTTGATGGAAAACACTGTCTTTTATGCTTAACGTGGGTGTGAGAGTATATTGAAAGCGCTGCATGCAAGTCCCAGAGTTGCCTATGGTTCCCACACTCGAAGGAGCAGAAAAACTACCCCCAAAGAGGCCCAGCAGTGTGTAAGGCAAAGGGAAGGTGAGCCATAGCCCAAGCTTCTGTCTCTTTCCCCGTTCTGACTAATTTGTAAGATCATGTAAGTTAGGAGCTCAGCGGCCTAGGATTGCCTTCTGAAAGCATTTCTCTCAGGTGTCTTTACAATAAAGTCTTGCAGACTTTGCTTAGGCCAGGAGTCTTGGAGCCTGCTGGCCACTCATTCTTCTCAGTTAAAACAAGCTCATGACTCCTGTCTAAATTATTCAAGATTTACACGGGTATGATCTGGACAAGAACCTGGTGCAAGTATCCTACAGATATGCCAAGAAAGGAGGTAGTTTTATATGAACACACTCATTATGCATACTACCCCAGAGAGGCAAACCACTGTCTCCACTTGCCACTTTAAAGAAGTAGCGTGGATCTGTTAAGAGAAAAGCAAAATCCTCAAGATGCCTTGAGGAAGAATAATTAAGATTTTGTTGATTTGTACAGACAGACATGGAGACAGAAATCTCACACTTGATTTTAAGTTTATACTGCACCCTCTTCTCAAGTATGATATTGCATGTGATTCTGAAATCTTCAGCTAAAACACTGCAGCCCGACAAAGAGGCTCCATGATCTTCACAATATGCTTTTTTTTGTTGTTTTTATAAGTCAAGAATATGCAGCTGATGAAAGACTGTCACAGATTCCTGCAGAGCACTCCCAGTCTGAATCTCTCACTCATGCCACCAGAATGAATCAGTCTGCAGACAGCAGTTTTTAGCAAAGATGCTTTATTACCAGGGCTGTAGCACCCACTAGAATGAGGGAACTCATTACTTTTAGAAAATTATTCTGATGTTTGAAGTTCTTTTACAGCCCCAAACTGGAGAAACTGCAAAGCTTCACATTTCTTTTTTAATGAGAATGAATGTACTGGATCTCTTTAATTAGAGGTGGAAATGTATTAATTACAAGAACATAATTCTCCATCTTCAAGTAACAGTACAGATGAACTGGTCTGAGCTCCCTATGGTAATAAAGCATCCTGGCATGTTGACTAACAGCCTTAGTGCCTGCTGGGTTGAAAAGAACTGGTGGGTATTTCCAAATCTTCGCTATCATGAAGTACCATGACCAGGAACAAATGCTGTACACCTTTGGAATGCTTATTTTCCAATTATACACAGTACTTCTATAGAATTTTACTGATTTACACATGAAAAATAATTGGTTGATTCGTTTTCTTCTCCACTGCCACACCATCCACATTTTAGCAGCAGCTGTCTAGAGGATGGAGGCAGCAGACTGTGTTTAAAACATTGTTACTTCCATTTCTGAGTGGTTTAACTTTAAAGTATTTTTTGCTGAGTTCAGGAGTTCGTGAGAAGCATGGTTGCTAAAAATCATGATGAAACTGAAGGAGAGGAAAGTGATAATCAGAACAGACTGATTATTAAGCAAAATTGTGAATTAAGTTATTCAGCTGGGGTTCCTTTGTGCTGTTGTCTTTATAAGCTGTTGTCATTTCCTCATCTGTTACAAACGTCTAAATTAATTAAATTAAGAAAAACATTGGATGTCAAAAATATTGACTAGAATTCAAACTGGTTAGGAACAGTTGTAGTGCCTATGGCTTGAACAGGGAATGAGCAATTGTTCACAACAGCATCAAAAGTTTGTGCACAGAACAGTTTTACTGGAATTGAAGGGTAACTATTGACATTGAAAAAGATCAGAACTTTATTATTAATAGAAGGTCATGTGTCTGTGTGCTGAATGTATATTCTTTCCTTCCTCTAAACACTGCATGAGGAGAGAGACCCCAGGTATTCCCTGGCCCTGATAATTTTTACTTTTAGATTTGACAAGTGAAGAACAGCTAAAGAGAGTCTCATTCCATTAGCAAAGGTGATTTAGTCAGTGGAGGAGGGTGCTACTAATTTGACTATCTCTGCAATTCTCAGATTTCTTTATCAGCTTTAATGGTGCAATATCTTATTGTTTTAAGCAGTTCCATGAAATTGCACATGAGAAAGTGTTTGAAATTGTATAAGCAAATTTCTACTCTCTACTAAAGCAGTATCTTTTTGTATGCTTGTCTGATATCAAAAATAATTCTCAGGCTAAGGAGATAATGTTATGTAGCTGCATTGTGGGTTGTATGCCAGCCCTTTTCCTCGCTATGAATATTTCAATTCATTAGCTGATATCACCAAGTTTTAATAGGATTAAGTCTCCAATATACAAGGATATTGCAAAAGTCTGTGCGATGTATGTTGAAAGAGCATAAAGATCCATGCTTATGTGACTTACCCTATGCTCTGTCTTCTTCCAAAAGAGATGTGGGGTAGAATTCATCACAGGGCAGTTGCAGCACCATGGAGGACTGGGCTACAGAGAAGTGTGTGATTCCTGACCAACTGGATGAGTAACCAACTTGTGTGTCCTGGCCAGTCAAACTGTTGCTCAGGTAGCCCTGGTACCTACAAAGGCCTTAATATCTCTTGACCCACTAGCAAGTTAGACACAGTTGCTGAAAGGTATGGGTAGGAGAAAAGAATACAAAGAGCACAAGGTTGTTGTAGTATAGGACTGAGTCCTGCAGGGAGCACCAATGAGGGAACTAAGGTTATGGTGATGGGGCTATAGGTGCTATAAGGATGAGTTCATTGTTGTGATTTGTTTGAAGGTTCTGTCAACCATGAAGCATAAATCCAGTGAAAATCAGAATTAATTATAGATGAAGTTCATAGAGTTACTTGGTGATGGTATATTGCATTCCTCTGCTTAGTTCCATTTGCCACATCACAAAAGTGTTCTTTTCAGAACAACTTATATGAAGGGTCACCTTTTTGACCCAAAAATGTTTATGCAATGTTAATTGATGGCTTGTTCTGTATCTTAACTTAATGACAGTGGCACTTGAAAAATGTGGTGGTGATGTATGGATGAGAAAAACGAAGCTTAGATCCTGGTCTTGTGCCAGAAGCATGTTAGACAGGCTCTGGTGTATTCTGTTTTGTTATGTTCAAGTATGTTGCATAGGACCCATCAACACTGCACTCAGAGCGTCTGACTTTTGCAGTTATATTGAGCAGTTCAATGGCCTAACTCTGATCTAATAGTAGGACAAATAAGCAGTGATTTGATTCAAATTGACAGAGATGGAGCAATATGTTTAACATGGTGATGTTAGAATCAGGTTTCTAGGATTTGATCTGACTTTAGTGTGTTCATGCAATAAATGGAAGAAATGCTAACTGTAAAACAATAGGCTCTTTGTTTTTTATTTACTTACAGTTTTTACAGCTGGGTCTGAAGAGTTGGAGTCTTGTGGGAAGCACTGTGGGCTTCAGGCCTACATTTATCCCCAGGCCAGGAGCAATGCTGGTAGCTGAAATGTGAGCTTCTAGAGCTCTGTGAATGATCTCACCTTGGTCCCAGAAGATCATCCTCTCATAGGGTAAGAGGCAACTTGAATATAGCCTGCTTTTCTGAGCTGACTTTAATACTTATGACTAGTGGGCATCCTGTTGAAAGTTTTTTTACCCTATGCTTAATACTTTCTGAAACACATCAGGTGTGGAAACATATTCTGGCATCACCTCAGATATCTTAACTATCCTCTTCTGGCTTTAAATCTAGTGGTTCTGTTCAGTTGCAAAATTGTGCCAGTCTCGGCTTTCTGGGTTGCACCTCTGGGTATTCGTGATGAGGATTGTCCATTAGGTTTTGCTACTCACCTCAGTTTCTGATGTTTTCTACTTAGATACATTTTTTTTTTTTCCTAGTCAGTTAGAGATTCCTCTTCTGACCGACCTAATCATTTAACAACTTTCTCCTTTTTTGAAGGATGCCACTGGCTGGAAACATCCATCTTCTGCAAAGAGACAGCCATGACTCTCACCTTTTACCATAACTAACGATGTCTATATGTCAGATATGAATCAGAAGTAATCTCTCTGTTTCTGCATGAACAGCATTAGCACCTGACTCAGCAAAGAGCTCTGTACTGCTAAGCAGAGGTCTTTAGCACTGTCATCCTGTTACACTGGCAGCCTAACTCATACTTCAGCAGAGAACAAGGATTCACAACAACACCTCAACGAAGAACACATCTAGGTGTCTCCTTAAGACTCCTCAGAAGAGAGCTTCCTCATTGTGAGAAAATGAAGCTGTCATATTACAAGTAATGATTTCATCTGTCCTGTTCAGGGAGAAAAAAGAGAAAAGTTTTACAAGAACCCAACAACTCAGTTGTTTTAAGGCAATTTTGAGATGAAAGAGGAGAAAAAAGCAAGACGCTTTCTAAAAGTAAAGATGAAAAAGTGAGGGAGTCTGTTTTGATATTACTTATAGATAAGCACATTTGCTCTTAAGTTGAGGGAAGATTTTGCCAGTAAAAAATCATCATCATGCTTTTTCCCCTCTCCTGTCAGTAAATAGGTAACACTCACTTTCTCTTGTGATGGGTGGTGCCCAGCAGTCTTTAGAAAGTGTTGCTTTGTGTTGCTGCTTTTCTGAAAGATACTCTCCTGCCCTGACAAAAACAATGTTTGTGTCATGTTCTGGTTTATAAACAAATGTTCTATTTCACGTATAAAATGTGAAATAACTTACCAAGAGAGTTTTATTAAAGTAGTTGAAATGTCCTCAAATTGTGTGCATGGAATTAATTTTTCTTTCATATCAAAGACTTTTTGGCTTGAGATTTTCTGTCAGATTGAAGAACAACAGTGCAGATAAATGACTTCAGCCTCTGTCTGCTTCAAATAGCACATGTGATGTCACAAGTGCTCAGAGGATTGTTATCTGGAGGGTTTTTTTTAATGCTAAGCTAATGCAAGAACACTACAAAACAGTTTATGTAGCATTTGGTCTGATACAGAGACAGGTGAGGTGCTTGTCCGAAGGCCTAAGTGTTTGCAGCCATTCCAAAATCACATCTGTAGGTCACTAAAATGCATCCTGTCTCACTATATAGCTCTTTGATGCTGATCTGTACTGTGAATTTGCACGTGTGAGTAGCGATGACACTGTTAGCATTAGGCACCTATAAGTATGTAGGACTGCCTAAAATGTGTGTTCGTCATGCCTCTATATGGTGTGCCACGTGCCATGTATTTCCCATACTGGGTCTTCTTTAGCTCAAGAAGAAATAAACATATGGTGCTTGAGACTGAAATAAATTGGTTCTGCCCTGGGGTATTGCCATGAACTGTTGGCATCCAATAACGGGCACTACGTGACCCATTTGATACAGTGAGTACTACCAACAGTATTAGAGGTACTAGAAGAGGAGTTCATATTTTCTAACAAGTTTTTTAAGATTCATTGGACAAAAGCTATTTAAATCCATATTTTTCAGAATCATGTTTTCAAATATGGGAGAGCTGTCTCAAAGAAGCTATAATTAAAACATGCATAAGTGTAGCCTGCATAATTTTTAAAAATAGCAGAAGTAAATTATACCTTTGTTCGTAAATAGATTATACCTAATTTTTCAGTTTCAGATACATGACAGAGAATAAAATGCATCTTTTAGATTTCTTTTTAGACTGTGAAAAACTGGATTGTAATTAATTTTGTTCTTAGAATTTGCTAATCTCTGTAGTACTTGAGTGTCTTGTGACATTACTATCAAAGTTATCTCTGTTGCATGTTTGTTCTTTCAGTTTCTTAGGGACAGAAACAAGCATTAGGAAAAGTTTTGAGTTTCAACTGCATGAAATGTGAGTGTTTTTACAGACGCAAGTGTATGCACCCAATCTGATACATTTATATCTAAGTTACTTTACTTGATGATCGCACATGTCATTGGAAGTAGATATGTGTGGTTCAGTTCAATCAAATGACACTCTGCAAATTTGTTTCAGGTTCTCTTAAACTTCAAACTTAGTCATCTTACGTGGGAGTGTAGCCAAGAGGTCTCATTGCTACATGATGAACTACGAAATCAACACACAGTACAGACTAAACTAAACCTGATGTTAGATAAACAGACCCAAGCACAGAGTAAGTCTGGATGACCTGAATGGATGTGTCATATATTGCTATGAGTTACTGATGACCTTTCATAACTCACAAGTGGCTCAGGTTCCCTCCACCACTTCTAAGCTATGAGATCATTAATAATGTGTGCAAATAAGCAACACATCTTGAATCAGTTCATTGCATTTCCTACTTCTCTCTCTTTCCTTTCATGTATGTTAGATATCCATATAATATTTATGTCAGAAACAGTCAAATCCCCACCAGCAGCTGTTGGGAAGAAAGTTACATCTCATAGTTATATCATTGGAGAGCTATATTTCATAGCTGTGAGGTTATAGTCATAAAATATAGCCTTTTAATGTGTTAAGAAAAAGCTTCTGCACTATTTAAACCAACAGGACTATTGTATTCAAATTAACTAAGCTTTACAGTACAGCACATACATTGGGTCAAATTTTACCCTGACTTACATACTGAACTCATGTGAAATTACAAATTCCATCATCAGATAGTACAAAACTGACACTGCAAATCCTCTGGGTACGGTGGAATTACAGTGGGGTTGAACTGGTCTAATAATTAAGTCCTTTGGACCCTAAATGTGCTGTAGCCTCAGTTATCATTTGCCAAGTCTTCTCTCTTTTAACTTGGACTAACGTGACTTTCTCAGCCAAAAGACAAAATGATCCCAAGTCTATTGAAGTTAAATCTTTCCATTGAATTCAGTAGGCTTTGGACCAGTTCCTAAGAGCAGCTGCCACCTTGAAAAAAACATATGAGAAAATTGTCCTTGATTTCCTTATTAATGATCTTTGCCCTGAAGTTACTTCATTCCCGTATTTTTCCAATACTGTATTTAAATTTTATTTTTCATTCCTATTGTTCATGCAGCTTTTGAGGCCTATTCTCATCAGTGGGATTCTTACTGTGCTAATAAGAAAAATATTGCAGTTTGTAATCTCTTCTTTCATCTTTGTGTTTATTATCGTTTGACAATGTATACAATTGCACGGGTCAGTCAAGCCAGTGAAAAAAGTTTTGCCATATTGCTTAACCTTCCTGTTTGTAGCTGCACAGTCTTTTTTTTCAGTTTCTAATAGGCTTCTCCTGGAAAATGCTGCAGTAATTGAGCCAATAAGGCATGTCTATGGGGGAAGTAAGCTGAAGGCTATAATGTTTATATTGATTCATATATGGCAGTGCCCTGGAAGTTCATTGATTGGTTATTTAAGGCTATTTCAGTGCATAGGCAGTAATACAATGTGGCAGTAGGAAGGTTTAGCAGTGTTGTTAATCAGACTGGTTCCTAATTAGGAAACCTCTCTATTAACCTAACGTCTGTATCCACAAAGTTAGGTTTCAAACAGCAGAACTCTTAAATAGCAGTATAAGCAGATGAAGTTTATTTAGACTCTTCTTTTTTATGTTAATTCCACTATGATTGTCCAATTAGTCAATTAAAGAAAGGCTACCAGCATGATAAGAAATATGTAACTAAGTGAGTCTTCATTCTGACACCTTTAGCCATGCCGTATGGTCCTTCATTCCAGATCTGAAGGAGATCCCTCCACTAAACATCATCTTGGGGAGCCTTTTTCACTGAAAAGTGGTTTTCACAGTATCCAAAGCAAGGAAGCTCAGAAGCAGTAACTTTCTACTGGTTTCTGCATGGCCCAGTCCTACTTAGCACAACCAGCAGTGCTTCGCTGCATCTTGTAAGGAACTAATTTAATTTACCTGACATCAAGACAGCTACCCAGTGGAAAAAAGGAGAGAGAGAGGGAGAGAGAGAGGTTTAATTCAAGATGTCTTGCTTTTAAAATAGCATTAAAGGTCTGGATGATGATCTCAGAATCATGGAATCGTTTAAGTTGGAAAAGATCTTCAAGATCATTTAGTCCAACCATAAACCTAACACTGCCAAGTTCACCACTAAACCATGTCCCTAAGTGTCACGTCTACATATCTTTTAAATACCTCCAGATATTTAATCTCCTCCCTGGAGTGAAGTGATGCTGGTGTTTATCACAATTATCTGAGATAATAATTGAGCTATCTCAGATTTTATTGGTGCATTCACTCAAGATCCGCTTTCCACAGCTCCCAAAGTGATCAGGAAACCTGATACTTCCCAAAACTGCTACTGAAGTCACTGCCACTGTTAGATCACACTGCCTACATTCTTCAAATTGAAGTGTCCTTCACTTTAAATGTGATTTTTGGGGGCTGCCCAAATTGTGAGTCATTTCTTCACAGACAGTTTTTCCAAAAATGTTGCCTCTGTGTTAGCAGATACCCGTCTTTCTGCTAAACAAGCCAAGGATTCTGTTAGCTGTACTAACTGCACAGAGTAAATAACCCTTTGGCCCCTGAATGCAGCAACCTTTCCACTCTAGCCATGAAGTAATTGATGGAGTAGCACAAACGAGTTTGCATTCTTGCTGTCTGGCAAAATAATAAATAAAAATGTATCATTTCTTCATGGACTTCAGAGAGGTGAGCAACTTGAATCTGGTAAACATGTGAGAGAAACAGTCACCTTTATTTTACTTAGACAGTAGAGCAAAACATTGTTTAAAAAGTAATCTAAATATCCTCCTATATGAAATGAAAAATTGTTTCTAATCCATCTAAGAAAATATAACAAATATTTTTTGTTCAGACTAACCAGTTACAGTACTATCCAGAAGGGTCCTGGTCAAGTTTCCACTGATGGAAATCAACAGGGAGTCTTTCTGTTGACTCTGATTGGATTTCTTTTGTTTCTCAGTGCTGACTTGAGAATAATGGGGAAGCTGGCAACCAAAAGCTACTGTGACTCATTAGAAAAAGGAATAGATTTATTCGTTGTAAAAGTGCATAGAAAACTAGTTTCTGAAAAGTTTGATTAAGAAACTAAAAACTTATCCATGGTCTCTTTGATGTGAATGGGGAAAATCCTACCTGCATTAGCAGGTGCAGGACTGAAGCTATAAAATCAACAGAGACAAATGTTTGGAGAAATAGGCTGACAAGAACCTCATCAAGTTAACAAGGGGAAGTGTAAAGTACAAAGTCCTGTGCCTGGGGAGCAACAACCCAGGGCACCAGCATATACTGGGGGTCACCAAGCTGGAAAGCAGCTTGGCAGAAAAGTACCTGGGAGTCCTGGAGGACACCAAGTTGACATTAGCCAACAATGTGCCCTTGTGGCAAAGAAGGCAAATGGGATGTTGGGCTGCATTAGACAGAGTGTTGCCAGCAGCTCAAGGGAGGTGATCCTTCCCCTATGCTAAGCATTAGGCCAAAGCTGGAAAGCTGTGCACAGTTCTGAGCTCTTTGGTACATGAGACACATGGACATACTGGAGAGAGTCTAATGGATGTCCATAAAGATGATCAAGAGACTGAAGCACCTCCTATGAGGAAAATTTGTGAGAGTTAGGACTGTTCAGCCTGGAGAAGCAAAGACTCAAGCTGGATCTCATCAATGTAATCAATCAAAGAGGAAGAAGCCAGGCTCATTTTGGTGGTGCCCAGTGACAGGACCTGAGTGCAACCCAAAACACAGGAGGTTCCCTTTGAATATCAGGAAACACTGTTTTTTTACTATGAGGATGACCCACTGGAACAGATTGCTCAAGGATGGTTTGGAGTTTCCCTCCTTGGAGATATTAAAAATATGAATGGATATAATCCTGGGCAGCCTACTATAGATGACCCGTGTGAAGCAGGTGGTTTGGATTAGGTGGGCTCCAGAATTCCCTTCCAACTACAACCATTCTGTGATTCCGTAATGAGTGGAAGAGAAGTAAGGTACAGCAGATTGTAGATGTGAGGCAATGAAGAGCCCATGTAGCCTCAACAGAGATGATTCCGCTTATTGTGACTTCAAACCACCATGGGACAGCAACAGGAATGAAAAATAGAGCAGGGGCAGAGGGCAAGGAAACCTAGCCAAGACTGCTGGGAAACTGTAACAGTAACAATTTCTTATTGGTGTGGAGTAAGCATAAACTAGATGAACTTGTGTGTATGCTGTGAATTAGTCATTGAGGTTAAAGAGAAATGCGGTTAAAGAGAATTAAGGTTTTCTCTCTTTTTTTTTCTTTTTTGAACAGAAATTTTTCTTCTACATTGATAAAGTAGATAAAATCCTTATCCTTGATTTTTAACGAATGCGAGATAGAAAATCAAGTAAAAAATCCACTATGAATTGAGACCATGCATGTAATTAGTGACAATTAGAGATCAAGACAAAAGACCCTTATAAAGTGCTTCTCTGAAAAATGAAAATGTTGCTAATTTTGCAGAATTCCATCATATGGTTACTTAAGGGTAAAGAAAAACAGTTAGGAAATATGAACTATGTCTTAGCCAAATAAAAGACTTACCAAACCATCGACAGTTAATTTTAAAAGATGAAAGCACAGGGAAATGACTGGAACAAGAAAAGAAGCACACTAATAATCCTTAAAAAAAGGGAATATTCTTAGTAATTACTGTGGTTTGAAGTATTATAATCGAATACTCAACATTTGATAAGGAAAATAATCTTCGAACATCTAGACGACAATAAACTTATGATCAATCACCAGCACTGATTTGTCAAGACTAAATGTGGCTAGACAACCCATTTTTATAGCCTAGAGCAATTAGTGGATGAAGAAAATGAGGTAAATGTTATATTGAAGGTCAGAGTCTCAGCTGGAGAAAGGAAACATAACTATATTGACTTCATTGCACTTATTAAAGCAGGCTGAAGATCAGCATTTATATGTTAGAACAGAATTTCTCTAAGTTTAATAAAGATTTGCCTGAAAATAAAATTGTTTCTCAGCATGTTACATAACAGAAAACCCAGGTAAAATGGTCATGAAACTGAACAATTTGGAATGGTTTACGATGTTGCAATGATTTTTTCTAAAACATATCTTATTTCCTGACTTTGTTAATAATCCATGATTAGTCCAAATTTTATTGATGCAGCCTAGTATGTGCTATAAACATTTTGGAAAAAAAAGAATACAAAATATACACTGAATTAGGGAGAAAAGCTGGAGAATAATATCAATATGCTGGTTTTAGGGAAAAATACTCAAAATATTGATATTCAGAATGAAGAACAAAACTTACAGTAGTAGTAGCGTAATTTTGCTTGCAGGAACAAAGATCTAAGGTGAATTTTATTATAGGTATATTTTGACGTATAATCTGTATCTCCTATGTATGTATTTACGTTTAAATTACATTAATTCATTTGAAAGGATTTCCAGTCTTTTCCTTATTATCTACTGAAAAAATTACTTGGTCTTCACATTGTATAGCTAGTGACATGTTTGTTAATACCCATAACAAACAATATTTTAATACATGGAATAAAAAGAGCAGACTTTTACAAACTACATCACAAGAGATGAGATTTGGATGTAGACAATCAAAGAGAAAATTAAAGGGTGGTGACACAATAGTGGTCAGCCTGATAAAGATTTCGGTGCAAGTGATGTGAACTTGTTTGTTATTAACTCTGTCTTGAGGATATGCCTCTGCTCTAGTGTGAATGTTGGTCAGAGGTTACTCTCAAGATTAGATTCTCCAACCTTTCGCTGCATGTGCACTAAGTCATATTTTAGACATTACTTTAGCCCATGGTCTGGAGTTCTTTAGAGAAAAATCCAAGTATAGTCATCATATCATGATGATACAATGTAATCATACAGAGTAATTCAGACTATAAGGATCCTCCAGTGCAACTCCCTCCAAAAAGCAGGACAATTTAGTATTATGTTAGGTTGAGCCAGCTCTTAACAGCACTTTGAGCAGACCAACAAAGTAATAATACAGGTGGAAAAGGTGTAGACTGTGCTGCCTCTGATATTACAGAGGTCTCTTGGTTTCTCATGTAGATATGAGTTTAGATTTCAAGGTGCTCCCATAAAAGCAATGCCTTTTGATAAGAAGCCGACTTTTTTTGGCAGCACTGATAGGAAGATCACAAGAAGCAACTATTGTCATTGTGCTGCAGGCATAGCTAAACATAAACAAAGAAGAAAGGGTCAAGTTCAGACACCCAGATGTTTGTGAGAAAATAATCAGAAATATTTGCTACTAGAAATACATATGTCCAGACTTCCATATAGGTTACATGCAGTATCACTACTCCCGTGCTACAGTTTGTAGTGACAATATGGGGCAATTAGGAAAGTGAAATTTGCTTTTTCTGCAATGTGTGCAACATTTATTTAAAGTGATTTTTTCCAGGGAATAATTTTGCCAAAAAACTTTTTCAGGAGATAATTTAAGGAAAATGAGCACCAAAGAATGGAAATTAGGGGATTGAATTTGCTTAATTCAAATGGAAAATATCTTCATGGTTTCTACCCAGCAGGTAATGCATATGTTTATTGCATTATAGAAATTACAGAGCTAGTTAAATTATTTCACTATTTTTGAGGCTCTGAAGATTTTTCCATTCCTTGTGATATGAAATTGATACTTTTCTGCTTATTTTACAATGTATTTCCACAGATTTTTGCCAATGTTTTTATGAAATCACTTTAGAAAATTCAAGTTTACTAATAATCTGCTTTCGTCCTGAAAGTAGGGAGAATAATGAAAGCAACAATGTTAAAATGTATTTTAAAAATATTGACAAATGTAGTTGTGAAAGTTTTAATAGGAAGTACTGATACTGCTTGAAATATTCCCTTATAAAAATATAGGCCACTATTTTCAATAAAATAATGGGACAGGACTTACTAAGAGCTATCACAAATCATAGAATTGTGGAAAAATTCAGGCTGGAGGGGACCTCTGGTGGTCTTGTAGTCCAGTCTTCAGCTCAAAGCTGGGCTGGCTTTGAAGTTAGATCAAGTAGCTTAGCATCTTGTCCAGTTGCTTTTTGAGTATCTCCAGGGATGGAGATGCCACAGCTTCTGTGGACAACATGTGCTACTTCTCAGCTGCTATCATTGTTAAATTTTTCCTTACTTTTGATGAGGGCCAGAAACAGGACGTGCTATTCCAGATGTATCTTCACAAGTCCTGAGTAGAGAGGAATAACAACTTTACTCAGCCTGCTACCTAGGCTTCTGTTAATACAGCTCGGTATGCACATAGCCTTCATTCCCACAAGTGCACGGGGTTAAGCCAAGTTCAGTGGGGTCCTTATAAGCAGAGTTGCTCCCCAGCCAGTCAGGCCCCAGCCTGTACTGACACAGGCGTTAGTCCTCCGCAGGTGCAGGACTTAGCATTTGTCCTCAACGTGTTTTATGAAGTTCCTTCTGGCCCTTTACTCCAGAAGTTTTGGGTCCCTCAGGTGGCATCCAATATGTCACCCACTCCTCCCAGTTTGGCATCATCAGGAGACTTGATGAGGGCACATTATGTCCCATTGTCCAGGTTATTGATGAATTTTCCATTTGTTAAACAGGGTGGTTATTTGCTGTTGCTGTCTTTCTCTTTGTGTGCAGTGAAATGATCTGCATAAAGACTGTCTTTTACTGGTTTGGATACTCCTCCTCATTTCAAAAAACATTTTTTTCTCTTACGGAAGACCCAAAGAGGTAGTCCTGCCTGTGGACATCTCTTCTACGTGGAGACATTTGATCAGAGGAATCACACATCATTATGTAAATAATCAAGTCTGTCCTCTCCAACCTAAGCATATTCCGCTTCCTTGGGAGAATGGGGCCTTCATGGGTCACAGCTTTTCAATATTCCCAGGCATGTCAATGTTATCTATTAATCATTAGCCTCTCCTGAATACCAAGTCCAGGCTTCTCTGTTTGCATGAAGCATATGCTCAGGTGTAGGCACAGGCTGAGTTTTGGAGTTGTTTATGAGAGTCTAAACATGTTTGGCACCTTTGAACAGGACAAAGATCTTGTTCATTGAAGGTAACTGGGTAGAGGAAGGACCAAACATTCCTGATAGGTCTGTTGACCCATGCCCCAGACTTGGCTTCCATGTAAGCTTCAAGCTTATGCCACTTTTAAAGAAATAGCCAATGAAAAAGACAGAAGTGATGTGGGTGATGGGCTCCCATCCTCTGCGAGAGGGGGAGATGGGCAGTTTCTCATTGCTCTCTAGTCCAGGGGAATGTCATGGTCTTCTTGTGTTGCATGGTTTTGTAACTGAGGTTGAAGAGAAAGTTTCGGGATTAGTCAGACTTTGCATCTTCCTTGTACTCACTATGAAAGAAATTCTAAAATAACAGCTATTTGGTCTAGCAAAAGAAAACATATTGCTTACTTTCTCAGAAACTTTAGGTGACTTTAGACAAAATCCCTGGAGAAGGGTTAGCAAGCAGGCTACAAAAGAGTTCCAGCTCTAGCTTTATTCCATGCTTCCCTATGGCTAAGCACATTCTCACAGCATCTCAGCAAGTTTGAAGAACTTGATCCGTGAACCATTCAGATAACAAACATTTTATCTTCCCAACTCAGAATCGCAGCAACTCCTCTTTTTGTTAAAGGAAGAGGGATAATAGAATCAGAGGGATGTTTCTCCCCCGTGACATTGTGACTGGACTGTGGAAACTCTGATTCTTCTGTGAAAACAAAGGCAGAAGACAGTTTGCTCCTAACACGCTACTGATGGTAGGGCTCAGCCTGGCAGCTGGCAGAGGAGCCTGTGCAGAAAGTGGCATTACCTCATATGTCACTGTGATATTTTAAAATGGTTGCATAATTACTTTGACTGTTGCACTCAGACTGGGTGACATGACTATGAAAACTTACATTTTTTTTCAAAAAATCTTGGATTTTGTTCTTTTCCTCCGCCTTTTTTCTTTTTAACCCTTCATAGCCTGAGGACACACAGCAACCTGAGATTCAACACTAGGGAGGGAAAGTCACTGAGCAGAAGGGGAAATAGGTGATTCCAGACCCACACGCAATTTTTCCTGTTACTTAAAGGAAGGGCATGCAGCCACATCATTTCTATTAACATGATGGGCCTTACTAACAGTGTCCTGTGGAGTACGCACATATATTGCTTGTCAGCATTTTGGAACAAGGCAGCCATCTCCCAGCCGTGGTGCCATCTAGGAGGAAAGACAAAGCCTTACTTGAAAACGCTGTGTGCCTGAGGCCAGCTCCTACAAGATGTGTCATGATCGGAGAGGGCAGCAACCCTTATGATGTTAGGCAGTCCTCTGAACTTTTTGAGACAATGCCTGCCAGTCTCTCCTTGATAAGACACTTTCTGGAGCACAGTGATGCCCGCCCTGCCCCTGAGGATTTCAACCTGTGATTGCAGTGACATGAGGGTCTGGTCCTACCTGATCGCTGCCCAGATCATGCAACACGCTTACTGAATGATGGTCTCAAAATCAAGGTATAATGATGTTATCCCACGAAAAATAAAACCATTTCAGTGCAAACTAGATGTCCATGGCTTTGAAGGGAATAAGGAGAAAAAGAAGTCTTTGTTACCTTTGTAATAGATATTTACATTCAGCCTTTAGACCGTGACCTGCATTATCTGATCCAGACTAAACTGTTGTTGATTTTAGGACCTCACAGGACCATGGTTAAGATGAACACCCTTTGAAGCATGTGAGGATCTACTGAGTGGCCTGAGCTTTTGCACATACTTTGTAGGGCAGAGATGAAAAATGAGTTTCAAGAAAATAATTTCTCACAGGCACATAGAAAGTCCTTTAAGTGTGGACTGCACTTCACACAGAAGAGAGACCACATTAAAAAGACATTTAAACCCCCAAAAGTCTTTTTGACTTCTGACTTCAAAAGACTTCCCTCACAGAAATGTACCCACAGTAGCTGCCTACTGATCATATGGCCAGGCATGAGGGAAATTCAGCTGATTTCTCCCTCAGCTATACAATGAAGCATGTTACAAAACATAAAATTGGAAAGTTATGTTCGGTTCTTAACCTTTTGATGCCAAACAAATGGATTCTTTATTTTCCACTATATCTACTAGAAATACAGACAGTGATGTATGAAAAGAATTTGGAAGCTAGAAGTTAGTGAGGCTATGTTTTCAATTTTTTCCAGGGATGTGGTGACCAATTAGGCCTCTCTGCTGCCTTATCCAAAGTGAAAAGACAACTGGTTCTCTCAGGCACTCAGATGGCTGCAGTTAAGTGATGTGGTCCCTTGACAAGTACCCAGCTAGATAGATGACGCCAGACAGGAGCCTGGGATAATTGGGAAACAACTGGCCTTTGTCACCCAGACATCATCTAAATAAAATGGAAATGGGAGAAATGTGGGCACCTAGACTGAATTGTGTAAATAACTAACAATTACGTTTGTTGGCTGTTCTGAAAAGTATTTGAAATAAATAATTTAAATGCAGATCATTTTCTACTCTCCCAGCACTTGCATTTTTTCCTTGTCAAAATGAAAAGAAGTTAAAAACTCAAACCAAAACTTTTTTGGTAAAACATCACAGAAAGTTTTCCTCTTGGATTTCTGAAGTAAAAGCCAAGAAAATTAAATGCTAGTTTTATAAAACTGGCAGCAGCTTGGATATCTCTTTGGCTCAAAAGGAATCCCTGGTTATTCCTCTGCCCAGGTTGCAAGGAAATGTGGGTTGTGCTGATGCAGGCAGCTCTTCTGACTGTGTGTCCTGCCTGGGATTCTCTCCTGTGCAGTCATCCTCACCTCCTGGCAGTGCTTGGAGCATCCTTGGCCACATAATAGGCAGGGGTTGGCAGGTATTGAGAAATACTGACAGGGACTGACAATGGGTTAAATTGCTGCTGCCCTTCAAAGGGGTAAAAGACATTAGTTCAAGTCAGGTCTTTTAATCAGAGGACACTTGCTTTGCAGAAACTGTGGAACTGTCCACAAGGACCGATGAAAGCAGAGACACGAGCACTGGTTGATGGGTTTGCTGGGTCATGAGTACAACTCCTTTAGCCAGAGGAAGAAGTGAAACCTGTGTCTTTCATTTTTCATCTGAGGGCATTAATACTGTGCTATTGGCTGGAAGATTAATGACAACCAATGTACCTTCTTTTACATGACTTTTATTATAAGTACCCAGAAAGTTAAATATTTCAAAAATGTGAAGGTCAATGTGCAGAAACTGTCTAAACAAACTGTTTCTGACAGTAAAAAATCCCCAGTGTTCACCTGTTTTGGTGAAAACTATTTATTGAATTTGGTCAAACTTCAGAAAGTCTTTACTCAACCTGATATAGTGGGGGTTTTATGGTGACTAATGACTTACCAAAAGAAATATTGCTATATTCTTCCCAGGAGACTTATAATTCATTTGGGAGTTCACAGCAGATTTTCCTTTCTTCCTTTCTCTCCTTTACAGGGGATTTGAGCTTCCCCAGGAGACAAATTGCTGCCATGTGCATTATCTGTGATTTGGGCTTTCACAGTGTGAGATTTCTCACCTTCTCCTGTGGACAGGAGCATCGGACCATCTTTTTTGCTGTGCCTCACCCAGAGGAGAGGGCTGCTGCCAACACCGATGGGCTGTGAGTGCAGAGGGGCCAGTGGCTAAGGGAGCCTGAAATCATGAGGGAAACAAGATCAGTATCAAGTGTCTTGTCTGCCTTGGCATGTCATGTTTAGGCAGTTTTAAAAGCAGGAAAAGTACATTTAATCACTCATGTTTGATTTGCACTGTCCTCAAGCACACTAGGCAGTTGACTGAATCCGTTTGGATCTGTGGCTTCAACCTGGAGGAGCTTGCAAACTGGTTTTAGAGGGGTGAGCTGATAAGATACAAGGTGAGGTTGCTCAGAGGCTCAGCCCTCCTGGTTCTCCTCTACAACTGCCCAGCTATTTGCTTAAATTAACCTCTTCTGGGTGACACTTCTGACTTTCAACTTTGTTGCAGTGCTCACCTAACTGCGGGGGAGTCTTTTAATGGGAGGGTTTGCAATGCTGGTGAATTCAAGTGGTGAAAACAGCTTCCTCGGGTTCTTCCCTCACAGCAGAAGTGAAGGCCAGCCCAGACAAGGGGTTAGCAGAGGGAGGACAGCATAAGCATTACATTGAGTGTTGGGGGGCCTTGAGGAAAACACCATCTCCAGGTGTGGGAAGCTTCTCCACTACTCGGTCTCACCCCATGTAACACAAAGGTAGGGATCTTACTGGTCACATGCTGAGCACTGTATGGGAACCTGGTTACATTAGCTCAGAGTGATTCAGCTGTTGATTGCTGAAAGCCTCTTGGGAAAGTGGCTGGTTATATTTAAGAAGATCTTTGTATGGCAGAGCAAGGCTTTGGTTCAATTTTGCTAGTGTGGAGTACTCCCATAACTTTAAATCATATTAAGGTTTAATTCTGAGTTTAAACATATGTAGTCAACATTTAAGTCCTGTGCAAAGACCAGACAGGGGTCAAGATAAGTTGACGTGTGAGCAGCTATGTTGCTCCCTCTCCAGTCCAAAAACTGAATTCTTTCACAAACCCCTCTTCATTGCAGTGATAAAAAAGGCGAATATTTGACATAGTTGTAAGATAACACTTTGATGGTCTATTAAACGTAAGTGAATTAGTGGTTATGAAAGAGACCTTATGACATCATTGCTTGCAACAGCAGTGAGTTGGATGTTGTGCCCCAGAAGGCACCTTCCAGCCTGGTCTTCTTGTTTGCTGGTACAGATTTAAGTTGAGATGTTCAATAGGATTTGGGTTGCTGTTTTGTTTATAGAAAGTCTCACCTACTTTTGCTATGATGGTCCCATCAGACCAGATTGTCATACCCCTATTTGCACTGGAATAATTATCCCCAAAATGTCAGTGTAGTTACTCATGGAACAAACAGTGCTCAAGTGCTCAACGCCCTGGCCTCAGCTCTGCTGAGTGTCTAGGAAGTGGTGCTGCAATTGGGTGATGGTGCAACAACCACTGATGCTGATGCACTCGTCTGTCGAGTTTGGGGGCCCACTGGAGAAATCATGCTGGTGTTTGCTGGGATGCCAGACAACTGCATATTCAATAAAACTGGAGAGACTTTGAACTTCTGCAGAACTGCAACTCGTACAAGATTAATAAAAAAGTTCAGATGGGAGAGTTTACCAGTATAACTCCAACACAAAAATTGAAATAGATGGAATTGCAGTATCCTCCTTGAATTAGCTCTTACAGCAGCTTTCATAGTCCTTGTCCCTCCTGCAGCATAGCTGCTTCTTATTCCCTGAACTTGATTTGTTAGCAGGTGTGCTGTCAAAATGTCTGTTTCTTATTTTTGTTGAGTTATATCTTAAATGTGCTTTTTTTTGACTACTTATGTTCTTGTTTCTAAAGAGCAGCAGCCAAGTAGGGGCCCAAGTACTCATTCCTGGCCCTCAGATCTATTCCTATTTCTTTGATAGGTTGAGTTTGGTGCTGCCTGTACCACAGAGCACCTGGATGGACCGATTGCAAATGTTTGCTGGCATTGCAGTCTCAGTTGTGGAAACAATTTTGCTGGCAGTGGAAGGCCAGTTTCTCCGGGGAGGGGCCCATATTTCTTGTTTGAAGCGTGCGAAGCTTCGTCAGGCCTCTATTACCAGGCCTGCTGGAATTTTTTTCCCCTCACTCTCTTCTCAGTCCACCTTCTCTCACTCCTCTAAATTTTGCTTCTGCTTCTTCTCAAAGTCTATCATGTATCTTTTCTGGCTTCTTCTGCTGTAATATCTCCTCTCATTTTTTCTTCACCCGTTAGCTCTTCCTTCACTGCATTTCTCCACTGCATCCTCCATTTTCTCCTCCCCTCCTTTTCACTTCTCTGGAGCCTCCTGTTTTTCTCTCCATGTCCTTACTTCCATTCCTTCTCCAGAAGTTTCATAAATGATAATTCCAGTAATGAAGTGTATCCCTTGAAAAGACAGCTCTCTCTGTCCTCAGGGACGCTGTGAGATGCAGGTCCATGTAGCATTGCTGTAGTTAATATTTTATTAACAAGTGATGCTGGGGACTCATCATGCCAAGTGTTGTGTAGATGGCCAGTAAAAGACAGCTCTTGCCCCAGAAGTCCTCACAGGCATAAAGCCTCAATCTTACAAATTGGCAACTAAGGCTTATGGAAAATAAGGACAAATTTACTAAGCTGTTTTGGCACACAAAGTTGCAAATATATATATTTTCTCCCCAAGCTGATGTCTTTATGCATGTTAACTGTCTAATTCCATTTAACCCGTTGATTTTGCTAGGGTATTGGATTGACACCCATGTAGAAACCATAGAAAACTTTGCTTACGGTGACTGGGTCTAGGCCACACTGAGTGTTCAAGATCATCCATTTCTCTCTCATGGGGAGAATGAAAGCTCAGCACAATTTAGGCAAGGAGAGAGAATAGGGGGAGAAAAAACAAGGAACCTTTGTAGACTGTGCTCATTGTGCTGTATCTGACTCTGTCTCAAGTGCCTGGACTGAAAAAACAGTTTTTCAGAGGCACAACTAGAGTTGAAAACTACAACATGAATCCCTTATTCTGAGATATTCCAATAGAGCATTCATGAAATGCTGTGTCAGCTTCATAGATGTATTAAGGTGAAAGATTGTAAAGATTTAAGAATGAATATCAAGATTCACTTTCTCCTCCTCTGTGTCACTCTGATGTTTAGACTTCAGGCTTAATGTCATCTCCCAGTTAGTAGATTTTGATGTGCTACAGGCTTTTCTATCAACATAGGGCTGCATTGCTTCCTGTTACTTAGAGGTCACTTGGTGCCTGGCCAAGGAATAAGTAGACTTGTTAAGTCTGAGAGCAGTGAAATGGCTAATTTGGTAGTATTTAACTTGCCAGATCCTTAATATACAGAGGTAGTGTGCTTGGGAGCTTAGCAGGGCAGCATGTTCTCTCTTAGCTGTCACTTCAGGACGCCTGCAGTACCAGGAAGACTGTGTATCAGTTTACTCTCAGTTTGGTAATCTTGCATGGGGACTGTTTGTATCTCTTGTGCTGCAGGCTGAATGTAAAATGAACATTGTTAACCAAGAAAGCAAATAAAGGGAATTATTTCCCAAGGCATTTTGCTCTGTTTATTTAACGCCTCTGAACAAACCCCTTTCCACATTCTCTGAAGCTACTGGCCAATTCAGATAGCTCCATTTCCTGCTGGGTGAGTTTTTTCTAAAATGTTTATTCAGATCCAGGAAATGATGATTTCCTGGATATTCTGAAAACTCATATTTTTGTTGTATCTCTGTTTATTTAATAGTCATACTTATTGAGCAAGTGTGCAATGCACAGCAACACCCCTTGTGATGTAACTGTTAAAAGGAGTGAAACTAGACATAGTACATCAAAAACTAGTTTAAGTGAAATGAAACCTGTTTTTTGATAATTTATACACTAGCGTATTTCCATTAGCATAAGCAGTTACTCCTTATTTATATTGGCTTTAATGAGTCCAGAAGAAGGCTTTTAAATTTATCCTCTTTAAGGAGAAGTGCCTAAAAAATCAAGCCAGTCAAGGAGAATTATTTAGCCTAAAAGATCAAGATTTTATAATTCACAGTTTACATAAATGTATTTTAGTTTTCTTTAAGCAGCAAACCAAAAGAAGGGACTATAAGTTTTCTAAAAAGGACTAAAAATGAGCAATGCTTATTTTGTGAGGCTGAAGTTAATCTGCAGCCTGATATGGATTTCACTATAGAAAGTGAAATTTGTACACTGTCTTAATGAAAAGGCTACAATATTTTATGCACAAAGATGAGAACCAGGAAGAACTATGCTGAAATGAGAAGAGTGTCTCTAGGGTAAATCAAATGGGATTTGTCCCAGAGGAAATTCAGGAATTGCATAGCCATTAATCGTGGACTAAGCCAGGTGTCCCACTCATCCTTTCTTCTTCTCTTTTTGCCTCTGCTTTTCATTAACCTGCATCTGCTGGCATTATCAGCTGTGACTCCCCTGAGCTTTTTACCAGCAGAACAGATAGTTGAAAAGAAAGGCAACATGGGCATACTGCAGTGCCATGCCCCTAAATGATAAGCTCTTACAGCACCAAGGAAAAAACTTGTGCCAGCCATACCTGGAAATTCTACCCTCACAGTAACCGCAACCTTCAATAGCCAACTCTCAGAAATTATTTTGAAGAAAGAACAGATTAAACCTTAGACTTTGTTTTTCTCAGCCATTCTTTTATCTGTCTTGTTCTAGGAACGAGCCTTTTGCTATCCTGTGAAACATTTATCGCCACTCCTATACCCTCTGTGGTGAGGAGGCTGGTTGCTTTCTTCCGTTTTTAAATATTCTTTTTAGACCTTCCTTCCTTCCTTCCTTCCTTCCTTCCTTCCTTCCTTCCTTCCTTCCTTCCTTCCTTCCTTCCTTCCTTCCTTCCTTCCTTCCTTCCTTCCTTCCTTCCTTCCTTCCTTCCTTCCTTCCTTCCTTCCTTCCTTCCTTCCTTCCTTCCTTCCTTCCTTCCTTCCTTCCTTCCTTCCTTCCTTCCTTCCTTCCTTCCTTCCTTCCTTCCTTCCTTCCTTCCTTCCTTCCTTCCTTCCTTCCTTCCTTCCTTCCTTCCTTCCTTCCTTCCTTCCCTCATCTTCCTCATCCAATATTTTTCCTCAACTCATGATGATGACATCTCTATCATCAGATGTAGCCAGATTGTCACTATCACTGACAGAGACTGAACCCCTTGTAAGCAGCAGAGGGACTCTGCTTTCAGACCACCCCTTGTGAAGCAATGCAACACCACTGTGTCCCTATTTGAAAGGAGCATTCTTGGTTTTCACACTAAATATTTGATATCCACATTGCTGACCTGAGTAATCTCTGAGGACGCCATTCCTGCTGTTACCTCCTCCCCAAGTTCAACTTGTGTAACTTTTCTATCAGAGTGCAGGACCACGACTGTTTGATTTTTGAGTGGGCTTGAACGGTTTTTAATTAATCTCTGATTAATTCACCTTACATCCTTGTGTGGCCTGCTTTACGCCTCTGCATGGAGACTACTCCCTCTCTTCCTCCTGTCTATCATGGTCAGACAGAGATGTGACACTTATGTCTTTTTCTTTCAAGGAGCCTTTTTCGCCCTGCCTTGCTCTACCATAGCTATGATACCAGACCACCAGTTCCAACAGCTTCTTCACCAGCTTTGACTGAAGGTTGCCTCATCCTGTGAGGTTTGTTATGTTTTAACTCTCTTCAGGCTTGGCAAAGTTTTCAGAGGATGCAGGGGACCCATTATTTTTACCTCCTGTACAAGTTTTGGCTACTTAGCCTCTATTGTCACTGGGAATCGTTTGCAGCACCATATTTAAACCTGAAACCTAATGAGAAAAATCTACCCTGACCTACTACTGCATTTGTAAAGTAAGCTGTAGGTGCTAGGAAAGCATGAGAATCACACAAATAAACAGGTTTACATTAACTCCAGGTTTTATACTAATGCATGATGACATTTACAGCTGCCTTGGCTTACCCTGCCATCTTCTGGTGATACCTGCTGCAAGATCAAATGTTAGAGGTGAAATGAGATGAAATATTTTATTGCTAAGAACACAAGGCTTGGCTCCAATCCAACAGAACCGTTTCCTTAAATAAAAAAAATTAATACACAGCACCATATAAGTTTCCTGCAATATATGTTAGGATTTTAGATTTTGATTTAACTTCTTTCAATAATGTATTTATTTTACTGAATGATACTTCTTTAGGCTAAAGAAATTTTTCTGGCCTGACCATGCCTGACCTGGCAAAGGTGAATAAAAAAATGTACCAGTCATTCCTTTCTCATTATAAAGCAACCAAGCATACAGAAGCAGCCAGAGCCATTGAATGGCCAAGTACTCAAGACTGTCACTACTCGGTCTCCAAGTCTTTAGATGCTCAGTTACAAACTGCTTTTTAGTCATCCAAACCCGGACTATTTGACACTTTCCACAACAAAACCACCGATCTGCGCTCCAATTCTCTCACTGTGTCTCTCAGGCTAATAACTTCAATGATTTTCCTTTTTGCTAGTTTTTCTGCCCCTTTCCATTTCTGTTTGCAGCCTGCCCAGGATTAGGCTGTTTGTTTAGTTTTGCCTTTTGACCAACCCGCAATACTCTTTCTTTACAGAGGCCTCAGCACTGGCCATCCATTGGAATTGAGTTTGAATTTTTCCTTTTGACATTTAAAACACTACTGGTTTGGAAAGTTCCCCCCACATACACACAGAGGAAAATTTGGACTTTTTATTGGAAAACCAAAAAATATCCAGTGTTTGGCAACAAAGAAATTAGTCATGTCTCAAAACTACAGGCCATTCTTTAATGCTCACCAAAAATGATCATTTTTTTTAGTCTGAAAATGTTCAGTTGCCAGAAACGGAGGGTTGGGTGTCTTTGGTGTTTCCACAAAATGTTGAAAATGTTCATGGAAAGCAGCTGTTGTGGGTAAAAAAAAATTAGACAGAGTAATCATATAAAAGTACTCTTTTTACTGTTCAGTAGAGAAGTCTTGATGGAAAATTTTGACCAACCTTACTTTAAGACCTTTTATGGTGGTGTGTTTTGAAAGGATTAGACTTAGATACTCTATCTGACTTCTTCACCTATTTCTGTTCATACTTCGTTATGCAAATTGCTTCATTATTCTCAGGTCTTTAATCCCTTTTTATGGTTACATTATTTATTTACCTGTTTTATTTAAAATTATTTGCTTGTTTCTGTTCTCATTTAATTGACTGGGCATCTTAGTTATGGAGTTTTTGGTAACCTGCCTGATTTCTTCCTGGCTGCCCAACTCTGCTATGTAAGGTTGCTTTCAAGGACTGTTTCAGTGGCATGGCACTAGGTCTTTAGGGCGCTTCAGTGTTGCAGACCTTCATGTCTCATTTGATGTGCCTCAATGGCACAACTCTCTTACACCCTTGCACCATCTTTATCCTGGCACTTGACAGCACACTCAGATTCCTGTTTTCCTTGGTGTTTCACTAGTGAGGAACTTCTAAATTATAGCAAAAATTGTTATTACTCACTAACTGAAGGAGCTCATACTTGATATTGTTGTGTTATTGCCTGTCTTAATGATGTTCAAGTGGTTTATCCCATTCTGTCTCTCAGCCTTCTTCTGCCCCAGATCACGTCATTGTTCTCCCTGAGACTGCACCCTGAGAAGCACAGTGCTCCTACAACAGCACTAACTAGGTCTCTAATCATGGCAAATTGCCCAGGCTAAATTCAAATGATGACAGCTTGTGGTACCACATGGGGGAAAGTACCCTGGGGATATAAGACCATGACTGTTTACAGGAACTTGGACTTCTTAAAGATAGAGGCACTTTTGAATTGGAGACACTTCTCAATTCCTCCACAAACAGCCAGTACTAGTGTTTACAAAGCATGCATAGAGTTGTGCAGCACCAAAACTGCATGTTAATTTTTTTTTTCTTTAATGAATTGAAGGTCTCCAGGGAAATAGCAAGTTAGTTTGGCTGATTGGTGTCATCACTCCCAAGTGTGTTTACCAGAAACAAGACTAATTATCTCTCCAGACAGTACATGAAAGCAAACATATCCGCTTTTATTTTCCTTCCTCTAACTCCCATCTGATCTCACTCAGTTGCACCTTCAAGCAGCAAACACATTCGGAAGTCTGCTGTCAGTCTCTGGAGCTCAGGAGCAGCAAAGGCAAAGGAAGGATGATTTGCTGAGACTTGCAAGGTCATGGTAAGCAAAGCTGATGCCCACAATGTGCTGTAGTAGCAGGTATGAGTCTGCACCACTCATCATATGAGGCAATTTTAATTCTAACTCAAAAAAAACTCATAAAACTCAGTGAAATCAGGCTACTACCCCCATCTGAGCTTCTAAGGCATTGAAGAAAATGTCACTTTTCTCCCCAGACAGTTAAAGCACTGAGTCTGCTGTTGTAAGTACAGATTTTGGGATCTACTTTTCTCCCCAGCTTTGCCAGGATCCTTGTGTGCAGTCTCAGGCAACATCCAGGCTGAGCAGTAACCCAAAATATTCTGCTGGCAGTCACAGCGTGCTCACCATGGAGCTTTGTCCCACTGTGCCCCCTGGAGCATCCGATGCTACAGGACACTGTGAATTTTGCAGAGATGATGGTAATATTTGAGATAAGAATAACCAGATGGTGAGAGGTTTCTAATAACAAAGGACATGCTTTTTGACAATGCCTGTACTGGAGAAAAAATATTTATGGCATCTTTTTCTAAATATTCTTCTTAAAACAGGCAGAGAGGCAGAGTTTGATCATAGTGACACTGATGCAAGTCCAAAGTACCTGTCATGAGTGACCGAATTATGCTAGATTCCCAGCAGGGTAATGAGATCAGACCCTGATCCAGAGTGACTACTCTGGTCTGCAGTAGGTACACGTAAATCTTTCTTGAAAATGTCAGGGACTGCCAACGTAAAGACTGGTCATGTTTATTAGTGAGTTTTACAGGAGAAACAATCGTCTGTTGAAACTCTGTGATTAAAAAAGTACAAACCCACCCGATTTCCATCTTGTTTCAGGGATTGGTGGTGCATTGCAGGTGGGGAATTGCAGGCAGTTTGCTAGGGTAGCCACAGCACTCCCCTCCTGGAGGCTCTGGCTCTCCCGTGCATAGCATGGGCCGCCGGCAGTCTTCCAAAGCATGGCAAAAATTGACACCACTTCATGCTGCAATGCTACACAGAAAAGCCTCTCTAAGAAAAGTTCATTGCCTTATTTTTCAGTCTTATGGGAAGACGACACAGCCATCTTCATATCAAAAACACTTGACTGTTTCTGAGACATCACACACTTATTTAGTCATGTTTAAAGCATGTGAGAGGTGGGTTTAAAAATCTCTGCATGAAGAACTAAATAGCTGTTCAATGAAAGTGTACAAAAGATCATGCCTTGTGAAGACTGTACTAAAATGCCAAGAGACAGTATGGCCTTATGGCACTTAGAGAAATGTTCTTTAAAGGAAACATAAACAGCCTCTCAGAAAAGCAAATTTACCATGCCTGTAAACAAGTCAGTGAAGAAATATGCTCGCAGCACTGGGATATGCTTATCTGAGGTAAGCAGAAACAAATAGCAGCAAGGATGGTGGAAGCTTGGTAGACATTGCTGAATACAAATTCAAAGTAGATTTTAGTTTAACATTGATAGTGGAGTTTTAAAATCACATTTTCCTGCCCTGAAATTTTTCAGTGTTTCCTTCACTGCGCTTCCTAATGGGAGAACTTATATTCTGGTGCATTTAAAAATAAATAAACTTGTAAGAAGGTTAATTGAAAAAAACGGAGGTGTTTGTGAGAAATGTATGGTTTTAATCATAGCTTGTATTTTGGGACAATCCTTCAACAGTTCTGCCTTCTGGCTGTGGATTTGCCCATCCCATCTATGATAGGGTCTCTTAACAAAGCCCAGGTTTCAAGGCAAAAAGTCCTTATTTATTTCAGGTTCTATGATTCTATACTAGACACTGGGAAAAATTTCTTCACTGAAAGAGTGGCCAGGCACTGGCCAGGCTCCAGGTGGTTGAGTCACCATCCCTGGAGGTGTTTAAAAGGCAGGTAGATGAGTTTCTGAGGGACATGATTTATTAAGTGGACAGGTACAGTTGGACTTGATGATCTCAGAGGTCTTTTCCAAGCAGATGATTCTATGATTCTAGGTAGGCTTACTTTAAGCAAAAAATGCAGTCAGTTCTATCTGATCTCCATGTCTGAATTCTGCTGCCCCTTCCCATCCTGCTTGAAAAGTAATTAGCAGCAAAATACATAAATTTAGCTGAGACAATGAAGGCTTAGCATTTGAGCCTGGATTAGACATCCTGTTGGGGATAATGAGAGAGGGTATTCAGAGCTCTCAATTGTGGTTTGGGGCTGTGACAGACGCATACTACACTCTTCATGCCTTTTTGATGGCTGGAAAAATATTACTACCTAGAAGGTCAAAGGCTCAGCTTTGAAAAATAAACAAAGAAATGGAAAATGGGGTTTATGTAGTGTCCAAACATGCCAGGTAGACATAGCAAGGGTTTGGTGAGGACCAAACACTGTGTGCTGCTTGCTACCCATGCAGCGCAGCTGTGGGGCTGCAGACCCTGGCCGTGCGGGAATGCAGGCACAGACAGTATCTGATACTTGACCTGGAGAGAGAAGCCATCAACTTCTTGCTGGGCTAACACAAACAGCTTATAGGATGGGTGGTGGATTTGGCATGGCCTCTGCCAATGGTGAGTGGAGGTCAACACTCAGGCTGGTTATGTTTTGGACCAGGTAACTAAGAGCAATATTTAGGGGGCAAATACTTTGATGACACATAGGATTGCACCTGAAGGAAGTCTTATTATGAGGACTCAAAATCAAAATATTAGCCTGTCAGGCAAACACTGAAAAACTAGCTAATAACTCTAGCTTTTCATTCCTTTTCCCCGTCTGAAATCAATTGTTAGGAAATTTACATTCATTAGATCAGTAACTGAGAGACCTTTCTCAAAATGGGATTTAAATGCCTAGATAAATTTGGTAGGACATTACCCTTCCGAAGTATGCAAAATATTCTTTGGCATGCTGCGTGTTATTGAACACAGCCAGTAAATGTGGTTTATCTGTGGAAGGGGAGGGGGAGATTAACGAGACCAACAGAAATGATGAATTAACTGACTGTGATGAGGTGCTCTTGCAGAGTAAGCTACTGTGGCGAACGCTTTTGTGAGAATAAGAAATATAAAGATGAATGTCTGGGGAGGATGGAAGTGTTATAAGTATAGACAAGGTTTCTGCTACAGGGGCTGGAATGGACTCTTTCCATGGGAATGAGAAATGGGTTTTCTATAGGACCCATGGGAGTCTTGTAGAGTTCAGGGCTTCAGGGTGCCTGTGGTCCTATCCTGTGATCCTACAGTCGCATGTTGTACTATCCTAAGGTATGAGATCTCTCTAGCACTGGGCATGATACATTGGCAAGTTACTTAGCATGTCTGTTTGAAATGTAGACACAGCTTTTTCCAAAGTTTCTTGGGATTTCTGAGTGACTCACGTTCGATGAAGCATCAGAACCTTTGGACACACTTGAAAAAGACTGAATACAGGAACGTAACATTGGCCTGAATAAAGTTAACTTAGTTAAGCAAATTTAATTTGAATGAAATAGACATTAGAAGATAATTTAGTGAAACCAATGCATAGTTGTGAATATGCATGAATGGACACCAGAGTCTTCCAGAGATGTGAGGAGCCCAAGTACTCAGGGTCAAGGAACAGAGTAGCTGCAGGGGGTTAATGTTTTCTGCCTCCATAAAGTCCTTGTTTCCTACTTGATTTTGGACACAAGGGTAAAATTACCTTTAACTCCCGAGAAGCATTGACACCTGGGAGCTAACTGTACCAAGTCATATCTGGGTGTTGCATGTATTCAGTGCTGTGGCGATGCCTGTGCCGCACTTGTCATGCAGCTGCTATCTTTGATTCCAATGATGTAGATTTCAGTAGCGTAAGATCAGGTCTATCCCCAACACCAGGTTATTTAATTGTGAGCATGTTTATTTGTTATAAAACCCAGATTTTATAACCATATTGCAGTCTGGTTGCAAGAGATAGGTTGAGACCCCACAGTGAAGACAGCTGAGTGACTATTTTTCTTTTTTTGGGAGCAGTTAATGAATGTGCCAAATGTGCTGGACTCAGAAAGAAACTTTGAATGTAAAAGCAGAGCAGATTTTTTTCAAACATACTTGTACCATGAGCATTTTCGAAACATGACCTTTCACTGAAATGAAATACAAGGAAAAGGGTTTTTTTTTCCAAAGTAAAAATTTCATTCTGAGTCAATTATAATGGTTTGGGCTGACCTAGAAGAATATATACCTATTCAGCTTACACCAATGTTTTTTTTCCCCAGCTGGACCTGTTGCTCCAGGCTGAGGGCCTGAGGGAGCTCAAAGATAGTCCAACAAGGACTTGGCTACCTGAGCCCATAGTGAGTTCTTGCTCAGATGATGCATTCAGAGTTGGGTCAGGCACCACCAGGATATCCATACCCCAAGTTGCCTTTAACAGACAAAGCAAAAATTACTGAATGTCCAGAGACATTCAGAGATGTGTTGCCCAGTCCTTAGAGGCACCAGTGCAGAAATCCCTCCTTCTCTGGGGCCATCTTTGCCCTCTCACCTTGGGGGTATCTTTCCCTCCACTCCCTATGAGGGTCCTAGCCCCCTATCAGATGAAAAATGCGTCTTCTTGGAGCAATGACAATTCTTCCTTCCTTCTCTCTTTTTGCAGTTTTCTATTCCCTGGTGGTCACTACAATATCTCACCTCTGTAGCTGCCCAGTCTTGAGTCAGCTGTGGACACAATGGGCTACGATAAGACTCCTTTAAGGACATGACAGAAGTGCTGTGGGACAGATAGGGGAGCAGAAGTGAGCATAAAAATATGGCTTTTATCTTCAGTAGTATGTTTGGGTGTTGAGATGCTGTGCAGCACCCTTGAGAGAGAGGAAGGACTTTGGTGCTTAAGTGTTTTCATATCATACAGATGAAATAAACTTGAAATCCTGGGAAAAAAAAGGAAGGATGTGATTCTGCAGGAGTACATGATAGCAAATATAGGGAACATTATGCTGGGCCAGATTAAAGGTCTATCTAGTCTGGCAACAGGTTTTTTGCAGTGATCAACTGTAGCTGGATGCCTATGATAGGCGGTCCAAGCGTACTTTCTGCTTCCCTCAATGCATCCAACCACTTTTAGCCTGGTAGTACACCAAGCCACCTTCAGTGAGGTTTTACTCCTTAACCTTGTCCACTCTCCCCCTGAGCCCACGTAGACTCCTAGCATCCATGGTTTAAGTGCACAATACTCTGTGCAAAAGGATCCTCTTCTAGTGGTTTTTGATCCAACCACCAGCTGTGAGCTCCACAGTGTACCTCTGAACTCTTGCAATGGAAGAGGCAGTGAACAAGCATTTCCTATTCACTCTTTCCATGCTACTTGAGATTATTTGATTTTTGACCATATTAAATCCTTTCCTCTGCCCCCAGTTCTCTTATTGCTCAGGCTAAAGCATTCTAGAGCATTCAGCTGCTCTTTGTGTGCAAACCGCTCTGTAACTTTGACCCTTCCTTACTGTTTTTCTCTGAACCTCCTCCAATTTTAAGAATATCTTTTTTAAGATGTGGAGGTGAAAGAACAACTAGGACTGTACACAGTGTTCATGATGCAAGCCCATCATGGCTTTATATGGTGGCAAACACTGCTGAGTTAGCTTTTGGCTCAGCCACACCAAGCTGAATGGTACTACAGACAGAGATAGACAACGGCTGTGGTGGGGTCAGACTTTCTGGGAAAGGGTGAAGTGCTCCCAGACAGTGTGGGAGCCCTGTGTCTGGGAGGCCCCATTAACTGGGCGGGCAGAGCTACCGCAGACAGTTCCTGGAGGAGAAAGATGAGGAGAGGACAGTCATGAGGCATGTAACCCTTCTTCTCTGAAAAAGCTAAAAGCCCCCCAGCCTGTAAGCTGTGACGCATACATCCGCGTTGATGGCTGGGTACTCTGCACTGAAGCAAGGGAGCCAGGACACAGAACAGGCTGTTTGCCAGTGGGCACGGGCTGGAACAAGGCTGATTTGATAAAAGCAACAGGCTTTGGAAGGGAAAAGACCTCAGAGATGTCTGGAGGCAAAGAGGGCAACTGCTTGTAAAGTAGATAGTCTGTTAGGGTCTTGTACTGGAGCCTAAGAAAGTGATGCTTATACAGGCCTCTCAGGAAACAAGCCTTCTGCTGGAATTACATCTTTCCCAGTAAATGGGGAAAAAAAAAAAAAAATACAACACATGTCTCAGTTACAAGGGACTTTATTCCCATAACTGTTCATGCCAGCGCAAAGTGGTCCATATTCTGTGTATAAGCAGCATTGAAGTAGTCCTTGGTACCTGACTTGTTTGAGGTGTCTCTAGTATAAGCAGTAATTTCTCCAAGATCAGGTAAAGGAACTGAATTTCATTTGAACCTAAGTTCACCCCAGCATGTGAAACACATGTTGAGGAGCTAAAAATCACTCGACCAATGGATGCAATGTCTTGGTAATTATTATACCTGTGAATAAATTCTGTCAGAAGCCATCTCATTTTAAAATGAGCAAGATTTTTGATGAATGACTACTAAATATTTGCTCCAAGGTTCAGAAACCCCATGACCCCAGGTGCTGGCTGCTGCTGTTCCAGCTGTGTCGTGTTTGACTTCAGAAAAGCTCCAGCAATGTATTCCAACCAGGGAGATGGCTCCTCGTCTTATTCATGCTACATTTGCTTCATAGGTATATGATTTGCCAAAAGCTTTAGCTCTTTGTTTGTGGATCAGTTTATCAAAAGCAGAGCCAATGCTGGCAGCTGTAAGGGTGGGGCCACATGGTGAAACTTCAGTGCTTGTAAATGTAATTTCTGTTTCAGATTATGAAGAGATTAATTTCTGCTTTTCTGTGTTTTGTGTTGCAGATGGCAGGTAGCTCTTATTTACTAAAGATGTTTTTTACAACTTCTGTTTGAGTTCTTGGAAAAGGGTAAGCTGTGCGAAGGAGAAGTGGGAAGAGTTAATCCAAGTAGGAGAGGTTTTGACTGCAGCTGTGTGAAAAAATGCGCCAGAAAGTTATACATTTATCTTTGTTTCAACAAAGTCTATTTCTTTTTTATACTTCAAGTACATGAGAGTGGGTAGTCAACCTGAAATGGTTTGTTTAATCCTAAATAGAACATCTTGGATTTGGTCTGTGTAATTCTAATAAAAGGAATCAAAAAAAGAGTCAGTATCTAATAACTGAAAACATCTTCTAAGCACCAATTTGAGAACATTTCAGATTGTGAATGGTGAAAGAATACATCTAGACTGTAAATATATATATATATATATATTTAAAAAAAATAATGTTTTAGGATAAGGAAAATCCCTTGAGGGAGAGAAAAGTCCAGTTTCTGGTACTTGCAGTTAGGTCAGTGGCAAAGCTTGCTAGGCAGGACTCTTTCTTGCCTGTAAGAGGCACACTCAGTGAGACAGCTTGCCAGGCCATATCACCTGCAGCTCAGACTAATGTGGTGCTCTTGAGGAGTTGGGGCCTTTCAACCCACCTTTGATGCTCCTGATTTTGACCTGACCAGCCTGAGTATATCTTTGTGGTACCAAGCCACTAGAGTGGTCATCCATGATCTTGGGGATCTCTTCCTTGAGTCCTCAGTTTGGTTAACCCGGTCCAACGTCACCTTTGTGGCTTTTCCAGAGAGCATAAAACTGTCACGTAGGTGATCTGTTGGGTTTGGCTGCTTAGTGACTATGTAGAGCCACAGACCCTGCACACGCCCTGTTGCCATAAGCAGCATCAGCCCAGTGCAGGCACAAAGGCTTGGGAGGCTGAGCTGCCTTGGACAATTATTGCAGTCTGGAAGCCAGGCAAAATCTTGATTGAATCTAGCTCATAAAGAGTAACTCACTGAAAACTCCTTGAGTTACTTGCACACATTTTTCTAATAAATGAGCCATGCAAACACTTAACCCTATTATTGCTTCTTAAGAAGAATATATTAATAGTTTATCTTCAATAGTACACTGTTTGAAAGGTTATCTGCAGTGCATTAAAGTTTATAAAGAATAATTTAAAATCAAATAGATAATCATAGGAGACCAAATATAGCAGGTGAGAATGGGAATAGTGCACCAATAAGTTTTCTGATTGGAAATTTCGAGTGGATGAACAAGCATTCTCCTGCAAAAGGAGTCTTGAGGAAAACTACAGGTGTCCCTGCATTTACAGGCAGATTTCTGTCAGGAATCAGTCCCACTCCCTGGGAGCTCAATGGCAACCATAGCAACTTTGCTAGGCTCCTTAGACCCTGTGGTCCAAACCTCAGGACATGGCCTGGTTAGTTGTTTAAAAAAAAAATCAACTCCACATCTTCTCAATTCATTCCCTTTTGAAGGATAACCTGCAGCAGTCTTGTCTCTCTAGCTCAGAGAAGAAACTTTGTTTTTAACATGTTTGCTTACAGCATGGAAAATCCTTGTTCACCAACTATTTCCACACTAGAGACAGCAAGCCCGTGCCCTGGGCTTCTTACAGACGGTGGGCCCTGCTGGTGTGCAAGGTTGCTGCTCTCTTTTTCCCTGACCTGTGCACTGGGAAGCTTTCCCTCTCCCCATGCAGGCAGATGGTGAGGGGCTGTCCACTCCAGCTGCAGGGAGGGATGCTCTGCCTCGCACTGGGCAAGTGGGGCAGAAGAGGAGCCCTAGCACATTGCCCAAAACCAGGCCCTCCTTGTTGCTACTGCAGGAGGGTTTCCACAGTAGCATGTTGGTGGGGAAAAACAGGCAAACCGCTGTTTTTACAGATCCCAGATGCCTGTGGAAGTCTTGTGTGTCTGTAGCTGGGCATGAAGCACAGGGAGTCCTGGAGTCACGTGTTTCCCTTCTCCTGCTCCCTCACTGCTTATCTTCTGTTTTCCCAATTTAGGGGACACTGGGTTAGGATCTCCCTTGGCTTAAAAAAAAAAAAAGAAAAAGAACCCAGATTGTTCTGTCACTTTAGGCATGCAATGTAGTGTGGGAGCAGCAAAGCCTTGGCGCTGCAGTCCCAGAAAGCAGAGCTGTTTGCTGAGTCAGGCCCTTGATGAGCTGGCAGCACTTCATCGGCCGTCTGGTATTCATTGTCAGCAACTTGCAGTCTCAACTTCCTACATCATCTCTTAATCCTCTGAAAGATGTGCTTCTCCAACTCAGAGCTGAACATGCTCCCTCTGAACATGTGCCTTCCACAGAATCACAAAACAGTGGGCTAACCTGGCTCACAGTGCTTCTGCTGTCACTCCTGTTTGTTGTCTGTCTGTCTAGAGCCTACACCACCCACCACTGAGCTGCCTCTGGGTGGTAGGCAGATATCTCCAGCCCATACCTGTCCCTATGGCTGGAAAGTTTTCTTACTGGCTAAAGCGTACTGCCCTTGTGCTCTTGCTCTGCTCTTTCTGCTATATTCAGCGTGACATGGAGGGGTGCTTTCTTTCCACCAGGTCACTAGTCTCGTCTTCTCTAGACTAAACAGCACCAGACCTTCAATCTTTCCTCCAGAAGAATTTTTTCCATTGGGCTTTTTCAGCTTGCTCAAGATCTGCTGTTCTAGAAGACAGATCAGCATTTTCTCAGGGAGCCAGAAGATTTCATTGCAGGTGGTAAAAAAACTTTACACTTGAGCCACATTGAGCTTTCTTGTTAAAAAAAATTGCTGCTTTGCCCCTATGTTCTTGTCCTGGCCTATAAATGTGGACATTGGCTGTATATGCAAAAGTAAATTAATGAACCTGGCACTGTCTAGCATGAAAAAATGAGGGCAAGGAGTTCTTGAGAAAGAAAGGATGCTTCTAAATCAGTATGATATCCTGTTCATTGTTTAAGAACCATCAGGTCTTCCTATAATAGAAGGTTATATGACAGACCTTCAGTTAATGTAAATAGATATAGTTCCATGATTGAGTTATGCTGAGCTACTTCAGTGGCAATCTGTCCCTGTGCTGACATTCTGGGGGCTTTAAAAGAAAAACATCCAGCTGAAAAAACACAGTTGTTTGAGGTTCGCTTTTTTTTGTTGTTGTTGTCGTTGTTATTATTTTAAATTAATGATAATTTCACAAGAAACATGACTGGAATAGAGTAGAGAAAATTTTTCTTTGTTTTTTTCATGTTTGCTTTTTTGCTGGTGTATTTAAACTGAGCCTTTTGGAATCCCTGATTATTTCCTATTCACTGCATCCATTTTTGGAACGAACTGGACTGGATCTGAGTGGGGAACCTATGGAGAAATCAGGAAACTGTCCTCATCCTTGAATGGTTCAGACATGTCTTCTGCTCCCAGGTCACTTACTGTTGCTCTAACCGTTGAAGTTAACAGTTATTCTGAAGGGAGAAAGAAAAAGGAAAGTTCATTTAAATACTGTATGGATAAATGAGTGCTATTAATTCCTCAACTCCCAGAGGTGTATTTTGAATCAAAGTACTGCTACTGTACCCTTTACTGGTCCTGATTCAACCATACACTAAGTAGAAAAAATGTTGATTGCACTTACAGAATTGCACAGCAGTAGAAATACTCTACAAACATTAGCTAAAAAAAAATGCAATGGGTGCATTTTATTGCTAATCAAATAATCATTTTATGCAAAAACAGTATAAAATTACATCAAGTGTAAAATATGTTTAGTAAAAGCAATTACTACAGTTAATAAACAGTTTTGTTAGAGATCTTTTCCATTGAATTAGAGTTAATTTTACGTCCCTTAAGTTCTTTCCCTATATTGTCTCACAGTACAATGCAGCAGTTAATTAATGACACAGCTGACTGATTTCATTGTACACTAACTTAAAAGAAACTCTTACGGAATTGTAAAGAAGAAAATGCGCATGTCTCTATATTGCTACAGTAGCTATCATTGAGATGATAAAATTTAGACTTCAAGAAAATCAATTAGAAGTAAGCACTGAGGAGAGTAATTTCCAGTGCTGTCTGGGTGCTTTTTTTCCTCAATTCTGTACGTGGGAGCATGCAACAAAGTTGTTCAGTGCTTTTCCTTCTATCATCCTGTCATTATAAACTGTTGTGTGAAATCCTGTTCCGAAATTCTCCTTTTCCCGTGACATTACAATAAGAGTAACTGATCTTCTGGCCTTCTCCAAGGGGGACTGCACTAGCAGTGAAGGCTCTCCTCATGTTATTTCAAGAGAATTAACTATGGGAAAAGAGCTAAGGAAATAGATTTATTTTTAAGGACTTGGAATGGAGGAGGATGGACAGAACTGGATGCTGTAAATTAAATAAATGGAATTGAAGGGGAAAAAAACCATAGCAAGTCATGGGATCCTGTTCTGTTTTTGCTTCACAGCAGTTTACTGTCACTGACCTAAACACTCAGAATCACAGAATCGTTTAGGTTGGAAAAGACCTTTGAGATCATCGATTTCAAACCTTAACATAACACTGCCAAATCCACCACTAAACCACATCCATAACTGTCACATCTACATGTCTTTTAAATATCTTCAGGGATGGGGACTCCACCACTTCCCTGGGCAGCCTGTTGCAGTGCTTGACAAAACTTTAGGGAAAGAATTTTTTCCTAATATCCAGTCTACACCTCCCCTGATGCAACTTGAGGCTGTTTTGCTTTCATCCTATCACTTGTTACTTGGGAGAGGAGACCAACACATGCTTCCCTACAACCTCCTTTCAGTTAGTCATAGAGAGTGATAAGGTCCCCCCTCAGCCTCCTTTTCTCCAGACAAAACAATCCCAGTTTGCTCAGCTGTTCCTCATAAGACTTCTGCTCCAGACCCTTCACCAGCTTCTTTGCCGTTATTTGTCCATTCTCCAGCAGCTCAATGTCTTTCTTGTAGTGAGGGGCCCAAAACTGAACACAGCACTCAAGGGGTGGTCTCACCAGTGCCGAGTACAGGGGGGGCAATCACTTCCCTACTCCACCCCATTTCTGATACAAGCCAGAATGCTGTTGGCCTTCTTGACAACCTGGGCAAATTGCTGGCTTATATTCAGTCAGCTGTTGATTAGCACCCCAAAGTTGTTTTCTGCCGGGCAGCTTTCCAGCCACCCTTCCCAAAGCCTGTAGTGTTGCATGAGGTTGTTGTGACTGAAGTGCAGGATCTGACACATACAGTTGCCCTCAGCCCATTGATCCAGTCTGTACAGATTCCTGTGTAGAGCCTTCTTCCCCTCAAGCACATCAACACTCCTGCTCAACATGATGCCATCTGCAAATTGACTGAGGGTGCACTTGATCCCCTTATCCAAATGACTAATAAAGACATTAAACAGAACTGACTCCAACACTGAACCATTGCTCCCTGGTCGAGCTGGCAGAACTTTACTGACCTTCTGCATGCCCTTCTGTGTGAACTGCCACACAAACTGTTGCACTGCACCCTCTTTGCCTACCCTATTGGTGGCACTCCCGGTCACTAGGGTTTCTGGGGGGCTTCTTTTATACATGTTGGGAATCTTGGCCACCATTGCTCCTGGCCTTGTCCAGGTTTCGTCAATCACTGTCGTGCGAGTATGGGCTCCAGGCAGGTCTCTCCACTGCCCTGAGATTCCCCCAGTTTGGAAAATTCTGCGGTGCGCTGTACTAGAGCACTCCACTGAGGATTCTGTTGGCACTAGAGCTGCTCACCTTGGTGACATCTACAGAGCTATGAGACTCGCTTCCAACTAGCTTCAGTGGTGTAACTATAAATAATACATCTGAGCCCAAAAATAGGTCTGGGGAAAAAAAATATGTCAACTACATGTACATCCCCATCTAAATAAGGACAGATCCTCAGCTAAGGGTAGATGCCACATATCACAGAATTCACTGTCATTTGGGTTTCTAGAGGGTCTGGCATGTTTCATTGTTTTGGTGTTATGTGAACTGGTCCTAAACTTGCTTAACTATTTTATGTATGGCTTGTTTTTTTTTTTAAATACTGTATATGTTTAGCTCAACCCAATGCAGAAACACCTGTAAGTTTGTCTCCATTTGCTATATTTATGTTACAACAAAATGAACTCAAATCTCAGTTTCATTTTTAAGTGCTTTGAAAATAACACTGAATTGCAAACTTGATATCTAAGCGATATCAAGCTGAGAGAGCTGGGCTTGTTTAGCCTGGAGGAGAGAGGGTTGTGGGGAGATCTTATAGTAGCCTTCAAGTACTTAAAGGCGACCTATAGGAAGATAGGGACAAGACTTTTTAGCAAGGCCTGTTGTGACAGAAAAAGGATAAATGGTTTTAAACTAAGGAAGGGTAAATTTAGACTGGATATGAGGAAGATATTTTTTACAGTGAGGGTAGTGAAATACTGGAACAGGCTGCCCAGGGAAGCAGTGGAGGCCCCATCCCTGGAAATGTTCAAGAACAGGTTGAATGGGGCTCTGAGCAACATGATCTAGTTAAAGACGTCCCTAATTCTCCAGGGGAGTTGGACTAGATGACCTGTAAAGATCTCTTCCAACCCAAAACATTCTGTGATTCTGTGGTCTTTCTTCTTTGACTCATTGTACAGTGGACCCCCTAGTTCAGCAAAGTGACTTTATAAGCCTGACACCCTTCCTTGTATTGTAGCCAGGACAGATGAATAGACATTTTTGAGGAGAAATGTTGGAAGTTGGAAATTAAGCTAAGTTCACGTCAGCCTGTTCTTGAACGTTTTGAAACCTGCTGTAAATTGCATGCTGTATCTTTTATAAATCATTCAAATGATCATTGAATGGGAAATGGCAAGAACAACTAATTCAGACACAAATTAACAACAAAGCATAACAAACTGCCATTTATCTGAGTGATATTTTTATCTGAATTTTCCTGTCTGTTCAAATGTTTGACTCAATCACTTCCCCAGGATTTATCTTTCTATGATTTGAATCTCTTGTGCAGTGGATTGATCTTCCTTAAAAAAATGGCCTTTACAGGCCTTCCTTAACAACGGAGGTCAGAATCCACGGAAGTGTTTCGTATCTTCCTTTAACGCAACACAACAGATAAATAAGGTAATAAGAGAGTACGCTCTCTTCTTCTTCCGGCAAGGCTGTGGAGCAGAAGGTCCCTGCGTTGGTCCTGTCTGTGCCAAGCCTGTGGAAAATTTTTTAACGAGTCGGATTTGGCTGTCAGGCTCTCCACAGGGGAGGCGGTGTTGTAAGATTTCATTAATTCTTTGCATTGTTGGTTACTGGGTGTTATAGTTGTATGCTGGGTGTTATATAGCTCCTTTTTGTCCTTTTTCCCCTCTTCCCCTCTTGCTGCTTTGCATATCCTTGCTGTGTAGTTGTTTGTATTTAGAAAAATACATAAATACATATATTTATTGGGATTTTGTTTTTTTCTATAGTTTTTTTTTTCCTTTGAAAGGGGGGAAGCTTTGGGAGAGAGGCAGACAGAGCAGCTGGAGAGCTTGGGAAAGCTAGCTCAAACCAGCTCATCTTGTTGGCCAAGTAATTTTTGCTTCCTGAAGCATTTCAGATAAACGAGATTGTACCAAGAGAAAAGCAGAACTAACACCATTCCAGTGGAGAATTTCTTGGCTCCAAAACTCGTCTTTTCTTACTTCAGAGACTCTTCAAGTAACAGAACATATAATATAGCCTTTTAATGCGTGTATTGTTTCCAGTCTTCCTTCTAATAGCAATGCTGTAAATTGAACTAACTGTTTGGTCATGTTTTAATAATTAACACTTTAACACAAAAGAAGTCTTTTTGGTATCCTGTCATTGAGTTAAGTTTCATAGGTGATCTAAAAAGTCTGTTTTGTCAATCTGCTCTGTAATTGCAAGGAAAGAGATTCTAAATTAAACCTAACAGGCCATTTTTTTTTTTTAAAGGGCCTCAGCCCAGACTTAATTTGTGCCTGTAATACTGTGGTGTGATACGTGTGATTTTTACTGCCTTTCTATAGTAATGGCTCTGCAACAGTTGCTGTTCTTGTCATAGCCAGAGGGAAAGCTTTGCCTTGGGTTGTGTTCCTGGTGCCAGAGATACAGCCCTTACTGTCAGGTTGGATGTCTGCCCAGGCTATGGCCAGTGACAACCCCTGCTCCCTCACAGTTTAATGGGAAACAGGTCAGTTTGGTAGATTTGCCATACATTTGGGTCTGAGGAGTGGATTCATCAAGCTGTGACCTGATCCATTGGCTAGAAATTGCATTTCCCATCTAAGACGTGTTTAACAGACAGGGTACAAATGCAAACCACGGGGTGCCTGGCTAGTGTTTCCTTGCAGGAGGTGTGTTTTGTGATAGCAAAGGGTTTTGTACTTTAAATTGTTCAGCAGTGCTTGATCTAAGGATACATTCATATCACTGCATATCAGACACATAACTGAAGTACCTAAATTATGAGGCTATTTTTCTAAGCTTCATACCCATAGTCAGCTGAGGGAAAAGGTTACAGTGCTTATTTGCACTCTGGAAATGGAGAGAATTCACTGTGTAATGAGGGAAACACCCTCCCAACATAAACACCTACCACAGGAAGTGTGGATACTCCCCTTCTCATGCTTGCTTTTGCAATTGAACAAAAGTGACATTTCTTTGCTCCTTGTGTGACTATGAGGCATTGAAAAAATCCTTTATGTGCAATCTGCTACAGCTTTCCATTGCCAACTTCTTTGTCCCTTCCTCTTCCCTGTTTGACAGCTCTTGGAGACACTTTGGGGTAGGTTTACGCTCCACAGTCAAGTGCTCTGTAGAGAGATATACTGTGTCAACTGGCTGGATGTCAGGTGTCCACTAAAGCTGCTGTATAACTACCCCTCCTCCTCTGGACAGGGGAAAAAATTATAATTAAATGTTTGTGGGTTGAGATAAGGACAGGAAGAGATTACCAGTAACCATCACAGGCTAAACAGACTCAACTTGGAGAATTTAGTTTAATTTATTAACGATCAAATCACAATAGTATAATGAGAAATAAAACCAAATCTTAAAAACACTTTCCCTCTGCCCCGCCCTTCTTCCCAGGCTCAGCTTCACTGCCAATTTTCTCCATGTTCTCCCCCACAGTGGACAGGGAATGGGGGTTGCGGCCAGTTCATCACACGTCATTTCCACCATTCCTTCCTCCTCAGGGAGAAGACTGCTCACACTCATCCCTTTGTCCATGATTAACCTCCATGGGATGCAGGGGGCAGCCTGCCTCGCCATGGTCTTCACCATGGGCTGCTGGGGAGTCTCTGCTCTGGTGCCTGGACCACCTCCTCCCCCTCTTCTTCACTGACCTTGGTGTCTGCAGAGTTTTTCCTCTCTCATATTCTCACTTCTTCCTCCTGCTACAGTTTCCCTTGTGCAGTTTTTTTTTCCTCTTCTTAAATATTTTATCCCAGAGGTGCTACTTATGTTACTCATGGGCTTGGCCTTGGCCAGTAGTGGGTTCATCTTGGAGCTGGTGTGTATTTGCTCTGTTGGACATAGGGCAGTTTCCCACAGAAACCACCCATGCAGCCTCCTCGCTACAAAAACCTTGCCAAGCAAACCCGATACAGATACCTAGGCTAGTTTTTGTACTCGAAGTCAACTAGCAGGGTGACAGTGGATGGGGAAATTAGCCCATGCGAGGTTCTGTGCTGCTTGTTGAGGTGGCTTGTAGAGATGTGGTTGCGTGAGAAAGGACATGCAGGCAGCACACAAGAACTGCTAGGATAACAAACAAGAGATATATAGCAGGGGCGCCTGTCCTTGGCTTCAGAAGACGGAACTTGCAGTTAAGAAAGAATGCACAGAATTCGGAACTGATAACGGGTAATGAGAAAAACAGGGCGGGGTAGACATTTAGCTGAAGAACCAATGTATTCCTCTGTTTAATGAATATGTATAACCATAGTTGCGACATGTATAAAAGTGTGTACTCTACTCTCAATAAACGAAGTCTGCTCATCTAGTATCTAGGTGTCACTCTTCCGTCCTCTTCAGTGGCTTATGGTGGTAGCCAAGCCTCTTGTTCTGAGAAGGGCCCAGGACTGTCTCAGTGAAGTGCAGCTGATGACTCAGGTGAAATAGGTGATTTGGTGACAAAATGGGAGATAAAATAAAATCCTGCCCAGGAGAATGGTGTGCTGCTCACTGGTGTACTACAAGAGAAATAACAGCTCACAAAGATTTAATCCAGAAGAAAACTATCTACAGGGACCACACCCACAATATGAACCTAAACTGCCAAATAACCCACTCTCCTTACAAAATAAATACATAACCACAATGCTACAATGAAATGGAAAAAGCTATTTTACCCAGAGAATATTGTTCCTAAAGGCACACAGGGCAAAGCTCAGAGTCCACCACACCCAAAAGTCAGGACTACAGCGAGAAATGAAATGCCAGAAAAATAATGCAAACTTGCAAAAAAACCCACAACACACACACAAATTACTTCTACACACACATACAAATTACTTCTTTCCTTGCCGCCCTCCCTCACTTCCTTCTGCTTCTCATCCCAAGCAGATTTCCATATATCTGCTTAGCTGTGTGGAATTTGTGAGGAGAAATCCAGATCCTGGGCATGTACAGCACCCTGCTCATCAAAACTAGTCCTGATCACTTAGCAAGAAGCTCAGCATCCAGCACACAGCCAGTACTCAGGGTATTGAGGGCTTTGAAGGAGTAGTGTTGATCTGCATGCTCTGTTCAGCTGAAACCCTAGCAAAACGCTCTGTTCTCAGCAAGTCCTCTTGGACTCCTTCTTGATACTCACCCATCTTTCTCTTACAGTCATCTTTCTCTTGTAGTCACAGAATGCACAGTTTAAATGTAGGTTTGTTTTATTTTTCCAGCTAGCCAGGATTTTTCTTAATCCTAGATTATGTTACTGCTGGTTTTAATATGTAAACAGTAAAATATGCTTGATGGTTGAACTACAGGAGAGGATCAGATTCTAAGGAACCTGAAGGTGCACAAGTCCATGGGACCTGATGAGATGCACACCGGTCCTGAGGGAACTGGCAGATAAAGTTGCTAAGGAACTATCCATCACATTTGAGAAGTCATGACAGTCTGAAGAAGTTCCCACTGATTCGAAAAGGGGAAACAAAGCTCTGATTTTTGAAAAAGGAAGATCCAGGGAACTACAGGCCATTCAGTCTCACCTCTGTGCCTGGTGAGATCATGGAGCAGATCCTCCTGGAAGCTATAAGGTGGCACATGGGAAAAAAAAGGAGGTGATTGGTGACATCCAACATGGTGTCACTAAATCAAACCTGACAAATTTGATGGCCTTCTGTGATGGTGCTGCAGCTGAATTTGTGAAAAGCATTTGACACTCTCCTGCATTACATTCTTGTCTCTAAATTGGAGAGACATGAATTTGATGGAGGGATCACTTGACAAATAAGGAGTTGGCTGAATGATCACACTCAAAGAGTGTTATCAATGGCTCAATGTCCAAGTGGACACCAGTGATGAGTGGCGCTCTGCACGGACTTCATGTATTGGAACTCCTTTCCAGCAAAAAGTGGCATCTTCCAGAGCAACAGCATAGTCATAAGAATGAAAGAGGCTCCAAAGTCTCAAATTCTCCTCCCACCTGGCCAGTGTTCCAGCACTGCGATCCCTGGGTAGCAAAAATCATGAGTCAGCTCCCTCTCCCTCCCCAGCAGCCTACTTGAGTGCAGTCAGGTCATGTTTTCAAACTTTCCTCTACAAACAGGAGGGATGGAAACTTCTCCTGCAGGAATGAAAGTTGAGGTTTGTGTTCAGTCTATCCGTTCCAAGCTGGGACTCGAATACCAGCTTTACGTTTGTGAAAAGCTGGATAAATCAGCAGAGCTGGCAGCATCAGGGAGTGTTTTTATGCTGGAGTCCAAACTACACCCCAGGATCTGAATGCTTGTGGGTTTGAAATTCAGCTTCCCACTTTTGAAGCTCTTCTACCCTGAAATATATTCTGACAACAAAAAAATAGCATAAAGCATATCTAAAGAGCACCTCACAATAACAGACAGTTAAAGCCTACCCAGGAGTTTTTCGGATAAGTCATTAAGTGTAAGGTGGAAAGTAGATTTCTTTTTTTGAACAACTACCTAGTGCTCCCCAATCCTACCCCAAAAAGTTACATTGGTTAAACGCCAAACTTTGGATGCAGACAACAAGTTGGTCTGGGGACTAGCAAGAAGTATAGCTGTGCCACCGCTCAGAGGCAGGTTAAGTTAGATTTTGTAGCACACTGTGCTAACAAAGCTCCCTTGTTTCCAGCACTTCAGTAGGACTGTCTAGAGTTAGTTCAGGTATCTTTACCAGCAGAAAGAGAAAGCAAGGATGAGTGCAGGGAGGCTGAAACGTGATACTTTCCTTTTCTTGGCAGGGGTGTTCTGTGATCCATTGTTCCCTGAATATTCTTGTCTTTGACTCTTAAATGAAAAGATGGTTGTATGATTTCTTTTTCACAGAATTTTTTAAAGAGAGAAACAAGAGAGTAAGATTCCATGCAAAATCAGTGCACCTTGGGATGAATGAATAATGGAAGAGCATCATCACTGCAGCCACATGTGGCATTGTTTACCCATGTCACTGTAAATGATTAATGTGGAAAAGCTGCACTTGAACAAGTGAGATTGATGAGAGCTTTATAGGCTATTTTTGTGTAATTTAAAACAGTGCCTATACTGGATGTTAAAAGTCGGATGAAGACAAGACAGCCAGCACCGTCAGCTTTTCTCCCTCCTGATTCAATCTTTGGCCATGTGCTGCCTCTGTTCCAGAAAGCCAAGGCTTCAGATCAAGGATGGAAGGAGAAAAACAGAAGTCTGAGGGAAGGTTTTGTTCTTGACCACAACAGCAGATGCAGAGATATTTGACTCCACTCTTCCACATTAATTCTGGAGCTTGCAGTGTGGGGAAAGTGAGGTGATGGTGGGTGCAGAGACACCTGAGCTGGCTGAATGTGCTGGGAGAAGTGGAGTGTCCAGGTGCAATTTAGCCATGTTTGTCTGGCCCTAGGCCCACTCTAATAAGCTCAGAGAGTTGACCTTTACTATCCTGTGCAGTGTCCAGGTTACTGAGATAGTTTTCAGAAGTCTCTACTAAAGTGTCTATCTCCATACTCAAGTTCTTCATACCCTGCAGACACGACTTTAAGGTTGCTTAAATGTGAAACCCCAGTTTTCACAACTATTTGAAGCAAAAGACAGGTTACAGGTAAGGTTATTTTATCAATCTCTGGGAGATAAAATGAGCTATTCCTTAAGCATATGTTAATAATTTCTAGGGGACGTGGGAAATAACAACAGTTAAAGGCAACCAAGAAACTTATCATGGATGGCTGCAACCAGAGGGCCATTGATTGCTGATCTCCTGTGGCCATAAACAAATTTTCTTGGTGTTTCTATAAATAAAAATATCTTCTCAAAACAGGAAGTTCCCGTATCCAGTACAAGGTAACTTGATAGTGGATTTAAGTCTGCTGAATGAGAGAATGTCAGTTATAGATGCAAAAAAGTGCAGTTGTTGAGGTGCCAGAGATTGTAGTCAATTTAAATTTGCATTATACAAATAAATCGCGCATTGACGAAAAATCTGCACATTTGGAACTTTAATATGGCCAGTTTTCCTAAGCTCAAAGCATTTGCTGGCATAACTGACTGAACATTTGTATTTTAAGTGGGAAGGCACTGAGAAAAATCAGGAATTGTTCAAGAACATTGTACTAGTTGTTCCAAATTCCACGAATCCATCAACAAAAAAGGGTTATGTAGAACAACAAGAAAAAATCCTTAGTTAAAATGAGAAACAATAAGACATTAAAGATTATACTAAGAAAAACAAAGGTCTGATCCAAATGGAGTTAAAAGAAGATAAGGATTTTTTTTTAAGTCTGTTAGGAGCCAAAACAGTCCTGTGCCAGGTAAAAGTCAACTGCTAGATACATATGATAAAATTACGAACACTCATATAAAAAGGTTGAAAGGATGATAAATACTTCTTTTCATATTTATCTGTGCCTGTCTGAAATGCTGGGTTGTGAGACAGGAATTTTACTAGCTGTAACGAAGATGGACAGGAATAATTTACTAAAATTAAACACTTTTAGCATATGCCATGGAGACATAAATCTATTACCTGAGGAGTTATCTGAAGTATTATTAATTTCTAGCATAACTGTGAGAATGAGGGACTTCTGAAGTCTTGGTATACGCTCCTTTTGTTATCTGTAGGTGAATCAAAGCAATATAGGACAATAGAAGTTCTCCAAAATACTGTAGTAAAAATGTTCTAATTTGAAAAAAAATAAAAAACCAATCAAACCACAAAACCCAAGCCCATCGGTCGGTGATCATAAGACACATCAGCTGAGATTTTTGTTTTACTGGGCTTTTTCATTTTTGTTTTACCAGTCTGTGAGAGACTGGCAGAAAGCCAGAAGAAGATGGTTGCAGCCCCTGGCTGTCATGGGTGACTGTAAATACCTCAACAAACAGTATAGCAGAGTACAGGTAATCCAACAAACCTTTGGAGAGCGGCAAGGACTATTTTCTGACACTGGGGATGCATAAGCCAGCTAGACGAGAAGCGCTGTTGGAACAGCTACTCATTAGCTGATGGGAGGAGATAGAGAAGACAGTGTTATAGTCCTCACAAAGGTTTATATTGATAGAATAAGAGTCAGCAGACTGAAGTTGCAGTGAAGGACTTTCCGATGCATATAAAGAAACATTATTGCCAAAAAGAGTGGTAAAATATTGGTGCAGGTTGCAATGGGAGGTTATGGCATCTCTTTTCTTGAAGGTGTTCAAAGCTGGACTGCACTGAGCAGTTGGACCTGTTTTGAGCAGGTTGGGCTAGATGACCTTCAGTACTCCAACTAAAATTATACTCAGTGGTTAAAGTGATTGTTGTAGTGTTAAAAATTAGAGAAACAAAATGAATGAATAATGAATTTTAAAATAAGACCCAATATAAAAAAGGAATAGTGTTATTAACCATGATTTGTCAAATTTGTAATAACCCTTTAGCACACTTTCTACAGTCTCTGCAGTGAAGGTAATAAAATACAGAACAAAAATATTGGACAAGATGGCAAACACATTGCTGCTTAGAGTCTTTTAAAACTTGCAAATCCATTCTTAATGTATCTGTTGGCAGAAAAATAAATTGTCTCTTCTTGTTGTGCTGGGTCTGTGCTGGGTACCTCTGTATTTGGGATACCTCTTCCATTCCTCCTGCTAATCCCCTGTTCTCATGACTGTTGCAGTAACTAGACTGCATAGCCCTCAATACGTTGAACTTAACCTTTTTGCTCAGAAATACTGCAATCCAGCATGGTAGAATGAGATGCACTGTTGTCAATCACACAGAAAACACCCGAAGAGAAAGGAAAAGAAACAAAAGATTCTTCCTATATTAAGTATATTAATTTTATTCTTGTACACGTGACTACTTTCTTACCACTCAGAGGGTCTAAACCTTTACAAAACCATAACGGGGCCAGTTTGACCCCATCTCCAGGCATGGGCAGGGAAGTCAAAGTAATCTATTCTATAAATATAAGCTTACATGGCATTTGGGGTACCTGTGTACTTCAACTGGTAACACAACATATGTTTGACTTTGGCTTTTAATTGACACACCAGATATGAGGTTATAATTACCTTACAGTCCTCCTGAAATCTTTATGAGCTGTGACTCTAGGAATTTAAAGGCGAGATCTGAACATGGTGAGAATTCTCCTTGTTTGGAGAGGTAAACATTTATCTCCTACCTAAAGGCCACAGAAAAAGGCCTGAATTTGAGTCTCCTATTAATGAGTGAATGGGACATTTATGTCCCATAGATCATATGGGTTTATGCACGATACCTCTAGACTTTTGCCACTATGCAAAAGATAGTTGACTCCTTCCCTGTTACAACTTCCAAAGATGTCAGATCCTGCATGGCTGGAGATACCAAGCACGTGGATGCTTCGCTAAGGGACTACAAACATGGCCATGGTTCTCATTTCTAACAAGTGATCAGTTCCTCTGAAGCACACAGCTTCTTGCGGTGCACTTCAGATATGCCTGAAGCTTTCAGAGTAGATAACATTGCAGAATGTAGTGTTAGCACTCCAGCTCTTGCCCTCAGTGAAATCTCCTAATTTCAATTTCAGATTCACAAACTACATTGAAAATTAGCCTAGAGCGTTAAAGTTTTTCTGGACTGCTGTTACCTTATAACAACTTTTGGGGGGGTAGTATAGACACAGCAGTATGATAACCCTTTTGAACAAGATGGATGTATTGGGACACTACTTGAGTAGAAACCCTCTGGGAATATTTACATCAGACACTCAAAACCAGGTTCAGTGGATTTATTTCCCCTTGATTAAATAAAAATTGTGTATCTCTTCTCAGGAAGTGCTGCACTGTGGACAGAAATCTTTAGTGCATAAGGCAAACCCCCACAGGTCAAGCCTGTCTTTGTTCTGTATCTGCTAGTACTAGATAATGAATCCTTCAACGATGAAAATTTCCATACATTACAAAACTGAACAAGATTAACTTTGTGGTTTAGGTGCAAAAGCCTCTGAAGCCCATTAAGCCCATTGCAATCACTCAAGCTAGTCAAGACCTTCTGCGTCTCATTGATCAGTCTGCCTTTGATTTAGATATAAAAGCTAAACTGATTTGGGATTCTTGTTCCACTTCATAAGGGCTCACAGATTCGGAAAATATATGCGTCAGCATTTAATCTATTCAAACTCAGAGATCTGAAAAATCAGCTGAAACACTTCCTGAGAAGACCTATTTCCTGTCTCTGTGAGATTTCCAGTATTTTTTGGCTTTTTCTTCCTTTGTCCAAGAAAATGACTTTCACTATGCAAGAATGCAAGTCCTTGTCTTTTTTTTCTAGGGCCAGCATCTTGATACGCTTGCTGTATGCTACCACCATGATTCCTCTAGGAGTAACATGATATTTCTCAGCAGAGAAATTCTATCTGAACTTAGTCAAAATATGCAGTTGGAAAAACAAGCTGCACATCATTTCTCTAAATGAGACAAATGTAATCAGAATGCAAATAGCTGACCTGCTTAAGCTTCCCTGAAAATTTCATAGACAACTCAGATCAATATGATGTAAAGGCAAAAATTTGCATGACTCAAAGTGGAAAAATGAGCTCTAGATCATGAGCTCAGGGTTTTCTAACATGAGATTTCTTTAATTTGATAAAACAGGACATGATGTTTTGAGAGAAACCAAGCAAAAGTGATATTGCCTGAGTGTAGAATAGGAGCTTATTCATCAACAAAAGACTGCAGAGATTTTGGTGACTGTATGCTTCTCAGGCTGCTGATTTAATTCCTGCATTTCACAACTATTGCTTTAGACCGTAGTAAAAGAGTGGCATTTTTAAAACACTAATTCCCATCCGTGTGGGTTTCTTCAATGAACTCTGTTGACAAATGTATGCAATGAACTTTAGGAACAATTTTACATTAGGAACAATTTTACATGAAATATTATATTGAAGTATCTCGAAAAAAAAAAGATGATTGTGTTCTTATGTTTTGCCCCTAGCTCTTTTTTGTTGCCTTTCTGTTCATCTTTCTGTTCGGATGTTTGGCCACTGGATGATTTTCAAAGGCTCCAGGGCTCAGAGCTTTGGTTCAGACTCCCACTGATGATGGACAGCTTAAAGGAAGAATACCAGCAACTTTGCCGTCTCACAGAGTGTGAGTCTCAGGAAAAGGAAGTGGAACATGAGTTTTCTGTAGTTTGTCAATAAACCTCTAGGTGAAACTGATGAATTATTTTTGCACTTCAGGTCAGATCTGCTGAGAAATGCCTATGAACACCAGTCCATTGGAGAAATGTATTCAAGAATGTTTCTTCCTTGTGAAAATATTACCCTTTTACAACTGCCAAGGTCACTGAGACCCAGAGTGATCTGCTGGTCACAAAAGTTAAAGATGCCTGGCGGCTACTATAATTAAGTTATGAGTGCTAGGAGAATAGGGAAAACAGTTTTCCCACAAATATTTATTTGAATTTAAAAGTGACTTTAGACGTGACCAGGCTCAGAAATCCTCTGGGTTCTGGGAGTTTTTTTCCTCCTTGAAAGCACTCAAAAGCTGAAGCTGGATATGAGTTTACACAGCTTCTCGCTTCAACCCAACCAAAGAAGAGAAGCAACATCTCAGGTTTGTGTCAAACACAATGGGCTTTCTGGATATTTACAACTATTCATTTGCATCTGATGAGCAAAATCCAGGCTATTGTCTGAGTGAACAAACGTATAGATAGAACAGGAAATGTATTTTAAATTCCCAACAGACCTTGTTTGTGGATGAACCATCAAAAGAAAAGAACAGTGACATTTAGATAAACTACCTTAATAATCAATAGCTACTTGTTTTCATATCAATGGATGACTTTGGGGAAAAGCTTTAAAATTCATATTACCTATCCATTTGGAAATGCTCTTTTTTTTTGCTTTAAGTTCTGCTTTTTTTTTGGTTTATTTTCTTTTTCCCTTCCTGAAAAGCTGAATTAGCAAGTTCACAGGTAGGTACATACAATATCCAAAACACAACTATCTCTAGACCCCAGCATAACATGGAAAAGACACCTACACTACTTATTTGAGGTTCAGATTGCATGAAAACAGTGGCTGTCAGGGAAATGGGGAGATGACCACAAAAAGCAGAGTGCACACCTGTGTGAAACTGAAGTGCAAGGGATGGCAATATGATAGGTTTTGTGAGGCAAATAGACTAGGTGTTTAACAATTTTCTATTTTGCAATGGAGAGATACAGAAAAATATACAACAATAAATGGCAAAAACATTCCAGCTGTGTCTCATGTGGTATTTTAACATACACTGTATAAAGAAAATTCAGCATCTTAAAGTACAATTAACCTGCAGCTAGCTGAGGGATTAAATATGACTATTCTCAACTTGAATGACCCTTTCCCCTAAGCTGAGCTGCCCATTTAGCGCCCTTAATAAATACAGGGATAATCTAAACCATGTGGCTGCAAATTGAAAACACGGGCTTTTGAACTGTGTATTTTCTTTCTCATGTTGGAACTCCTCCCTGGAGATAGACTCAAGTCCCATGATGTTGTAAAAGACAAATCTGTGTATCTTTTTTATTAAGTGTTTCATGATATATATTTTTTTCAGCTCCATTGCAGTGAATACATTTGAAAGATGTATTCCACTGACAGCACACAATATCCTCAAAGACTGTTGATCCATTTATCAACTGAAACTAATAAACGGAGGATAATATTTCTATGAAAAAGAATGGGTTTTAAAAGCAGCTTGACAGCTTGGTAGAATACATCAATTAAGAGTACAGAGACATCAGAGGAAAAATGGGGAACTTGCTATCTTTGTTAGCATTAAAATTAATAAAAAAATATTTAATCTGTTCTTCAACAGGAAAAAAATAGAGCTCATTCCCAACTTGCATACCTTGTGGTTTGTGCTGAAGAATGTTACACTCAAGTCTATATTCAACCAGTGGTTTAAATTATAGCCTTTAGAAAATAATCTGCCATTCACTTTAATTAATATGAACAATCATGCAGTCAGTTGAAAAAACCCTCATACAACACAACATGATAATGTGAAATTAAAAAAAAGTTTCTGTCCACTTTTTTTCCATAAAAAACATCAAAGAGTCTCATCTATTGGCAGCTTTACTACCCCGTAACGTTAGGCTTCTTTCATGTTGATCCAAGGAAGATTCACAACCAGTTTTCTCTAGTTGGTGGCCTATGAGACACATCTGGCCCCATCATTTAATCTGCGGTCAGTAGAGACACAAAATGCTCTGCTAGACTATTTTACCACAAACACTCTTCAGTGCCTTCTTCCACTGACACAAAATCCTTGGGCTTGCCTTTCCTACCACAGTTTTGCGATTTATCCCTGTGGAAAAAGTACTAGCTGAGATTCCTCTCCAGCACTACGCCAGAAAAGGCACCTTTCAGGATTCCATCTCTGATTCTGTTGGGTGCCTTGACCAGGTCTTTCTCTGTTTAAACTGGCAATGCTGAGGCAAAGGATTCAGCCCCACTGGTGCAGTATTCTTTCCCTCAGCTGAAAGGTTCAGGTATCACTGAAAACAGAGTGGTAGTAAACCAAAAAAGCAACGGAGGATGTTTTGTTCTGCAGATCTCATGTACAAGAACTCCTATGCAGACAAAATGGCTCAATGTTACATAGCCGGGAACAAACCTGGCCTTTGAGGAGTTCGGTGGGCAGGTTTGTGAATCTCTGACTGAGTATGTGTGCCTGCTAGGCTGGTGCCAGAGATCATTTGTATTAGTCAGAAACTTGTCTTCATATTGTCAGTCTGGAATCTGTGCACAGCCCTTGGATCAAAAACACATCTCTTCTACCAATGATTTGCTGGAACAAGCTGAGTAATACACGGGCACAGCATACCAAGGGCTTATAGTAAAGTTAGGTTTTGGCTCATAATGTAAAGCAATTGCACAGACAACATTTTGTGAACTGTATTCCCCTTGAACAGCAACATTCATTTCTGTTTAGTTATTCTATCATACTAATAGCAGCTCTATGAAGCTCCTCTGTGAAACACAGACCTGCAGCAGTCTGCTGAAACATAGCCAGCTGATAGCAATTAGCCAAGCTGAGATTTTTTTTCAACTGTTCTTCTGTCTTCTTACAATATATTGAATATATTGGGACTGTACAGTTCTGTCAATATAATGGACCCTAACCCCTATCATTGAAAGAATTGTCCAGTGTATTTCTTATATCTCCTTGCATCTTCCCCTTCATGAAGGTGTAGGATGAGAAAGGAGAAGTCTATGCCTTCATATCCTAAGGAGAGTTTGTGCAGGATCTGATGCATCCAGTTTCCATCTCTTCAATGACCAAAGGCCCTGCAGAGTTATGCAAGTAACCGTCCTGTTCACTCCTGGGAAAGTAGCAATTGAGATGTTTGGTATTGCTTGCCAGGGTCACTGTGTAGTTCCACAAATTCAGTGAGAAATCTGTTGTTATTGTATTGTCAGCTTTCTCAATTTGCTTTTTGGGTTTTCAGAAGGTGGTGGGGGAAGAGGTTTACTGGCCCTCCTAAATAATATAGTTTTTTTTCAAGGCTTAAAAATGATAACTGGAAATTTTGCTTGATTAACCAGGAATGCAGTTAATAAATTTTTCCATTTCTTTCATGGTTTATTGCTTAAAATTTTATGACTGGACATTCATGTGCAATAATTTTTGTGAATGTTCTTTGCTTTGTGCATTGCTCCCAGTCCCAGTCCCAAAGCCAATAGACTACTTTTTTTCCTCAAGAAGGAAAGTAAAAGAGATAATGAGGTGCATGAGGTGGTTCAGTCCCGCAGCCTCTTGGTTCATATTTTTATGTCTCTAACAGACGGGTGGCCCCATGCAATTTTCTGGCAAGTGGAATCCCTGCTCAGGAGCCAAAGTTACGTCACCCCGATGGCATCAGGAAAATTTTATTATATGATAACAGCGAACAGGAAGGTTGTGTTACGTCTGTCAGAAATGCTGCCAAATTTAAAAAAAAAATGTTGCATACTCTTAAGTTACACATATGATACGGATCATTCTAGATATTGTTCAGCACTTTGCCAAATGGGTCATCTCTGAGTTTATAAAATTGTGAGTTTTCTGTGGGTGCTTTCTCTTGGCCTTGTCTCTGCATTTGTCTTTCTTCTGCTTCAGTGCTGCTTATATACCTGAGGAAGACCTACTGTCAACAAATAAGAAGAGAGATGTTTATGACTGCAGTTGATTGAGCACCTTCTGTTAGTTATTGAAGCTTAAATTAGCATTTCTATCAAATCCTCCAACTCTGAAATGGAGGTTTGTCTTGATTTAGTTTATTCCTTATGGTATCAAAATGTGGTGACAGCTTAAAAAAGAAAAATAACACACCATTTCAGGGAGCAAAACCAGAGTACAGCATTTTTAATGGTTTTAATTAGATTACAGCACTGTTGGTCTTTTTTCTAAGTATTCACTCCTCATATTTTTCTTTTGTTAGTAGCCAGTTGACAAGGAGAAGGTCATATTCCCTCTTTGCATTACTACGTTCAGCTTTGTAAATTCCAGTCGGAAAGATTTTGTTTATCAGAGCTTTATGAAGACTTGTTAAGTAGGTCTTCATCAGGTTTTGTTTCTGAAAGACTCAATTGGTTAAAACAAAAGCATATTGCTCCTCTTTCTTTGTTCTTCCACATTGATTCTCCTGGTAGAAACTCCTTGCTCTGTGAAGGGGAGAGAGATTACATCAGGATCTGTGCAAGGAAATCCTGCGGAGTGTAACATTTGTGTTTATGAGCTCTGGTAATTACAAAGTAGCTGAGCAAGACCTGGAGCAGACAGGCACCTGTGGTTAGCATCTCTACTTATAGGACATGTATATTGCACTCTGATGCCAACACCTGTAAGATAACAATTCCACCCTGCCCGCACTGGACCAGGTGGCATTTGTTGGCCTGAGCCCCTGGTGTAAATACAAGGCAGAGAGAAGTGATTTGGACAGGACCCTCTCTGGATGGAGGGTCCATGTGCATGGACACATGTAAAAGAGTGGTTCCTTGAAAGGAAAATGGTGATATGAAATCATGTATTCAAGGAAACATTTTGAGCCTGTGTGAAACTTCTGTTTTAATAAGCAGACACCCTAATGGGAACCCAAAAGGCAGCAAGAAGTGGTTTAGAAGACACAACCAACAAGGAAGGTTTGAGAGAATCGGGCTTGTTTATCTTGAGGAGAAAAGATGAAAGGGGATGTGATACATTTTCCAGAATGCAAAGGCTGTAACGAAGAGAACAGTGATTAAAATTGTTCCCTGTGGTCGCAAGGAAAAGGTCAACAGGAATTTAGCTTGATTTGCAGCAAGGAAGGTTTGGGTTCTATGCTACAAAACAACTTCCCAGCTATGAGGTTGATGAAACACAGCCTGCTTAGGGAAGCTGTGGTTCTCTCCTCACCTTGCTTTCAGGAGCAGGTGAAAGTAACATCCATCAGGGGTCATATTCTCCTTGTTGCTTTGGGAGTGAGGCAGATCAGATGAAGCTGAGCCTCTTTCACTCTGTGTCTATAAAACAATCAGAAGCAGTGGGTGAGCTGCTACCATTGCTGACTCCTGGCAAGCTGGTTTTGAACTGGTGCTTGTGAGATGTGAAGTCCTGCAAAGAACTGGCTTTCAGCCATGCTATCCTTAATGTTCTGGACATCCTGGTGCGCCAAACATCCTTTCAATGCCCAGAGTATCCTTGTGGGTGCAGGTTCCACCCAGGTCTCCACGCAATCTACTCAGGCTGATCACTGGATGCTGTAATGTGCCCATGTTACCCATTTCAGCTGTAGCCACCCAACTGAGCTGTAGCCAGCCTTCATGGTTTAAAACAAGACCTCCCTGAACCAGCAATCAGATAAATGCTCAGAGTAAAAGCTCCAAGCACTGAAACTACAGATTATGGATTAAATGAAACCTGACAAGCCCCCCAGTCTGTTTTCACCTCAGTAGCACATGGCTCAGCATAGCCTACCTGAAAGCCTTGTCCAGCAGCTCCTCAAGACAGCACCTACCACAACTCTCAGTGAGACAATATCTCTTCTGGTCTCCTGCCTGGGGTCACCAGGAACTCCCGGGTCACAGACTACTGAGTATGGCAAGGTGTTTCATGATAGGATTGTATATGCTTGCTCTGTTCTCTCCCCTGAGGAGCGCATATAGCCACTTTTAGAGATTGGATACTAAGCTAGACAAGGCTTTAGTTCAATCAAGTATAACCATACTTTGTCCTCACCCTCCTGATGTTCAAGACCCTTGTTTTCCCAGAAGAAACACCACAGAAGAGCAAAACAAACACGCATATCTGGGAGAGGCTGGTTCCTCCCTACCTCCTCCTTCCTGCTAGGTTTGTGATTCCCACCTCACCAACCTGTGACGCTAAGATAAGGAGATGCAGAAGCATGGGATGGGAACTGCCAGCTCCTGCTGAGAATGATGGGAAATTCCTCCTGGTTTACCTATGAGGAGAGTGAAAGCTGTCACCGTGCTGCCTCGGTGAGCTTTCTCTCTTGTCATTAAAACTTAATAGAAACAGAGCACAGATACCAGTGCTTGTGAGTCTAGGAGTTATTTCTTCTAATGACCACTTAAGGGAAATACTTGTAACACTGAAAAGCTGAATCCCCATGTTCCCAGCAGTAATAAAAGCACCATAAATGGATTTCCTAGTCAGTCACTACCCTATTTACAGCAATAAACTCTCTGCAAATATTCAAAGCCCAATAAACTATTCACTATGGAAAATGGATTCCACTAAACACTTGTCAGTAACAATGGTCAAGGAATTCAGCTTGATTGAAACCTCTGATAAACCCGGACACAGCAGGAGCCTGTACCATGCTCCCAGCATGCAAACAGATGTAGCTCTATGTGCAGAAAGACTGAATCAAAACAGTGGAGGCTCAGATGCTCACCTCAGAGTTAAGTGATGCCCAGGTGTTTGTAGGTCTGAGGGGATTTGTCTTATTAACCCACTTCTTTCTTTCCCTCAGCATTGCTCAGTTCAATTGGGAGATGAATTTCACCCCAAAAGATGCCCCAGCGTCTCCTGAGCAACAACAGCAGCAAGGCAGGACAAATAGCCCTCTGAGGAGTTCACTTCAAGGGCAAACGTGTCTAACCTCTGGAAGCAGTGGCTGCTACCCACATAAATGGTCTGAAGCAGGGATTTGACAGAGAGCAGTGCCTGAAAGGAACAAGGTCCAGGCAGGAGACCCGAAGGGTGAAAGAGGCATGGAGGGAATGCCAGGCTCCATAATGCCTCTGTTGAGAGTACTAATGGTAGCACATCCACTATAGAGCCTGTGTGGAGCTGATCTCAAAGGGATCTTTGTTATGAGATTTTTGCAAAACAGCTGTGTATTTTTAAAGTTTTCATTATTAAAATATTTTGCAAAGACTTCTTGCAAAACTGCCCTGTTCTGTAGAAAGAGGCTTGGCAGGCCAGGATGTTGAAATGCCAGACCCAGGTTTCAGCAGGTCCTGCAGCAGCTGACATAGAATATAGTGGCTAATGACTCTGAGTCATGCCAGCTCTGAATGAAAACTAGAGCTAATTTTAAGCTAATTCTATGCTGAATGTTCTTACTGGTCTGGCCACAGGGAGCCGTCTACAGATCGTTTTAATCTTGTCATTTTCTTTAATGTTTCTGTGTCTCATTTTAGAATAGAGCTTGTCCTGCTTTTCAAGTTCAAAATCTATTCTGAATTAATTTACACTTGGCAGTGTGAAGACCTCAAAACAGCTAATGACCAATGCTGACAGTATTTATTATCTGAAGGACATTTCTTTCTTGCATTTCTTTGCACAATTTAACCTACCCCCTGCAGCAAAAGTACATTTTTAGTTGTTTAGTTCAACTTCAAATGGGAAATGAAATCAGAAACCAAACCAGATTACTTTCTGCATTTTATCAAACGTGTTTTACAATATATACTTAACTTCTTTCAGTTTTGTATTGACACTTTTTTTTGTTGACCTTTTTAACTCCTTCTCCTCTCTCCTCTCCACACCCTGATGACTCTGGTTCATCTAATCTCAAATTTTTCAAACCTGTAATGTCAAAACACAAATTTCAACCAATGCAACAGCTTTTCAATCCTGACAGCCATGGGGACTGAGTTTTCAAAAGAGACTACCTTCTCTGTTGGGATGAGACCAGACCCTTCTTATGCTGTAAGAAGAACTAATAGAAGAACAATAACAACAATAATAACAAGAAATATTGGGTCTTTTCCAGCCTCCAGCTACACTCTTGTGTTCCCTGGATATTTATTCCCTGTTTTGTTCCTGTGTTAAGCACTGAAAGCCTTAATGTGCCCACATAACTTCAGACAGAGCATTTTGATGAGCAGACCACCCTTGCCAGGATTTGGTTCTCCGATTTAACACAGTTACTCTGCTACTGTCTTCTCGGTAAAGGGTGTCTCCAGATGGCCAGGCTTTGCCTCTGCAGACTGCACTAGAGAAGGAGACATCCCAGCTGCTTCTGCCTCTGCTCAGTCCCTCCTGTGCACATTCAGGCATGCGACCTGACGTTCCCCTGGAATCATTTCAAGCTGCCGAAACAACAAAACTACCTTACAAAATCTTTGACTGAATTTATTCTCTTGGTTTCAATAATGCTGCAGGAATAGGACATTACCAAAACCTGGCTCTGCACCCTTCCTGAGCCTTAATTCTGTTTTCTCCTGGGATGGTTCTGGAAGTCGGCTCAGAACTCCCTCATAGACTGGAAAGTTGTCATTCATCATTTTCCTTTGTCACTCGTTCTTTGGGGATGACAGCAAAGTGCTCCATCCTGCTACAGCTGCTGCTGTTCTTGCAGCTGAGCAGGTACATGGACATCTCCCGCAGCATCTCAGGCCCTGGGCTATAAGCATGGAGGTGGCAGTATCGGTATTTAGCAGAGACAAAGCACCTTCCCATGTCACTCCTCTTTCCTACAAGGAGGTGCTTTAAAATTTAGGGGCTCCATTTTTCCTACATGTCCGAGATCTCTTTGTGGCTGACACCCTTCATGCCTTCCTCTTGGTCAGATGCTCTTAGGAGCACTCTCCTGCTCTGTCTCCTCCACCTCACAAATATCATTTTGTGAGTCTACCAGCATGTGACCCTTCCTGCATGTTGATTTTCCAACACTTTTCATGGTCTTTATCAAGCCATCCATTGTTCTTTGTATCTGGACTTCTTTCAAGTATTGCTCTATTGCCTTGCAGCTCTCTTCACAGTACTTCTAGTGGTGTTTGACTGGAACACTACCCTCTCCAATTTCTCTCACACATGAGTTTTCTAGGGTCTCAGACTTCTTGGTTGGTTGATATAACAGTCTGTAGTTTTTATTCCCCAAAGACCGTGTGTTGTCATTGCAGCTCAGTTGTTTCCTTTGGTTTGATCCCTTTTGGCTTCCCATACACTAGAAGATATTTTTGTGTCTTGAATCAATATCTTTAAGGATATCTCTCTGGAGGTGCATCTCTTCTACATCCCCAGGTGCCACCGTGAATAAACATACAAAAGAAAATCCACTCCATCAATCTGTTACTTCCTTTTTCTGCTACTATTTCCCTGGTGCCTCTTAGAAAGCATGGTCATTTCACGCATACACAGGATTTGGTCACGCTCTTCAATACCTGTAGCTATCTGTGGGACTTTTCATGACACCAGGAGCAAGCATCAAGATTGGCTTGAGGACACATACAAGGAACAAATCCCACTTCCTGGTGGATTTACTGCCTCAATTTTTATTCTTTCCTTGGTGCGAGCAAGCAGTTGCTAAGTTGGTAGCTTATTTTTGTAGCCAGGCTGGATTGGGCCTTTACCCTGAGTCAGGTTAAAATTACCAGTTTTCTCTTCCATGTTCTCCCATGAATAAATCCCTTCTAGTCCCGTATTTCACTGCCCAGGTAGCTTATGTTAAACTTGTGTTGTGACCTCAAATGTTGTGACCTCAAATAAATGGCTTCAAGGCAGATGGGGTGTATCTTGACTCTGAGATAGTCCAATGACTTCCTAAACCTGAAGGAATGCTGGCATGGCAGTCAGAAGCAATAATTTTGCCCCAGCCAAGTGCAGGTTACTCAAGGTAATTTTGCTCTGATCTTGGTAACCACAGCAGTGAGGGTGGGACAGCAGAGAACTGCTGTCTGAATACCCCAAGTCCCTGGAGGGTTTCTGCAGCTGATGCTACCACTTTTCCTCTTCCTGCTATTATCCAGGCTACCTACAGTGTATGTACCTGTGCTGGCATCACCCCATGTAGGATGACCCTGCTTTGGCTTGGCCTCAGCTTTTGGACTCCAAGGCAGGAATTAATTTGCTGAAAGACACTATGGCTAGTGTTTTGCATTGTGGTCCTTATCCCCTTAAATCTTTAAGTGAGCACCCTAGCAAGGCATCTTTCTTCAGGCTGTGTCCAGTCTCTCTCAAAATGCTGTTTTGCAGCGGTCTAAACAGCCCAAGAGCTGTTCTCAGCAGGGAGGCACTTGTCAGGGACCTGCCTTAGGACTAAGCCCTGGGAAAAAGATATGGCTTTTGAATATGTCAAGGGAGTTTGAGCTCCCCCTCCTTGCACAGGTGTGAAAGCCAAAGCACCTTGGCAATGAGAGCTGCAAGATGTGCTACATGCAGCTCCTTCCTCCCCCCATTCCCGACCCAGACACCTTTTTTCAGCTTTAACCCTGCAGCCCCTCTGAGCGGGTAGTGCTTCTTGCAGGGTTGCCTCTTCCAGATGTCTATTTTAACTGACCAAAAAAGAAAGCTATTCCCTCTGGTAATGATGGGCAGTGAGGCCACCTGATCAGGCACTGTGTCCCCTGGGGAGCCTGGGGAGTCACGGGGGTGTTAAAGCCGTGCATGCCCAAACCACAGCTCTCCTCTCGCCTGCCTTTGTTCAGGCTGTGCTGACTGCAAGCACTGAGGTGGTGGGCAGCTTGCCACTCTCCAGATGGCCTTGCTGCCTCTAGTTTTTTAATTTTTCTTTTCCTTTTCCTTGCTGCAGGCTAAATCCTGATCCCAGGGAAGTCGGTGACAAAACTCTCATCACTTTTTTGGGTACTTCGGTTTGGTCCTCTGTAGGTGAGTCGGGGTAAAATAACAAATGGATTGTGGCAGAATAGTTGTACTGTGGCAGATAAGTGAAAACTTTAATTGTCTCCCATAATTCTGGCTGCTGTAGCAGCTGAACTAACACCAAATCCCCTGAATGCAAACTGAATTATATCCGTGCTCTTAAGATTGCACTGAAGCACCTAAATACATCTTTCCCCCTTGGAGTTTGTATGCAGCCCAACGTGTTAAGGTCAAGATCCACGCTCCAGAGAGAAGCAGATGGTCTCCCAAGAGATGTGTTTTCACTCACTGAGCATGAATATGAAAAAGCATTCTTACTTTCCAAGCATATGAAAGTCAGTAATGTAGAACAGTCTCAGGGAATCTTAATATGTGAATAAGCATGTGTGTTGCAAGAGTTTATTTTGGTCTTTGTGCTCACTATGGATTCCTAAGGTTAAATGATACCCAAATACCTATATATCATTGTTTTTACTGACTTGGTTCAAACATCATGCCATGCCAAAAGGCTGTTTCAATTTGTATAGATTTATAATTCTGACCTTCATAACGAACTAAACAAAAGCAATTCTGGAGTCAGTAAATGTTCACTTTGCAGAAGTCTCTATATATTACAAATGCCAAATACATCAGGGATATTCTGAACTGTTTATGGAGTCACAGAGCTCTATCGTTGAAGGAATGTGGGATGAAGACAATCACTGGAAACGCTCTGCATAACAAAATAGGTTGAGTTTTGAAGCCTGATCATGCTCTTTCACTGCATCACGCAACCTTTAGCAAGGAGCCTTAGGCAAACGCACCAGCTAAGCACCATACTCACTCTTAAAGTCCCACAAAACACATCACATAATGTCCAAGCATATTGCTGTGCGTATCCCTCTCTTTGCCACCTTTGCCATCAGGCAGTTTGAAGGTCTGTGCCCTTCTTTGCCTTTCTCTCCCAACCCCCTACCCATATAGGAAGGGAGGAATCAGTGGAACATCTCATTCCATTGCGTGGACCCCGACACATCATTTGGTCCTACCATGGGCATAGTCACTTGTGTGGCTTCCCTGAGCTCAGGCTGCAGAGAGGCTGGTAACTGCTCCTTCTTCCCCAAATAGTTATGTTTAAGAGGGTGGGGAGAAACATCAGAATGTTTTTAATAACTAACACAACATTTGGACTGCTGGCTTCAAGTCTCATTGAGTCAGTGGAAAGAGACCCATTGATTTCAGGGAGATTTGGTTTAGATTCTAAAATTGTTTGTATGTCTAACAGGGGTACAAAGTAGAAAATCAGGGAAAAGGCTCTTAGGCATTTTCCCCCTAATCCTTCACCTGTACCAGCTGTTGGAAAACACATCTTGCCAAACATCCTCTCTCATCATGCTCACTACAGAAATTTCCTGAGCTTGTCCAGCCAACCAAAACATTAATTTCTACTGAGACACACAACCCCCCACCTTTCTAGCCAGCTCAAGTAACACTAAACGTTTTATTCAAACACAGAAAAACACGGAGATTCAGAGCTGAGGCTCCTGCTTTTCTATGAACACTGTGTATTTTTAATATTTCTGGCTGAAGATGTGAAGTAAGGAAGAAGTGGAGGTGAGAACAGTGAATTCCATGTTGAAAGAGTCATATGCAGGTTTTTAACAGCATTTTTAAGTGCACCTGAAGAATTTACAGTTGCACCCATTTTGTGCACAGAAAATTGTGTGGTTGTGCAACTTATTTGTGCACAACAAAGAAGTAACTGAAAATGCCTGTATAAAATGTCATCTCTCTGCTCATTTACCTACTTGCAAAAGGCAAACAGACCTGTCTGCAAATTCTGCAAAAGGGCTTTGTGGGAGTCTGTGTTGAAAACATACCCTTTCATGGTCTTTAGATGTTTCTTCAGTTTGTTCTTATCTGCTTATTGCCCTCTCTAACACCTAAGCCATAGAATGAAAACCCTCTGACAGTCTGAGGCACCACTGTGTTCAACAGTTAATCGATTCTTAAGAGCATTAAAGTCCAAAAACAAATGCTGCAAGAAACTTTATCTGGGAGCTGACTGACTGATGGATGGAGCAAACCACAATGGTAGGCATTTAGAAACCCAGCTGGCTGTGCCACACTGATGCTCTTGAGTGTGAGCAGAATGCATTGTACCTCCCCCGAAAAGTCTTACAGCACAGTCATTCCTTTATGAATTTTAGTAATCGCATTGCACACCATGCATTTTAAATCCCCCAAGATATTAACTCACCGATTATCTGCAATTTTGTTAATGTGGATTTTTTTTTTTAGTGAGCTAAACATTTACAGTTGCCATCATACGCTAAAACTATCAATCAGCTGAAAATGTATGTTAAAACACAGTTTTGCTTTGAAATAAAAGAAAAAATCCTTCCAAAATCACAAATTTATCTTTTGCTTGTTTTTTGAGGTGGTTGTTAAATCTATGCCCTAACCCTGCTTTTAACCTCATTTAACTCAAGGCTTGTTTGTTTCTTAAGAAAATACATCCTCAGAGACTTTATTTGTCCAGTATGCACATTGTAATAGAGGCCACTGTGTGGGATTAGCAGAGACATCTTGCTGGTCATCTTTTTTTTTTTAATTCTATTTCTGACTTGCTTGTTGATTTGATGGAAATGTTTTTACCAAGTAAAACTTGAGTCACCCCATTTCTAATGAAATAATCTTAACCCCCCCCTAGTGACTATGGCAGTTTGACCCACCAGACCATTGCATATGCACTCCAGGCTTGTACTTATTCCTGGGCAGATCCCCAGACCCTCTAGCACTGAACCCAGATTCATGTATCACGAACAGGGGGAGCTGGGTGTTAAAAAATGGGACTCCAAGAAACCAGTGTGATGAGGGAAATGGTACATTGTGAGAGATCCTGAGAAAGGGTTGTGTTTTGGGTCCTTCCACTGCAGAATTATCCTGCTCTGAGAAAATTGCTAAGAGGCAAATTTGGTTGTTTGAGTGTCCTCTGTGGAAGGGGACTGGATGCAGCTATCTGACCTCACCTGTAGGCTGGGGAGACCATGCTTCTGCTGTCAGCTGGGCTCAGCCACATCTCAGATCTTCCACAAACCTTTCAAAAGCATATCATGGTGGACATGACATGGTTCAGTTTGTTCCTTTGTGGCCCCCTTTAGCATAGGAAAATGCTTCCTGGCCTTTAACCTTAGTATTCCTTTATTTAATCTGTGCCTGTCTCTTGTCACCATGTGTGCCATGGCAGAAAGTCCTCTCTTCTCAAGCAGACCTAGTATTTTATTTGTATTCTTCTGCATTGTGTTTCTAGGTCTTATTAGAAATTATTATTCTCTATTCTCTCAGCTTAGTACAACCCAACTGCATCTTTCTTGGAGAATAGTGTCCTAGAATGCACACAGATATTCCCAGTCACTTTGTAGAGCTGAAAATTTATTGTGTGTCTTATGGGGTGTAATTTTTCTTGTGCAGTGCCAGTCTGGGGCTTCCTGTCTTGTGCAATGACACAAAGCTGCTGTTCAGCTTGTGACGCACTGCAAATTCTAGATGGTTTTCTGTAGAACACTCTCCAGGCAGCTGTCCTGCATCCTGCAGTATATAACGGGTTATTCCTGGTGAGATGCAGAATCTATAAGCTCGTCTCCAGAGTAGCATGTTTCTCTCTTAAATACACTGGTTTGCCAAGATCATTTCGAATTCTAATCCTGTCCTCCAAACTCCTGACAGTACTTCCCTGCTGGCTGCCATCTGTATATCCTCTCTGTTCCATTATCTGGGACATAGATAAAAATACTGAACACAACTAAACCTGGGAGAAACTATGCTGCACCTAGCCCATATGTCCTTCCACTTTGACTGGCAATACAATATTCTCTCAGCACAGCCTTCCTGCCCCACCATGTCTTCTTCTGGATTACACCTCAATGACAGTTTTCCTCACCTGGGACAAAAGCCAGATTAAAGTGAAAGGTTGTTATTTAACTCCTTTCCTTTCTCCGTGTTTGTGTTTACTAGTATTAAAGCATTTGTTACAATCAGTTCTGGGAGGAATATTCTGGTAGGTGCACAATTTGGTTAATCTGCCTCATTTTCCATTTTAGAGGTAGGTGTGACATTTGTCCTTTTCTACTCTCCTGCTACAGCCAAGGCAATCCCTTTCTACCCATGCTGCAGAATAGTGCATCACACTAACATTAATGCAAATACATTTACACAAAACTTCCAGATGTGTTTGAAATCTTTAAACATATTTTGGGGGGAGCCTTACCTATTTATTTTCTTGTTTGTTCTCTTGGGACCTACATCTCTGACGTTCCCTTTATTTTATGCTCATGCTTCTCCTCCTTGTTGTCCTGTCGTCATTCTGTGACACTCTGCTCCCATGGGCTATTGACACAGGCAGTCCCTTCCCTTTGGTAACATCATGTCTTCAAGCGCTAGAGGGTTCTGTCACTTTTCTAAAAGGACTTTCAAACTGATCTTCCAGAACTGAAGGTCCAATATAATTCTGTGCTATGACAGCAAGTGTGCAATTTTCCCTTTTGATCACCCCCTAAAATCCCTCCTTATGTTGACCTCAACCTTAGGACAAATGGAAGCATTCTAGAACGCAATATGATTTTGGGGGACCACTGTGCCTCCCTGGCCCCAGGGGATGCACAGTAATCTCTCCCACTAATGGTGGCAGTAAAGAGGGGCTGAACCCTGGACTCGGTAACTTCTTGTATGTGGAGAAAAGCTGGAATTTTGGCTTGTTAAATTGCCTTGTCATTATAAAGGCACTGCAGTGGCTCAAGTCTAAAAACTACCCGGGTAGATTAGGAATGCGTCAGATGTCGAACCCTTCAAAAGTGCTAATACCTTGCTGCCCTTTTATGTGGTTTAAGTCCTGAATTTGTTTTGGAGCCAGCAGACAGTGCCAGGAACGAAGATGAAGCAACCTTCGCCAGTCCTCCCTTTGTAAACCTTCATTGCACAGTGGGAAGCAGGAGAATTTACTTTAACTAAAGCCAAGTCAGTGGTTTAATCTTTGTAAACATGTCTTAAGTGCTCTGCCTCTTATCTTTATGCCATGGCTTTTGTACCAAAAAGAATGGGTAAAAAGCGGTTCAGCCAGAAATATCACAGTTCTGACATGAAAACTGGTCATTAATCACTGTTCTGTGGAATTCTATGTGTGTGTGTGTGTGTGTGAGAGTGTGTCTGTCTGTGTTTGTGCTCTTGTGTTGTTAAACCAGCTACTGGTGGCCTACAGTGGAAGCACAGGCTGCTCCCACAAGTGCCAGCACGCTACTAAAAAAAAAAAAGAAAGAAAGGATTAAATAGTTAAAACAGGAAAAAAGTCCTCATACAACAAAATCTGAATTCTTCTGGATTCTTTAGAAAAATCTTCCGAGGAGAGAGGTGTCTTGTGGACACTAAGGATGTTGCAAGCTAAACTCAAGAAAAGAAAATGATCCAGTGCTCTGGATGTGTGCAAGTGTGTGTGTGTAAATCAGATAAATGTTTTCAGATGATGTTCTTTTAAAAAATGAAATAATTGTGCAAGTTCTGTTTGCTACCTTTTTTCAGCCTTTGTGGAATAGGTTAGCATTGTGGATGTTGGTAGTGTACTAAAAGCAGATGTGAGAAATGGTAGTTTGAAGACTCAGCTTTCCATCTAAGACTTTTGGAAAAATATTTGCTCCCTGTTACATGCAAATATATGTTCATATTTAATCCAATGAAGCGGGACAGCCTCTTATATTATACATCACTCCCTACCTCAGCACAAAGAATGCAACATGGAACATGAGGAAAGCTGAGGCACAAAATAATATTATTTTTTGTATGTGCACTAACTGGACTTCTAAATGAAAATGAGGAACGACATGTAATATTGGTGGACCAGAAAAAGCTAACAGTTAATCCCTTAGGCACAAAGTGAGCTCCAGGAACTGCCATTCGTATGTTTGTGTGAGGCAATTATATTTACCTCATCTCTTCGAGGCATGCAGATACAGGCACCCAGGGGACAGTTTGTTAGGTGCTGTGTTTACAAAACTTTTCTTAAGGTGCATCTTCCTTTTTAATCCTTTTTGTTATGTTGATAACAATAAAGGGCAAATTGGATGCATTGTGCATTAAAAGCACGTTTTATCAAGAAGTTTGTGGTGTACCTGCGACCAGGCCATTTAGATTTTAACACCAGAGGGCATGCCTTTGTACAAATGAGAAGCCAAGCCATCTTCTGAATTCTTACTGAGGTAGGGTTCTTCCATAGCTACCACCATGATGATGACATGTTTTGGGCTGCTGAAGGTGCTATTTCTATTGAAGTCTGTAAAACATTGTGGAACTTTGGCTCCTAGAGGGGTAAGCAGCAGGTTTCCTCAGAATATATTCACGTGGGAAAATAAGCAAAGGTTATTTATATAGATATAAATTTCTCAATCAAACTAAAAACTCCCTCTATTCTACACGAAGACAGACCTGGGAAGGCTCTTCAATGGCTTTGCTTGCGAGGTGAAGCACTAAGGGGAAATCAAGGGTGGAAAGCCAATTGGGCTCTGAGAGATTGAGGTTGTTTTTGTAGGAAGTGGATGGTCACCACGCTGCTTGAGCATTTCAGAAGTGCAGACTTGAGATGGAGGGAAAGTGCTTTGGAGGCACCAGAAGGCTGTGTGTCTGTTCAACAACGCTCACTAGGTAAGTAAGGCTCTGGGCTGACATAGCTCCCACTTTCTCAGACCTGCCAGGTTTGGGTCTCGTTGGTTTAGGTGTCTGCAGAGCGTGGTGATGTGTGCTCTGCAGATGTACTGGGTGCTGCTTTAGGATGGTTGGGTTGCACACTTCAGACACTGGGAGAAGGCTTGACAGACCACTAGAGAGAATCATGGGCTGTTTTCTTGACCTTTTTTGTTGCTGAATTTTTTAACCTTTGGATGTCCTGATTTTCTGAAGTAGTCCAAATTTTCTGTACTAAAGCAGTCCAAGAAAAAAGCTACCATTGCAAATGTTATAGACAACGATTTCAGTGCTATATCCAAGTGGGATATCTCCTACACTAGATCAGAGAGACTGATTATAAAATGAACATTTAGCAATAGCTTGGGTATAACTGATGACAGTAGGATTATATTTTTTTATCTCCAAACTGAATGAAGTCCAAACCAATAAAATATATTCATTGTATCTTAAAGGGAAAATTTCATTTTAGCTGAAAAACATGCTGTGAGAAATTCAACGGGGAGAAAGATTATATTAACAGGAAAATCTGAATGATCATTGAGACTCATTGACAATATTTAAGTGGATACCCAAAAAGCCACACCCAAAAATAAACCTGCAGTCATTAAATGGCCCACCTCAAAATGGAAGTAAAACTTCTTCTGCATATGTGTATTCAGACCCCAAGAGAAAATGCAAAAAGTGCTTAATGACAATACATATAAATTAGAAGGTAGGATTTGGAAAAAAATAGTAAAAGGAGGAACAGGTCACAAGGAGAACCATGACAAGCAGAGCCAAGGGAAGTTCCTTATTGAGGAGCATTTTGTTGTATGTTTAGGATTTTATTCAAGTATTTCCAGAACATAAAGGATGCTAATCATGACATGAGTCCTTTAAAGATGGAAATAGTAACGCTGCCAATTAGAAAAAAGTAAGAAAGAGGCTTATTCTGTAATATTTTGTTCCTATAGCCCAGGAGGAAAAAAATTCCCTAATCATTTATTCATGTCAACCAACGGCAATCAGACACTTTTTGTTCTAGCTATGACTAAAGAGGAAGTGAAACAGCAGATAATGTCAGGCAAAGATCTGATTAACCTGTATCCATCAGTCTGAAAAAAAAAAATCAGCTCAAGAAAATAAATGTTACACACTGGAGAAGTTCCAGGTCCCTGGGAGAAAGCTAGCATGATAAATGACGCAATCTGGATAATTTGTAGACCTATCATCAGCCTGATGTTGATCCTGAGGATTGGAGTTGGTACTGTGTAATATTTTGATCAGGCAACAAGGGTTGCAGATCAATGGATTGCATGCTGGATGCACTGAAGATGGGCAAAGCCCTGGTCTTAAAATACACTTGCATAGGGGATATGTTCATCATCTCAAGATGTTTCTGATATATGTGTGTTTCTGTGCATAGTTGGAGAGAGAGATGAGGGAGAAAGGAAGCAGGTGGGAGCCAGAGACCCTACACTAGTGCTGAAGTTCCTGAGGCTATTCATAAACAACACACAAAAATACGCTGGACTGGAAAACGTACTTGTAGAGAGAGGTCTAAAGGGACTATAAAACAGAGTGTGGCTTGATTACAACCTAGAACTGTCTATATGTTAACAACTGACTGGAGAGACTGTTTCAGTCTGGCAGACAAAGAAACAAAGCAAGAACCAGTGGCTGAAGTTGGAAATAAATTTTTAATTAAAAGTCATCAACTGTAAGAAAGCATTCTATCATTGGAACAACTCACAATGGATAAAAAAACTGTTTATACTGGAGGGTTTTCCAGAAAGATGTTTTATTTCTGTCATTGTCTTTGGACCTGAAGAAAGAACTAATCTCAGTAAGTCCTGTACCCATGCAAAAAGGACATTGACTTGAAGGTTCATGGTGAGTCCTGTCCTTAAAATCTGTGACCTGCAAAGAAATAAAAGCAGTGCTTCATGCTAAGGGACCTGCTCTGCTTCAGGTGCCTGCCAGAGGAGGCCCACTCCTGGTGAAATAACTGATTTATGAATTGAGCAGACATTTCATTCAGGAGAGTGAAATTCATTTAGGACTAGTTTAACAGCTTGGTGGTTCAAAAAAACCACAGTGTGGTAATCTAATAATAAAATCAGTAAACAACGCTGTAGGAGAAGTGCGGTTATTCACTGTCTTCAGTGTCTTCTTTAGGACATCACATTCAAATAATTCCTTGGGCTGGAAGTGATACTTCTTATTACATAGATTGGACTCAACAATTTGAGAAAACGGAGTGGGGAAATAGTAGGGTGCTTTTGTTTTGTTCCTTTTTGAGTCACTGTATACGGCTATAAAAATACCACTGAGCAAGCTGGCAGTATCACTGATTTGCAATACCACTATTTTGCACCCTTTCTGCCCAAGTCTAAAAAATAGCTTTAAAAGAAGACAATTAATAGGAAGGCAATCAGAGCTGTTGTCTGCAATGTCTCCTTGCTAAACCAGCTTAAACTCAAAATAAACCAGCAGTGAGAGACATCTGCAGACCATCAAAGATGGTGCAAAGGTTGGTGAAAATCTTTGTGGCCACTGTGATTCATAGATACCAGCCAAATACAAACAAGAGTCTTTTCTTTTGTGACACACGTAGTATTGTGGCTTGAGTCACACAGAGGCCTATTGTTGGGTTATTTTATCTTATTCCTTTTGTAGATTCAAGTGGAGCAATGGGCTCAAAGAGATGTTGGGACAGAGCCTGCCTTGCATGCAGACAAGTGAGGTGTCTCTCTCATCTCAGGCTTTTCTCCCACAGCTTTCTGTCCTTGGTCCTTTCTTTCCTTTCATTACCTGTGATCCAGATACGTGACTGCAGATGGTGCAACCAGACCTCAATGAGCTGCAGGTTGCTGTGGCCACAGGAGACCTCAGTGCAGTTTCCAAGAACCATCAAGGCATTGGGTAATTATTTGGGTGTTTATAGCACACTCAAATCCAAGCTAAACCAGAAACACTAATGGTAAAGCTAATCTGGGATCTTGACCCTGCTCACCTGCTCGCTCTTCATCTACTGCAATCAGACCACACACTCCCATGGACACTAAATAGGGCCCCTCTCCCACGAGAAGAGTTAGAAATGACGTTTAATCAGAAGACAAGACAGACTGTGCTGATCACGTACAGGGCATGGCCAGACAAGTGTACTGATCAGCTGCCTGTTTGCACATGACTGGCCCCATTTATCCCCTTACCTCTCCATTTTCACGTTTTTTTTCTTCCCCAGAACCTCTCAGTATCTCCCTTTCCCCACCTCTGGATCTTCCCTTAAATGTCCCATGCTAAGTCTCATGCAATCCTGAAAAGCCTTTCCCCGGCATCCCGTTCCACCACAGGCAGTAATCCTCCTCATACTGTTAGTGCTCCTGAGACCTTCTCTTGTTGCCTCATCTCCATGGGTTTCACTCCCTGTCTGTGGAGCTAATGCTCTCCTGCAATAGCCCTAGGAAGAGCTGGGTCAGAATGCTCTGTTTGGTCCGATCAAGTTATTGGGGTCCCCTACCTGTCATTGTTATTATGTGCTCCATCAGGTTGTGAAGATAAGCTTTAACCGTGGAAACTATTAATGTGAACTCAAGTGTAACACCTGGCTGCCTCAGTGGCTAGTGGTGCGGCTTCAGTTCTCAGTCATGATGAAGGGCAGGGAAGAAAGGGAGCTGAACTTCTAAAACACCACTGGAGAAATCAAAGTTAAAAAAAAGTCACTATAGCACATAGACCACCATTAGTCATCTCTACGTTGGTACCTTCTCGCTGAGAGTAACGTGTGATTTGCTGCAATTATACGTCTCTGAAAATTGTAAATTATGTCAAGATTCCTGGTGCATGGAAAGACCTTTAGCTGTTACACACTAGTGAATGTCAGGACAGGCAGTGACTGGCAAATGTAACTCCCGTTTACAAGAAGCATCGGAGGGAGGATCCAGGGAATTATAGGCCTGTCAGTCTGACCTTGGTACCGGGGAAGGTCATGGAGCAGATCATCTTGAGTGCTATCACACAACACATGCAGGACAGACAGGTGATCGGACACAGTCAACATGGGTTTATGAAAGGCAGGTCCTGCCAGAACAACCTGATCTCCTTCTATGACAAGATTACCCGGTTAATGGACGAGGGAAAGGCTGTGGATATGGTGCACCTGGACTTTTGTAAAGCCTTTGACACCGTTTCTCACAGTATTCTGATTGAGAAACTGGCTGCCATTGGCCTGGACAGGCACACCCTCTGCTGGGTAAAAAACTGGCTGGATGGCTGGGCCCAGAGGGTGGTGGTAAATGGAGTTAAATCTAGTTGGAGGCCGATTACGAGTGGTGTTCCCCAGGGTTCAGTGCTGGGTCCAGTCCTGTTCAATATCCTTCTTAATGACCTGGACGAACAGATCGAATACACCCTTAGCAGGTTTGCAGATGACACCAAGCTGGGTGGCAGTGTTGATCTGCTTGAAGGAAGGGAGGCACTGCAAAGAGATCTGGACAGGCTCAATCGATGGGCTGAGACCAACGGGATGAGGTTTAAGAAGACCAAATGCCGAGTCCTGCACTTGGGACACAACAACCCCAGGCAGCGTTACAGGCTTGGGTAAGAATGGCTGGAGAGCTGCCTGGTGGAGAAGGACCTGGGGATGTTGGTTGACAACCAGCTGAATATGAGCCAGCAGTGTGCCCAGGTGGCCAAGAAGGCCAATGGCATCTTGGCCTGTATCAAGAACAGTGTGGCCAGCAGGACAAGGGAGGTGATTGTGCCCCTGTGCTCGGCACTGGTGAGGCCACACCTTGAATACCGTGTTCAGTTCTGGGCCCCTCAGTATAGGAAGGACATTGAGATGTTGGAGCGTGTCCAGAGAAGGGCAATGAGGCTGGCGAAGGGGCTGGAGAACAAGTGGTATGAGGAGAGACTGGGGGAACTGGGGTTGTTTAGCCTGGAGAAGAGGAGGCTGAGAGGAGACCTCATCACTGTCTATGGCTGCCTGGAAGGAGACTGTAGGAGAGCGAGTGTTGATCTCTTCTCACAAGTGACAGGTGATAGGACAAGAGGAAATGGCCATAAGTTGTGCCAGGGGAGGTTCAGACTGGATATTAGGAAGAATTTCTTTATCCAAAGAGTGGTCAGGCACTGGCACAGCTGCCCAGGGAGGTGGTTGAGTCACCATCCTTGGAGGTGTTTAAAAAACAGGTAGATGAGTTTTTGAAGGACATGGTTAGCAGAAGATGGATACGATTGGACTTGATGATCTCAAAGGTCTTTTCCAACTGGAAGATTCTGTGATTCTATGGTTCTATGATTCTATGTCATATGCCATAGAATGAGCACTCCTGAATCTACCTGCAATGTGCAATTCCTATTAATGTCAGTGGGGCTTATTCACTGCCCCTCCTGAAGATTCTTTACCTCATAAATGAACAGGAGGGAGTTTAGAGAGAAAGGGAGAATGTTAATGTTCTTCTCATTAAGTCTGGATGGATACCTCCAACATATATCCTAAGGTACCGACTCAGCTAAAACATTTAATTTGTTTCACCCAAGTGCACACTCTGCAGTTACTTCAGCGAGGGAGTTTGCTGGCAGGGTATCTCACAGAGACAGTAGAAGTTAAGGAAATATCAGACAATATTACATTTGCAGATAACAGTCAAATGTAGCTAATATACATAGATAGCCAAGATTAAACAATTTTGAAAACCTGTTCATCAAAAATTAGGTCATATCTGGCAGAGGAGGCATAGTGTTCACAGGCCTCGCCTCTCCTCTCCTTTTTGATGTGTAGGGAGCCCTGTAAGCATTCTGCTAGCTTGTCACCATCCCCAGTAGTCCCTTGTTGTCACAAATACTGACGAAGGATGAAGTCATGACAACCTTGCCTGCAGCAATAGACTACTCCTTCAGCCCTGGCTCCTGTCACCATGGGCAGGCTGGACCCCAGAACAAGAGGCACTGAAATAGAGCAAGAAAGTTTTCACAAGGCTGATTAATCAGAGATGCTTCTGTCCTCAGCTTCTTCACATCAATCTATAGGATCCTTCTCTATTGCTTTTTTGTTTGACGATTCTCAGGAGTTTCAGATGGCTTGGGCAGTATTTACCGTTTTCCTTATTTTCCAAATTCCCGGTGGCAAATAATTCCACAAGAGGAGAAGGAAGCCAGTGTTCTTAACTAAATGAGGTGTATCTAACAAGTCAACCAAGTAATCTCTACAAGCCCAGGTAAAAAGACAAAGAATGTATAAATCACTGTTGTTATGTTTAAACTCACTCAGTGCTGAATCTAGTGTTTGGAATTGGTCTAGTTTTTCTCATTTCTAAGCCCCCCTCTCTCCATCCCTTTCCCACTTTAGTCACAGAAGGAGTTGCTCAGATGGTCTTAGTCTAAGCAATAGCCATCACCCATAAGAAATCCCATTTTGTCCTTTCTAGATGTTAGTAGCAGTTATTAATATTTACCTTTCCTGCAGTGGTTTTGGAGGGCTGACAGATGGTTTTGGAGTACTATATTTACAGATCTTCCAAGGGTGGAGTACTTGTGTTATTTCACTAATGTGCTTTGGCCTCTTTTGCGGCAACTTTAGTGCTTCTAATCTGTGGATGAAATGAAGCCCAAAAAGCATGCAAAATTTTTTACCAGATAGTTTCACAATATATTAGGAGCTGGACTTTCCCTTTGCAACATGCCAGTGAAGAACTACACTCTCATCATCTTTTCCACTTATTTCCTCTTCTGATACAGGCAACATGTCGGAACGCTTCACAAAAACATGTCATTTATGCTTATGCAATGTAAAAAATTTCCTATTGCAGACAACTTGCTTAGAGTTTACTGGCACCAGAAAGAGAAAAAATGGTAAGTGGAAGCTCATTTCTCAAACCAACTTGGAGCCGAGGGTCTTTTTATTTGCTGTTTCCCAACTGTGAAAATTATATGGAAGGTTCTGCAGGTATCAGCATTTTGCTATAATCATTTCCATATAGCCAAATAGAAAAAGTCAAGATTTTGGTTTCTGCACCTGAATTTGCAGGTTTTTAAAGCAAACTGAAAGACCTCTGAACAATATCCTCCTACATTTACATCTAAAAGTGTAAAGCTCTTGTGGGTGGTGACTCATAAGGCATTTATTCCTTCCTCAGAGATCCAAGACTGCAAACAGAAACAAGGTCTGCAATTCCAGTGAGGAAGCCGGCATAAGGGGTGGGGTGTCAGGGACCACACCACATTACATGATGATGGATTGATGGGACCACATCAACGGATCATGAGAGCCATGTGGCTCTCTGGGTAAGAGGAGAAGGCAGGAACAAAGGAATGTCATTAGTTAACGTTCCCTGCAGGGCAAGAGAGACCTCAAAATCAGTGAGCATGGAGGTGTCTGGAGACTCATAGCTGAAGCAGGCAGGTGAATTTGGCTTCCTGAAGAGAAATCTCCAGCCATTGGAAAGTCACCAAAGCCTCCATCTGCTCCCCACTTAAATCAAAGTCACAAGGTGTCATGCCACAACACAAACAGAAATAAAGTCTGGCTCAACCTGTAAGTTATAGATTATAGAATCAAAGAATCATAGAATGGTTTTGGTTGAAAAAGATGTTTAAGATCATCAAGTTCAACCATCAATCCAGTTCAGTTAATTTTGTCACTAGATGGTGTCCCGAAGTACGGTATCTACTCGTCTTCTAAAATCCTCCAGGGATGGTGACTCAACCACCTCCCTGCATAGCCTATTCTGATGCTTGAAAACAATTTCAGTAAAGAAATTCCTCCTAATATCCAGCCTAAATCTCCCCTGGTGCATCTTGAGGCCATTTCCCCTTGTCCTATCACTGGCTACCAGGAAGAAAAGATCAACACCCACCTCGTTACAGCCTTCTTTTAGGTAGTTGTAGACAGTGGTAATGTCTCCCCTCCGTCTTCTTTTCTCCAGACTAAACAGCCCCAACTCCCTCAGCTGCTCCTCATAACGCCTGTGCTCTAAACCCTTCACCAGCTTTGTTGCCCTTCTATGGACACAGTCCAGCTGCCCTTCTTGTACTGAGAGGCCCAAAACTGAACAAGGTGTGGCCTCACCAGTGCTGAGTACAGGGGATGGATCACTTCCCTAGTCCTGTTGGTCACACTATTCCTGATACAGGTCAGGATGCCGTTGGCTTGCTTTGCCACCTGGGCACACTGCTGGCTCATATTCAGATGACTATCAAACAACATCGCCAGTTCCTGCTCTTCCAGACAGTTCTCCTGCTACTCCTCTTCAAACCTATAGTGTTGCATGGGGTTGTTGTGATGCAAGTGTAGGATCCAGCACTTGGCCTTGTTGAACCTCAAGCAATCGGCCTCAGTCCATTGATCCAGCCTGTCCAGGTCCCCCTGGAGAGTCTTTCTACATTCAGGCAGAACCACACTCCCACCCAACGTAGTATTATCTGCAGACTTACTGGAGGTAAGTTGATTCCCTCCTCCATGCCATTGGTAAAGATATTAAACAGAACTGGCCCCAGTACTGAACCCTTGTGACTGGCCATCAGCTGGCTTTAACTCTATTCACCACAACCACTTTGTGCCTGGCCATCCAGCCAGCGAAGCGTATGCCCATCCAAGCCATGAGCCACCACCTTCTCTAGGAAAATGATGTGGGACATAGCGTCGAAGGCCTTACTAAAGTGCAGTTAGACAATGGCCACAGCTTCTCCCTCATATACTGGGTGGGTCACCCGGTCATAGGAGATCAGTCAGGTTAGTCAAGCAGGACTTGCCCTTCCTGAACTCATGCTGACTGAGCCTGATCACCTGATTGTCCTGGCACTCAAGATGATCTGTTCCATAACCTTCCATGGCACAGAGGTCCGACTGACAGGTCTGTAGTTCCCCAGATCCTACTTCGGTCCCTTCTAGTAGATGGGTGTCACATTCACAAGCCTCCAGTCAACTGGGACCTTCCCAATTAACCAGAACTGCTGATAAATGATGGGAAGTGGCTTGATGAGCACTTCTGCCAGCTCCCTCAGGACCCTTGTGCGGATCACATCAGACTCCATAGACTTGTGTGGATCTGGGTTGCATAGCATGTCACTAGCTGTCTCCTCATGAACTATAGGGGCTTCACTATGCTTCCCATCCCTGCCTTCCCAGTAAGAGGGCTGTGTACCCAGAATATTACTGGTTTTCTTACTAAAGACTGAGGCAAAGAAGGCATTAAGTACATCAGACTTTGTCTCATCCCTGGTCACTATATTTCCCCTCGCATCCAATAAAGGATGGAAGGTCTCTTTGGTCCTCCTTTTGTTTCTAATGTATTTATAGAAACGTTTTTTATTGTCTTTAACAGCAGTAGCCAGATTAAGTTGTAGCCTGGCTTTGACCTTTCTAGTTTCGTCCCTGCACAGCCTCATGGCAACTTTGTAGTCCTCCTGAGTCGCCTGTCCCTTTTTCCAAAGACCACGAGCTTTCCTCTCATTTTTGAGGTCCAGCCAGGCGGGTCCTCTTCCCTGCCAGATCACTTTTCAAAACAAGGGGACGGCCTGCCCTTGTGCCTTTCAGATTTCCTTCTTGAAGAGCGTCCAGCTTTTCTGTACTCCTTTGCCCTTCAGGACTGCCTCCCAAGGGACTCTGCCAACCCAGAAGTCCAAGGTGGGAGGTCTGCTAACCACTCTCTTTACTTCTTCCAAGGGGACTTGAATATGAGACTTCTTCTAGCTGCCTATGGAATAATTTATCTATCTCTTCATCCTGGTTGGGTGGCCTGTAACAAACTTCCACCATGATATGTGCCTTGTTTGCCTTCCCCTTGGTTATCATCCATAAACACTCAACCCTATTGTCACTGTAGTTAAGCTCTAGACACTTGATGCATTTCCTGACATATGAGGCCACCCCACCACCTCTCCTTCCTTGCCAGTCCCTTCTGAAGAGCTTATACCCATCTATTCCAGTGCTCCAGTTGTGTGAATCATCCCACCTCATTTTGATGACAGCAATTATATTATAGTTCCACCGCTGCATAAGGGCATCCGGTTCTTCCTGTTTATTCCCCATGCTGTGTGCTTTAGTGTAGACGCACTTCAATTTGGTTAATGACCCCACCACCTTTTTGCAGGGAGAAGGCCTAATTCCCACCTGGCCATTCTCAGGAGCTTCCATGATTACTAACCCAACAGTAACCCTTGTGTCTTTGTTGCCACATGGATGTCTATCCCCCACTTCCACTGAGACAGCAGACTGAAGAATCTTACTAGTGCACTGTCCCTCAAATGTGGACACTTCACCAACAGGTTTATCTCTAGTGAGTCTACTCGTATCCCATGCCCCCTTCAGATCTAGTTTAAAATTCTTTCTGTGAACCCTGTTAACTCTTGTCCCAGGATCCTTTCCACCTTTGAGCCAGATGTAACCCAGCAGTTGCCAGCAGACCTGGTGATGTGTAAATCGACCCATGATTAAAGAACCCAAAGCCTTACCTGTGGCACCAGTCTTGGAGCCAGGCATGGATCCGCTGGCTCTTCCTGTTTATCCTCTCATAATGCCCTACAACTGGTGGGATAGAGAGCACTGCCTGTGCTCCAGATCCCTTAACAAGCTGTCCCAAAGCTTTGAAGTTTCTCTTCATCGCCCTCACTCTACTTGATATAATCTCATCGCTGCCTATATGAAAGATTATTAATGGGAAGCAATTTGAGGGTTTAAGTAAGGTAGGGAACTTTTCCTTAACCTTGGCCCCTGGGAGACAGCAGACTTCCCTACGGAGTGCGTCTGGTCTGCATACAGGACCCTCAGAAGTGAATCCTCAATGACAAGCATGCATCTATCACTCTTTATTGAAGACATTGTTATGTGGGGCTTTGTCCAGCTCATCCTTGGTGGTGCCTCGAAGCTGGGCATGTTGCCTTCTTTCTCATTATTCAGTTCCCCTTGCAGAACACCATACTTGATTTGCAAGAGCACCTGGGAAGGTGTATCAGTTGCTGGGGGGACGACGACACCTGCCCTGCCTGCTGCACTGGGCAGGAACATGACACCATTGTTCCCTGTCCTCCAAGTTATCCCGTTTGTTTTGTTCAGCCAAATGGGGAGATGCTAGGGAGCCCTCCATGTCCCAAACTTCGTCTGACCGTTGGGCCTGTCTCAGGGAAGGTAGCATACGGCTCCAACAGCCTATCTCATTCTCACACTCCCTGATTGTTCTCAGCCTACTTGCCTCTTCCCAGAGATCCACCACTAGATTTAAAAAGCAAGGCAGGCCTTGCTAAATGCCATGTTGTTCCCTTTGCAGCTCCTGATATTTTTAAGTCTGGAAGAAATTACCCAAATCTAGATATGTCATAAGCTGAAGCCAGAGCACCTTCTTCTGGCTCTTTTGTCACCAGCCCCATGATAACTGCAGTGGTAAAAGTCAGTCAAAGAAGTAAAAAGGAACAGTTAACATTTCCTCCCCAAATGCTAAAAGCAGCACCAAATGAGGTGTATGAATCATCACATCTACTCTTATACAAGACAGGATAAAAATGTAGGAGTCATGCAAGCTGAGATAAGCCGTCATGCTCTGGGACATAAGGCTCAGCTTGACAGGGTTCTGGGTCATCTCATTTAAACTATATATCACCTAAAATGTTGAACCTGATGATCCTGAGGTCCCCTCTAACCTGGCATTTTATGATTCTGTGAAACTGTTCCATGGGTAAGTCATCGCACAGTGATACATGGTGTAGAGTTTGCACTTTTCTACAAATATCTATGCTAACAACAGCCAGAGGCAGAATACCATACTGTAGAAGGCATTTCACTAACCTGCAATGGCAATTCCTAACTCGCTACGGGTTGTATTCTGTTTCCCTTTCACTTTTTCTTTCACAAGGCCACCAGGGTACATTCACATCCCTTCTATAAGAATATATGAAGAATTTCACTCAAGGCAAGAGGTTTGCATCCAGTGTTAAGTTTGCCAGGTAATGAAATTGCCCTATTAGTGCATTGGAGTGTTTTCTCTGGTGCTGTAATACATGTAGTGAAACGGTGGTGTCTTGCAGCCATAGATTGTATAGGTATACTTCAGTTTAATGCACTCACACTACAGAAGTTACTCCTCCTTTTGTTTTGCCTCATACAACAATATTAAGATCATAGTCTTAAAAGTAGCAACTAACACATTGCAGTGGTATAAACATCAACTAATCCCCGTGGTGATGAGATCCTCAGGCAAAGTATGTGCTGATTAACTGAATAATGCCAGGGAACATTTCTGGGCATTGACACTCAGTTATCTATATTGCTAATGTGTCACAGCCCTTCCAGGCACTTTTTCAGTACAACTCAACCACCAATATCTCAAATGCTCCTCATTCTGGGAGTTAGCATGGGACACCAACCATTACCCCAAAACAGTTTGGATGTTTTCACCCACCTCTGAAGATCTACACCATATAAGTGCAGTGCAGTCCATCCCTTACCCAGTGTCCTCATTACTAGAGCACAGTGATGGACATAGTTAATTTACCAGTGTTGATAGCTGAATTTCTCCTATCTCGCACTCACATCTTTATTCCCTCTATTCCTGCATTTCCTGTTCTTATCAGCTCTCTTCTCTAGTTGGGCAAGGATAGTCATTCTTCATGTGCTCCCATAGGCAAGGTGCTAAGGGCTGCAGGACTGACAGAAGGTCCTGGGTGTTGCATTTTCTCATGTTTAGGCTCCCTTTCACTCAGAGTCAGACACTACACCTGTTGGCCAAAGAGCAGCATCTCCAATACCAGCAAACTGTGAGGTGTGTAAGAGAGCTGATGGGGAAAGTTCTAGAGAATTGCAGGATGAATCTGCTTCACAGAGCCAGAGTTGGGTGCTTATGGATGCTCCCTTCAGTGCAAATGTATGTTGTCTGCCATTTTCCAGGATTGCATTCTTAAACCAGCCCTTTCTTAGGAGCTGTTAGGTGTAAAAGGTAATTACCAGGCAGGCTAGTAAATGTTTTCTTAGTTCAGGACAAGCAGGGGGAATTAGGAAACATGTATGTGTTTACAACATTGCAGTATAAGTATGTTGCCCTTATTTGCATAAATGAATTGTGGATGAAACCAGAAATCAGCCACTGCTTAGCTTTATGTGGCTCCCTCTGGTTAAGCCTTGTCTACCATGTATGCCTCACCACAGCTCCCTTGCTGTGTACTACATAGGGCCCTCAGCACAGAGGGCCAGACCAAGGTCAGGACACCTCCAAATTCATCAAAATGAGGCCTAAATGAACCTCATACAGCATGAAGGCACCATGGTGTCTGCATGCAGCAGACCCTCTCTCCCCAGCAGCTCCCATGTGTCATCTAGACCTGTGTGACTTGCAGCACCATAAGCACAGACTTCCTTCCTCTCAGCACACACCATATGAGCGCCTCTTTCCCTTTACATGCAGCTGCAGGCTTCCTGCTGCATAAGTTCAACCTCCCACACTTGGATTCAGTAAGAGGTAGTTTGATCTACATGTTATACACAGGAGGGATTGAAGCTTGCAGATTTTTAGCATTCTGCATGCTAGTAGGCCCACAATAATCTTTACTGATTGGTTTGCTTGCTTTATAGCTGAAGTTTTCATCCTCCTGTGAGAAGATGCCTGAGCTTCCTGCAGGAGGAAAAGACTCTTGTTACCTTATCATTTCATCGACATGGATCTGTGTTCGCTACTCACTAGTTTGTGAGAAAAAAACGAACTTGAGTGTTGCTCCTGTCCATCAAGTGAATGGGTTGAGCTGGCGTTTTGCCATGCTTGGTGAGCGTGGGTCGATGCAAACTATCTGAGGGTTTTTTATAGCACCTATCACCAGGATATCAAAGCACTGAAATACTGTTAGTCATGTTTGCCTCCCCATTGATCTTATCGCCAAAGGCCAATCCTACTGGAGACCATCCATCTTCCATGTGGTATTGCTTAGAGGGTTTGTTTTGTTAGATAGGCTGATCTGTAGCCAGCGCTGTGGTAGTCTCTAACTCTGGGGTCCGATTCCAGGCTTTAATTAGTACTGATGATAAACATACACTTCATAAGAGCTTTTTGTAAGATGACATCTCTGTTATAGATTTTTTTTCATAAATTAATTTCTTTCATGTATTGAATCTTCCAGTGCTTAATAAGATCTATGGACACTGCAAGTCTTGAAATTGAGGTAAAAAAATCCTGCAACAGGTGGAACGCACGTAGGAAACATCAGAGAAATTAATTAATAAGATGTCCATGATGTTTAGAAATAGCTGGCTGGGCCTTTCTGAGTTGATTGTCAGTTTTTTTCATGATCTATATAATAGCTACATTAGGCCTTTCAAATTCCAATGTATTTTTATGCTCTGGCACTCTACAGACACATTGAAATAAATCTTGTGGGTTTTTGCATGTTGCAACAACTGGGTGCATGTTACTGTGGTCAGTTTTAATAGGTATTAATACAGTGAGTAGCAAGCAAATTCTAACTGTTTCATATTAGACATAATTTTACAGCAGACAATTTTATAAGGAGAATGGAATGAATCAAATACAGTAATTTGTATTAAAAGATATTTTGCATTCCCTGTGTTCCAGTGGAACTGATGACAAACCTAGAGAAACATGCTAGGACAAACAGACCAGAAAATTAAATTCTTTTAGCTTTCATATGCCACAGCAGGAAGAATTTGCATTTTTTTCTTTCTCAGCCTTTCTTTTCATTTTCCTTTTTGAGGAGAGGATTACAATGTAATCTTACATTTCTAAATCTTGTAAAAAATATTCTTTCTCAATTTCATAGAACTGTGATCTCTTTCAGTTATTTGGGGCAGACTAATGTGGTATGCATGATAGATGGCATTTACTTAGTATGTGAGCAAAGCCGAATGTTTAAATTCAAGGTTGCAATCTCAGGACTCTGGATCTTTGGGGAATGGTTATTCTCTTAATTAAATATATACATGTATTTGCCATATGTCCAAGACCAGACTACATTTTTGACATACAACCCATGCTAAAAGTGGTTGTGCTCAAACTCTGTGTCCCCCGTGAAAGCAGAGCACTTAAACACTTGGGGCACCTTTGGGGTGATGCGCTGGCAACTTTGAGCTCACTGTGCCCCATCAGTCAGGAGCTGCCTGAATGGGATGTGAAGGGCTTCACGGCTACTGGCAACTGTGGAACATCTGAAGTTAAGGCTTCCTAGTATAAAGCAAAACTCCTTCAGCCTGATTTTAGGTGCCTGCAGATTTAGTATCTTTCTCAAGTCACTCAGTTATATCCAACTCAGGGAGAGATACACCTGTAAGAGCACTACTCATCCTATACTTCTGTAGGTATTCAAGACAGAGGATATCTTGTGTCTGTCTGTCCACCAGCTACAAGCAACAGGTTTGGCTAGATGTCTAACCTTTAGAGAGCTGCACTATAGGCCCAGGCTGTTGACAGGCTGCTGCCAGGGTAGAGACAGACATCTACAAGGGAAGCATGGTTTAGGTTTTGTCTTCAAGCCCTTTCTTTACTGTAGAGCAGACACAGCCGCTTCACGTCTCTGAGCCAGTCATAAATCAGAATGATTACTCCCTTCTCCATCAACTCTTTACCACTTGTAAAATAAGTACTATCAAAATATTTGTGGTAGTTCTTACACAAGGCTGATTCTTGGTCATTAGTTAGTGTATGCAAAGGGCTGTGTGATCCATGGACCAAAGATGTGGAGCCCGTCTCTTTGGTTTAGGGATTTCTATTGCACTCATCAATTGCTCTGAAGCCCTCACCTTATAAACACTTCTGTATGTTCTTAGCATTCCCGTATGAGTTTCGTTGATAAGCCCTGATATCACTGACTGCGCAGTTACTTATTCTAATTCACTTTAATTACAAACCAGGACCATTTCTCAGAAGTTCAAAAGCACTAGGAACTGTATATGCCTACATGAGAAAACTCTGGTATGTTTCTATTTGAAGTGTCCTTATTTCTTGGTAATAGAAAAAAAAAAATGCTTCCAAAAACCAGAAGATTTGCAAATGTATGTGAAAAAGAAAAAACTACTAGGTCTTTGCTCTCATTTTGCTTGTTATTAGTCTACAGTAATGCTCTTTCTCTGGAGAAGGACTTAGTTTTTTTACCACTAGTACTGATGATATCTAGATCTAAGTGGTGGGAAATCTTAAAAAAAAAGAGATGCCACATTTCTTTTTCATGGCTTCTTATTTACTTTTTCAGATGGGCTGATGTATTGTTCTGCATGCTTATCTTTGAGACAATGAAATCCCGCAAAAAGAAGCCTTAACAACCAAAATGTTTTTTTTTCTTTTTTAAAAACCTTGTTATCTTATCAGTCAGAATATGGTCAGCTTTTATCAGATGTACGGCAATGATGAGACCTTTTTTCCAAATGACGCCTAAGTTTACATGAGCATGTTGCTATTGGGAGATTAAGGCTTATATTTGAGGAAAAAAGTTGTGGATGGACACAGGACCTGGAAACTATAGTCTGACATTAGACTTTACATAAAAAGCAGACTGAATTGTGCTTACAAAGAAAATGCTTGTTTTTTCAGCCTGTATGATTTAGGGGAGAGAGCTCATAATTTTGAAGTTCTTGAGGCTGTTGAAACTCAAGCTAATATTGTGCTATACTGCTCTTGATTTTCTCAGGTCTTGTATTAGCCTAGGCCCAGGGACTGCTTACCAGAAGTGATGCTTCAACTTCTGGTAGAAGCTGAAGTACTTTTCTTGGTTATATCTCCTTAGCAGTCAAAATAGAAACAGCCCCCCAAGGAGAAATGGGGAGGCAGAGTGTGCTGCTGCCTCAAGGGCCTTTCCCAATCTGACTGATAACACGCTGGGGGACCCACTGCCCTCTCATACATCTGGATGGGAAGGAGAGAAGGTATCCCCATACTTTGGAGAGAGCCAGCTTGCCCTCTTCTCTTCACCACGTGTATGCAATCCAGCTTCTCTCTGTGGGTTTTGTACACGAGCGGTTCTGCAGGTCTATGACTATTTCATGCTTAATAGAAGCTGTTGCTTTTGTATTAGGATTTTATACTAGATTTTCAGGGGGCAAAAATCCCCTATGTCTGTACAGTGAAACAGAAGGCTCAGATCTTTAACTGCAGGCTAGGACTCCTCAAGGACAATGATAGGAGTGGAAAGGAAACCATAGGTTTTTGAGAGAAGGAAACTTGGATGCAGGAAGACTGTGCCCTGGTCCCAGTTGTGCCAGAGTGCTCTTCCAGAGAAACAAATTTCGTCTTCCACACCACACTTGATAAACAGCTATAATAACTTTTGCATATCTGCTGGTCTCGTGCATAATTGTAGACTGTTGTGTCTGCACAGCATTACTCATATGTCAAGACCCATATAAATAAATGAGAGGCACTGTTACTTGGGGACTCTCCTTGCGAGCCAGGTGAGTACAACGTGGCCTCAAGGCTTTTCCCTGTGTCATCTTCGGAGAGCCTCTCCTTTTCCACAGAGCAGGAAAATTTGCTGCTCCCTTGATCCTTTCAATATTTTCTTCTTTCTGACAGTCTCAGTTCAATTTGTTCTGCTAACGTTCTAACTTTAAGCCTTCAGCCAGGCCCTGACTGTCTCCTCTACGGAAAAAGTGCTGTGCATCACTAGTGTATTGTGTACAATGTGGCTTGTTTTCCATGTACATTAAACTGTAACTAACAGTTAATAATAGCTAACAGTTATATATAGATTCTACATAAGTAGTGAAAACCAGATGTCCTCTGGGCACTATATTTGAATCCTAGGAGTGCTCACCTGAATCAATCATACAAAAAGCAGGAACAGGTATAGTAAAATCAGTACCACTTTGCCAATGCCTTCTAGTGTCACTGGTGAGAAGGTCAGTGGGCTTTTAAGGTCACCTCAGCCAAAGACTAGCTGAAATGCCAAGCAAAAGCATTACAGATGTCATCTAGAGATGCCTTCTCCATCTGTTGGCAGCATTCAGGAAAGAGATAGTTCGCCTTTGGTTAGATCCTCCCTCCTTCTGACATGGTAATATGTCTGGATCTGCTTATTTTTAGCCTAGGTAGATGCTGAAGAGGAATTCATGATAAATTCATGCTTTTTCTTTGAGTGAATTTTCCAGGTATGTTCCCTTTTATGTTTGTGCAGAGAGTGAGACCCTCATGGCTGGAAAAATGCAACTACGTTTTCTGCATATGTAGCGTTATCTGTCAAAATGTGTGAAGATCTGCTATCTAGTCAAGACATTTCTTGCAGTTTCCATTCACTTGGCGCTGTAGTTAGGAAGATCATCATAGGTTTTCCCTTTACTTTAACAAATGTTATTGAATAACAGCCATTTAATGCTGGTGGAGTTCCTGACTAGAACAGACATAGAAGAGCAACACAAACCTATCTGCATTTATGAGATCTGCCTAAAAATACCTAACTATTCCAGCCATTTTGGAAAACAAAACAAATGTACAATGTGTAATGCTATTCACAGTCATGTCTTAAAGCTGTGTGCCAGTGAATATCATGCTAAAATTTAACAAATTGGAAAGAATAATCAGCCCTTGCTTACCTAACAACCTCCCTAAAAAAGATTTGGCATTATCACTGTAGCCCTCTCTTCTCTAGAAAGACAGCTGTGTACCAGCAGCCTCAGAGTTGACACACCCCTTGTTCTCTCCAAAGTAGCTGTTAAAATAACTAAACAATATATTAGCAAGTGGCAGTCAGTACAAGGCTGGCGGAATTCAACTGTAAGGTCTACCACTACATAACAAGGTCTTAGAAGCTGGTCTTTCAAAGAGTTCTGTGCTTCAGCACTGTGGTGTGCACAGAAGAAGAAAATAGTCACACCTGCTGTAAGAGGTGAGCACTGCGGACAGTTGTCCAGGATCCCAAGTCAACAAGGCCCTTCTTGGTCCCGTTTATCAGAGAGGCATCCAGGAGGCAGCTGGAAAGAGGGAGCAGCCTATATCCTAACTTTTGCCTGGGCTCTCTATGGATCTGACACCACCTCTGCAGCAAAATCACTGTCAGCAGCCCTGTCAGCAGAGATGCCCCCAGAAAAGACTAATCCAAAGTCTTTGCTGACCATCTCACACATTGCACTGGAGATGCTCATCACCAGCACTCTCATGTAGATATTTTTGCACCACTGAAGTAGACATTACACCATGGTACACCACCATGTAGATATACTTACGCCACGAAGACTGTCCAAGCCCAAGTTTTGTGTGAAATCCAGAGCTACCCAAAGGGTCAGTGCCACGTTCTTCTGTCCTTCAAGACCCACTTGAATCTCTTTCCAAGTATTTGGGGAACATGGTACTAGATGGGCCTATCTGGGTTATCAAGTCAACAACCCTGCAGTTGTGAACACACCATTCAATTTCCTCAGAAATGCCCAGGATGATTTCCTCTGTACGATCCCTCAGCTCATTACCCATCACACTATAATAAACTCACAGCCTATGCAAAGTGCAAGAAAAGCAAGATTGGAAACGACATCCTTCTCTTACAACTGGTGACCACTTGAAAGAACCTGATGCATCACATGGTCAAGCAGAGCAGGCTGTGCAGCACTGTGTCCAACACTGCACTGGACAGTGCTGGCATGGGGAAGAAAAACTCCCACCTACCACAACAGTACTTCTATTCCTAGTTTCTAAACATTCCAGTATAAAATCATATTTGCTCCTTTCCTCCTTGCTGAGGTGATTTCTTGATATAAAGTGCTGTATCTTCATCTCTCTGCTTTTTAAAGGTATCTTTAATTACATAAGGTTCCTGACAAATTAAAACTAGCAATTGAATTGTTGTTTCTTGAAATAAAAAATTATAGTATGTTCCATCATTTATTTCATGTTTCCAATAGAGATTTGGCTGTTATCTGGTTCCGATGGAGATCCCTTCTGAGTTTTGAATTCTTCCCTCTGCCTCTCCTCCTTTGCATGGACCAGTTTTGTCTTTTCTATCAAAAACACGAGCAGCAGTGAAGTTTCATAGAATAGACCCAATGAGACCTGAATGAATTCCTGGAAGCCCACCTGCACAGAAGCAGACTTTCTCCACACAAAATTGTACTTCCTTGCAAGATTTTAAATGCTGTGGGAGTAACAATATGGGACATGCTGACAGGCTTATGTGTCTGATTTTTTCCTTTGACTAAGAGCTTCCCCTTTTCAGGTTCAAAAGCCCACGTCCTTGGCCTAGGAGTACCTTTGGTTTCCTGTGCCTTCAAGGTGCTATCTGTATTGTGGGGGTTGCTATGGCTGCTGCTGTAAGTACACACATAAAACCTGTGTTGGACTGAGCACAAATCAAAGAAACTCCTGAGCAGCCTTAATTCATTCAGCAGCCTGCTGAGGAATAGCTCTTAATGTTTCTTTTTGCAGCTTGTCTTTTCCTGCATTCAGTCTGTACAGTCTGCAACTCTCCCTTATTCCCTCTGGCTCCACGTGGAACATACTTTGGTTAACAACTGATTCATGCAGACCTCCTGGAAACATCCCTCAATCCTATGAGCTTAGGAAGAAAGACATCTAAAAGAAGTCATGTATGTTTGGTGCAAGGTTTCTGGGAGAACAGGGAGAAGGAGCCCACTACCGAAAAGCAGGTCCTTCTGCAAGAGCCAGTTCCACCGCACAGCCAGGGGTGCAGGAGGAGACGTGGCTTTGCATCAAGTGGAGATTCCCTGTCTCGGGGATCTGGAGAGCCCCTGCACATCTCCACACATATTGTCTCCAGCTACGAGTGTCAGCAGTGGCAGAGGTCCTCAGTTATACTTTGGAGCTACATTTGTTAATTGTTTCTCAAATTCAGCTTAGGCCAATGTTATTTTAGTATGATTTTTTTTTCACAGGGGACCAATAATAATAATGACACATCTTAGGTGCAGCTGTTTTATTTTGTTCCCCTAAGCAGGCCTGCAGCACTGTTTCCTAATGTTAACCCTGATCCTGCAGATTGCAGTAAATTTTACACATGGGAATATTTCCTCTAGAATTGGTTGAGGCTGCTCATATGTGCGAAGCTGGGCCCTAATACAAGTATTTTCAGGACTAAGCCCACAGTCTGAGTGGCCCTGTTTAACCTAGTTTTTGCTTATACTTCAGAAAAAAAAGAGATTAAATAATGTTACCAAACGTTACCACAAACAAAGCCAAGAATCCTCTCTTACTTTTCTAACCAAATATTGATGAATATCTTAATGGTAGTCAGGGCAGCAAAATGACCTTTTTCACTTTGGAAATATTCTTGCTAAAGTCTGTTTGTCATTTTGTCTCATTTTAATGATGTACAAATCTGAAAGGCTCTATGTTTTGAGATTTAAAAGTAATGAGGGTTTGTTTACTTTTCCTAAATATAGAACCCAGTAGATGATTACCTAAAATAAGGTAAAAACCAAGAGATAACTTCACAGTCAATCTCCTTAATGTGTAGCTGAACATGGTGAATTCATATGCTGTGGAATAAGTAGCAGATTCCTCTCTATTTTTTCAATTGTATCTATAATATGCAAAAAAGTAAGTTACTTTACCGAAGAAAACAAAAATGAAGACAAATGGAGGCCACCAAAGGAAGCTATAGGAAATCTTTTATCTCCTTTTAATTAAATGTATTTCCATTGGTAATTATGGTATAAATGGTGCATCATAAGAAGTATTAAAAGTAGTCTGAGTTTCTGCACATCTAAATTCATTTGCCTGTACAACAGGAATAATGTTTGCTTCACAGAGGAGCTGTGACACTGGACTTTATAAATCACAGACAAGTCCTCACACAGCAGGTATAATTTAAAACATTCTACAGCAAGTGATTAGTCTTTTCTTTAATCAGGCCTGAGGACTAAATGACTTAAGTTTCTAATAGCTCAGGAAATTTTTCAGAATGTTCCATAGACATTTCAGGACATGACCCTCAGCTGGATAACAAAGCTCTAGCTCACTAGGTCTCTTGGGTAGTGGTTGATGATGACTTCTATTTTTTTCCACATTTGTAATTTTTTTTAATTTAATTTTAATATTTTCCTGTCATTGCATTGTTTTGTTGTTTTTCTTTTTTTTAGGTTTTTTTTTTAGTTTCTGCCTCCTCTGACTATGATGGAAAAAAGCAGTGAGCTTTTGTGGGCACTGGCAGACTGGGGTGGAGGGAGGCAGATTAATTTTGCACAGGGCATTTGGCACTCTCCAAATTTTGCAGACTTATCTTTCCCACTTAACAACATTCCCACTTAAAAGCATACAAATATATTTGCATTTAATATAGGGGGAAAGCATAGGAGAAGATGAAGCAAATCTTGCTGTGACCTTAATAGATAGTGAAAAGGAAAAAAATATGCATTTTAATGCTTCCTGTAGCTGGAGGCCAAAGCCTCTGGATGTTGTTACAAGGACAATGTTAGCAATATTAATAACAGGAGACGAGAGAGAAGGTGAAACTAAGAAGAACAATTTGAGGAAGAAAAACCATCCCTCCATATACAGGCACAGAATGGTTAGTGTTGCAATTCTTCTACAGCTGAATAGCATGAAACTAGCTGTTGTTGGATCACTGTAGGTACATAACAGCAAAACAAAAAAAGTGGCTAAATAGCGCAAAATATACTGTGAAAACAGAAAGAAAGATCATGTAGGTGGGACCATAAGGCATAAGCTTCTTCAGTAACTATAGAACAGTCCTCTTTGAGAATGAATAAGCAGAGCTCGATATAGAAATGTTTTCCCATGCATTTAAAGTGCTTGCTTATTATAGAATACCAAGGCAATCAAACCTGACATTGTTCCTGGTATCTGTATTTTTGATAGAGGTTTTTGGGCCACATTCATTGAGGAGCATGAGCAGGCATGCCAAGTGAAGGATAAGTACATGAACTACGTGCTCAACCAAAATGAACGCAGAAGAAATTTTTCCTCGAGTGAGGAAACACATATGGCCCTTGGTAAGAATGAAGAAGCACAAACCCTACAAAGATACTGTGTGAAGGTTTCCTGGAGTATTGGGATTGCAAAACCTAGGATGTAGCCCTGAGTAGACATGAAGCAGGAATTGCTTTCTGCTGGTTTGAGCGGTTTCAGCCTGAACTTGGGTGTTGCTGAAAATGAGTAAATTGGATCTCTCTTTGGTTGCAAGGGAAACTCATCTTGGGCAAGAGAGAGGGCTCTGGATTCATGAAGCACGTGAAGGAAGGAGAAGAGGGAGAGAGGAGAGCTGCTCGAAAAAGGAAGGATATGCATAGAGTAAAAGGAAAAAGTGAAGAAGAAATCTGACAACATTGTTGCTCTCATTTGATTTTGGACTTCCATTTCCTATAAGAGACAGAGGGGTTGATTTACACGGAATTATCTCAGTAACAGGCAACAGGTACACTGGCCTTAGGCTTGCAATGGTTTAAGGGATTAAACAATTTTAACTAGGATTGCCAATGTTGGTACACCTAGACTGTAGGCCAGAAAATGGATTGAAGTAGCAATATACACAAAGTTGCATAAATCTAGGCTTGAGTTGTGGAAAAGGTAGGTAATTACACTTAATGATGCTGGTGTTGGAAGAGAAGGCTGCAGAAGGAGAAGGGAAAGTGGCCAGCCCAGGAAAAGACTATTCCAAGAGCATGTCAAGGGCATCATCCTGCTTAAATGATTCAGCTGTATGACTCAGGAAAGGGAAACTTCACAGATGTGTCATCCCCAGACACACATTCTCTCAGTTATTTCCTCAAGAATACCTGGATACCAATATCTTGTGTCTAGCTGGACAACCTGTGCTGTGCTGCCTAGATGCAACGCTACCTCTCAGTCTCTGATGGCAACCTTCCCAGATAAAACAAGGCTCCTTTTTTAATTAACCAGTGATGCAGACCTAACAGACATTTCAAACCGTAGCTGTTTTCTTGTTTTGTTTTTATTTTTTGTGGTGTTTTCTTTTCTCCTCCCCCCCCCATGTGTGTTCTTAATCACCAGCAGTGATTTTATTTTAAATTAGCATGGCAAAGCAAGGGGCCATGGTAGCAGGAGCACACTGTAGGAAATCTGGCACAAATTCACTTGAGCTGTACCAGACATCCATGTTCTTTGTAACCAGGGTTATTGCTGCATTAGCAAGGAGAGGAAATTTAAATGTAAACCCTACACTTACATAGCAAACCTTTCTGCTGACTGTTTTTTATGGGGCTGCTGCCTTCAGCAATACCTGGGAAATTCAGGGAAAGCAAACATTTATCCTCCTCTAATGTTTCTTAGATCTGTATCTTTCTTTCCACTGAATTTCTGCTTTATGCTTAAGAGATCAAGAACCCCAGTAGGCTTTTCCATCCCTCTGCTTGGCCACAAGGACTGGTCTCTGAGTTTGGAAAGAAAGATAGCAATGAGGTGACTGAGGTCCCTGACTGCTACGCAGTAATTTGTTTGCATTCTTGATAGCATTGGTTTAAAGGAAGCTGTTCCTCTGTACAATTATAATATTGCCAAGGAAATCTGAATATGGAAGAAATATTCAAAAAAATCAGAGGGCTGGAGCACCTATGCTGTGAAGACAGGCTGAGAGAGTTGGGGTTGTTCAGCCTGGAGAAGAGAAGGCTCTGGGGAGATCTCATAGCAGCCTCCTAGTGCCTGAAGGAGCTACAGGAAAGCTGGGGAGGGACTTTCTCCAGGGGCAAGATGTGATAGGGCAAGGGGGAATGGCTTTAAACTGGAAGGGGGAAGATTTAGATTAGACATTAGGAAGAAATTCTTCACACTGAGGGTGGTGAGACACTGGCACAGGTTGCCCAGGGAAGCTGTGGATTTCTTCTGCGTGAAAGTGTTCAAGGCCAGGTTGGATGGGGCCTTGAGCAGCCCGGTCTGGTGGGAAGTGTCCCTGCCCACGGCAGAGGGGTTGGAACTAGATGATCTTAAAATTCCCTTCCAAAGCAAACCATCTTATGGTTCTATAATTCTATGAAATACCTGACTATCTGCAAAAAAACACCCAGAATCTAAGTTTCTACAAATTATTCTTTTCATTCTAATGGTAGAAATGCTTCCAACTGCAATAAATGAGCAATTTGTACTCTCAGTCCCATGATGAGGCTGTGGAGAAGTCCCTGCCCTTCCAGTGCCAAGGGAAACACTGCACTTAGAGAATCCTCTGGCTATGTAAAAAACATTATGGCCCAGAAGAGAGGACATTTGAGTGAGCACCTCATAGCCCAGCAACATTAAAGACTGTGTAAGGTCAAAGGAGAGTTTTTGGCTTGGAATATAATATTAATTTTCCAGTAATGGCCAAGGGAGTTCACCCAGCAAAGGTCACCCAGCCCCTCTGCTAAAACAAATTATAGCTAAGCACGTCAGGTGTGATGGACCCAAGCAAACGCAGACCTTTGCACTTGTGGTATTGTGCAGGATCCCTATGTGGTCATGAGAGAGAAGACCCCTCGTGTGCAGCTGTCCTGCTTGGAAAGCGGGTGTCTAAAATGGGCCAGATAAGTCATACTCTGAAGAGCATTTTTATCCCATGACTCTAATGGGAGATGACGGTGATTTGCCCCGATGCAGAGGTTTCCTCCACAAGCATGCCACATCAGGTGGGGTGAAGCCCACCACTGAGTCTTACAATATCCTTTATTTGGGGTGTTGGAGAAAGCAACTCCATGGAAGGCTGGATTCTGGACAGAAAAGCAGACACATGTGAATGCACACCGTTGGCTAGCCTTGGCAGCAGTGGGTATTTGAGCCAGAACTCATTTTGTGTCCCTGCATGCAAAGTGTCGCTCTGAGAAACACTGCAGGTGGGAGAAAGCAAAAACGTGTAGGAGGTTTGTACCGGAGAACAATGAAACATATTTCTTTCGAAACCTGGTTGCCATAGAACAAAAAGCAGTTATCTTGAGTGTTTGGAGAGCAGAGTTTCTTCCTAATAAACACTTAGGATGGTGTTTATTCCCTGCTTAATAGAGTCTCTGTGAGACAGCAGACTTAATTGTAATAGTAGTCTTTCGAAATGACATATATTTTCCTGCTCCGAGATCTCTAGCATCTATTGAGACTGTCAGAGACTTAGAACATAACAAAATACAGCTGAAATTCTCCATGAAGTGGAAACTGGAAATGTCTGATGATTTGTAAAAGTTCAGTTCAGAATTTTTTTTTAAATTATTTTGAGTTAATGTAATGTAGTTTTCATTTTTATACTCATTATTTACAGTATTTCACAATGTGTAATTAGTGATAACATTTAATCACTTAATTTATGTATTCCATTATTTTAATTAACTTTAAAAATCAGAGAAAAGTAAGTGTTACTTAGCATGTTTAAAAATTTGATCTTCTTTTCTATTTCAAAATGTCTCCTGCTTGTGATTATTGGTGCTGGCATGAATGTCATGAAGTTCTGTAAAAACAATAAAATTAAAACTTAAACTTGAATTTCTTCAAAACTGGATAATAACATTCTGAAAATTCTGAAAATACATTTTCATTGTAAAAGTAATCAATAGCTTTTTATCAGACATTATGAAAATACAGTTTTTAAACTAAGTTTAGATTTTCCTGAAAATTATGCATTCAGACAGTACAAAAATCAAGACTGTGAATAAATTCACACTGATCTATCATAGAATGCTCTTCTCTAGAGTATTTTTCATGCAAATTTTGTTCAAACATATAGACCTTCAATTGTAATTACCGCCAAACCCAACAGGCATGTGCATGCCACTGTATGCATAAATCTAGAGAAAGTATTAGTCTTGAAGTTTCAACAAAACAAAATGATGAGTTAGTCAGATAAATTATGGTGATGGAAGATGTGACTAGGCAGGGACAGCTAATTTAACTCAAATTGCCTCATGGTTGCCATAATGAAACACATGACACAGGTTAACTCTGGAACTTGCTGCAATGGTAGTCTTTCATGTGTTATAATTCTTTTTAGCCATACATGCTCTACTGTTTTAGAAATAAAATGTGTATTGATATTATTATTTTATAAGCATAAATATTCAATTTATAGTATATTTTGATATTGCATACAGTGAAGCAGTGTAAAACACATTGGTATTTAGACAAACAAAATTATCTACTTCGAAAGTTTGTGATGTCTTAATCTGGAGGATTAGTAGCTATGTGTGCAGAAAAGGTAAGAGAAGGTGAACTTTCACATATGGCACCTTAATGAAGAAAAAGAACCATCTAATGGGGTGAAACGGGTCCTGCAAAAGTAGTGATCAAGTGGTGGGCAAGATGAGGGGGAGTCAAGAGAGCCCGGTGGAGTTCCGGCAGCTTTCATATGTAGCCTCCTGGCTTTGGTGAATGCCATGAAAAGAAAAGGAGAAGGGAAGAGAGGAGAGCACCAAGGTTCAGGCACAACCTGGGACTCCCATTGTCACCACTATGCCAAATCAACTTTCCAGCTCCCAGGGGTTGACTCCATGGGAAGCATATGAGCCCCACGCCTCCCCACAGCTCTGGCATTCAGACCTGGAAACCTCTCTCTTCAGACAAGATAATATCTGCTGCTGCTGCTGCTGCTTGATGTTAATATTAGCTAAGCAGTTCAAGTGGTAGCAGGCTGTGCAGCAGTGGAGAAAGTTCAAGTTTAGAGGCAGCTGTTGATGCATAACTGAACGAGGGAGAGGGAGAATTGTTACAGCTGCACATAATGACATTTATTTCTAGGAGGGAGTGGGTTAAATATTGGTGGGGTTTTATTTAAACAAAACCTTAGAAATTAATTGCCACTTGCAGTCAGGGCAGTTTGTTAGAAGGGAGCTGCTTGAGGAGGTTTTCTGGTGCAGAGTCCTCAGCAAGAAACACTGCAGGCTGATTCTGGCCTGATTCTGAAACTTACAAGTGTGTCAAAACTGCCTCTTTCTTCATGCCATATTTCATGTCCACAACCTTACAGTGAAGAGAATGAAAAAGTGCTCTGACAGCGCATAAAAACCCCAAAGTCATGCAAAGCAGAGGCCAACTGCAGCCTGTCCCCATTCCATATGTGAGATAATTTGTATTCATCCAGACGCTGAAGAAGTTGTCGTATTTCCAAGATGCCTAGCACATGGACTCATCCTGTTCTGGATTGCCTATATGATCCTAAAGGTAGGGGAAATACAAACTCTCGAGCACTGCTGTGGGCAGAAAGCAAAGCAAGAGTGTAAGGGCAATCATTCTGGATCCAGGTTTCTCAGGGATTGAGCACCCGGCTGGTCCGAACTGTTCAGCGTGGGCATCACAGGGCATCATCAAGGTGTTGCAGCCATCTCTTGCATTCCACTGAGAAGATTTTATATATTACCTGAGCACCCAAAGCCAGACATCTGAGCACTCTGCAGCTCCCCCCACCTCCCAAACCTGGGCCTTATCCTGAGTCTTCCATGTTTCTTCCTTCATCTGTTTGGCTAGTATCCAGCTTGAGGGGGTTTGTGGGGTTTTTTCCAGTGTGGGATTGTTTTGGGGTTTTTTTTTTAAGTTTAAGTCAACAGAACCACTCAGTGAAATACATAGCGATGGCTAATGTCTAATGGAAGAAATGTGCAGACTTCAGAGGAATATATGGCAAGAGACAGCTCAAAACAGAAGGGTCTAAGGCTCGTTTTCTACAAAAGCTTTTTTTTCCCTTGACTTCTCACACTCTTGGGGGGGGCAGGGGGCATACAGAGGTCTTCATATTTGTTATTGCCATCTTCTCTCTCTATGCAAATGATGGCATGTACAGACTCCAATCCTCCTCTCACCAGTGTAAACCCACAATAAATCTCCTGGTTTTGAGCAAGCTGGTTAGATGTACACAGCTGCCACCTCCCCACATCACCCTGGTGCCCCAAGGAGCTGGGCAAAGCATTCTGCCAAGGGCAGGAGGAGGGGAAAACTGAGAGGGCTCAGTGTTGCTATGTTATGAAGTGACAGATAGAGCCAGCCAGGCAGTGCCCTGGCCCAGCGCGCGATGATATTCATTTCACACAGCCCCTGCCTATTCCAGCTGGAACGATAGGAGATGCAAACTTTGACTTCTGCGTTTGAAAGAGATATTGTTTGATGCAAGTGTGTGGGTGGCGGGTAAAACAAGCAGCTAAGTGTTAGCACAAGAAGCAAACATTCTCCTTCCCCTCCTCCCCAATGTAGTTTTTGACGTAATGAGCATTTCTCCCAATTTTCCTTCCAAATAGGCATTGCACCCATCCCCATGGCAACTGTCATGCTCAAAAGATGTCCTGTCAGAAGCCATGAAAGGCCCAGAGACATTTGTATTAGATGGTCACAACCACACTAGCTAATGCTTAACAAATACACTACGAGGCTGCATTCGTCAAAATGAAGAGCGCAAACATTTGTGTTGCATTAAACTGAAATTAATAAGATTCGAATAGGAAGAAACCAAACTGGACTGGGTTTTTGTGTATACAGCTGTATTATGAAGTAATACAGGGAATGTTAGTGTGAATAATGATTGCACATGTGCATTCAATTTATTTCTTCCACTTCTTGTATGGTCTCCTTTAACCCTTTTTCTCTATAGGTTTTTGAGATATCAAACACAGGTTTAACAGCTGAGCGAGACAGGGATTTCAGCTGCTCCTTTCACACTACTGAGGTCCAATAGCACTTCTTTATTTAAAGGCACTCTGGATCATTGGGAAGTTGTGCTTTTGAAAAATGTCTGTGTACTTGATGACTGAGCGCATGAATGTAGTGGTCTGATTTTTACCAGGGAAAAGAAGTGTTCTGGTGTCTAAACAAGGCAGGTCATATCCTGAACTGCTGTGCATCCTCCTACCTTCCTTGGCTGCAGGGAAGTGGGGCTGATTTATCCCAGCTGAGGATCAGGTCTTGGGTCCAGGCATTAAAAAAAGGATGACAATAAGGAATCGTGTTTCCAGCTCAGCTGAAAATCAAAAGTGAAAGTTCAGGAAGACAGTGGAGCCTCCTCCTACAGCCCTTCTCCTGGCTCCCTGTCACCCAACTTAACTCAGAGCAATTCCTTCCACCCGCTGCTGCAAGTAAACAACAAAAGTAGACTGTGTTGCACAGCCTGACAATGACAGTCTGTACTCTGCTTTACAGGCCACAAAAGGCTATGTTAGTTTTGCTTTCTCCAATCAGCTTAACCTCCCTCCTTTTCTTCCAAGAAGGATTAAAAAAAAAAAAATAAAAGGAAAATTGGCCGGAGTCCTGGCTCAGCAGTGGGCCCAGGCCAAGTGCCCGGTGCATGTGCGTGTACCAGCGACTGGACGGCTTCTCTCTCCACTGCTCATAACTCTTCTCCAGTTATCATTTCCCTGTTTTAACCTCCTAGCTTCACAGGCAGCAAAAATAATCGTCTCAGAGTCTGTATGTCCATTGCACGAGGCTTTTATTCCCACAAGGCCTAGTTTTGCAACAGTTTGAATGCTTAAATATTTGTGCCAGGACTCTTACCTCCTCCTCCCTTTCCTCCTTTCTCCTCACGCTCCGGTCTCATTATTTTTGTCTGCGAAACTTCTATTATCCCCCAAACCTCCATCTCTCAGGCTCAACTGAATAATACCCTTATCCTAGGCTGAGCAAGTGGGAGGGGTGGCAGCAAATGGAAAACATTTATCTTTCTAGATGTAATTGCAAAACAGGAATTTGCTATTCCATCAGCATGCACATGTACAGACCTAGTCTTCCGTAGAAAAGCCAACTTTCACTTAATCCTTTGGTTAAGTAGCTGTTCTTTTGGATAAGTTTCACTATGCCACATTTCTATATTACTGTCCTTCATTTCCCCAAGCTTTCAGGACAGGACAACAACTGGAAGAGACCAACAGGATCCTCCAAACCAAACCACTGTGTTCAAACACAAATGAGCTCTGGGCAGTTTTGGATGACTACAAAAAAGCCCTAACTTGAATTCATCCCTGGTTTTACATCTCCTGTGTGTTCTGTGCAGTCCCATGAGACAATGGACCGTCTCCACCCGTGCAGAGCAGCATCCACTTTCCTGAATATCTCCAGGCTCCAAAGACACCCAGTCTTGGAGCAAGGCTGGAACTTTTGTTCACAAGCACGTTTTAAATTGGAAAATGCTTATTTGCTGAAAACAAAATCTTTCTTACTACTGAGTTCTTTTCAGCAAAACTTCCATTCAGAAGCTTCTGACCAAGGTTCCCTCCAAAGAGAAAGGAGACAACTCCCACAGAAGAATCTCTTGGTGCAGCTGCTCAGTTGGAGTTTGAGATTTGGCTCAAGTCTTGACCCCAAACTCTGACAACAGGGGTTTAAGCAGTGTCTGCACCCTTTATATTGTTTATGCTTCAAGAAATCACCAACTATTCCAATGTGTGTTAAGCATGTAGTAAAATCTGTCTCTTCCTCTGAATACGTCTGAAAAAAAATTGGGTTTGCAATGCACTATAATAAGGACTTTTTAAAAAAAACTTTCTAGTGAAAAAAGCTTTCTGTTTTCCTCCTATCTTGTACTTCCTTTCTTTATCCAGCAGCTCCAATGAGAATAAACCAATATTCAGTATTTCTACATGAGGTTCAGTTTTTCTCCTTATTAGCTTACTTACCTAATAATATATGCTACGAACAATTCTTGCCGTATTCATGAACTAAAGTCACAATAATGGATGTTGGTTTTAATGTCAAATGTTTTAGGAGTAGTCCATATTTCCCTGTCCATACCCACATAAAAGATTCCAAGGTTTCATGATCTTTGGTTTGACACCACACATGCATTTGTTCACCTCAGGTCATTGTTTTAGTGAAGTCTTGGAGTTCTTGCTGTCTCCAAGCCTGCATACAGAAGCATCTATGAATGATGTTGCTGGAATAAAATCAAGCCTCAGTTTTTTTATATCATTGTCGCTCATCAGCTGGACAACATGGTAAATGACAGGAAATGTGTTCCATGCACCTCTTCAGCAGTGTGAGCTACCATAAGCTTGTCAGATACATTCTTTCCTCTCTACATATAATGCTTTCTTATAATGTTTAAAATAAGCTTGAAGTTTAAACGCTAAAGTTTAATTGAAAAAGTAGAAGCAGAGACAAGTGACCCAGGAGGAATACAAAGATACTGTCTGAGCAAGTAGGACAGGATTAGGAAAGCAAGAGCCCACCTGAAGGGTGATGAGGAAAGGCTTTCACGGGTATTACCTATCAGAAGCAAAAGGAAGACCATGGAAAATGTCAGCTCACTCCTGAATAGGACAGGAGATTTGGTGACAAAGGACATGGAAAAAGACTGAGGTACTCAAATCTCACTGTCTCCTTGTCTTTATTGGTAAGATCTGCCTTCAGGAATCTTGGGCTCTTGAGACCAGTGGAAAAAGCTGGAGCAAAAAAAGAGCTTCCCTTGGCGGAGAAGGATCAGGTTAGGGAACATTTAATCAAACTGAATGTACCCAAGGGACCTGGCAAGATTCACACAAAAGTGATGAGGGAGCTGGCATATGTCATTGCAAGGCCACACTTGATGAGGTTTTAAAATTCATAGGGATTGTGGGAGGCTATTTAGGAACAGAGGAGGTCTTCAAGAAGGACATGAAGGAGAATCCAGGAAACTACAGGTCTGTCAGCCTCAACTACAAATCAGTCACTACACTACAGTTACTACAAATGTGATGGAATAAATTTTCCTGGAAGCCATTTGCAAACATATTAAGGACAAGACAGTGACTGGGAGTAGTCAGCATGGATTTATGAAGGGGAAAACATGCCTGAGCAATCTGATAGTCTTCCAGAGAAGTTAGGCACCTGAAGTGAGACTTAGGCAGGATACAGACACCAAACACAAAATTGCTTTTTTGTCATTTCTTTCTTGAGATTGCTTCATAAGAGAGATAGTGAAATCTCTGGCAGACCTCTGGTCTCCATCGTTCCTGAGCCAATTTGTTTTTATGACCAGATAGTTAAATGTCTAAAATATCTGTAGTCAAGGCTGAACAACCTGACTTGATAAAAGTCAAACTCCAGAAAAGATATTGCTTTGTGTGTATTAGCCAAAAATTCTACCCGTGCTTGCTTGAAATCTGTATTTTATTTAGTTAGTCTACTTGAACATGTGGCTATGTCTGCAGTGTGAAAATTTTGGTAATAGTCTTTATAACAATGTGTGCCCTGGCCCAAATATTTTCCTTTATGTCAGTGAAATTTCTGATAATTAATTTTGACACCCTGTATGAAAATAAAAATAAAGAGCCTTTACTGAACTTCTTGAACCAAAAACATAGCATAAGACTTAGAGAAGCTTGAAAATTTTCCAACAGACACATTTTCTATCCAAAAAGGTTGCTTGGTTTGACAAACCGGAAGTGTTTCACATGCATCTTACTGAAACTTTTGCACTTAGTAGTAAATATAATTTTTGCTTTATTGAACCATCCATAAATCATTCCATTCTGGTTTACACAATGAAAACCTCTGAGTTTTTAATTGAAATGTGGAATCTCTGAATAACAGAGATAGAGAAGGTAAGTAAAGACCCCTCTTCACCCAGAACAAAAACCAGGACAGGGAAGAGGGAATCAAATGCATCTAGCAGACACCAGGCTGAAAGCAAGAAAAAGCAAGCCCTTTTGTGTGTGTTTATGCTGAGGATGCCCTTCACACCAAAAGATGCTAAAAGTTCAGGGGGCAAATCTTATGAGTACTGCTACACACAAAGACCTCAACCCCAGCACAGAAAATCTTTCAGCTGTAACTCCTTGAAGACTACAAAAATACTCTGGTGAAGAATCACCGTTTGGTTGCTGTTTGCGGCTTGGCACAGGATGCTTGCTTCAGGGCAAATGCAGCTCTGATCTTTTGCTCCCAAGCAGGGATGAAGTAGGGTTTCTGACTAGTAACAAAATTTTGTTTCCACCTGAGTACTTTCTGCCCATTTGTTCTATCCTTATCTTTTTTTTTTTAGGAGGAAAAAAAGGAAAAAAACTACCCAAATATTCAGAGGATTTTTAAAGAAAAAACAATCTCTATTAAATTTCAAGTTTGTGATATACTTAAAAATAATAAAGGAGAAAAAAATGAAGCATAGGAGAGAAACTTCAGTCAAACTCATTTAAAGCAAGCAGTAACAGGGCCAAATGCTCTTTTTTTTCTTTTCTTTTCAGAATAACACTTTGTCCATAATTCACTTAGTTATTGCTGCAAAGTGTACTCTGTCCTATGTAACAGTACAAACAGATGTCATTCAATAACTAAATTTAACTTACAGACCTGTGATTCTGCCCTGTAATCTGAAAGAATTTAGGCCAGGTCTACCCTCAGCTTTTGGGAGAAGGGTTTCATCTGTTTTCCTCAGGGGACCAAGAGAGGCCAGAAGCATGAAAATTACTTAGCTGGGGTCAAAGTCTGGATTGGAGATGTCACCTTCAATTTTTAATGTGCTTGGCTTTTCCTGCTGCCATGAGAACCACAATGTTTTACTGTCTTGGAAAGTTTCTTATTATTTTAATGTAAACCTTAAAAAAAGGCCCATTCCAGGACAGAGTATGAAAATTGTTAGAAGAAATTTTTACAGTTTATTGAAATATTTGCTAACTACCATGTGAAAATATATATTTACCAGCCCTTTAAAGCTATGATTATTTTTCCAGGACACTGGAAAGTCTTTTAAGATCTGTTACAATCCAATATAAAATACTTGTTCAGGGAGATTTCATATCATTCATATCATATTGAGCTATTTGTCTTTATGGTATGCCTAGCATATATGTGTAGTGACTTTGCAAGTTTTTAGGCTGCCATGAATGTTTCTTGAGAAACAACCTTACATGGAAGTAATTTTTCTAACTTAAATAAATATGTTGTTTCTGATTTTCCAAAACACCCAAAGGAACTAGCCCACATTCTAGATTAATGGCCTGCAAAATTTCATTTTGAAATATGATGACATTTTTTACTTAGTGCAGCACAAAATATTTCTGAAAACAAAGAAACTCTTTGCAGCGGATCTAATTATGGAAACTTTACACTCTCCAGACAAGTTTTCCCATTGACTTGAACAAGGTTGCTTATCTAATTTTTCATATTAGCTGTGTATCAGGATGGAGCAGTAAGCACAGTTGCCTGTACAATGAACAATATTTGAAATTAAACCTCATAATTGATGCTTTCTAGGATATTTGGACTTTTAAAAAGAAATGATGGTTGGCTGTTCTCTTAAGAAAAGGAAAATTCCAACCCTCTAATGGATAAGGATTTTTGAGGGTGAGATTCTGAATCATTATAGACATGATCCCCAAATCCTTTTCTGTGTTGCCATTTGGTATAAATTGGGTTCAAGACTCCAAGTTAAGAAGCATAAGGGTACGAAATAAAACCTTTTGAAGTCTCTGGCCTCTCTGACTACAGTAATTCAAGTTGTGTCGGGAGTTCTGGGTACAGCAAACCACACAAGGTTATTGCTGGGTCCACTTCAAACACACTGACTTAAGCCTTTAGGAATCAATTGAGAAGATCCTACAGAGATGTAGTTTAAATGAGTTCTTAGGGATGCTTTTGCCATAGAAGAAGGACAAGAGCATCACAGAACTTTTATCTTCCCAACACCATGGAGCATTAGAAATGCCCAGGCACAGATGTGCAAATGGAGTGCAACAACAGCCCTGAACAAATTCAACTGCCATTTAAAACCACGCAACAGCAGCGAGGAACTGAAGGCAAAATGGACTCCAAGGGTGTTTATGACTTCACTGTTTGCTTGTAGTTATACATTGCTTTGGATTGAACTCCTCTGCAAGTAAGGCTTTGTCTCGTGTAAGATCCGCTTCTTGTTAGCTTTGGCTAGAGCTACACAACTATCTCTCTTTTCAGTTTGCTGCCAAAAAGGTATATTGGATATGCAGAATGACTTGGGTCTACTCCACAAAATGTTATCCATAGAAATAGAGTCAGAGAGTCATACAGATGTGCCCAGAAATGGTATTAGATCATCAAGACCAATTTCCCAGGCTAAACTAAAGCCTTTATTTTGTTGTTGTTGTTGAGGGTTTTTTGTATTTTTTTTTAATCAAGTTACTTCCTTATCATGTTGTCTACCTAGAGTTTCTTTGAATCACAGTCTTCCATATAGATGCCTAGTCTTGAGGTGAAGACATTTGGTACAGTAACTTAAATTACTTTGACTTTCCAAAACACTTGCTTTATTTCTCTTGTGAGTTTGTTTCATTTTTCCTCTCCATTGCTCATCACAGTAGCTTTCCCCACATTAGTCTCAGTTTAGTGTCTTGTGATGGAAGTACTTCTGGCATATTGAAGTTACCTTTTCTTCCTCTTTTTTATCAGGTCTTTAGTTCTTGCACTGTGCAGAATTTTTTTTCCAGCATTAGAATATTTTTTCTGGCTCGTTTTTTGCATCTTCTTCAGTTTTTCAACATCATTTTATAAATATGGGACGACCAGAACTGTACATAATATTCCAACATCTGTGTCACTGCAGTTACATACAAATGTAAAATTATATCCATATTTCCACTGTTTGCTCTTCTCTTTTTGCATTTAGGGCTTGTTTTCATTACAGCATTGCAGTAGGATCTCTAACGCAACTCCTTGTGCATGAATCTTCTCAGAGGCATTGCCTTCCCGAGTCTTGTGGTTTAACCCCAACCAGCAAATGGACCATACAGCCACTCTCTCACACCCTCCCCCTGCCCCTGGTGAGATATGGAGGAGAACCAGGAAAAAAGGAAAAGTTGTGGGTTGAAATAAAGACAGTTTAATAGGACAGCAAAACATAAGAGAGAATAATAATAATAATAATAATAATAATAATACAAAACAAGTAATGCACAATACAAATGTTCACCACTTACAGAGACCAATACCCAGTCTGTTCCCAAGCAGTTATCCCTGAGCAACTTCTCATTTATGTACTGATCAGGGCACTACGTGGAATCGAATACCTGTTTAGCCAGCTTGGGTCAGCTGCCTGGCTGTGCTCCCTCCCAGCTTCTTATACACCTGTACACTAGCAGAACATGGGAAACTGAAAAAGTCCTTGATTTTCTTAGCAACACCTAAAAACTTTAGTGTGTTATCAACATTCTTCTGACACTAACTCTAGAGCACAGCAGCTGCTGGGAAGAAGATTAACTCCATCCCAGCTGAACATAAGCATTACCTGGCAACAACTAAAAGAATATGTTTTATCAACAGTTTTCTCATAATAAATCCTAAACACAGCAGCTACTGGTAAGAAAATTCACTCTATCCCAGCTAAAACCAGGACATTGAGCCTTGGGCTCTGTGGCTATCCTTGTCTTCTTCAGTGCTACACCTAGATTTCTGGCTTTTTGCTTGTGTTAAAGCACCATCTCTTTGTATGTCAAAGCCATATAACTTTGTACATTTGCCCAGCCTTCACTGTAATGTACCACTCTATGGTTTTATGCCATTAGGTATTTTCAGTAGTAATTTACTGTAGTAATTCCCTCCTAGATTACCAACAGAAATACAGACTAGCATCATCACCAGTACTGATTCAAATACATTTCTAGTGTAAACATTTGCAGTATCATATGATTTCCTGCTAAAAATGCTATTTTAAGACCTACCAGTTATTCAGTTCTTCATCTACTCCAGAACTATTTCACCGAATGTAATTGCCAATGGTCTGGGAATTGACATTTATTGACACTTCTGCTTCCTTTATTGATGAACGTTATTTTATCTTCACCATTTGTTCCCTAAAAATTTCTGTCAGACGAAAGAAATTCTCATTACTTTTGTTTATAACTACCTATTTGCTTTCATGAATCTTCATGCAAAATCAGTGTATCCTCAGTTATCTGAAATTAACTTGTTATACTAAAAATCTCTTAAGCGTCTCTTAAATATAAAGCAAATATGTCAAAGGACACCTTCTGTAGAAGGTGATTTTTAATAGCCTCTGTAGGTAAATTGTTTTTTCTTACTTGTATGAGCAGCATGTACCTCCTTCCACTACTTGTGAAATGTCTCAAGGAATGATTTGTTTCAGCTGTCACTGGCTATGTCTTTATTAGAAAATTTGCCAGGTCTAAACACTGAAATTTGTATAGCACTTACAGGCCTTATTTTGTTTTCCTCATTCATCTACACAGTTTTGGAGTAGAACGACAGGTATTTAATAGAGCCATTTATTTCCTTATGTTATGTTTCCTTACTTTTCTTATTGTTATTCCACATTGACATACTTTGTGTCTACATCCTCTTTTTCCTGCCACATCTGATATATTGTCACTGTTGTTGTTCTCTTGCTAGTTACTTTTCTCCTTCCCTTTCTTGCTTGTGGAATTGAGGTGCTTTGGTCTATGCAGTAAATGTATAAAAAGCTTTGTTTCTCACTATGATTTTTTCTGGCTTTTCTTTCTCATCAGTGAAGTCTGTAAGAACCAGTCTCCCCATATAGTTAAAACTGTCCTAGTATTTATTCAGTGTAAAGTTGTATTGAGAATTATTTGCCTGAACACCCTAAACCAAAGCTTTATACTTATATTACTAGCATAACTGCATACAAAGCACATAGAGTATACAAATGTAAAATGCTGGAGATGAAAATGCAAGGTATGAAAAGGACATACTAATCTCAAAGTTAATTCTTTTCATCATATGAGTTTTCAATGGTGATGATTTGAGTTTTTATCTGAGCATGTATTATTTAAGGAACTCATCACAGCTAAGACACCACCAGAATTCTGTGCCCAGTCCTGTCCTCTTGTGCTGACTGCTGGGATTCACAGATACAGACACAGCTGCACAACCCACGGTCATGTTCATTCTTGGGTCTGGGCATTGCTAACATGCATCTGGCATGGGAGGAGGCAGCCACCCTGAGAGCATGCTGTGAAAAATAGGAGTTTTACCTCTCAAGTGTGAGTTAATTGCAGAGAGGAAGGGCACTCGAACAAAAGCTAACTCCTCTAACAAGGAGGATCTTAGCTCACAAATAATGGGATCATGGGGTCATATGAAATCCCCTCTAAGAAGGCAGACTCTTTATATAAATGTTGGGAGCATAATCTCTCCAAAAAGCACAAAAAACAAAGAGAGTTTAGTATATAGATGGTGGGTCCACAGGTCACTCAAGTTTAAGTCCCTTCTAAAAAAGAGGAATTCAAGTACTGAGAGAACAATGTCATTGTATACCATCACAACAGTAAGGAAATTATTTTTAAGATGGAAAAGGTAACCCCTTTTGCTCCTCCATGGAAGACTGTCATTAATGCTGTGACATGTATTTCTATGCGTATGTGCAGCAAGAACTGCCATGCCCATTCTGAGATGCTGTCTGAGATGTTGTGGTATTATGAACTTCCTTCTCTGTGTAAAGATGTGTTCTTCTACCCACAACTTACATCAAGCACGTGGTGTCCAAACTGTCTTACTGCTCCCCTTCTTTTCACTTTGTCCCTTCCTGTTTGTATCACCCCCCTGTCCCGCTGCACTGTGCTCACAACCTTTTACAAACGGTCCTTACTCCATCACATGGCAGCTTTTATTTAGTCTGAAATACTGCCAGCTGCCCTAACCCAAGGCAGAGGGACTCTCAGAGCCTTCTCAGGCTGGAGACAGTGATCTGGAGACAACATGTTGCTTCCTGGTGTAATGCATGGAGGCAGGCATTGCAGCAAAACCCAGCAGCTGAATGGGACGTGGAGGGAGATGTGGCATTTGTTTAAAAGTTAACCATCCCTGCCTCAGACAGCAGGTCAAAGATCTGGTGAGGAGGTGTCATTTCTGCAAGTGGAACACATTCTATATAGCTTCTACAAATTATGAGCCATGCTGCAAAGTGGCATTAAGGGAAGCTTGTTCTCCCAGGAAGCCATGGACTGCTGGGACATCAGTCCTGGGTCTTTCACAAGTTGTGCTATCAAGATCCTGTGGAGTGCTGTGCAAACCAGTGAGCCTTAGTTCTGAATTGATCCAGTGTATTTCTTTGGAGAGCTCAAGCCTGTTTTCAGATTGTTTGCAAGAGCACATTGCTCTTGTCTTATCCCATGAATCAACCTGCTATGCAGGCTATCACTTGGAAGTGAGAGAGCTTTTATACTGAATGTGCAACAGGACATAATGTAAGAATCAGTTTATGCACAAACACTATCCTGTAAAAATAAATGTGGTTTATTGCATATTTGCAGGCAAAATATGTTATTACATTTTAATACTCTTTTTACGCGTAACACAGTCATGTCCACATCCATATATTGCACTTAAGAGGGGAAGAATAGCTCCCTTTATGAATGTACACACATACATCTTCAACTTAAATGAGCCCACTCACAGAGATATAAATCCCACTAAGGAGAACAGGTTCTGATAGGTCTTTTATACCTTCTGCTCAGAAGCAATACATTTGCCTAGTGTGAGATTAGAGGCATGTGTTTTGACTTGAACAGAAGTTACATTAGTGTAACTTGCAGGTAAAATCCCTCCCTATGCTTAACAGGGCTCCTTGTCATTTGGACTATGTGTCTACACGTATTTCTGATAAAAGTGTTGTTTTGGCTTAGCTGAACAAAGACAATTGCAGAGAAAAGTAAAGGTTTCCATTGTTAAAATAATACTCGTTCATGCTTTGGTCGGGTAACAGGTTTGCACAATTCTGGTGAATTAGTAATTATATATGCATATTCATGTATGCACGTACATATATAAATGATATTTGCATACTCTTCAAGTCTGTGTTTCCAAAAGGAGACTGATATGGTAGTCCAAGATGCTGAGAAACTCTGAAAACACAGGCCACACATGTACTTATTAGATTTCTAGTGCTTGTTGAGGCCTCATCCTGGATACACTATCAAGAGCAAAATTCTCAGTCACTTCCCAAGTACAAAATCAGGCCTGCTCTGCCACCACAGCTGAAATATTTGAGTAAGTTTCACTGAAGCAGAAATAAAGAGTGGCAGGCCATCTGTGTGGGGGTGAATTTTCAAGTTAACTCCAGGGTCACAGGAAAAAGCACTGTTCCATTTCATGAAAGTGAAAATGCAGGCTTCAGTCAAGTGTGCAACTGTGTGGGTAGCATCTCAGGGTGTCAGTCCTCACAGTGATTCCAGCCAAGATCTTCAGATATTTAGAGTTAAGGTATGTATTTAAGTACTCATTTGGTCAGAGACTAATTACCACTGGTTTAAATCATGTGAAATGGTCGTGGGTACGCAGGCTTAAACAGTGATTAAAGATGTGATAAGGAACACCAACCAACAGTCTGGTTTACTTCAACATCAGTTTACGTTTTAATTATATTCTGTGGTTTCTGTGCTTGTGATAACTCCTTGCAAGTTTTTGAAGAAAACTAGCTTTCCATAAGTGTTGTCAGTGTGACTATGGGCTTTTCTGTTCCTCTGGAACAGGGGAACAACAAAATCATGAGGGAGGCACACAGCTGCCAGGATCAGGGTTGCATGTTGATAGGAAGTTTTCTTTTTCCCCTTTAAAAGAAGCTTAAAGCACAATTTTGGAGCTGGATTTGACTGTGTGTCAGAAAGCTAAACCAACTCTGCTCATTTTGCCCCTATTTCTGCTCCTGGAACAGGCTATCATATCATAATGTGAGAAGTTCTGGCCCACTGCTGATTTTAGGGCAATGAGATGCAAAAGCTGAGAGAATGCAGAGCTGAGTCTCTGATTCAGACAGCTGCACAAATTACTTCTATATCACTGAGTTTAAAGTAATTTTGTTTTCATGTTTTCAACAGCTGTCCAAGCTTATGAGCTTACTTTTTGTTGTCCACCAAAGGATCAGTCTCCTGTCTTAGCGTGACAGTGCATGAAACACACCTCTTGGCAGTCCAAAGACATGGAATCAAATAACACCTTCCACCCCAAAACAAGTTTTTATATGGGACTATCTCAGAAGTTTTGAAATGTTGTTTGGAGTTTTTTAGTCTTCTGTTTTCAATAGTTGTACTTTTTCGGTATGCAGCACCTATATTGTTTAAACTTACTTGTTGTAAAGACCTGCCTGTGATGTGCATAAAGGGCACTATATGAATTAACATGTTGCAAATAATTACAACAAAACATTTGTTCTTTGAGGTCAAATCAAACTCAAGAGAGACTGATAGAAAAGGAACATACACAGGAGGATGAGGGGAGAATAATGTTCATCCCCCAGGAGGCCATTACAAGCTATCACCACCAGCCTGTGAGATACCAAGATCAACCAGATCTTTTTCACGACCAGAGCAACCGCCTCCAACTTTGGGCTCCCTAGTGACTTCTTGGCTGCTCTCAGAGGGTGTGGGTCAGGGGGACTGAAGGTACAAGAAGAAGCCCAACCGTGGCAGTGTTGGGAGAACAGGAACATGTTGGCACAAGTCCTCCTGCCTCACCCAATTGGATGTGCAGCTTTCAGGCATAAAACTATTGTTTTGCTTGCTTGGCCTTCCATGACAGCCAGGCCAAGCTTCCTGCTATGAGCCAGGATCTGCAATCTTATGAAAGTTGCAGGACCTGTCAGGCTGTCGGTATTTTCAGCTGGATCAAGCCCAGAACAATTTTATTTTCATCAGAAATGTTCCCTGGCCCTACCACATGTGCAAGCCTATGTGAAACCACCAAGAAGGCTCCCTCCCCCAACTATCTTATTTAGCTCAAATTCAGCTGCCCAGCAGAACAGTCTCTTATCCCAGCTCTTAAAGACGGGAGACGAGTACAGAGATTTAATTATAATCTTTCTCTCTCTCCACCTCCCACAGTAAATTAATGCTTTTCATTAGCCAAAGCCAAAATCCTGCTTTATAAGGTGCGAAAGCTGTCTTTTGAAAATAAACCCAGCATTAAAAGAAATCTGAATGGCAGTAACAGCAGCATAACCCCTCATCCACAGGTGTGGGAGATTCGCTGGAGGATTGCTGGTGGAGAGACAAGTTTTATTTGAAAGACATCTGATTCCTATTTCTGTCCATTGACTGATTACCGCTCGCATTACAGCACTTTTATGCCCACTGACAATTTCACATAGACGTCCAAATGAAAGAGAGAAAAGCCTCAACATCCAGGAGCTCTGAATGATTTTTTTAAGTATCCAGATGTTCATACTTTTATCTGAAGCTTATCCAAAAAATATGAGACCACTCCTAGCAGCAGCCTGACAAATATCCACAGCCATTTATTCTTTGTGTGTGTGTGCATGTGTGTAGGTCTAGAGCAGGAGTGTCAAACTCACAGCCCGTGGGCTGAATCAGGCCCTCCACCTTGTTTTATCCAGCCCAGCACCTTGTTTCTACCCAGCAGCAGCCCCGAGCTCCTTGCCCCTGCGCTCCTGCCAGCGCTGGTCATGAGTGCAGCGTGTGACGCGCATCACGCTGCAGGAGAACGGCGGAGCCATGAATTTGACACCCCTGGTCTAGAGCATATGTTCATATGGACATATCACTGGAGTAGGTACATCTCTTGACCTCAGTGGTATGGAAATGCAGATAAATCAAGATAGGCATTTTCAGCTCACAATTACAATGTGATTTGAGTGACATAAATATGTCAGTGTCTTATATTGATGGAAAAGTTCTCTTTTTCTTTTTTTAAACAAAATAGCACTTTTCTCCTTATTACTTTGACATCTGCCAGCTTTAATACATAAATAGGGAAATAGATGTCAACAAACCACTAGGTTGGCTCCAGGGGTATTAGGGGGGTTTATCCCATAGGTGTTGGAGGCTTCAAGCAGGCAGCTTTGTTGTGATGGGACTGTGCAAACACATCCTGCAGTAGGAAATCCTTGCATGTGAAGAGCTGACAGTCTGCTCAGAGGGAAGACACAGCAAGCAGCATAACAAATACCTGCCTGGTCAATAAAGGACACATGGAAGGGCAACAGGATTACATAGATTACAGTTGTTGGTTACACAGATTAACTAGGCAATTAAAGCCAACAGGAATAGTAAATATCCTTCCAAGAGAAGGAGCTGCTTATTGTGCGGCAGGCAGATTTTAGCTGTTGCAACTGTAAACTGATTCTGCCATAAACACAAAAGCACAAAAGCTGAAGGAGAGTGAGAAGGCCCAGATGGGACATGCTTTCATTGATTCCTCAAAAATTTTACACAGTTGACTGGGGTCTTTTTTATGTACATTTTGATGGTTTTTTATCTCACGTTTTAAAAGGAAATCTGCTGAATGTCTAAAATGCCTTTTGGCAGTCAGACCTTTTGTTGCTGATCTCTGTGACTTAAAACCAGTTTAACTTATCAAGAAGCTTTGGTGGAGATCTGGTGTAGTGGGTAGGTTCATTTGGTTTTTAAATGCTTTCTTTTAGATCACTTTTAATCATCACTTACACTGCATGTGGTCATTTATGCATTGACAGGTTGATGGGGACTTTAACATACATAAAACTTTCTCTGTTAGGACTTAGGCCTCTGTGTCAGATTTTATCCTGCAGCAGAGAGGGTTCATGTACAGTTGCTGACAGATAAAATAAGCTCCTCCAGCAGTTGCAGTTCTGCCTTCCACAATTTTTTTTTCTGCTGTGATCCCGTGTCCCCTGCTAAGCGCTGAGAAAGCACGGGCGGCACCGGGGGGCTCTGCTGAGGTGTGCAGGAGTGCAACACCAGACCTGCAAGAAGGAGGCTGAGTTAGCCTCCCCACAGCCATCTCCTGTACGGATACTAAGTCTTGTGATGTTTGGCATCTTTCTTTAGGCCCGGTTGTGGGAGATAGGCAGTGACAAGGAAAACTTTGTTCTATTCTAACCAAAAGTGACTTTCCAGGCTGGATTCCTGTGGAGAAAGCCTGAAAGGCAAGAAACTTACTTAAGTTAAAATATTTAGATTCACAAATGAGATGAAAACCAAAAAAGTGCACAAATTTTAAGTCTGTCCCTTGATGTCAAGGGCTGGAATCATGAATTTGAAACTCTTGGGTTTAAATACAGGGACCTGCCATGTGCAGTTTGGAGGGCAAGCACTTATTTTTTTATAACCCTGGTGCAATCATGTAGTTGAGGTGTGCAGATGTTATATCTAATATGAAAAGATGGCCAGCATCTGTCATTCCCACAGAAATCAATGGAAACTGCACTCAGCTCTGAAGGATAAGGCCTTTAATCATTAGTATGTTTCCAGATCTATAAAAAAATGTTTCCTAACATACTTTATTTTTGCAAGAAATTCCCTGTTGGCGAGAGAGTTTTCATAGCTCCTTAAAGACCTATAAGAAACTGTGAAAGAAATAAAGTGGAGCTTTACTTATGGAAATCAGACCTACTGGAGAGCAACTGGAAATGTTTTTTATGAGTCTTTATAATGGAACTACAGTAGCAGTTCCATGTTGATTTTTATTCTAAGACCCTATTTTTTTTCTTGTTTTTTAAGCCAATTTTTTTCCCACCTGAAACTTCACGTGTGGTCTCTTGGCAAAGAAGAATATTTTTGGAAAGTTCAAGGCTGATCTGATAAGCCTTTTTTAAGTAAAGAGATTTGAAAACATAGAGATATTTTACTTTTTAAAAATCTTCAAACCTTTCCTTGTTCATGTAGAAGTTGAAAACTGCTTACATTACAAAATTTCCATTTTGTATTTCCATTTTGTTTTTATATTTGCCCTTAATGAAATACAGCTCATGGACATAGTTTTAACAATTTCAGCGATACCAAAATTTGGAGATTTATTAAATTTTCTGGAAAGCTAATACTGAAAAGCAGAATAATATGAGAGAGATTATGTTGATAGAAAAGCAAAATATTACACAGAAGTTTGTCAACCAGCATGAGGATATGAAACAGTGGAGGCAACAAAGTATGATGTATACTAGAATCTTTGAAATGTTTATTTTCATTTGTATTAATACTATCTCAACTTCCTTTTGTATTAATGATAAGCATGTTTGTAAATAATTTACTCTAAGTCAATTTAACACAAACTACTGTTCGTGTCTAATAACTGGTTTCCAGCAGTAGCTGAGAACTGACATGTGCCTCTAGCTGACTTGTAGATCCAAAATAAGAAACAGGTAGTTTCAATGAGAGCACCACACCAAATTTTTACATGGACCTATCGAAATGGACAAAAAATAAAGTGATCCATAGCCGACAAACACAGTTCTATAGCAATACTTTGAGTTATCCTGAATATTTCTGAAGAGAGGTTTGGGGCAGAGAAACTTCCTTCCTGGACAACTCTGGAAAAGAGCAGGTAGCAGAAATGTCTCTATTCCATTTAAAAATGTATTTGAGTAAAGTTTTAGCAAACAACTCATGGAGTTTTGACAATGGATGTACTTTAACTGATGATACACAGCTGTCATGGTTTAGCCCCAGCTGACAACTAAGTATCACGTGGCCACTTGCTTCACTTCCTCCCCCTCACTGGGATGGGAAGGAGAATTGAAAAGAAAAAAGAAGGTAATGTACAGTGCAATTGTTCATTACCTGAAAGCTGATGCCCTGCCTGCTCCCAAGCAGCATTCTTCCCCCCGTCGCCCAGCCAGCTCCCCAGTTTATGTACTAAGCATGACATCATATGGTATTAAATAGCCCTTTGGCCAGCACTTCCCTGGGCATCCTGTTCCAATGCTTCACTACTCTTTCAGTAAATATATTTTTCCTACTATGCAATCTAAACCTCACTGGCACAACTTGAGGCCATTTCCTCTCATCCTATCACCTGTTACTTGGGAGAAGTAATAACAAATGTAGTGGCGATGACATACAACATTATTTAGTGGCAATGTCGTTTAGCGATTAACATCATACAATTTAATTCACTGGCTATTCTCAGTCAAAATCAAATCTTCTTGAGGTACGCACTGGACTTCCCTATCCTTCCGCAACACCCATGAAGTGCACCCAATTCCATGAGCAAAACAATCCACAGAAGGGTTTGCTTTTGCCTGAGGTAGGGCTAACCCAGACTGTCTTCCCCAGCAAATTCTTAATACACACTGCAGGGATTCTAACCCCTTCTATAGCATGTGCAAGTTTTGAGTGGGCAGAGCTGGCTTGATTGCTGTATCACCTAGTGTTAACTAACCAGGTGGCTTTTGCTAAATGTGTATCCCAGTGTTTGACACCGGTGTAGTGCACCAGAGCCTTATACTGTTGTGGGTCTGACATGCCAGGCCATCGAATCCACACAGCCCAGTAAACCCAGTTGTCCTTTTCCTCCGCCTGCCTGGAAGAAGGAGCCCACTAATCCTGGTTATAGTATGCATTACTCACTTCTTGAAAATATGAATCAGAAGTCCCTTCAAGAGAATCAGAAGTAATATCAGCCCTTTTACTCTGTTTGGGGAACTGCCCAGTGGAAACTGGAGTGTCATTTTTCCTGGAAGAATCCCCTTTCGTGATTGTTTTTCCTTGCAATTCATATAACTGTGTCTCTAGGTTTGAGGGAGATTTTCCATACCACTTCCTCAAGTGCTTTCCATGGTCACGCAGGTAAAACCACAGAATGCCTCGTGATGTGTACCCTCTATATCCTCTCTTTCAACCAGATGAAAGCTTATTCCTAATAGCTGTGACACTGGTGTACACAGACAGGGAGCAGAACTTACCCTCAAATTGCTGGAACTCTCAGGACAGTTTCTCAGCTAATGTGTCTGGCAGTCTCTCCACAGCCAAAAGCAGACCTGCAGGGAAGAGGAGAGACCTTATTCTTATTGTCAGACTTGGCCAGCCAGTTCAGCTGCTATTTGTCCCTCTCTTTCTTTCCAGGACATAAATGTCAATTAGTTGGCATATAATGGTGGTGCACTCTGCAGAAACTTCCATCACATGGGTTATGTGCATTGAACTTCATCTGGATCTGTGGGTAATTGATTGTTATTTGAATGATTATAGCTGACCTTTGGCACAGTTAATTCCCTCAGATACTGGATAACTCTCTCCAAAGGTGGTCCACTTGCCTGGGTGACATGTAACATGAACTTTTGCTTCATATCTGAGAGAAGTCACCTCCAGAAGCTGAGGGCTTGTGTTTTTCTTTCAATCACCTTGTCAATGACCCCTTTCCTAGACAGGGTTCCCAGCTGCTTGGCTTCCTTACCCTCTACTTCCAAGCTACTGGCCCTGTTATCCCAGCATGGATGAATCAGGTAAAAATGTGTTCTCCTCGATGAAGGCTGAAATTTTTTGCATATTTCACAGCTTACTTGCGGACAGGAATCAGATGATTATCTGCTGATCAGCAACTATTTAACTTATATTAGAAATGTTTATAACAAATTTATGCTATCACACTCTGGTCAGATTTGTCATTATCTCAATCCTTTGTTTCTCACATTGGGTGCCTAAAGTGAACTGTGGTGGTTTAGACCCAGCCGGCAACTATGTGCCACACAGCTGCTTGCTTATTCCTTCACCCCAATGGGATAAGGAGGAGAATCAGAAATAAAAAGGTAAAAGTTATGAATTGGGATAAAGACAGTTTAATAGAACAGCAAAGGAAGAGAATAATAATAACAAGAACAACAACAATAATAGAATATAGAAATCAGGTAGTGCACAGTGCAATTGCTCACCATCTGAAAACTGATGTCCAGCCTGTTTCCAAGTAGCAATCTCCATCCACCCCAGCCAGCCCCCCCAGTTTATGTACTAAGCATGACATCACATGGTATTGGATACCCCTTTGCCCAGTTTGGATCAGCTGTCTTGGTTGTGTCCCCTCTCAACTCCTTGTGCACTCCCTGCTTTCTCATTTGCATGCCAGTATGTGAAGCTGAAGAAAACTAACTCTACCCCAACTGAATGCAGGAAAATGGCCTGATCATAGAGATCACCAGATCAGAGCTGCATTGCTGACCAGGCTCCACAATCACCTGCCCCAGGCTGACCTCCCTTTCAGCATGCTGGACTGCTGACTCTTCCTCCTCCTCCTTCTCAAAATTTTTAATGGAGACTCGAGTTGCAGCCCACAGAGATTTCATCTCAATTTCCATTAAGGCTGCTTCTGGAGAAGTTCTGTGGGGTTTACCACTTCATTTTGTTCAAGATGAAAAACATCCTAGGAGATAAAGTGATTAGTTTCATCTCTAGGAAGAGTTTTGAAACAACCTTCCTTACAGCAGACAAGTAACACCTTTGCTTTCCCTGTGCACCCCTCTCTTTCATTCCTTCCCATTGGAATCATCAAATCATAGAGTGGTTTGGGTTGGGAGGAACCTTAAAGGTCATCTATTTCTATCCCAATTGCTATGGGCAGGGACAATTTCCACTAGATCAGGTTGATCAAAGCTACATCCATGATTTCTCTGGGCAACCTGTTCCGGTGCCTCACCACCCTCACAGGAAATAATGTCTTCCTAAATATCTAAACTAAATCTACCCTCTTCCAGCTTAAAACCATTATCCCTCATCCTATCACTGCACTTCCTGATAAAGAGTCCCTCTCAGCCTATTGTCGTATGGGAGGTGCTTCAGCCCTCTGATAATCTTTGTGGCCCTCCTTTGGACATGCTCTAACATATCCATACCCTTCCTGTGCTGAGTACTCCAGAACAGAACACAGTACTCCAGATGAGGTCTCATGAAAGCAGAATAGAGCGGGAGAATCATCTCCCTTGAGGGCGATTCTATCTTCCTTTTTCTCCCCTCACACTGATAAATCCATGCCTGCCTGGTTATTTTATCGACTTTCTTCAGTAAAGATATTTTCTTTCTTTTTTTCTACTGATATTTTCTAATGCCTTCCCTTATATTTTTAGAGAAATGTATATCCAGAAAGAAGGAACATGGGGTCCCTCTTTTGATTATGTCTTTGAATCTATTATGTATGCAGCATGATATGAATTCACTTAATTCTTTACCATATGCAAATACAGCACGCTGAGTAGGAAAGGGATTGCCTGCTTGTTCACTGTAAACCTCTGTCAAGGTCTGGTGAAGAGTGAGTACAGGGACTCCAGCAGCAGGGCTGCTTTTCCAGCTGTTCAGTCACCATCATGGAACTTTCCTGTTCTTTTGCCATCTCTCTGTAGCTGCTCAAATTTGGCTCATTATAAATTCTGTCAGGTCAAAGTATTGTTTCAATCAGAATGCAGCTACTGTAGGGTGAGATGTTATATCAAGGGTAACAATAACTTCAGCAGCTCTGTATTTCTGTTTCAATGAAAGGCTCTAGCCATCAAAAATAAGAGCAATGTTAGGCAGGCAGTTTATTATGTAGTAGGTTGGCTTCTGATACAAGGATTAACTTGCACTCCTGATCTCAGTCAAATAAATTTGAAGTTCCACAGAAGCTGATCAACAGCATTTTTTCCTTCTTACACATCTTCAAGTTTCTCATTGTAACTAGTACCTGCAATACGAGTCCCATCGAATGACACAAAACTTTTTTTTTTTTATTTTTTCTGGTGTAACTGGAGATGAAAGTTGTGAGTAATCATTTCAAAGTCTGTTTTCATGCTTTTTCTAAACCTCTCAGCGGTATTGAATGCTTTTAGTGACTACTTGACTCAGACTTCTGGAGTTTCACCCTTCTTCGCTAATCAGTGTTTCTGGAATTCCATCTGTATACCTTGACAGAGACTCTGATACCCTTTCTATACCAGGCTCTCATGGTCAGTCAATGCCATGCAATACATTCCATACAATATTTGCTTTAATGTTTGCCAGTTTCGTAATATGTTGGTTTCAGTCAGGTTATTATCAGGGCTTGGACAAAGGTCTGGAAAGCAGCACTGAGCTTACAGCTAGATACGAGCTTAAGCTGCAATTGCCCGGTGATTTTCTATGTAGGTTCTGGGGTATGATGACGTAATAATTGGAGATAAAATGTCCTTGTGGGTTGTCTTTTCGTACTGAAGTAATTCCTTATGTGGTGCTTTGATAGCTCCTTCAAAAATACCATTCAGCTGTCTCAAGTAACATAGTTGTTGAGAAACAGTATCCTCCTTAGGTCATTAAGTTGCCTGCAAAGGACTTGGCTGCATTACCAACTTTTTCAGACGTTTGATGGGCATATTGAGTTGCTAAGCGAGTCTGTAGGTTTTATATATACATATAATATATAATGTGTGTAATGTGTATTCTGAGGGTTACTTTTTCAATGTTATCTGTAGTATCCAGGAAAATCTTACTTGAATAGGCTGTCCCTGAGACAGAGCAGTAGCAAGCTAATAATTACCAAATTTGTGGTAGGAATCTATGTGGAAATCCAGGTTTCCAGCTCAAATGATGAATACACCATAATAAGGTACAGGTTAGGTTTGGTGACAGAATGAATAAACTTACCTAGAAGTCCTTCTACAGGTGTCCAATGAAAAGGTTGACATGTTGCAGGTCATTTTAACTCTCGTATCTCTACTCACATTCTGGAGTAAACGTAGGCTATTGAAAGCAAAATTTTGAGTGAGGATAGAATAAATAAGGTTGCCACTGCCTTCAGGTCCCACTATATATTGGTCCCACTCAAAAATACTCGAGTCAAATTTTAATGCTATCATGATCTAGATTGTTGATTTACAAGCTAGCGATACGCTCACCAGTCAGAGCAGTATTGATGTACAGGTGGCCTGCATAATGTGTTCTATGGCAGAAGTCTGTTGTAGCTTGAAGAAAGGTATTACTAGAAGGTATTCAGTTAACAAGGCGTTCTGATGAACCTGTTAATTCTTCAGTACCAGTTCCCTAGTCAGATATTATCAGCCTGCCAGGATTCCCTAATTTGTAGCTCTATTAATAGAGGAACAACAGTGGACAAGATTTCAGGTTTTATAGCTTTTTAATAGATTTTTGGGAAGTAACTCGAGGGTATTGTTGATCTCTAAAGTGAGGAGGCACACAGCATCATTCTTGACTCTCTTTTAACCAGTAGCAGCAGAGAGTTGTCCGTTAACCTCATTGCTAGAGGTAGGTACTGAGGTTTAGGATTACTGTATCTCCTCCTCTAGGCTTTGACCTAACCACTGGTAAGGCAGATCTGAGGGGTCTAAAACTCAATGGCTACCCACTTCAAGAAAAAGAGGAGTTCTGATAATAACACCCTTTAGGTATTTTGTGGGGGATTTATCCCACCAACTTGAGCCATTTGATTTCTACTGTTCCAAAACAGGTGCACAAAATAAGCAGGATCTTCTCCACCCTTGTAAGTGCCTGCCTCTCTGGTTGACTCCAGAGTGAACACTGAAAAGCAGTTGAGGTCATATTTTTAAGTGGAAAGGAGATGCCACCATGTCTTTCAGAGCACGGACAGGGCAAACTGTCAATTTATGGTGGTTGAACAATTTATTCATTATCTACCAAGCAACAGTAATTGATTGTGCACATGTTCCCAGCCCACCCAAGTTTACTGCTCACTTTAATCATTCTCTTGAGACACTCATTAAGCTGCAGTAACTTAATCACTTGTCAGTGTTTATTCAGACCTTAATTTCTCAAAGTGCATGGTGATACTCACTACCTTTGTTCCGAAAAGCCATCTAAATACTGGATAATACTATACACATGGACTGAGACACACAAAATTAGAAAAATGAGAGAAGGTCTGCAATTTTTCTTCTTATTCCAAGCAAACAAATGTACAAATGTACATAAATAATAGCATCTAATTTTCTTTTGGTATAAAGTTGACTTTCTAGTGGAAGAAAGGCAATAAAACTATTTAAAATTTAAAAAAGAAATCATAACAGTCACATGATATTTTCGTTTTTGAACAGGAGCTGTGTGGCTTGGGGTAGGGATACACTGACCTTTCACTTCTGTGCTTTCCAGCTCCAGTGCTGCTCAGGTCTTAAATGAAAATTAGTATATTAGTCTCATCCAAACCCCGGCGTATGTTAGCCCACATTACAAAACACCAGAGAATTTGGCACGATCAGCAGTTTCTGCTCAAGAGAGGCCCATGACTGCAATAGCAGAGGTGTTAGAGATCAGGATTCGGGAACACTGGTTGAGTTATGTGGGAAAGCAAAATACTCAGTCTCGCGCTTTCATTGGGACTGCATTCATTTGCACAAAATAAACACACTATGTACAATACAAAAAAAATATTTATATCATGGCAATATTTATATCACTTATAAATAAGGCAAACAGTTCATTACCACCACTCATCCAAAGGTCACAATCTGCTTTTTAAGCAGAAATTTAGCTGTGCTGGGGAAGCAGTGTAACATCATTCTTATTTCACAGATGGAAAAACTGAGGCACACAGACACCTTCCTATCCAAGACCGCACAGGAAATCTGTGGCAAGACTAGCATAGGCTCCTGATCACTGGAGTCTGCGTATGTCGGGGTTTGAGGAGGACCATGGAGCTTACTTGCACTCACTTGCCTGTGGCAGAGCAGAAGCTGAAGATTATGCAAGAGAAAGGCCAGTGTGTCCATTCCCCAAGACATGAAGCTCCAGCCTGAAAACAAGAATAAACACAATGAGACTTTTCTGAATTTTTTCAACTTGTAATAGTTTGTTTCTTAGCTCCAAAAGTCAGTTTTACACCAAGAAGAATTATATGTTACACATTGTTGTTTACATAAATTTGCACTGTGTCTCATTTGGAAGGGTTAATAAGAATAAGAAGAAAAGCTGTGGACCACTGGAGTCTCAGGCTGATGTTGTCCCCTTAGCACCACATGACGACAAAATGTTCCAGCTGAAAGGGGTGAATGTCCCCTTCTGCTGCTTTTTCCAGGTTATTGTTTTTTCCTGAACTGATATTCACATTACTTCCTCCTTACATCCTCTGAGCTGTGAACTAAATTAGATATTGTTCTGGGTCCCGGACTTTTGGCTATAAATGCCGTTGCCTGGAGAAAAATCAAGCATCCAAGAGAAACCAACCCAGATGAAACAACACTTTTGTGCTGTGACAGAAGTGGCTTGCACAGGAGTGAACCCAGAGGAAAACAGTTGCTCCACAGCTGGGCACCCCCCTGAACCTTTTGCAGGGCTGGGGACATTGCCAGACGTCCCCAGGCTGTCGCTCCTACAAACTGTTCTTGCCCCTCGTTCCCAGACTGCTGATCAAATGCCTCGGGCTGCTTTTGGGGACCTTCCTCCATCCCTTTCACAGTTTGAAAACCGTCTCCTAATTTACTGGTTTCTCCCCACAGAAACACTGTGTTGTCAGTTATTAGATCCCATGTGAACTTCTCTGCAGATTCCTTAATTAAAATGAATTACTTGGATGCTTGCCACACAGTTACCCTGCATTATGATGAGCCCCATTAAGTGGGATTACTGACTGAGAACACAGCCATGGTCACTAAGCACTGATCTGATATTCACAGTGGTGTGGAACTGCAGGACTTCTCAGGGCTTCCAAGTAACTCTACAGTCTTTGTCAAGGGGACCATTCAGTGGGGTCAGGAAGATGGGTTTTTAGTTAGAAATTGCACCGGACACCATATTTCAATGGTGTCCCTCATATGAGCTTTCTGCCTGTGAGTAATGGAATGAGAAGCAAAAAAAGTTATAGAGGACTTGGTGCAGCAAATGTCAGGCTGGCTGCAAAGCAGCACATCTTTACTCTCCAGCACATCGAATTAACAGTAGTATCTCTGGCTTGCAGTGTAAAGCACCAGAAGAAAATATCATGGAGACGCATCCAGAAAGAAAGCAAATGGGAGAAAAATCACTCTGTGTCAAAGTTTCTTAACATTAAACATCCTATTAACTTTTAAAGCCAAAGGGCCGTGGTCGTGTTGATGCTACTCAGGTTAAGTATTCCACCTTCTTCAGACAACCCTGGGACAGCGAAATTTGGTCTGAAATGAGAAAACTTTCCCAAAGGTGAGTTCATAGATCTCAAAATGTGGAGATGGAAAGAATCTATTCAATCATCTGTCCCATCTCTCTGCCAGTTCAGAATTACTCCCCATGATGTTTTTAACATAACTGTTTTTCACATTAAAAAGGGGGGTGGCAGGGGGAAAAATACCTAGAAATGGTCCATGAGATTTTCTGTCAAGAACTGTTTGATTCCTTGAGTAATTCTAGTGCCTGGTGTTGCTTTGTTCAGATGAGTTCAGCACATGCCAGGATGAAGGGTGAACCAGTATTTTCTGGAGGGACTCTTCAACCATCTGCAACATTCAGCAACTGGAAAAATCCTCCCAATATTTGGGTTCCATCTGCGTTTTTTTAACTATATGCAATTTTTCCTCCCTTTGCATGAGACAGAGAGTTTGTTCTTCCATGGTACTATTCTACATGGTTATGGGCTATCCAATCTGGAAAGTGCTAGATGTCTCCCCTATTTCAATTATTACATGCAGACTTTGACGCACCTTTGCTAAAATAATGGAAATAAGCCATGAATCTAAGAAGTGGTTTGGACAGTGCAGTTATGAAAGAAATGGTCCTATTTCACTGTTGGGAAGAGGAGGACAAAGACTGTTTTCACCTCTAATTGAGGATTCCCACCCCCGAGTTTATTTTATGTCCTTGTGCTGCAGAGTCTGAACCTCTTTTAAAAGTCTAGTTTGACAATACAGACTGTTTCATCCCTAGCACAACTTTTGTATTGCTCTCTCAGAATCCGGATTTCCTGAGGCCCTTATAGGTTTCCTTGATGATGCAGGTTTTTGGGATCACACTGTCTATGCAAAAAAAATTTAGGAAACTGAAGACAAGATGCATAATTCAGAATATCCTGTTAACACAGGTAAATGGTAACCCATGCAGGAAGCAGATCTTCTTCCTGCTTACTCTGACATTGATGCTGCAGTGGCATGGGTGGCAGCAAAAGCCTGGTTTCATATAGAGTCCATCCATTTCAACTTTGGGACACCTCAGCCCTCGCTACAGACACTGTAGCTGCTTCCACATTGCTCAGGTTGTCATTGTAGCATCAGAGATGACAAAGCTCTGTTTTGTCAACTTATACCAACAAAAATCAAAAGCTTCTTGCTCAGCTCATCTTTTTCATTCCATCCAGTGAAAAGGAAGAATGTGTACAGAGAAGAGTCGTGCAACAAGCTGTCATATCAGTTTCCAAGCAGTAGCCCACACAAGCAATTTCTCTACTCTATAGTCTTGGTGTTTAAGATTATTTAATCAAAGGTGGGAGAAAGCAAGAGGGTTCTATTTTTCCCAAAGAAAGTACTTCAGCCATTTCCAGAATGAGCCTGAGTTTTGAGAGCAGTATCTACCCACAGACAAAAGGTATGAATTGCTGAATTACCTGTGAAGTTTGCAGGAGCCATGTCATGCTTGACTCATTTGTAGCTGAGTAATCCAAAAATGATAAGCAGCTCGTTTTGGAAAGTGGACTATTCTAGCTTTCCTTCACGTGTGCATTGGTATAGCTGTGTCTTCTGTAATGTGCCCATCCTCGCTGGTGTGCAATGGGCAGAGGCCAAACAAAATCCAGGGCTTGGGCATCACAGTGCTAATGATCTTCCAAGGGACAATGCCAAGAAATGGAAGAAAAGCTGGAAAATGTGATTTCCTGAAAAAAAAAAACCCAAGCAAGTAAAGTCTTTGGGTTAAAGACTATCATTGTAGCCCCAAGCATCTTTCCTTCATCTGATTTTATATGGAAGAATTTCAGCATATCCAGAACTGCCAAAAACGAGCGAGACTAAATGATACTGCATTTTGTGTAACCTCCTACTGTTGGTAAGTGTTGAGTCTGTTAGTGTGACTCTGCACATAAAGCTTACCTGTTGGACGTCATGGGACAGTAGAAGTGGCATAGTTTTGCTGATGAGCTCATATTTTAGCAGCAGTTGCAAGGCTATTCTTCATATCATTTCCTCTGCCTCAGGAGAGGTAGATGCTATACACTCATGAAGGCAGAGCTACACTTGTAGTGTCACTAAGATAACTATGTGATTAAAAAATAAACTTCTCTCTTGATATAGTTATAGTGTCAAAAAAAATCCTTTTTATAGAGGGAACATAATTCAGAAACTGGGCTGCAAGCCTCAGACAATCCCCTCTTGAGATTTCCAACGCATTGGGAGTTTCTCAAATATTGTATTTGGAAATAGCCGCCTTCTACTATTTGAGTTCCTCTACTATCAATCCCAGTAGATAGTGTGGAAGTGGGCAGTAACAATTATTTTAATATTCTAATGAGAAGACACTTCCTTCCTTCCTTCCTTCCTTCCTTCCTTCCTTCCTTCCTTCCTTCCTTCCTTCCTTCCTTCCTTCCTTCCTTCCTTCCTTCCTTCCTTCCTTCCTTCCTTCCTTCCTTCCTTCCTTCCTTCCTTCCTTCCTTCCTTCCTTCCTTCCTTCCTTCCTTCCTTCCTTCCTTCCTTCCTTCCTTCCTTCCTTCCTTCCTTCCTCTCTCTCTTTCTTTCTCTCTCTCTTTCTCTTTCTCTCTCTCTTTCTCTTTCTCTTCTCTTTCTCTTTCTCTCTCTCTTTCTCTTTCTCTTCTCTCTCTCTTTCTCTTTCTCTCTCTCTTTCTCTTTCTCTCTCTCTTTCTCTTTCTTTCCTTCTCTTTCTCTTTTTCTCTCTTTCTTTCTCTCGCTTTCTTTCCTTCTCTTTCTTTCTCTCTTTCTCTTTTTCTCTCTTTCTCTCTCTTTCTTTCCTTCTCTTTCTTTTTCTCTTTCTCTTTCTTTTTTCTCTCTCTTTCTTTCTCCCTCTCTCTTTCTTTATTTCTTTCTCTCCTTCTTTCTCTGCCTCCTTCCTTTCCTTCCCCCGCCTTATCACTCCGCTCACTCTCTTCCTTGCCCCGCGCAGCCCCGCGCCCCCTTCCGCCGCCCGCGCAGTCCTGTCGGCGACTCGAGAGCGCCACCGTCTGGTCGCCTGCGGGAACGGTTCCCCCGCGCAGCCTCCTCGGCTCTCCCGAGGCAGCGTTGAGATGCGACATGCCTTAAAGGCGAGGAGGGGCTGTGCTGCGAAGCCTCTCCGGAGCAGAGCCTCGCTTAGAACGCCTGAAACGTACTGATATCACTGGTGTTTCCTCTGCACGCCGTGTGCGCCACCCCCAGCTCCATAGCCTAGTGTGGAGGTTACTGCTGGGACTCCTGGGCTGGGTGGGCTCCATCAAAAGCTCCTGCGCATTTTCTTCGTGGGGAAAAAGGTTGTGTTGACCGTTTAAGTTATGCGGACCCAAGTTACAGTGCCATGAGCCGGGCTGCAAATTGAAAAGCTGGTAAATGCTTGAGTAATCTTGTTTCACAGAATAATAGAATCATAGAATGCTTGGTTGGAAAAGACCTTTGAGATCATGAAGTCCAACTGTACCTGTCCACTGCTATACCATATCCCTGAGCACTTCATCTACCCATGTTTTAAACAGCTCCAGGGATGGTGACTCAACCACCTCCCTGAGCAGTCCTTCCAGTGTCTGACAACACATTCGGTGAAGAAATTTTTCCTAATGTTTAATCTAAACCTCTCCTGGTGCAACTTGAGGCCATTACCTCTCATCCTATCACCTGTTCACTTCCCTGGTCCTGCTGGCCACGCTGTTTCTGATACAGGCCAAGATGGCATTGGCCTTCTTAGCCACTTGGGCACACTGCTGGCTCATATTCAGCCAGCTGTCCCAATTGATGCATATGCAGCTTTTGAAACTCTTTCTGGATCACCTGTTCCCATACAGTGGCTGAGCCCAGGCCATGGTTTACACACGGGAGGGATCAGCCAAGGGGATGCAGCAGGGCTGGGCCCTCGACAAGGACCACCAGAGGCACCAAGTGCTCTGGCAACTGAGGTGCTCTCCAGCTGAACTCACCAAAGAAGTGGCAGCTCTCAGGTGTCAGCCCTGAGTGTCCCAACTCCCTCTGGAGAGCAGCAATACATCCCACCATCTCCCTGACGCAGAACAGTGGGCAGCAAAGACAAAGTTGCATGCTGAAACATGTATTGCATAGCTGCTCTTTTGGTGAACGCCTTTCATTCAACTTCAACTATTTCAAGCAGCTAAAATAAAATGTAGGGCAGTAAACATGAAGTTTATTTGGGAAAAAAAATATTTACTGAAAATTCATTCACTTAACTTTTTTTCATTATTATTTCTTCAGTCTTGAAACATCATCAGAATTGAGATTTGGGGAATAAAATTCAAAGAGTTCTACACATGCAATCAATCAAAAGGATTTTTGTGTGTGCATTTTTGTTGCCTTACTGTAACTTTCCATTTCCCTAGACTTATTTGTCCCATTTGTTAACCTGAACTTCATGTGCTGAGTATCATGGGAGAATGCTTTTGTCAGACAGACTCATTGATACATTCGTGCTCAGGGTTGCTTTGCTGGTTCAGCTTCTTATTCACTAATTTCCTGATGTAGCAAGCGTATCTTGTGCTTGAAATCTGGTATCTGATCCTTTCAATGCTTCTGTAGGAAGACCCAGTTAAAACAACAGAGTACGTGTTCAAGCAAGGGATGCTCATGTGTTTAAGGATTTGAGTCATCAAAGCCAAAAAGGACTGGTAAGGAGGAGGAAGCTGTTTCTTCAAATGCCTGGTAGCAGATGTAAATACATAACTCAGCTGAATGGGCTGATTTTGTGGATCATATGCACAGCAGTTCTGCTAAATTGGGTGGTGTTATTTGGAAAGCACAACAGAAAAGAGAAGAGACATAAGGACAGCTCTGAAACACAGATGCTCCAGAGCAGGATGTCGGGGTGGGTATATGAAATCACAGAGGTGCAAAGAGTGTTCGCTCTCCATATGAATCCAAAGTGAAATATCTTAGTATAAAAAAAAAGTAAGCTTTTTTAGGTGTGGCAGCAGTGTGTGTGACGCACAAGCTGCTGACATAGCCACCATAGAGCAAGGGCAGCTCATTCTGGGCAGCAGGTTCCCTTACTTCCCATGTCAGAGGCAGGAAGGCACATTTCGGGCTGTTCTCTCCAATGCTCTGGCTTTCGTCTGTTGCATAGCAAAGGTGACACACTGGAGAGAGCAGCTTGGACCCTGGGATGAGGGCTGCTCACCAGTGGCAGGAGTGTGCCAGCCTGCTGAGGCCATGAGGCTGTGTAACCAATGAATCCTCACCCCAGGGGCATGTTGGATGCTCATGTCTTCTACCATGTTTCACCTCCATTAATGTATAATGAAACAAAGCCTTGAGCCTCAAATATGTCGAGGGGTCACTTGATATAAATGTGCAACTGCAATGATCTCCTTCAAGGGAGTGTATGAATTGCATATTTTGCAATTAGGGTGAGCTAATTGTGTGCACACAGTTAGGTGTTAACTGAGTTGGCAGCTCAGCTGATGGGTGGTAACTTATTAAACCACAGTAATATGAGCACTTTGAGTCATGAAACCATAGCTAAAGTGTTTGCAGACTCAGGGCTTGAGAACCCATCTGCATCCCATTCTATTGCATCGTCATCTTGAGGACGAGAAGAGGAATTGAAAACCTGTGCTGTACAGTTTGATGCAAGATTAAGTTTCCCAATGAATTCGTAAACTTTGAGCCAGATTTTCAAAGATTTTAATGTTTTCTTTTTAAATGACCTAGACTCAAATTATTATTTTTAAGTGAGAATGTTTGGGAAATAAAGAGTTCTGGAAATTTTCAGCATAAACACTAATTCTTGTAAAAAAACATGAAGAAAAGAACACATTCAGAAAGTCTAAAGTTCCCCTAAGTCTATAGGTCTTGTATTTCTAATCTGCTAGGGATCTCTTCAGGCTTGGAGTCATCCAGAAGGGAACCTGTCCAATTTGGTGGAATTGTGGCTAGAGTATTTTTTATACGTAATGTACTTCTAATCTGTAGCACTTTCTAGTTTCTTAGATGCTTGAAAAGAAAATTACCTGGCAAATGCTTTTGTTCCTCTGTACTTGGTCATTAATTTTGTGTACACGCACATGACTGGGTAAAAAAAGTTTAAATCAGCTTGGTTTTTTTTCTCAGAGACTTTCTAATGCCAGCCCTGTTTGCAACACTGATAATGTGAGCTTTGACTTGGAGAGCATAGCTCAGATTCTGGACCTAGGGAAGTCCACGGGATCTTGCTATCAATCTTCAGTCCGGGATTTCAGTGCAGGATTTTATGCAGCACTCAGCTGGGTAAAAGTGAGGGGTATAGAGTGTGCCGGGGAAGTTTGTACTTCAAATGACGTTTTAATGAAACTGGAGATAAAAATATTTGTGTTTGGACTAAAGACTTCCTGAAGTAGCTGGAACAGAGACTCTGTAATAGGGTGTTTGCCTGTGTGACCTGCCTAAACCATGGGAAATAAAGGACCAGCCCCTCCCAGCCATCAGGAGAGGGTTCCAGGCTCTGGTGGGTGGCTGTCATACCATACTGGGGACTATGGCACCACTTTGGACTCTGAAAAATGAGGGGACCTCTGGGTTGCAGCTACAGTTGCCTTCACCCAGGGTTCCTCCCCTGGCCTCTTTGCTGTCCATGTATTTCTCCTCTGGTGGGATAATATTAGAAAAATAGTTTAAAAACTCATTTCAAATAATTTCTTCAGGCCTCTGTCCCTTCACTATGATGGATAATGCCAATGACCATAGATACATACTCACTAATACCTGTGTAGAGGTGGTGAATCCCTTCTCTTTGTTTGCTGCCTACCATTATGCTCAATGTTGGCCTGGAGATCACAACATTTTGTCAAACATCACTGTGTTCTGCTACCAGTGGAGGATTTTTCTGCTCTTCCCTTGAGGGAGGGAGTTGCATTTAAAAGGAAAAAAGGGGAGATATCTGCTTCTTGCCCAACCTTCATGGTTTTTTTTTTTTTTCATTTCTAGATGAAATCTAAGCAGAGACATCCCGGGCAAAATTTCAACCCAGGGCAGTTGTCTGCATTCACACGAAAAACCAGTGAATAAGTGTTTTGAGGTAGCCTTAATTATAGCTGTGAGAATGACACCAGTGTAACATTTAAAGTGTGAACATAAAATATGGCAAATCAATCAGAGCATGAAACCACACTCGGAAAGTATTCAGCTGATGATGTTCACGATCGCACATTTAAAAAAATAAATAAAGAAAAAAAAATCACACATGGAAATTCACTCCTCCAGCCAATGGAAAGAGATACTTTTCTATCTCATAGTCTACAAAATTCCCTCACCTACTACCCAAATAACAGCTAAAAGGAGCTTAATTTATCCCTTTGAAAGAAAAATGTTTTACAAGCCGTTATTCCTGCTAAGCAATCACACAGACATTAAATCTTACTGCAAAAAGAAGGGGGGGTAATGCCTCTTCTCAGCACTACAGCTGCAGCTGTTTGACAGAAGTAAGTGACTTCATAAACCTTCCTGATTTGGCAGTAGGAGAGTAGAGTTTTATGCTGTCTGCTGCAGTCACAGGGGCTGAGAAAGCTCTGCAAAGCATTCTTCACAAATGTTTCACCTCAGTTTATAAATACCTTTACTTCACTGCGTTAATGCCTCTTTTGCTTTGCTTTCCATTCACCTCCACTGGATCATCTACCAAGACCTTTTATTGCTTTGAAGTGATTGATCTCACTGCTCCTACATATTTTTCTTCCTTTTTTTTTTCCTTTTATCAATGGAAGATACTGCATCTTCACTTTTCCATTGGTTTGTCGACTTCCTGTGGTAAAATGCAGTAAAGATGTAGCAGGGGGTCTTTATTTGTGGTATGATCAGGATATATACCTTATCATGAAAGGGTCCATACTTAAGTGTGATATTTTCTCTGTCTCCCTCAAGTGTCCACTCCATAAAGAATTACTTGAAAATATTTTTTCCTCATCTGTGATGAAAATAGAGATTTCTGATGGCTGTCTTCTCAGGCTCCACTTTTCTGTATTCATTTTGAGACCTTATTATTTAAGAACAAATTCCTATTCATCCAGAGGAACTTCTGGAGATGTTCCTGGCTCCCATTAATTTGGCTTTGGTATGAGTTTGAGATAAGAAGCCTATTCAGTATGTTGCTGGAACACCACCTCCATTGGGAAGTCTACACTGATGTAAAGTCAGCAGGAACTCTTGCTACAGTAAAATCTCCGGGATTCACCTTTCCAATTATCTGTTGTTTTTATAGGACTATTACAACTCATATGCTTTGCTTGTTCCTTGGCCAAGGAGCCTGCTGTTTCACATTGCCAGGAGATTTTGCAGGATTTGCCTTAGAGCAGATCGGATGGGGATGTAAGAATCTGAGGGGATCACTGCCAATGAACAAATGAGTTTCTCAATGATGGTCTTCAAACACTGGTGGGCTTCATGTAAGTCTCTCTCAAATTCTTGTTCCTCTGTTTGTAAAGCCATATGACTACAGATGTTTCTAAACTCAATGCTATCCTAAAAGTAAAAGCAAAAAGAAGCGAGTGAAAAATAATGCTCCCCAAGATTCCTAGACATGATTTTCTAAGCAGAAATTTCCTAACCGTGAATATTCATCTCTGATTTAGTGTGAAACATCTTTAGTTTTGAGACAAATGAACCATTAAATACTGCTGTGAGCTGTCTTGGCAAGAGGCTTTGGGTAGCAATTTCACTTACTTTTAAGGGGCACTTTATTCCTTAGGCATCAGCAGTTTTTGGTTTTAATTCTGTCTCTATGAGATGGACTTTTGTAGCTGTCCTCAAGCAATTCAGCTCCCCCTACCCTGACAGGCAAGGGTAGGACCTCAGGGAAATTTTATATCTAGATATCTCTGAAGATCTCCCAATGGCTGCCAAGGGGACTTTGTGACAACAACCCTCACTAAAGCATCATTTCCATGCAGTGTCCCTTGTCTGTGAGGTGACAGGGATCATCAGTGAGGCAGGTGACTTCCACAGCTCTGCCAGTTGCACTCCATAACAAATCATGAGGACTTCCCAGTCCCTCAGATGTGGCATGGCCTGCAGCATGAGAAGTACCGCTCTAACACCTACCCATTCCAGGGAAATGCTTTGCATGGAACAAAAGTGTTCCTTAATCCAGACAAACCAACATCATATGTTACAGCCCATGGTAACCTTTGCCTGCTGTGTTGAGAAAAAAACTAATTGGAGCCAGATGGCCCTAAGGGACCTGTAGTACTGCTGGCTCTAGGAGCTTGCCTATGGCAGGGGCAACCTCTGCCTGCCATTGAGCTGAACTAGTATAGATTTTTGAGCACTGTAAGGTGGTGCACATCTATTATGCACATTTACATAACTACTAATAGAAAAACATCCCTCACAACCCCCATATGGTCCTAGTCCTCCCTAAAAGAAGGGTAGGAGCAGATGGTAGAAGCAGAGTTTTAACTTGCAATGGTTGCCCACCATGATTTTACTCTAGGAAAGCCCTGTGCATCAGCACAGAGGAAGGAGCATCTCAATGGTAGGGGAGCATCTCAATGGTGGGAATGAGCTTTTGGGGGTGAAGAAGACAAGACATCTTCTGGCAGCAGGATTAGCCTCTGACATTCTAAAATTCATGTACAAATGTGGCCTCAGCCACAGCCTCTGCCTCTGCAGAGTCTCATGTGCAATGAATGCTCCAGGACGAGCTGCAGGGGATGGGGGAACCTTCTCCCATAGCACATGGTACACACAGATTTTGGCACCTCTTATTTCCTTCACTTGATGTATTTGCTCTTCTAGTTAAGTAGTAGCTTGTGCTTTTAGCTGACATGAAACTGATTTTTAGTCTTATTCTTAAAAGCATGAAAGTTCAGACTTATTGTGGGTTTTACCTTTGTTATTAAAAGCAACAAAGAAACCAGTTGGCCCTCCAACACCATTCTTGGGCCCTTAGGTATTGTACAATAGTGATTGTGAGACTGCTGTGAGCAAGGTGAACTCATTGCTCTGGTACTACCCTGTGCCTAAAAGCCAGGGAGTCCTGAGTCAGGAGGTTAGCTGAAAAGCAGCCTTTTTTACATATATTTTCAAAGTTTCCTCTTTCAGAAAGATTTTGATGTTTCCTTTGAAGGTCACCTTTCAAATCTGTTCTGCAAAGTTGCCTTAGGTATGAAATCCTTACTCAAATATATTAAAAGGTCAAGTAAATTGCACTAAGTAAACAAGCTATCTTTGCTAGCTTTTGCAGGTGTCCAGCATATGGGAGCTTTAGGATACATGACAGAAAATAAAAACTTGACTTATCTCTCTCCTTTCAGTAAAAGTGGGCAATAACTAACTGAAGGAAAAGAAAAAATTTCAGACTAAAAATTCTTTCCATTTTAACTCCAGGAAATAGGGCCCTTGTGAGCTGAACTGATAGAGAGCAACAGCTCCGCAGTGTTTTGCCATTTAAGAGAAGGTAACAGAAATATCTGCAGTGATTTGATTTTTAGTGGTTTCAATTACAGGATAGGAGCAGATCTGCCCTACAGCTTTCATTTGTCAAGATCCATATGTTTAGAAAGATGAGTTAATAAAGAACCTCCCCCAGAAAAAAAAATAACAAAAAACCCCATGGCCTTCTAGTTTCAAGGCTTTCTAATTTATGGCTTAAAATTTTCCACTGCTCTGGGTCTGTTTCATGCAGTTGTCACTCAGTGGTAGGTTGAAATTTCAGGATGTTTCTGATGGCCCAGATTTTATTTTTTTGAACCTTAACATAAAATTGATACTATCCACCACGTTGCTTTGCATTTATAAAGAGGCCACTTTTATAAAGGCTTCCTTAGAGAAGATACAAACAGCTTTCTTCCATCTTTTATTTTACTCAGAGGTGCCAATCCGACCCATCAAACAGATTCCTACAGCTGGCTTTTACAGACAGCTGCCTTTTTCTTCAGCATGCTCAAATTTTAGACCCTGGTCCACTGCCAACCCTCAACATTTTTTCTTAATCTCCATGTGCCCTCGTAGACGAAATTTCCATTGAAGGCAGAATGGCAGTGCCCTGGTCCAGGTGCTGGATGCTCTCCACGATTGGCAGGCCAAAATGTGGGAGTCTAGGCTGGAATGTCAGAGCTCCTAATGTCCATCCATGCCTGCAACTCAGAGCTTCCACCTGCACTGACCTATTTTGTATTTTTACAGAATAAATTCTAAGGATATTTCAAGTTCAAGAGGAATAAAATGGTCATATTAGAAAGCAATTCCTGTGACATCCCTTGGGCTTAAGAAAGTCTAAGCTGGAACGTTTTCCTAGAGGCTCTGTGTGCCACCAGTATGGAGCAATAGCAACAGTTTATCTTACCCATCTTAAGTGGCTGTTATAGCATGAACTGAACCCGGAGTACCTCTTTCTCTCTGATGACCCTAGGGAACACAGCTTGAGTAGCTCAGTCTTCAGGAAACCTCTGTGAGGAAAGGAAGCTCCACCTCAAGTCTTTATTCATCTCTCACTTGCTGTTTTCTAAAATTGTTGCATTTGGAAGATATCTCCCAAGACATGTACCACAGAGAATGGTGGAGTTGTTAATAATTTCTTGTAAAGTTACTATTACTGTGGAAAAAAAAAAATCCCTCAAGCCCCTAGTGTAGTTCATCCTGCGGTTTGCTGCTGCAAAACCTCTTTCTGACACAGCAGGTGCAGATGCATGTGGAGCGCAGCACTATCATATTAATAAAATGGAACAGCCTAAGCATATTTCCTCTGAGCTTCCAGAAGGGTCTTGGAGGCAATTCCTCACTTGAAGAACTTCAAATTATTCACTTGTCAGCATTTAAAAAAATATCCTCACGAATGAATATTGATGCCTACAGCCTGCAAATAACTTTATGGAGGGTGAGGTGTTTTTTTCCAGGATCACTCTTCATATTAATTACTTTAAAAAATGAACATTCAAAGCTATTAGGTCCAGCAACAACTTCATAATATTAGCGGCTGCAAAATGAAAAACGTGCATGCTGGCACATTTGTTCAATCTGTGGTGGCAAGCAGGGACTCTGCTGCTGGTTTATGTGAATTCTAATGAAAGCAATTTGTCTCGTTTCCATCACCTCTAAGCCATTATTTATGAATCAGTATTCATATCTCTTGCATAAGGAAGAACGAGTCACTTTTATACTGAGAACCAATCTCTGATTTGTGTAAGGAAATCAGCAACCAGAAAACAAGCTTATTAGCTACCATTAGAAATGTCATCTAACAGCAACCGCCTGTTCCATATTCCTCCCCTAAAATGTGCATATCCCCAGGGTGAAGAGCCCTGGGCTTATGCTGTGCTGAGTAGCCAGCAGAGCTGGCTCCTCTCTTGGGGAGCAGGACATCTTCAGGTATTCGGTTCACCTGAGGCCAAAGCCAGTGATGCTTGATGCTGTGCTGTTGTTTGGCTTGCAATTAATTTGCAATTTCTGTTTTGTTCCCCAGGGATGGGACTCTACAGCAGGAAAACAAAGTCTGTGTCTGTCTCTACTCTGGGCAGACTTAGCAGAGGCAATATGCTATCCCTCTGCCTGCCTGCCTGCGGTAATTCTGACAGGGCTGCCTTCATGCTGCCACTTGGGTGATGTGACTCATTCTTGGTACAAATTAAGTGCTGCTCGGCTGATTTCAAAGCAACTGCACTGTTTCTCCCAAAGGGAAATCTAGAGCAAGGGAACTACAGGTGGATTTTCAAGTCTGTTGTTGCTGTTCCTTTTGGCTAGGAGTGCTGAGCCTGCCATCCCGAGCTTCTTTCTCCACACAGGGGCAGGAGAAACTTGCACAGTCAGAAGTTTTTTTATTATCCATCCCTGCCAATCTGGCACCTTATAAGGATACTATTTTCTTTTCCCCCTTAAAGAAAATACAGTGACCGTTTTGCCAATGGGATGGCTATTTTAACTTCTTAGCATGATTTATATTCCATTCCCCGCTGGCTGCCATTGAGATTGGCCCAGTCCAATCTGCTACACATTTCTGATTTAATACCGTCCTTGCGACCCCTTGCTAACTTCAGTGCAGGAGACAGGATGTTATCAAAAAGCTGGAGTAATGCGTAGCTGCACCTGAGCACAGCCAGGGCAAGCCACACGCTGCTATTTTGAGAAGCTTTTATACCTTGGATTTTTCCTTTTCAAATGCACTCACATTGCTGCTTAAAATACAGAATCTCTGTTAAACAAAAGGCCATTCTGTTCACCTTGGCAGTGTGTAATTACGGGAGTGAGAAAATGCGGACATTATTATAGGGCGTCTTTGTGGAGGCAGAAGGCGTGAGGGGTCTGCTTGTGGGTGCGATGCCAGTAAACAGCTGGTCAGGCAGTGGGGTGATGCGGTCACTCCAGTCCCTTGACGGGGGAAGAGGCCTCTCACCCTTCCCTGTCTTCACGCAGACCCTTTGGTTAAGCAGTCACTTTGTAGTTGTACTGCAGGCAAAATCAGTAATAACATGCTTGCCATTGCTAGAAAGACTTGCTCCAAATTCTTGTGAGGGTGTCACTTTTCATCAGAAATTAACACTTGCCTTTTATTTGCTGAGGACTAGCACTGTCTAAAGGGCACAGCCGAAAACATTGTTGCCACAAGCTACATGGGATGGACTATTTCAGTGTTGTCCTTCCCTGCTTCTTGAATTTAGTTTTACTTCAAGCCTACATCTATCTGTTTTGAGACCACTATATAGAGTGAATTTTTTAACCAGTTCAGCTGATAAGCCAATCCAGACACCATAAACACAAAAGGAAAACAAATAACAATGCCCAAACAAGTGGAAAACAGGAAAGTCAGGATTGTCAAGAAGGAATCAAAAGAGACATAACCATAGCAATAAATGAGAAGTTTCATATACTGACTACTAGCATGAGTGAGTGTCCTTGAGCCATAAACTCAGAGCTTTCCTTCAAAAACGATGACTGAAAGGACATGCTACCAAGGGCTGTCATTGGCTCAGAGATTACTTTTAAGGGCTTGTTCATCTGAATTTATGAACAGGTTATAATATAAATGGATCCCTTGGAATCCAATTTACTTCAAAATCAAATCTGCAGCAGTGAAACTACTCACAATTAAAGGGATTGGTTATCCATGACGCATGGTCTGAGGAAACCTACTGCAGAATTTCTAGGTTCTCATTGTAGAAGGGAAGGGGTGGGGAGGGAAGTCCCAGAACTCAACAGATTGTGAAAATGGGTTTTCAGTGAAAAATGGACTTAACTTAGCTTCAAGTAGAATAGGAAAATCAGAATCCAAAGTAAACTTTATTCCCAGTAGTATCCAAATGCATGTTTTCACACAAGTAGATATTAAAGTAGTTCTGGGAAAGAAGAGGAAGAAAATAAAACCTTCATTGAGGTGGCTGTATTTCATCAAGCTACCATTTGTTTGTACAAAACCCAAATGTCATTAGCCTTGTTTATTTTAAATTACGAGCAATGAAGAAGTCGTACTGGAAACTTGGTTTTGGAGAAGTCCAGCCTGTCACTGTACACTCATTTTTGAAGAATAATGTCTAACAATTTCAACTGACTTTTTACACACTCTTTTTTTACATCATGTATAGCTTCCAATATCGGCTCTTCCATTTTCAGGTTAATTTATTCCTTGTGGACTCTTAAGCAGATATTCCTGGAGATTGAAAAATTTTGAATCAAATGTTCAAAGATTGTTTCTGATTCTTGGTGACTGAGTTTATGAGTGAGCTGCATCTTGAATTGAGATAGCTCAGATTTGATTTTTAACAAATTGTGAACAATCACAAAGCCAGCTAGACTCAGAATATTGATCAAGCACCCATGAAAACAGTATCTTACAATATCTCAAATTCATCATGAGGATACCAAGAAACCTGAAGTCATGGAAAGATTTGTTCACAAATATTCACGCACTAGAAAACTTTAAGTGGATATTTCTTTGCTGCTTCAGTATCCCTCACATGTGCATATAATGCCCGTCTGTGCTGGGAAGGTTGACATAAAATTAAAAGAGTGGATTCAATTTTTAGCTCAGCTGGCCCAGCAACTGGTGTCAACTACTAATAGAGTTTCAGTGGCATGAACTCTGCTACTAAAAATCAGATAAGTACTGCTACCTTTTTCTATGTGGTACAACCAGACTCATCATAAGGTAAGAGTTTTGGGAAAATGCCCAGGCAAACTGACTCAGAACAAGATATGGGAGACATACTGGACTATAACAACTACATCCATGGACTGCAAACCTAACCTAGGCTTTTTCTTAATAAGAATAACCATTGTACATTTCAGAAAATTGAAGAGGTATATGTAGATTGGGTCTCAATCTGGAACAGCCATGGGCTCTGTGTGTCAGTCCTGTTTCACTTGCAGGTTATTGGTCATCTCTGCATTTTATGTTGTTTTTTTGGCTCTTTCAGAACTTTAGAACTGGAGAATAGCTTTATAATTTAAGGTTTTATGTGCACTTATAGAAATGTAGACATATAAAGCTGGCTTCTAAAAAGTTCTAAATACTCTTCCCAGGATACTCAGCTTGTCAGTAAACCTACGTCCTGCCAAGAAGTGTTTTTATCCCCAGAATCCCTGTGATGCAACTACACTGAACTGTCAATACTTTTCTGTTTTGTAGGCTATAGGGTTAAATTAATTATCTGAAAATGAATGTAAAGGCACTCTTCCAGTCCACATGGTATGACACAGCATGTGAAATTGTGGGTGCAGTCCACTGCCCTTCTGCCAAAAGCCCGCAATATAAGTAAGTACTTCTGTCTCTCTCTTACTTACTTTTGGGTGGAAAGAAAGAGGATGCTGCTGTATGAGAGGAAGCAGGAGTGTCTGTTCTACTTGTACAAGGCAGAAAGTCGCTTCTAGTAGTCGTGACAACTTGCTGTGCAGAGCTGTCTCTCTAAGTGTCTCACACCTCACCAGTCCTGACCAGGCTAGACTCTCTGGCCTGGGGAAAGGAGTTAGATCTCCACTTTCATCTCCTTCCTTAGGGCTTTTCCCTGGGGCTTCTCTCTCTTCCTCCAGCTCCTGAGTTCCAGCAGACCTGGGCACTTCCTTCTCCTCTCCCGGCGTGTACCAGCCTGGGTTGAACCTGCTGGCACTGAATGTTTTGGTGTGGGAAGGCTGCAAGGTGCTGTGGGGAGCGCGACAGGCTGCAACAGCTCGGAGGGTCTGGAGACCTCCTGCCTGGTGCCCTATGGACACAAGAAGAGCAACAGGATCAGCCATCAGCCTTCCCATCTCCCTTGCCTCTCCAGGCCTGTGTGCAGCTTTTTAAACCTGCTGTGGCCCCTTCCTGCCCTCTTCCCTCTTATCTCTGTCCCGCGATGGGTGGCCGCCTGCCCTAGCCACCTCTCCACCCCTGCCCTGGGCTGACCTCAGTGGGTCAAAACCTGCAGTGCCTGGGAGGGACGGGCAGGTGGGTGCAGAGCTGGAGGTCACCAAGCCCTTTAAAGGAGGTGGTGTAAATCCTCCTGTTGTCCCTGCAGGGAGTGGGCTTGCCAAGGCTGGCCCGTTCAAGAGGGTGAGGTGTGTGCAGATTCAGTTCTCCAGAGGCTATGTTATAAAGCTCAGTGCTAAAGGATTTTACAATGTGTTTCGAAGTGCAATTTTAAAAGAGAGTGAGGTCCAGAAGCAAAATATTTCTTTCCAAAACCCTCCTGGTTTGGGGGATGTTCAATGCAGATCTAGTTGATGCTCCTGTATCCTCTGCCTGGTGCCTCCTGATGACATCCACAGCAAGAGGCCGAGACCCTTGGAAAAGCCTGGTCGGGTCCAGCCGTCAAGGTTTCCACCAAAAAGGCTGATAAGTCAAAACTTCTCAGCCTACCCTCAGTTTTATTACTATTATTATTATTCACAAACCCAAAATGCATCCAAACCTGTCAAGCTGACAGTACCGTGTTTGGAGCACGGAAAAAAAGGAAAAAAGACTCAAGTAGGAAAACAGTGGGTTGGAAACGAGAAGGCTGAATGAGCCCCACCTGAAATAACTCAAAAAAAGGCATTTCTGGATTTGGCATGTCAGCCAGAAGGATCCTATATGTTTTTGTATATGGTTCCCAGAGGATTTAAAACTGTAAGATTTGATGCTAAACCTATTTCTGTGCTGTGAAACCAGGGACAGCTGTACAAATATTTGCTGTTTTTAATTAAACCTAACATTGCTACTTCCTTCATTTAAGTTAGGTCAAAGGACTGGCAATTTTATGCTTTGGTAGATGAAGAAAAACAGTTGTGGGTGTTGTGTTTTAGAAATATGTTATAAAATAAGAAGTTTGAGGGAAAAGGCCTCAAATGCTATAATAGCTCTACCCTTGTGCTTTCTTCTCAGAGATGTTTTCCTTGTCAAATATTTTGCCTTACCCATATAGCAACTGTTTCTACTGTAATTCTGCTCATTATTTTTCCTTGAAAGACTTCTATCTAAATTTTACTTTTGCTCTGTAGTTAAACTTTAGGCAGCAATTTCTCAGCTTTGCGTTCTTTATAAACGTAGATAGATCTGCTCTGTTAGGTGACAATGAGGAGAGGCATTCCTGGTCATGCTCTCTTTAGACCTCCCTCAGTCACTCGGGAAAACATCTCATAACAATCCCTTCTGGAGAAGTGCTCATCTTTCTCCTGCTCCTCAGAGCAGGGCTCTACCATCATTGTCTTTCCCTAAATCAAGTGTATCAATCCCATTTCAGGGCTAGAGATGTTCTCTTAGTTTAGAGATCCATTTTTTGGTCACACAGCAAAGACCAAAGAGCACCATACTGGATCTAGCAAGGGAAAGTTCTCATCTCAGATCTATGGCTGGTCTGCTGCATGTCCTGGGGCAAGTCCCTCAGTCTTTTGCTGTGGGAAATGAGGATAATTATGTTGACTTCCATGGTAATGTGTTTTGGGACCCGTACAGTAAAAGAGACAGCTATTAGAGTTCCTCAGTTTTTTAGAGGAAGGCAAAGATGACTTGGAATTAAGCAGGAATTTCTCCCAAATTGTCTTTTTCTCAACAACACTGTCTTCATGAACATGTGCTGTCTATTGAAGAACACCCATTCTCATAGGTTTTTGTTTAAAAATCAGGAAAATGTGTTTAGAAAATCATAATGCATTTAAACACCTAAGCTTATGTTTTAAAGTTTTCCGTTTTTTCTTAATGTGATTTTTTTCTATTCATTTTAAGCCAAGATATAGATGAAAGACACCAGGGAGGAGTGAAAGTTAAGTGTTTTACTTGTGCAGTTTTTCGGATTTTAATCTGAGAAATACTTTTCATCCTCTCTGATTTTCTGTGGATTGCCCTTCTACCTAGCTTGTTATTTCTGCTTTAAAAATCATATGTCTCATTGTGCTAAGTGAAATTAGTATTATAGTATTTAAAGATCTTCAGTATGTTCTCAGTAACTTCTTTGTTGTTATTATCAATGTTAGCATTATATTGCTACTACTAGCAGGTTTATTGTTGATTTTTTGTGATGCTTAGCAATAGTATTGGTTTTGAAAGAAAACGGTTTTTTTTTTCCTAAAGGTGTAAACCTCATCCATCAGTTGATAGACATTTGTCAGCAAATAGACCTCTGTTCCTTACTATAGAGGACCATCAGGCTAACCTGGCATCAGTGCAGGTACTCAAACCAAACTGCAAATTAGGTAAAAGTGCCAAGAAGTGGGTACAATAGTGTGGAGAAGAACTCACAGACTTGCAGTTTAGCTAGCTCACTTTCTAAGTATTAGAAATATGGTCTTCTTTGGTGGTCTGAAGTTTTGGGGTGGATTAACATTTTATAAAACTTCTTTTATACAAAACCCTCTAACAAACCCTTATCAGGAATTTTCTTAGAGAAATAGTCCATAGACAATCACAAAAATGAGAAGAGGAAGCCTGTCTTTATTTTCCAACGTCTGCCTCCCCATCTGCTCATTGTTTATCTTTGTACCATGTGGAGCCCTAAAGATATTGAGTCATCATTCAAGTAGCAAGTAAACCAAGAGGAGGTTTATCACTACTTAATGCCAAGGAACTCATATGCTTTAACATACCTCCTTCGTTACTGCTAGTATCTCTCACCTCATAACTAAAAGCATAGTAGAATGGGTCTGTTAACTGTTTTTAACAGGGTTCTAGTGTTTATCCATAGATCCAGAGGTTCTCTTTCTGACATTGTTGTCATCCCATCTGCTTTGCCAAGTATGTCTGAAGGGGCAGAAATGGATGTAAGCACTTTGCACACACACACACACACACACACACACACACACACACGTCCAGGACATATTACAAAAAGCCAAGTTTGTCCCTGCTGTACTTCTGCTACAATTGAATGTATTTTTACAGTCAATGATTTTTTTCTCAATGACTTAACCATCTTTTCAGAAAAATAAGATGAATAGCTGCTTATTTTAATCTGGCAGCACTTTGAGCAAATACAGCATTTTTTCTGTCTCATGTAGCTCAAGGCTAAAAACCCAAAGAGCAAGAAAACTCCTCTTCCCCCCACTCCTTCCAAACTGAATGTCAAGGTTTTGTGGGATTCAGCAAAATCCATGGGATTTATGTTGCACCTGCTGAATTCTCACAAGAAATATTAATTAAAATATTGTGACTTTGGAACGAACATAGGAAATCTGTGGGGAGTCTCAAGCTCCGTGGCTTTTCTGCACCTGCAGTGGTCTGCTGTCCCGGCTCAGTGCCTCTCGGGTTAGGAGGGGCTGGTGGGCCGATGCCACGTGCCACTCCATCTCCATCAGCACAGGGAGAGAAGCGATTTTCCCCCCATCTGCACTGTGCTAACTGCTTCTTGTTTGAGTTGGCACCTGCCGATGGCATTGGGACGATGAGGCCTTGCAGACACAGTGCTGGAGTATTCAATGGTGCAGATTTGATATGCTTTCACTGCCCTTGAGTGTCTGGATTGCAGCTAACTCCAAAAACTGATAATAATTTTTTAAAAGCTCAAGTGACTCCAAGTCCATAAGACTTTGTCCCTAGATGATGGCAGTGGGATTTACAGGAGTGGTTGGGTTCTGCACTGCCGCTGATTGCTGCTGTTGCTGTCTGCATGTTACAGTGCTGGTGGGATGGCCCTGGTGGAGCAGAGCCTTAGGGAGCAAGCCGGCTCAGTAGAGACTGTGTGTCCAGGAAATGTGCTATACGTGTTCCCAGAATGTGTTGATCTAATTTGAACTTGATTAGGGGTTTTTTTGTGATTGTTTTTTTTTTTTGTTTGTGCATGTGAATGTTATTAAGGAGAACTCTGGCTGTTGTGGAGACAGAACAAACACTTCTAGAAGACATATGCTCTTCAGCTTCAATGGAAAATCCAACCAAAAACTGATGAGAATTAGGAGGAAATTTGTCTAGGGAGATAATAAGTGCAGTGTCCCTTCATCATAAGATCTTGTAATTTTCTGGGGACCATTCTGACATTTGATATGGGCAGAGGACAGATGCATAGTTTGATCCACCAGACCAAATAAATGACAAAATTCACTTTGACAGTAACTAGCTTTTATGGCAACCCCTGCTGTTACCCCTCATAGTGGAGAAAGGATTTCAACTGTCATCTCTTATGGGTCTGGCCTCACTATAAGCTGAGAAGATCTTCGGGGAAATCTATCCCATGTGTTCAGGCTCCGCTAGAAGGGGATTCCATACTTCACTATGGAAAGAGCTGGTAGACAGGAGCATCACTTTTTAGCCCTGCTATGCTGGTAAAAGCAGATGCTGGACTCCTGACCATGTCCCAGGACTATTTTGGACTGGTAAAAATAAAAAAAATTGGTATACTCCATACAGTGTAATAGGAACAAGGATTTGGAACCCGCCTACATACTGCCTGCCCTCTACCCTAGCTAAATGCCACAAAAAAATATTTGCTCTCTACTTGTATTAGTTTCTGGACTGGCACAGTATTTCGAGCAATATGGCAGCAGGAAGGAAGAGAATCACAGAGTGGTGTGGAGGGTACGCTCCTTGAAGCCCTCACAAGGGAAAACCCAGTAGGACATTCCCATTTGCCATGGGAATATACACCTAGGCTCTGCTGCTGCTGCTGCTGCTGCCACCTGTGAAGGAGGGCAGCGAGCATAAGCATTTTACTTATGCTTGGACTGTAGGAAATAGGAGTTAAAAGCCCCTCACCCATATGTACTCTGAACTTGGTCTCTCACTTTCCTGGAGGGAATGTTAACTACCCTGTGAATTAACAAGGCAGGGCAGGAATTGTGGGGATGAACACTGCTGAATAAAAGAGTGACAAGGTGGAGCTTGAGCATTGGCTCCTCTTCACCCACACTACTAAACTGTGGTCTAGGTGCTCCTTAACAGCAGCTCTGCTGCAAAACCAGCCAAAAGGCTACTCGTTTTCTACCAGTAGCTAACATAATTACACAAAGGAAAGTGGAAGACAGTGATGCCCAGCATGGAGGTGCTAGGGGGGTCTTTTACTGCTGTGCAACTGCCCATGGGATGAGCTCCACAGGTATTTAGGAAGAGAAATACCTGGAGAGTGCATATTAGTGGAGCTTAGGCATAAACCAGGCACTGAGCAATTACCGATGCTCAAGAAACTCTCAGAGACCCAGGTAAAATGCTCATGGACAATAAGATCATAGCTCTGAGCACAGGCATATGATTTGTGCAATTTAATTGTCCCTTATTTTGGCTGAATGTTGAACCTAAGGACAGTGGTACTGGTTTAGGTCAGAGTACCCCAAGCCCATATCCCAACCCCAAAAGTAGTAGGGGATACCTGCAGTGTTTTCCCTGCAATAAGGCTCATACCCAGCATTTCAGGTGTACTCACACTGCAACAGCCCCCAAACCAGGTAACTCATCTGCCTGAATTGTGGCACTGAGGGACCACATGGGTGGTGTCCCCCAGAGAATTGAGAACTGTGGTTGCAATGGCATGCCTCTTGATAAATGAGAACGCCAAGTAGGTTGTGAAGTGTTTCCACAGCCTCTAATCATTTTCAATTACATGCATGTAATGGGTTTTTTGTTTAGCAACCCACAACAGATTCCTCTCCAAGTGCTCATCCACGCATTCATTGTTCCTTTAACTCCATGCAGCCACAGCGTCTTTTGGCAATGAAGTGCATGCCTACTTCTTTACATTTGTTTTCAACCTGGGTCCCTTACAGGCCATGGTCTTGTACTTGAAAGGACGAGTGAGTAGTCAATCCTTCTCCGTGGTAGCATTTTGTAGACCTCTATCATATCATTCCCCCTACTGCTCCTTTCCATCCTCTTCCCATTCTCCTGCTAGAAGTTAGTGTCCCCACAGAGAGGGAACTGGGAATGTCCCTTATCCTGAAAGCAGTCAGCACAGTTTACTTATAAAATGATGAACACCTGAATTAGTGTGGGTGGCTTAGCACTGGTGTGGTGGAGACACCCATGTGTTTAGTTCTGCTGGCTCAGCTCTGGGATCACGACTGGGCAGCTGAGGAGCAGCAGCTGGGCACTGCAACCTCTTCCACCAGTGTGGTTCTTCCTGTGGTGAGCACTTGACCAGACTTAGGTATGTGTTCCTAGGATACAAATACAAAAAACATTTTCAGTCTTGTATGTGTCATTCTGGAGAGATGTTTCGCCCTCGGAACTGACCTTTTTATATAACACCAACTAAATACACATTGCACCTAAGTGGAGATACTCTGTTAGAAATAAATGTGCTTATAAGCGTTTGGAAGTGTAAAGGTGATATTTATAAAGTGACCAGAACACCCACTATGTGCTGCATAAGCCAGTGAAAATAACAGCTGCTGAGTTTTATCAGCTTTAGAGCACCACAGAAGCAGCGCACAGAGCAGTTCATCTGCAAAGTGTCAGTGCTGAGCACAGCTGACTAATGCACTGCCATAGCTAAAGACAGGGTAATCGTATAGAGACTGTAAGTAGATGATAAAATGAGTAGCAGTTTTATGGCTTTTCAAATCCTTCCTCCTAATATCCACATCTGTACTGTATTTGTGAGAGTAAAAGAAATGAAAAATCCCACAGGTCAAAATAACTTTATTCTTAAGAGTATACCTAGGGTGTTGTCTTCCCACCAACCCAGTGGTAAACATGTTGATGTTGGAGTAAAGAAAGGGCTGGTATTTTTCCTGGATGAGTGAAGTACAGTGTTATCATTCTGCGTTAACTGTTCCAGATGCTGTATACAATTTTGAAAACTCTGTTCTGACTGTTTATAAGTCACAAAACCTTCTTTTCTCAAAAATTCTGAAACTGCTAAAAGCTCCACATAAAATCTGGGGAGTAAAATCTATCAGGAACTGAAGAAAATGTAATTACCTGAAGTGACAGTTTTATTCTCAGAAGAGTTTCTACTATAGAACAGCATTTTTTAAAAAAAATTTTCCGTGTCTTTGAAAGCAATACAATTTGCATTTTCTTTATGGACACCGTCAGGTAAACTAATTGAAGCTGAACTCCACTGCAAGTTATAAAGCAGCATTGGTGCTGAAAGACACTAGTCTCACCACCCTATCTGGCCTTGCATTCCCTCTTCTGTATCACCCCCTCCCTTATAGTTGTGCAGAGAACTGAGTGCAGAGCTAATCTGGGTTTAAATTTAACCAGGAAAAAAAATATTCAGATGCATTCCCTCCCCAGGGAAACTTGTTTTGTAGATACACAGGCTTCTGTGTTCACATGGGGAGGGATACTGTGTGACAGGAGACTGAGCATTACTTTTCTTGGCAATATTTTTGCCAATTTACAATGTTCATCAGGCTGCTACCACAGCTGATGATGCAGGAATATCATATTAGCCAGGAATAAGTGGGACTAGTTATTTATTTATTAAAGAACAGAAATAAATATAGTCCCATGTCTTTAGAAGTGGGGATATGAGAAGGGTTCATGTTTTTCTTGAAGTATAAATACACGTTATTTGGTATGGAAAGGAGTTTCTACAGATTCAGTCTCACCTGTGCTAGCTACAGCTCGCTTTGCAGATGTGCTGAAGGATGGCTCATGTGTTAAGAGCAAGTGACTCATAATTGGACCCTCTGGGAAACATTATGGGTCACCTAAATTCAGCAAGGAGTTTAGAGGGAGGAAATCGAGCTTAAAAGAACTGAGGGACTTGGGCTTGTGCTGCATACAGGATATCAGGTGGCAGGAGGAGGAACTGACTCTGACCAGAGGGACCTGGAAAGGAGCCTGGCTTGATGGGGACAGACCTGCAAGGCTCCTAGCGAGCATGTGAGCTGGATAGGAAGGTGGGAGGGAGTCTCTGGATAATTCTGAACTTTGCATTAATGAATCTGGCTTCCAAAGGGAGAACATTCTTGGGAAAACAGGAAGAGAAGAAGGTTGAAGCAGAGCCAAAAATTTAGGTTGGTTGAACAGCAGGATTCATAAATCTGTGTGCAGTTTTCACCCACTCTCATAGAATCCTAGTCATGAAAGAAAACCAAACTTTCACATTGGAAATCTCTGTGAGCAGCTGAACGAGAGGCTGACTGTTGGTTAAGAGTTTGTGTTTGCAAATATAGAGCTGTTTATGCTCACAGGATAAAAATAGTGTACAAATATCCTACTGTTAAAGAAATAAGGTCAGGTCAGGTGAATAAGACGGATAAGACACATTGTTCTTCTAATGAGACAGGCTGAGTTGGGCCTTCAGAGTGAGGTGTGGATGAAGCCACATGAACAAAAATACTACTAAGTCTGCCATCAGAATTGTACGCTCGCTTCCTGTTTATGTATGTGGGCTGGGTAAGGGGTCTACTGAGTACACATTTAGCAGTACATTCCTAATTTTAGCTGGATAAAATTTAAGTGTACCACTTTAAATTGAGCCCTGTATGTTTTCCCTTTTGTCAATGGAAAAAGAAGCAACCTCACAGGGCAACATATTCCACTGTCAAACTGCCACAAAGCTCTCTATAAATGATGTTTGTAGGTGGATGGCTCAGACCAGGTACCTCTTTTCTAGATGGCAGAGGTCAGGTAGGTGAATCCCAACCATAAAAAATATTTTTCTTCAGTCATTGTGGAGCTTTCAAAATGCAAAACTAATGCGGAAAAGTTGAATGTAGCTTGCAGTTACTAATATTGATCTGTAAGTACATTTCCACCTTCCCAAAATTACTTATTTCTACATCTACATATTTTCCACATTTATGATGGTTGTTTCCACTAGATTTGACCAAAGATGTATTGTTTTCCCATTGATGCTCCCACGATACGTGAGTTCATTGAGTCTGCTGTTTGAAATAAACATATAAGGGGCCAATTCATTGAGCACAATTTATTCCAGATCTTTGCAGAAATATACGATGCTCTGGAGCCCGTACAGATGTGTAGCCAATAGGGAGCTGTCTGGCTACCCAAGTTTTTTATATATTTTTCAACTAAATCAGAGATCCAAATGCAAAAGTCAGCACTTGGGGATATCTACTTGGATTTGTGACTCTCCTGCCTAAGTTCTAATGTTATAAACTAACGAAGGGATTAAACTCATACGTACATTTTTTTCTTTGTGTGAAAGACCTAAAATGAATAACATTGCTCACTTACAGAATCAGAGAACATTTCAATGGGAAAGTTTTCTTCAAACCATTGAGGTAAAATCATGACCCTTTTGAAGGTGGTTTTAGGCTGGTTTTGATAGCACTCGGTGTCACTATTTTTCGTAGGATGATATCTCTTCTGCCAACTCTGATGGTTTCCCGTGCATATTTTATAGGACCTTGTCTTAAAAATACCAAGAAATAGAATATATGCTGGCAATCCTGAGGCATATACTAACATAAAAAAGGTTTTTTAATAAAAGTGTAATAGGATTCATTTTATTCAGTCCTTTCGGAAGGCTATGTGTGAATGAAATGGAAGACAGTAGAAAAGTGATGATGTTGGCAGCATGTGCACAAATGCTGTGTTTGCTTGAACTCGCAGAAGTGGGTTCAAGGAAGATTATAGCTCTGTAAATGTATACAGTAAGCTTCTGAACCCTGTCGTGATCATTCCTCTGACCTTAGCACTGCCCTAATCAGAGGTGAAACCAAAACCACCGATAGCTAATCAGGTGCTCAGTCAAATACATGTGGGTTGCGTCACACTTGCTGCCGAGTCCTCTACCAGAAAGCAGGTGTCTGAACTCACAACAGGCACATCTTGGGGAAGTGGGAAGCCTTAACAGCAAGAAGTTGGGCACAAGCCTGAACTTCTGGCCCTGGGGAACATAGACAAGTAGAATTCTGGTGGGTAGCTAACTGCCGTCTGCTTGCAATTGCAGTTTCAGGCAGAGGGAAATGCTAACTTACTGTGTCCTCCTCCACCCCTGCTCCTATTGCTGGAGAACTGCTCTGAGCTGGGAGGACAGCCCAGGGCACTCAGCAGGTAGAATAAGCTCTCTCCTTACCTATACCCAAGCAGCACAGCTTAAATTTAGCAGCTAGGTAGAACATTTGGCCCAGTGTGTCTTATAGGCAGACTGTCCTTGCCTGCATATGTTAACTGTAGGCAGCAGACACAACCTGTGCAATGCCGCCTCCGAGTATTTCTGTGGTGCTAAGGAAAGGAGGACCAGGAGTGAGCTCCCTTACTGGACCTTCTATTACCCACACCCACTATTTCTTACTAGTTTATTTTCTCTCTGGCTCTGTTTTGGACCTCTCCAAATAGCTCTGTCCAAGACAGTGCCCAAGCCTGTGCCAGCTTTGCTTCACTCTGACTTATACCATTCCCTAATGCTATTACAGCATGCTTTTCATCCTCAAACTTCCCCATACTTTTTTATGTCACCATCCAGGGCATGAAACATGGACCTCAAAGGATTACAGTGAAAACATAACTGTGGTGGGCTGCATCCTTGGCCTGCACTGTCTTAGAAACTTTGAGCTAAAACTGTTGAACAGAATAATGAGGACACCTGAGGGCAAGGCATACTAGAAGAGGCCTGCAGGAGACCTTGAGCCAAGAAGGTACGGATGCCGTTTGCTTGGAAGGAGGCTTGTACCACACAGTGTAGACAAAAGACAGTTGGTGCTTGCTAAATGGGCATTATTAAGCCAGTTAGACCTTGTGCTGGGGTCCACATTGACAGAAATTGGAAAAGATGTTATCTGTTACCCAACTTCCAGATGATGCCTGACTTCCTGCTAGCCTACGGTGCTTTTCAAGTGAACCTCAGGCTTTCTTGGAGTTATGGTTGGTGCTACTGCTGGCAGTGTATCACAGATCCTACAGATGGGGCAATGTTGGTGACTACCATATAGAACTATGGAAGTCGACCAGTCCACACTGGGAAAGTTCCAGAAAAGACAGTGCCTGAACTGAGTTCAGGGTCTCATCATTTCTTAGTCAGAAAAGAAGGAAGGTTGTATGTTGTAAAAATGGCTGGAAGAATCCAGGATCAGGATGCAAGGCAAAAATAGGGTCAGCCTGGGAGAAAAATCTTATATTAGCAGTTAGTTTTTCAGTATAAGAAGAAGTGATGACAGCTTATTCACTTCCATCCAAATCCCTCTGTCATCTAGTCCTGGGAGAGGACCAGGGTCTCCACATGGGGTACACTATATTTTTAATCCAATTATAATATGGCTCAGTCCCATTCCTACAGCTCAATCTGAAGTATGAATACAATTAGACAGCAACTGATCTTAACAGCCATAGCCATAAGCTTGATGGTTTGCATAATTTAGATGGGAGTTTCCTTGGAGATTTGCTGAAGTTCAGGTTTTGTTTTTTCTTCCAAAGATAAAAATGAAGACTACAGCTCTTTTTGCATAAATACAAAGCTGATTTCTCTAGAAAGAGGAGCCTGTGCTGTGTATGGTCTTATCTTGCAAACTTTGTCGTGGACTCCTGTTAAGCTCAGTGTGGCTTTAAGTACAAGATATAGTTTGCAGGATTTGGCCTAGATCCATGAAGTGCGTGTAAACTCTTCCCCAAACCTGCTGATACCTGTTTCAACATAGTGTTTTTCAATCAGATGTGTGGAAATCAAATGTGCAATTTCTACAGACAAGTTGAAGAATGTGAATACAAAAAGGAAAAACAAAACAAAACAAACTGTTGAACTGTTGGATGTCACAACTCAGGTGTGTGCTTACAAGGAAGGGTAAAGATGATATGTCTGTCCTGCTGTCATTTACACTGGCCAGAAGAGCAGCAAAACATGAGAGTATTAGTGCAGTTACATTGCTTGCCCTAACCCAGATCAGAGCTATATCTGACTTTGAAAGTAGCTCACAATATAGTCCTTGAGGTGGAAAATAAATATATATATATAAATTACTGACAAATTCCTAGTGCTTGGTGTCAGTGATTTGCTTTTTAAGGTCATTAGAAATAAATATCCCATTACTATAATATGAAAAATAACCCAAATTTAATTTTTTTTTGCTGCTTTATTAATTTAATGTAACATGTTTGGGGCAGGTAAGTATTTAAAAAACATAATTCACCTAAATGGCCACAGTGAAGTTGATCACTGACCAAAGTGCACTGAGTTCCTTAGGGTGGAAATGTAGACAAAATGCAACACGTCATTATTCTTCTGTGATTCTATGATTCTATTAAAGCAATGTGCTGAAAAAGAATCAGGTTCTGTTAGATGTGGTAACAGGGTTGTAAAACACATATGCGTGTTTTGATCCTGTTCATAAAGGCAAGATGTTATCATTTTCTTACAGAGTTAGAGGAAGTGGTTAATTTTACTGTGTAGATCTTCTTTCACACATGTTTGAAATTGTAATGGGTTATTGGACCTTTCACAATGAAACCTCTGTATCTTCACTCACCTGAATGCCCCATGGTCAAACTGAAAGATAGTTGGAAGAAGTAAAAAGTTCAGAGGTATAATTTTCTACTTTCCATTACAGGAAAAAAAAAAGAAACTTTAGGTTATGGAAGACTTCATTTGAACCATTTCTAATTTTACTTACCTATAGATTCATACCATGTGGTGGGTTATTGAGAGTTTATATTATGGATGATTATACTTACTTAATGTAAGAACATTTGTAAAACAGACATGTGCACTGCATACCATACCCAGTCTATCTCTTCCCAAGTAGAAAAAACTTGAAGAAAACTTCCCCTCAGCCCTCTCCCAAAGGTCTGGGAGTCTGTCCAGGTATCTGTCTGCTTTTGCTCTGAATTTTCCATCCAGAGCTTGTGAAATACATGTAAAGCTAGTCCTGTAGGTCATTCTTATGGCAGAGCTACAGCCAGTTACACAGGGCTCCCAAACCAGACCAGGCAGTCAGCTCAGCAGGTAAATGGGAAAGAAGACAGAACAGCCAGATGGATGCTAGATTTCTGTGACTTCGCCTTTGACTTTCACAGAACATATATTGGTGAACGAGTTTCAGTTCTGGGCCTCAAAAAGGTGGCAAGGAAGAAACAACCTGGGTTGACTGCAGCCTCTGAGGAGGACAGGGTGCTGTAAAGTATCCAAAGATATCCATACAGGACTGATAGATGAGATGCAGGGCTACGGCAGACCAGTACCTCTCTAGGGCAGCAGCGGAAAACCAGGTGAGATACATCAGCACATCTCAGACAACACAGCATGGGTATATTTAGGCAGCAATGTGGACTCCTTACTATTTTCTTACAGTAACTTGCAATTAAATTTTTTAAGTGAGTTTAAATAATTTAACCGGCTAAATAAGTAACCTCAAATTAAATAGATCTCTCTCTTTTTTTTTTTTTTATTTTCACAAAATCAGTGTTTTCCAGTTTTGGTTTTGTAGAGTACCTTTTCTTGTGTGGAAGGTCAGCCCAAGCAGAAAATTCCCAACAAGGTCTAGGTTTAAAGTGGTGGGTTTTTTTGAGCCCCTGAGGTTATGAAAAATACAGGCCGGAACTACCATGGCTTTTCAACAGCATTTCATACTGACTCATTTGTCTCATTGTTTATGGAGTTTGAGGGCTGCTAAGAAGTCTTTTCTGGACTTTCCCATCTCAGATGTCTGGGACACTTTTTGCTCCTTCGTTTTGAGATCAGTGAAACAATCTTTTCTACTCTCTTTTCAGTTCTTATAATCATGCCAAAAGCTGTCTTGCATTATGCAGCTTTTGTAAAACTCCTTGAAATATGTTCATATAAGAACAAACCGTAAAAATCGAAGTGAAAGGACCAAATCCTATGCTGCACTTACTCTCCATTGATGAGGCACTCAGGGAAAGCCTGATAGGCAGCATGTGAATAAGGGTAGAACAGAGCTTAAATTATTCTCTAGGCGAGTTGAGGCACCATGGGCAGGCAATGCAGATTCCTAACATGCTCCCCTATGGATCCCATATGTAACGGTAGAAAGACAGTTCATTTGGACACTGAAAAAAGCAAAGATGAAACTTCTTATCCAGTTTGCGTGACAGACTCTTGAGGCAGCTCACAGTTATTTTTGTAGCAGTCATACTTAGAAAATTTGTATAGTGGTAAACAAAACACAGTTCCCCTTCTCTTTGACAACTGGTTTCCTGACCACTAGTTCAGTAGTACTGCCCAGTATGTCATGAATGCTGGGTCATGGCTGGGGAAAACACTGTGTGAGAGAGCAGGTCCCCTCTGGGGGGGGCTGTATTGTCCTGGGAGAAAAGCACGCAGGCTTGTGTACATCCTCCAAAAATGTAAGTCTTGAAGGTCACCAAAGCCCTTTTTCTCTCACGCCCTTTGGCACTGTCATTGCCAACCAATAAGCATATTTCAGTATTTTTTTTACTAAAATAAAATCACTAGAATCTCCTTATTTTGTACACTGCCTTCTGACCCAAGCCACTAAGCCCCCTCCCTTTTTATCGGAGCACAGATAATGGAGAATCTGTCAGTGTTGAAAACATATAAAACCCAGGGACTTAGGATCTTCCCAGAGAGGAGAGGTATTCTAATTGCTCCACAATCAACACTTATACTTTAAAATACCAGAGCCAGATCCACAATTTATGGAAGCAGACACGCTTGCATAAGGATCTGTGGGCTTTCATTCCAGAGGAAGAACTGCGTCTAGAATTTGAGTGTTTTAAAAAGATTCTTAACAAAACAGATCTCAGCTTATGCTTCTGGGCATGAAAAAACACATACAAGAAACTTCAAATATTCATTTTGTTAAACATTTAATTTATTATCATGTCAGAAGTAATCAGGAAACATTTTTTGGGGGGGGGTGGGCTTTTAGTCACATTTGATGTCCTGTTTATTCCAAATAAACTGGAAGGTCCTCTTTGTAGGATATACTCTACTGGAAATCATAAATGTGCCACAGCAGAATTCATGAGGCTGGACTAGCCCATCCAGTGGATCTCCCCCATGAAATGACAGCTCAGTCATACCATTTACACAGCTCCCAGAGTGTCTGGGTATTTTCAAGCCAAGTTGTAAATCTGTTTTACTCAAGAAAGTTTATAGCATGAAAGTAAGTGGCACTAGCCACATATCTACGGGGGAGGGGGGGGGGGGGGGGGGGGCGGCGGGGAGACCAAAGACCTTGTTGTCTCTAAAAGCCTCCCTTTTAGAAACCATGAAGATGAGCTGGAAGAGACAGCACTCCCCTGCCACACCTGAATGGCCTTACCTCACTCTCCACTTGCCCCAAAGCCACAGTATGTGGGTTATAAGAGACCTCAGCCTTCTGCTGGGAAAGAGAATGAACAAAAAAGGGTTGCATGATTTCTTATTCTCCCGATGATATTACCACAGCACCACACCAGCACAGGACTGACCTTCGCTGGGTCCTCTACCCTCCCATGCAGAGCTGCTCTGTGCAGTGATAAGAAGCTTTCCTACTTCTAACTGTCTTATAAACAGAGGATAAAGCTTGGCCTTATGGATGTGGCTTTCCCTGATTTTGGAGATACTGACACAATGCATATTTGCAAAGACTGTTCCTTCCTCTGGCCATGTGAGTACAATATTTGAGAGAATATTTATATTTGGATATGTGAGAGCAAAGACTTAGGCAAACAAAGGCTTCAGCACAAAAATAATAAATAGAAGACGCTTATAAAAGCTGAACACAGTTGAAAGCACAATGAATATGAGGATAAATACAGGTTCCTGTGCAGCTGCGTGCTCAAAGAAAGAGACGAGCCATAGACGCAACAGCTAAACACAAAGGCAGCGTGCTACAAAGCGTTTACAAAACCGTGTTTGTCAAGGAGTGCATAAAGTAGGATCTGAACTGGGTATTGTGAAAATCTATGCACAGATGATCTCAGCCAGCACTTAGAAAAAGCGAGGAAAGTTCCTACTGAGCTTTGGGAGGATCTAGAACAAGCCCCAAAGACCAGAGATTATGTTTTCCCAACCTGTCCGGTCTTGCGCACAGTTACTACGTGTCATTTAGCAGTCTGCTGATTCAGCACAGCCTTTCCCCTCTGGTATCGAGGGACTGTTGATCTGTCAACCTGTCTCTCACTGATAGGCAAGAGATTTCAAAGGACCACTTTTCTGCAAGGCAAGAGAGCACATGGAGTTACTGAGAGATGAAGTGTCAGTGGATTTGCAGCTAATATTCTCATACTGCCCCTTCCCCATGGTACTTTACCTCTGTCTCAGCAGAATCTAGTTGCAATGCAAAGCTGCAAGGCAATTAAACATAAAATCAGTTCAGAAAATCCCTTCCAAACCCCTACACATTTACGCTGTCCCTCAGCTACTTCTCAACTTACTGGTTCTTTCTTTCTGAAAAAATAACCTAGCAATTTGATTCTTACTATTTGTTCCCTGCTAAATCTTCCAATTCATTTACCCCAGAAAAGAAAACCTCCTTTGCCATAGCTGTTAATAAATATTTTGAATGTACATGCACCCTAAACCAGTACTCTTCTGACATACCCAGAAAATTCTAGAGAATAGCTTAATTTGGCATTAAATTAGAAATACAGGTAAAGAAATACTTGAATTCATGCATTTCTAAGCTCATGAAGAACAGGATTGAACAATGTTTGCTCATACCGCAAACAGCAGTGACTATGTCCACAGAGCAAAGTAACAAAGCATGCATGCAGACTGAGAAATGGTTGCCTAAAATAATGCAGAGCACAGCAAGTAAGGCATCTCAAAGTAAGATATACTCAAAAATTAAGATGAGTGGAAAACAGAGGAACTGACTTATTTCAGGAACTGTATATTTTTGAGTGCAGGATCCCATGCAGGTCATGTACCTAGGGGCTACACGCTTTATAGGAATCGATCAGGTTGGTGCCTTGGTTCTTACCTACACCCTACCAGAACGCCTGGTGGTTCTGTTTTACGGTTCATAAAAGCAGTAACGCTGAGAGCAACATTTTACTTGTGACCCATTTTGTTCCCGTTTTCCCACCAAAACGCCTAAAAGTCCATTATGTCATTTTTGGGGGACATTGTAATAGCTTCTAATTTTTATGCACATTCACTACCTTTTCTTATTGTTTCTTTCAAGTATCTTCTATTAAATGAAAAATAACAACATAACACAATTGATTAAATCTTTTTAAATAAATAAATAAAAAAATATTATTATAGAGTTAAGTGTTAGGCAACACAGAAACCCTAAAGAATATATGAGAGAAACTTAAATTCTGATGCTTTAGGATGAGTAAGGCTGGTTTGTTGCATAGACTGAGAGTCCAGACTTACATAGCATGACCTCCTAACCATTTCCTTTGAAAACATTAAAGATATATGTGTCCAAAAACTCCTTTTCTTCCAGAAACCTCCTGAATTGTCACTCAAAGTAGGATTTGGCTCCTATAGACGTCTATATGCAGGTGTTTATCTGAAAGCATGCTGTGTAAACTCCTGCTGTAGTCAGCTGAAATCTAGTTAGTACATTCAATGGAGCTCATTTAAGTGCCTAAATATAGGTATCTAGCTGAGATTCCCTAGTACCATAAGGAGGCATCTCTGCAGGACTGGCAGATATTACACACAGTTATTATGGGATTCATGGCAAACCAGAGCCTTTATTATCTAAAGTGACTCTTGACTGTCTTTTAGCAACTCAGTGAAGCCCACTGACTTCTGGTTTTGGCTCTACTCCGATCTTAATAACTGCACTTTGCAATGTATAATGCCTTTATTGAGTCACCTGGGCCTGATCCTGACATGTAAGATAATTCCAGAGAAGTTGTACATAAAATTTTTAGAGGGCAATGTGCTATGCTGCAAAGCAGTGAGTATGGATATCTCCTTACAAACAAAAAAAAAAAATTCAATGTTCCTTCAGACTAAAGGCTACTCTAGTGCTGGTGGTGCTAGTGGAGGGATGACATCTCTTTCTACCAACTTTTCTATGATGCTATGGGCCTGGTGTATTCAGTCCTATACCACAGACCATCTTCCTAATCTCTTTATGAGGTCTGCTCCACTCTTGAGTTGAATCAGAAGACGGTATTTATATTTTTCGTGGCTTTTCTTTGTGAGCCTGACTTGGTTCAAAACGTTTCCCCAGGCCATGGGCTGTGTTTCTGTTTACATCTCTAAAAGGTCCAGCACACCCTCTGTGCAATGCAAAAAAACAGTCTCTCAACAGACTGCAACTGTTCAACTGCGTCTAATTATACAGAGACCTTATAAAATGAAAGATCTCACTGACTTAAGAAAAATTAGTGTGAGCTTAAAGCTGAGCATATATTTAGGTGGTTTTCAGAACACAGATAATAAAGAAAACAGTAAATACTGATTTTAACCAGATTAAGAGTCTTGTTCTGTGAGTAGCAAAGCCTTCCTTACTGTGACAATTCATTGAATTTATACAATCTTATGACATGTTCAAGCTATTAGGAAGTGTGACGATGGACTGCTTTTAATAGAAGAAGACAAGGTTGTGAGCTTGAGCATGAGCTTCCAGTTGTCCCCGTTTCTTCACTGTTAGTTGCTTTCCTGCCTTAGTTCCAAATAGGTCTCCCCAAAGCAAACCTATGAGAGACAGAGGGGTGGAACACAGGGTTAATGGGAGCACCCATAGTTCCTGAGCCTCTTACTTTGTAGTAAAAATAGCCTAAGACATCAATACTTGTGAGAGAAACCTAGAGCTCTCTGGGCTAAGAGCTATGACAGAGGCTCTACCCAGAAACTGCAAGCAGCAGTGAAAGGGAAGAAGAAAGGGAAGGATAACACCAGTACAGTAGGCATACCAGGAAGAAAGCAATCCAGGGGTGTCCAGCTTTGGGAAGTTCTATTATGCAGTGTCATGGTGAATACTGGTACAGCTAGAACAGCTGCATCAGCAGTAAAGAAACAAAGAGGCCCAGAACAGCAGAGTCAGATATCGTTTACTCTTTTCACCTGAGAAATTAATTTCATAACAGAATGAAATAACTAGATATAATTGAACAGACAACTAGTTTAATACTTGTCTTTATAATATCTCATAACTATATATTTTTCATTAAAAGTCCATATTGTTATTTATATGGTCAAGAACATGAAAAAAGTTGGAAAAAATAAGTACTAAAGTCTGAAAAAAATATTCAAGTCAATAATAACAGAAGAAAAGAAAAACATGTAGTACATATTAAAAATGAAAACAATTGTTATAAATATAATGGCCTTAAATGTTTGCTTTTATGTGACAGATGTTTTTAACAAAATGTCTGTGTTGGCAGTTTGAGCACACTTATGATTTTAATTTGAGTAATATTCCCTTTTAGTATTGATGTCTATTTACAACATCTGTGAAGGGTCTGTAACCTGAATGTGACAGGGAAAAACTAACAGACTGCTATTGGAATCTTTCCACTGGGTCCATGTAACAGACTATTAACAAAAATCTTAAATAGCTATTCTAATCATCAACAGCAATCTTACGCAAATTATATCAGACACAAAGGACCCGATTAACTTTAAAATGCCTTACAGACCCGAAACATAAATTTTGCTCCTCCTGCCTTCCTTTGTAGAGTTGAAATCAGAACACATCACAGGCACTGGCTTTAGCTAGGCACATGCAAAATCAGCATGCAAGGCAGGCTGCAGACACGCAGGCAGAGGTCCTCCTTCAGGACAGGGAAAGCACATTTCTGAGTATTGAAAATAAATGTAGTCTTTTTTTTTTTTCCCCCTGTTGCTCTTCTATAAATCTCCAACTGGAATTCACATTCCATAACAACTCTTTCATCCAGCTGGAACTTAGACAACATCCTGGCACAAAGAGGCATTACTATGTCGATGAAGTGCTGCTGTTAAAGTGATATCACTGATAGAGGTAGATACAGGATTTCTGCTTGAGGAAAGCTTAACAAAATAGTTTCAGCGCATAGGAAAGTGTGAATGAGGGAACATGAGCTGTTCTTTGCTATTAATTGCTTAATATTTGCACCATAATTTGAAATGTTAACTATTACTGCTATGTCCCAGAGGTGTTTTCCAGAGAGTTCTTGCTTGTTCACGCCTTCTAAATCAGAGGCCAAGATTCCCCCCACCTTTTGCCACTTAAGCCCTCTCTTCCCCTTCCCTCCCACACATACCCTTTGTTTGACCCCATCTATACTACAATAACTATTTAAGTAACAACAGTTGTTAAATTTGTTTATGGCTTGACCTTATAACGCAGTTTGGCTGGCCAGTTAGGATGGAGCCGAACTGTTTTATATATAGGTTAAGAAAAAAGCCTAGATAGAGACCTAAGCTAAGAGGGTTTTTTTCTAATAAATAATTAAACCGAAACACAACAAAAACCCCTGTCATTCCATTTATATCACCCTTTGGCCTCACCCACACTAGCTATCCAAGCAGCATTATAACCAGGTCCTCGACAACCGAGACTACAGCCATTGCTAACAATTGCTATTTTTCCTACAGTAGAGGAGATTGGGGGACAGTCCTTTGAAAGCTTACATTTGAGGCAAAGCCTTTTATTTAAGGCAAAAAGCTCTCTTCATCTTTGCTCCTGTTTTACTTGGCATTTGGAAGTTAGGTTCAGTTTCCGGCAAGAGAGCCCCGGGAAATCTCTGGGAAATCTTGGTCTCTGCTGGGTACAGCTGCTTCATTCCAAGCCACGGATATGGTCCCATGGGTGTGAAATTTCTAGTGTTCCCTGTCATTACTTTTCCTTCTCTCACACTGGACATATTTCACTTCTCTTTCTCTCTAGATCTTTTTATCCTCCTTTGCCAAAGCCTTCCTTGTTTCTTCAGTTTTAATTTCTGGTGGCTTTTTCCTTCTGTTTTTGTCCTTCAGGATTTCCGCATTCACTCACTTGAAAGTAGGGCATAAAAGTTTTAGTTTAACAAAAGAAAGGTGCTATCATTTGTTTACGACTCTGCTTATAAGTGGGTTGAACGTGGAAATCCTGTGAGGCAGAACTAAGACATCCTCCTAAATATTGATACTATACTAGATGTGTTCTATGTAACTCACAACTTATATCTTGCATTTAACCTCACATTTTTCATGTTGCTTAAGATTTCTTCTTTTTCAGAAACATTCAGATAGCAGTTCTGGTACTTCAGGATTTTTAATATCTCAGTGGAAATGCCTCTCTCTGAGTCCAGGATGGTTCCTCAAGCATTCTGTTGCTTAAGCAAAACTGACTTGGAAAATTCTATTTCATTTCTGCGAAGAAAAATGTGACTGAAGATGGTTCTAAAGCCAGATTGTGGTGGAGTCCAAGTGTATTTGCATATCAGTAAAGAAGCAAGACCTCACTGCATGCAAATAGAAGAAGCCAAAGGAACTCACCTGCTTACCCTCTGAAAGGAGGTTGGTTGTTGGCAGCAGGGAGAACTGCTCTTCATGGTGCCAATGCCACTGCTCATAGAAGAGGATTCAGCACTGCTGAGGGTGCTGTCTCTGAGACAAAGACATCCCAGGTGATTAGAGATTTATAAGTATTTTTCATGAATGCATATCCTGCTCAAACTGGTGCTAATTTTTTTTTTAAAAAAAAGTGAGTGGACAAACACACAAACATTCCATACTGTTGGGTTTCAGGGTCCTATAGTAAAGCCTTCAGACACACACTGATGAAAACTAGGCACACACACTCCCTAACATCCTATTTCTTTTGTCTGTGCAACTTGCTCAAAATGAGCTTCCTGTGAGATTTTATCCACCTCCCAGTCATGTTTTTGCTCGAGCTAGCACAGCAGTGGAAGTGCTATCAGAGTATCTCCCCATTCCAGCTTCACCTCAACAGTGTGGGAGGGCACAAACCTTAATTTCGTAGTATATTCTTTGTTTATATAAATGTCAAAAGATTTCAGCTTGAAATTAGTCAGATTTTTGGTTACTGGCTCAGCCTGTTTCTTACCTTACTCAAACTGACTTCAAGTTCTGTTAGTGTCCTTTTGAACTAGCTGCTCTGCTTTCTTTTTGTAATGAGCTGTACGTGTTCCAAAACAGTTGAGTGCACTTAAATCATAAAACAATGCAACTCTGCTGAACCTGAGTGTCAAGGAAAAATTAAAAACATATTTCTGAGAAAGGTTAAGGAATCACATCAGCAACCAGACTGGGTACATTCAGAAGATTCAGAATAATGAGAGACTTCTGAGTTCATTGGTTTTACAGCAGTTTGTGTTCAAAAAGTTTTAGTATCCTGTTCAACTCACTTATGATGTATGTAGCAGAATCAGTTCCCTTACTCAAAATAAAATCTTGAGCTGATCTCTTCTGTGTTTCTTGAATTAAATTGTTCCAGGTAGACACAAGTTTTGGACTGGTATTCACCTATTCATAAAATGTTTTAATGGAAACAAGTGAAAATTTATTGCATTCTTTGTAGTATTTTCCTTCATTATCTATAGAAATATTAAAGGAGATAAATCACTACATTAAATACATGTTCCTAATTGTTATTGTAGCCTGTTTTCCCATAATTCCTGCAATGGAGCAGTCTGTCTGTCGTCCTTTCCTGACCTCCATGGCCAGTTTCAATCAGATTAGAAAGAGTAAGGCTCAAACTAGGATCTCATCTTAGGCTCCTAATTTGAACAAGCATTCCACGGAATTGGAGAAGAAGCCCTCCTGGAGCAAAGTTTCCCTCTACAGACAGTGAAGACAGGCAAATGCCTTTGGATATCTCTGAAGGAAGACCTTATCTGTGAAATTCAGATGGCTAGTCTTAGAAAGACATTGATGATCTTCTGTTTCTTGTGGTAGGCACAGAAGCACGACAAAAAGACTACCTCACTAGCTTTCTTGAATTTAAGCTCAGGTTTGCTTCCATCTTAGGCATCTCTAGATCAATGAAGATCTCTTGAGATATAGAGATCCTGAGACAATTTGCTTGCACTGAGGCAGAGACACACTGAGCTATTGCATGGTCTGGCTGGCTGTGGCCGGGGGGGCAACCAGCACACCCTCACCTCTAGATAAACTGCAGCGCATGATGAATCTCAGCTGTTTGAAATGGTGAGGATAACCTGGGCATGGGAGCTGGGTTTGTGGTGGGGGAGACTGAAGAGCAAAGATAGGCATCCATAAGAAACAATTTGTTCCTTTTAGAATTTGTTTGCATTCATTAGTTCTGCTGCTCACAAAACAACTTATTTAAGTATGTTAATTGCTTTTGTTTACTCTTGTAAATGCCAAATACATTTCAAATTCAACTGCTGGAGTACCTGGGAAGCCTGTCCTTACTGTATCAATTGCTTTTCCAGGACATCAAATGCAGATTCTATATTGTAAGAATATATGTTTTGTGGGAGGATTTGCTGATATTGCAGTCCAAATGCCTAACTCTTACAGAAACAATCATTGCACTAACTTTTGCTTACATTTTTAATCTTTCTTTGGCCCTTGGCCATTTTCTAAATAAATGAAACATGCCTGTATTGTTCCATCCAGCAGACAGATGATAAAAAGTCTGTTTGAAAATACAGGCAAGTCAGTCTTCAACTAGTCACTTCTAAAGATATGGAACAAGCACAGCAGTCTTTAAGTTTAATACTACCCTTTCACATTTTAAGTAAATTTACAATCTTTCTTTGTAATCAGTTTGGTTTCTTCCCAAATTCAGTACAGGGGATGCTCTATTGCCAATTCTTCATTTCTGGTATGATGTTCTTGATAAGGGTTATGTCAAAGACAACACTTCTTGATCTGTACAGAATTTTTGATATAGCAACTCTCACGGGTCCTTTGTTTAAATAAAGCTATGGATGATACGTACACCTTAAGAAGTCATTTGTCTAATGATCTCCTTTGAAGGTCACAAAATACTGTTAATGATGTTTCAAATAACAAGTACCTTTTGCCTTCCTAGAACTCCCCTTGAGAACATACTTGGATGAAATCAGGTTTTATGTGTATTAGCAATATAACCCCCTTGCAGTGCTCACAAAATAACAGTTACTTGCATTAATGAAGACACAACACTTCATAAGCCAATATCTAATTCAACTGAGAATTCTGTTTTCCAGTTTGATTTAGAAGTAACCTCAGGATACAGCTAATTTCAACATGAGTAACACGTACAAGCTGAGAATTCACCAAATATCTAATTACCAGTAAGAATCATTTTGCACATGAATTCAGAAGACTTTTAAAAGATAAAATAAAAACTGTTGTGAAATAGTTTTATATAGTATGGGAGCTGAAACCATTAACTCAGAAGCAACTGAAAATCCTAAATTCTTGGGTATAAAAGAAATCTGTGGTGTATCCATATATATCCACAGAAAAGACCCCCTTTTTTTACCTTAATAGTTTGTATTGTCAGAAAAAAAAAAAGGTAGTTTGTCAAAGCTTCCTGCATGTCTGGCTGTCCATTTGGAGCCACAGCAAAAGCTTTGCCCGGGCTGTGAGTTCTGGGCAAATGTCAACTGTGGTTGCACCAGTACCCACAACTCCCTTGCAGTCCACCTGCACACATTACAGATGCAGACATACAGTATGTTTTCTGCATGTCCAATAAGCCATACACTTCCAGAAATGTCAGGGTCATGCTGCATGAACTGGCTGTCTATGCAACCTTCATCCACAACTCCTAGAAACAGACAATAAGATTTATTGGAAAATTGACCTCTTGTGCCTACTTGCAGTAGACATTTGGAAAAAAAAATCTCACTGGTCACATTGTCAGTCATACTGAAGCATGGCTGTGTCTATACTAGTACATAAATCAGACCAGGGTGCCTTCCACAGCTGCAAGGGAAGAAGCACGATGCTGACACTGTACTCTTTCTCCAAAACAGGGTGGCCCTGTTCATACTGCTAACCGGGAACAGTCATGTTGTTCCTTACATTGTGCTGGGGCAGCGTCTGGAAGCTTACTAGTTAGCACAGGACTTGCTACCAGTTAGAAAATACAAATACTTCCCAGACAGTGTTTTAGGCCATGATCTAACCCTGTTTATTTCACTTCTCCTGATGTCACTCACAGTTACAGTAAAGAAGCCACAACCAGGAATTACAGAAGAGGCAGGTCCTGGGGGACTGAGCCACTCTAACAGTGGAAATACTGAATCCTCATCTCATAATTGCATGGGACCAAATGAGGAATGAATAATATGTTTTAAATATGTCCCCTTGTTGTGGGGGCAGTGTTTTTGTTCTGCTTTACATTAGGCTCCTTGCATTTAAAATTCAGGTGTCTCAAACTGCTATAGACCTACCTGTTCGCTCTAAATCTTCTCATACAAGTGCCCTCTTCTTAGATATCTCCCTGCTTCCACCTGTAAGCAATGTTCAGCTCTCCCACAACCATTACAGAGCCCATGTTTCTAGCCCTGTGGAGGTATTTTTATGCATAACCACAGATGGGATACAAATAGAGAATGGGTAGGCCATGCCTTGTAATATATTTGGCTTTTAGAAAAATAACAATAAAAACAATAGTTCCAAATTCACCAGTGAAGTCAGTTTCTAATGAAATTGTGTCCCATAGCTTATTGAACTTTCCTTTGAATTGTGTCATGAGCTCGACTTCTTAGATATCAGATAATCCATACATATGTTGGCCATTTTACAAATGTTATCATTCATAGCTGGGAAGCCTTCAGGAATAGTAACATTCAGTTTAACATGATAGAATTCTTAGAAGACAGATATCTTAGCTATGATACTTTTATTCCACTGCCTTGTGAGGCCTGAACATCAAAATACTCATGGCTAGAGCATTTATAGTTTTCATTTCTTCATCTCACAATACTTTTTCTCCCCAGAAAGGTCACTAATGACATCTCAGATACCTCAAGGTATCTGACACTTGCATACGGAGCTCGAGTATATGACAGAAGACCTAAGGGAGACTTGCTACTGCCTTGCTCCCATTCTGCAAACAAATCAATCATAGAATCATAGCATCTTCCGGTTGCAAAAGACCTCTGAGATCATCAAGTACAATCACACCCCTCATCCGCTAAACTATGTCCCTCAAAATCTCATCTATCTTTTTTTTAAATACCTCCAGGGATGGTGACTCAACCACCTCCCTGGACAGCTGTGCCAGTGCCTGACCACCCTCTCGGTAAAGAAATTCTTCCTAATCCCATCTGAACCTCCCCTGGCACAACTTATGGCCATTTCCTCTTGTCCTATCACCTGTCACTTGTGAGAAGAGATCAACACTTGCTCTCCAACAGTCTTCTTTCAGGCAGCCGTAGACAGCGATGAGATCTCCCCTCAACCTCCTCTTCTCTAAGCTAAACAACCCCAGTTCCCTCAGCCATTCCTCATAGGACTTGTTTTCCATCCCCTTCACCAGCCTCGTTGCCCTTCTCTGGACGCGCTCCAACACCTCAATGTCCTTCCTATACTGAGGGGCCCAGAACTGAACACGGTATTCGAGTGTGGCCTCACCAGTGCCGAGCACAGGGGCACAATCACCTCCCTTGTCCTGCTGGCCACACTGTTCTTGATACAGGCCAAGATGCCATTGGCCTTCTTGGCCACCTGGGCACACTGCTGGCTCATATTGGCTGTCAACCAACATCCCCAGGTCCTTTTCCACCAGGCAGCTCTCCAGCATTCTTACCCAAGCCTGTAACGCTGCCTGGGGTTGTTGTGTCCCAAGTGCAGGACTCGGCATTTGGTCTTCTTAAACCTCATCTCATTGGTCTCAGTCCATCAATCCAGCCTCTCCAGATCTCTTTGCAGCACCTCCCTTCCTTCAAGCAGATCAACACTGCCACCCAGCTTGGTGTCATCTGCAAACTTGCTAAGGGTGTACTCTATCCCTTTGTCATTAATAAAGATATCGAACAGGACTGAACCTTGAGGAACACCACTTGTGACCAGCCTCCAACTGGATTTAACTCCATTTACCACCACCCTCCGGGCCCGGCCATCCAGCCATTTTTTTACCCAGCAGAGGCTGTGCCTGTCCAGGCCAACGGTAGCCAGCTTCTTAATCAGAATACTGTGAGAAATGGTGTCAAAGGCTTTACAAAAGTCCAGCTGCACCACATCCACAGCCTTTCTCTCGTCCATTAACCGGGTAGCCTTGTCACAGAAGGAGAACAGGTCGGTCTGGCAGGATCTGCCTTTCATAAACCCATGTTGACTGGGTCTGATGACCTGGCTGTCCTGGATGTGCTGTGTGATAGCATTCAGTATGATTTGTTCCATGACCTTCCCTGGTACCGAGGTCAAGCTGACAGGCCTATAATTCCCCAGATCCTCCTTCTGATCCTTCTTGTAAATGGGAGTTACATTTGCCAGTCTCCAGTTGAGCGGCACTCCCTCAGTCAGCCAGGGTTGCTGGTAGAAGAGGGAAAGGGGTTTGGCAAGGACCTCCGACAGCTCCCTTAATATTCTTGGGTGTATCCCATCCAGCCCCATAGACGTGTGGATATTTAACTGGCCGAGCAGCTCTCTAAACAAGCCTTCTTGGAACATTGAGGGTTGGTCTTCACAGTCTTCTGGTTCAGGGGGCTTGGAGCCCAGAGAACATCTTACCTTACCTTAAAGACTGAAGCAAAGAAGGTGTTAAGTACCTCTGCCTTGTCCTCATCCTTTGTTACTACCATTTCCCTTGCATCCAGTAGAGGAAGGAGATTCTCCTTGGTCCTCCTGTTGCTGTTAATACACTTGAAGAAAAATTTCTTATTGTCTTTCACCGAACTGAAGTTCCAATTGGGCTTTAGCCCTTCTAATTTTTTGCCTACATGATCTCACCTGCTCCTTGTAGTCCTCCTGGGAAGCCTGTCCCCTCTTCCAAAGCTCATATATTTTCCTCTTTTTCCTTCCATTCTTGCAGTCAATAAATGCCATGGATTTTAGAAAGCTGATGGGCTGCCCAGAGATGGACATCTGTTTTAGCAGGAGCTGGATGCTGCCTGAATAGTATTCCTCTCCTCAACCTAGCTGTGTGTTCTCATAAAATATGAACCTGCATCAAAGGTGGCCACTCACTGAGGGAGGACTCAGACATGCATACAATCACACAGTAAGCTCCCCTAAGCCCTGCTTCCTTAGGTGACTGGCCTAAAAACACAATTCAGAGCTTCGTAACTATATTCCCGTTGCTAGATGGCATGCTTTTACCTGATATAGAGGACTGTTATGCCAGCCCCAGCAACAGAAATTCAGTGAGTTGCTGGGGGAATAAATGTGGGTTTGGAGCATATGAACGACTATCTTTTGTGACAATTGTGCTTGGTAAATTGGCAGGAAGTAGTTGCTTGAAAAGAAACTGAGACTGTATGGAATCTCTCTGAAGACAGCCCTATAAACATTTCTGGTTTTGAGGTCCCACCTGGAGGGTCTTCTGCAAGAGCATTGCAAGAGGGTTTCTGTTGGTTTACACTTGTACAACTGAAAGTAGAAGTTAACTATTTAGGTTTCATAACTAACCTCTGTAATGATTTCTGAGCATGGAATGCTGTCTTAGTTATTGCTGGATACTAGAATTACGGATGTGTTGCTTTAGTAACAGGATTGTTGTTAGTAAATAAGCAGGGAGGGAACAAATGGCAGAAATTAAACCACTAAACACATGATGGTTGTTCCTCAAAGAGGAAAAATGGGAACATAGAAAATCAAAAGGAATTATATCTGTTTAAAGATGGATGAGGAGAAGAAGAAAAGGCATTTTTCTGGACTATATAGATAGCACTCTAGAATAAATAGCACTGATTTGTCTGAGAAATCTGGGTTTCTGTTCCTCAGTATAAAAAAGACAAAGCCTCAGAACCAACCGAGTGGCAAATAGACTTCTGAAACATTTTGGTGGACAGAACAACACACAGATAGACATATACATATACATGTTTTACATGGAAAATTTCTATATGTATTTTAAATGATTGTGTCTGTGTATGCAGATATATATGTATATGCATCCATGTGTATGAACTGTGGTAGAAAGTTGTTGGTTTTGGTTTTTTAACTCACGGATGCTACATTTCTAATCATTGATAACGTGGAAGGAAAGCGCAGCATCAAGATTGCTGAAATACTGTTGGCTTATAATACAATAATAATAGCATCACATAGCACTTATAAGGTTCACTGAAACATTTAAACTCAAGTATTGTTTTCTTTCTTATCAACCTGTACATTTTGCTTGCATAGGGGTTTTTTTCATGGTCTACTTTTCAAGTGAACACTTTTTTTTCTGTGACTGTCCTGATGGGGCTGAGAAAGTCATTGAAATACACAGTATAGAAAGGCAGGTTTAATAGGCCACTATAACACTTTTGATGCAACAACTTGTCATCTGAAAATGTTCAGAAAATACTCCATATGTTTGTAGCTTTTTAAAAATATATTAGTGTTTTCTTTTTTTTTCTTTTGAGAGGTGTGGAGGGGAGTGGGATGGGGGGTGGCTTTGGCCAGTGCCCGAGTCATAATGTGGAGGATGAATGTATCATGCACATTAAACAAATGTTGCTACTGTTCACTTTAAGCCAGCTCACAATCAGTATACTCATTCAACTTTTTGCTTCAAACAGTATGTACCATTCTGAGCAGCTTCTATAAACAGATCAAGTTCTGCTTGCTATAGCAACACACCTTCAATAAATGAATTCGCTGGTTGATTAAACAGAAAAAAAATTATATTTCTTAGGTGCTTTGAAAGAAAATTGAGAGATTCAGCACACTTGGGCCAATAAACATCTGCTTGTGGTAAACCCACAAGGTCCTCATCCATCTTTTGGGTGTGACAGGAGAGAGAAAAGGTAGTGGAGAAAGTTTCTTATCTGCTCATCTGAGGGAGGTATCTGCATTTTGGATACCCAACTCTAGGTAAATGGGATAACTCTGAGATAAACTTAAGTACTAGATCAGATGAATGTTACTCTGTTTCTCTTCATTAACTACAAAAAGACACTACATAATCAGTTTGATGTTAGATATTTACAGTACAAAAGTAGGCAATATTAATCCCATGGTTTCTGTGGGTGTGTCTATATTTTCCTATCAAATTCTCTTCTCTTTCCTTTTCTCTCTCTTATGCCTATTGGACCTGACACACAGGAAAACTTTGGAACCCAGCAGGTTATTTTTATTACAGCAAAAAATGATGTGTTACCTATAAGTGTAACAAAACCTGATTTATTGCAAAGGAAAAGGTGATTTCTGCTCAGAGCTGGTTAGAATATCTTTCGTCATTGCTTGAATGCTTTTAAAAGAATACTGTTATTTTCATTAAAATGGGCTATTTTCTGTAAGATAAGTACTTGCTTACATGAATACTGTCATGAAGAACTATGTAAAATAATTGCTTTAAACCTTCAAAAATGGACTTGGAATTTTGTCTAGAAATTCAAAGATGGTTTTGAGAGTTGTTTTATAGATATGCAATGCCTCTACATGCTCCCTATGGTCAGTGCCATCTCTGTGTTAGGCCTCCATACGTTCTTCTGAGCCGCAGCAGAACCTTCTAACGTCACTAGGATTCAAATATAGGGATTATACAGCTCTGAAGTAATTTTGAACTAAAAAAAAAAAAATGAGAATGGGAAACTGTTCTGTGAGGCAAGCAAACCTACTCTGGAGGACAAGGAGACTGCATATCTAGACCCGTTCTCTCCTATGTGCCAGCACGTATGTGTTTCATGTGACCAAAAGGGCAGTATTTCCTGCCACAGATTAGGACTGTGCCAAACCATGTGTGGTGAGATGATCCCACTACATGAACAAAGGGAGGTGCATGTCGCATTTCAATCAAAAAAGGGAGTATTTTTGGTCACACAGTGAGTAAGCACTATGATTTGCTTTGGTGTGTCAGAGCACAGATACTTCATCACTGGTTTGTGTTCTGCTAAAGTATGCTAAGAATATAACATTTGTCATTTAAATGAGCTTATTTTAATGTATAATGAAGCACGATCCATGTTCTGTTATACAGTTTTATTAGATTTTTCAGTTTTCATATTTATCTGTTGCATTTCTTTTTCTGCATATCCACCATTAGTTGTGAAGATAAAGGAGTGTGATTCTTATCTAATAGGAAGAAAAGCAAGGAGAAAAAAAGTCTGAATAAAATCGTTTCAATTTGTTACAATGCCCCACATATTTTGTTTTTAATAAAACTAAACAAAACACTAATTTGACCTGTGATGAACCGAGAATAATATTTCAAACTAGATAACTTAAAATTAATCATAATTATCCTGATACATCAGCTGGACTTACACGTACCAATAGGCCTTTGACTGGGATGAAATGCAACACATGCACACAGCTGATCCTTTAACGTGCAGATCAATGGATTTAAAGTTATGCATATCACTGTTTGAACCACTGAACCATAAAACAGATAAACTTGGCCCATAAACAGAATTTGTTTGTTGAAACAATGTAAAATGACACATAATCATAACTGGAAACATTTTTGTCTTTTAAATGACAACCTTGACTTAACAATGAATCACATTTATTTCTAAACATTGTTTCATTTCTTGCTTGAAGCAAGAAATGGTTGCTTGAATTTGCAGACACTGGGATTATAAGAAGCAGTTCTGACAGAATTGAATGGGCAGCATGCAGGTGGAAGTCTGAAAACACATCTAGTGGCTTTGAAATGTGTAAAATGATTGTCCTCAGATAGGGTGCAGTCACATATTGCATGCATTTAGCTCCCTGGATGCAATGAGTCATACAGACCCAAATGAGAATACTCACCTGTATAAAATTAAGATTTGCCTATTTACAATGATATCACCACAGCCGTTCAGATCCATCTAGTGTTTTAATCTTCAGCATTTTCTTTCTGGGACATAATTCTAAGATTTAAAGCCTGTGGGTAATGTATTGAATTCTTAAGCAAATAAGATTATAGCATGATCAGCTCCTGACAGAAATACCTAATTAGTATATTACAATGTTATAGTCCATTCTATGTTTATAAAGACAGATACTATATCTCCAATGTGCATAAGTAACGAGAAAGTTTAAAATCTTTAATGTGCAAAATTACTGCATTATTTTTATTCCAAAACTGATGTCATTCTAGAGCATTATTTGGGTCCATTTGAGAATTGCAGTTTGGGACATTTTGAAGTATCTGAGAAAAACATTTATATCAGAAAGTTTCTGGAAAATGACATTATAGACTCCAGGGCTAATATGTATGTACAAATTGTGGGATACATTCATAAATCAAAAGAAATGTACAGCTGGAATGTCCATTCAGTTCAACTCATGTGAAGAGTACTCAGTACCTTTGAAATAATAGCTTGCTTACCAGGTGCCTAAATAAGAACGGATCAGTGCTTTGAAAAATGTGAGTTTAATAAGTCATTTTGAAATGTTCAGCAATGTTTGCTATAACATTTCCATCACACACCACAGACAGGGAGGAAACAGGATCTCTGGAACAACTGCAGGTTATGCCTCTAGGCTTGACCTCAGCACACACTGCATCTGGAGGTTTACAGGGTTGGATTCCTGTTTTTTCCAGAGATTTGTTAAGCTTAGAGGTACACAACAGACTGCGATTCATTGTCATTTTCAGGTCTGAGGGCCAAATTGATGTTGTTATTTGTGGACAACTCTTTCTCCATATGAGAGGCTTTCCTTCTAGGAAGGGTTCAATCACAGAAACCAGTTCTGTTCTGCCCTTCCAGTGCTCTTGTATGGATTACAGTGGAACAGCTGAGAGCCCCTTTCACTCTTCTTTAATACAAGTACTGAGGAGGGTTTTACAAGACCTTTCAGTCAATGCTGCAAGCCAAGCACATGCTACAGCAAATAATTGCAATCACTTTGAAAGAAAATGATTTCACTGGGGACTGCTTCAAAACACATGGTGTGATGTGGTCTTTGGCACTTAGATCTTGCCCTACTTCAGGCAGGGAAAAGAATCAGGAAAATTAAAATAAAACAAATTTAGATCAATGTAATCTTAGAGTTATGAATGTATATGCTCAAACTTCAGGAAATTATTTTTTCCAGCCTTACATCAACTCAGCTGTTTTGCATAAGTTGGCCTTGGTTAGTTCTGCTCTGTCTTGGGGCATAGATGTTAGCATGTTTTTAACATTTGCTTTGTATCTCTGAGATCTACAATTGAAACATATACTTTAATACTTTTGATAACATACAGTATTTGTCTTCTAAATCTCTGGGATGATGGCTATCAACTCATTCTTGTGTTGGTAAAGCTAAGTTTATGTACATATGTAAATGTTTAGGAAAAAATGCACAAGTGTGCATCTTACTTCACAACTATGGCTCCTTAGTGTGATCTGTAGGTACGGGATCTATTTAACAGGAGTCTATTATACACTGGGGAGGATGACTGTTACAAGGGGGCCCTGGTTCTGTCCATGTCCAGTCTGGGAAGGTCAAAGTTCCACAAAATGATGGTGGAGGCAGGCAGGCACCTCTGGAGGGGGTCTGATTCAGCCCCCTGCTCTTGGCAATGTCCAGGTTTTTAACATCTCCACAGATGGAGACTTTGTGGTCATTCAGGACGTTGTGGACGAGAAGCTGGACATGAGTTGGCAATGTGCACTTGAAGTCCAGAAGGCCAACCGTATCCTGGGCTGCATGAAAACAAGCATGGTAGCAGGGCAAGGGAGGGGATTCTGCCCCTCTACTCTGCTCTGATCAAACCACACCTAGAATAATGCATCCAGCTCTGGAGCTCTCAGCACAGGGGGACATAGACCTGTTGGAGCAAGTCCAGAAGAGGGCCACAAGAATGATCAAAGGCCTGGAACACTTGTCCTTTGAAGAGAGGCTGAAAGAGTTGGGGTTGATCAGTTTGGAGAAGAGAAGGCTCCCAGAAGACCTTATTCCAGCCTTCAGTACTTAAAGGGGACTTATAAGAAAGATGGGTAAAAACATTTTAGCAGGGCCTGTAGCGATAGGACAAGGAGTAATGGTTTTAAACTAAAAGAGGATAAGTTTACACTAGATATTAGGAAGGAATTTTTTATGCTGAGGGTGGTGAAACGCTGGGACAGGCTGTCAAGAGAACTGGTAGGTGCCTCATCCTTGGAAACATTCAAGGTCAGGTTTGATGGGGCTCTGAGCAACCTGATTTTGTTGAATATGTCCCTGCTTACTGCAGTGGGCGTTAGACTAGATGATCTTCATAGTCACTTCCAAATCATTCTATGATTCTATGACAACCTGCTCAATGTTCAACCACCTGCACACTGAAGGCATTTTTTCTTACGTTTAATTCACTTTCCTGTGTTTCAGTTCACATCCTTTGCCTCGAACACTGTCAATCAGCACCACTGAGAAGAGCCTGGGTGCATCCTCTTTACTTCCCCTATGAAGTATTTATGTGGATTAAGATCACACCCTGAGTCTTCCCTTCTCAGGGCTGAACAGCCTCAGCTTTCTGCCATTCAGGTCTTCACATCTCCAGGGATTATAGTACCTCAAGGGGGCTACAGAAAGCTGGGGACGGACTTTTTCCAAGGGAAAGTAGTGATATGACAAGGGGGAATGGACTTAAATTGGAAGGGGGAAAATTTAGATTAGACATTAGGAAGAAATTCGTCACGCTGAGGGTGGTGAGACACTGGCACAGGTTGCCCAGGAAAGCTGTAGATGCCCCCTCCCTGAAAGTGTTCAGGGCCAGGTTGGATGGGGCCTTGAGCAGCCTGGACTGGTGGGAGGTGTCCCTGTCCATGGCAGGGGTGTTGGAACTGGATGGGCCTTCCGACCCGAACCACTCCATGGTTCTTGTACCGCTGCTGCCCGCCCCTCTCTCCCTCCCGCGCGCTGGTGCCGTCCCACCGCGGCCCGTGAGGCTGCGAGCGGCGCGCGGTTGCCCGGTCAGGCAGCCGCAGCGGGCTGCGCTCCTTCCCGCCGCTCCTCGCGCGGCCCCGCCCCGGCCGCCATGTTCCGGCGGCGGCGCGAGCGGGAGCGGCGGCGGCGGGAACGCGGGCGGGCGGCGGGGCGCACGGAGCATGCACAGCGCTAAGCAGCGTCCCGCGGACGCGCACCCTCGCCAGTGGGTGCTCATTGCGCCAGGTAACGCAGGCGGGGCAGGCTCTGCCGCAGCGCCGCGCTCTCCCTCCCCGCCGCGCCCCGCTGAGCGGCCCTGGCGGGGCGGGGCAGGGCCGAGCCGGGCCGGGCCGGCCGCGGCTCGGGCAGAAGAGAGGAGCCTTCCTCTGGGGCAGGTCTGTGTGCAGCCGGCCCCAGCCCTGGTGTGGTAAGGACGTTTTGAGACACAACCTTGACACAAAAGCCCTCCAGGGCCCCCACCCCGTTTCCCCTCGTCAGGAGCCCCGTTTCCCGCTCCGCATCTGTGCGGTTTATATTTTTGTGTGTCACTAGGTTTTCCAAAGGTCAGCTCGCCTCGGTTTGTAAACAGCGTTGTGAGCCCTGGGGAGAGGAGTTGTGAAAGAGAGGTCTCACCGAGGTCCCTGATGGAGCCTCGCTGTCCTCTTCCTGTTGCTGGCAGCCCACTTTGTCTCCCTCCCATTAGTCCATTCCTGCCTTTATTTGAAGGAAATAATTCAGTGCCCTGAGCCTCAGCTTTGAAACAAACTCCTTGGGAACTCTTAAGTCCTAAGCCAGAGTGAGATCTACCCATCTCTCCTTCTTAGAAGATAGGAGGAGAGAAAATGGCCTCAAGTTGCACCAAGGGAGGTTCAGATTGGACACCAGGAAAAATTTCTTCACTGAGAGGGTTGTTCGGCACTGTCACAGCTGCCCAGGGTGGTTGTTGAGTTACCCTCCCTGGAGGTGTTTAAAAGTTGGGTAGGTTAAGCGTTCAGGGATTTGGTTAAGTAGTGGGCAGGTACACGTGGACTCGGTGATCTAAAATGGCTTTTCCAACCAAGTGATTCTATGATTCCATGTTTCAGTAGACTAAAATAGCAGACCTCCACGTGGCAGCTCTGCAGATGCAATGTACAGAAGGCCTTAAACACTCTAGGCTTAGTTTCTGTCACTCATCACTGAATAAATGGGAAGATGCTTTTCCCACTTTATTTCTGTCTAGTGTCAGGTTTTAAAATTTTAAATCCACAGACCACAAGGTGTTTTCGTGTTCATTAAAGAGGGTGAGTAAAACAACATGTCCTCAAACTCCAAGACCGTACAAGGAAGGAAGCATTTCATAAATCCATTTTTTAGTTTGATTTCCTAAGGAAATGCAACTTCCACAATTACTGTGGGTCAGCTTTGTACTGTCCCAGTTTCTTAACCCACCCAAAGCTGGTTGAAATCAACACTTAACCAACTGATAATAAGGAGGTGCCTTTTGCAGTGGTTTTACAAGCATTGGGAAAATGTCTGCAATGATAGCACCACTGAAGGAAGGGTGTAGCAAAACCTTAGTTCAGCAGAGGTTGAAAAAGAGGCAGGATCTCAGTCTCGAGATCTGTAAGAAACCAGACTTCTTTAGTTACATGAGAAACAGAACCAACTGTTAGGATTTCAGTGACTCCTTTCTTCCTCTGGTTTTAACTTTTCGGTTCCCCCTTTGGTATCTGACATGCTTGATGCCTAAGAAAGGAATTTCTAAGCGAGGAATTCATTTTTATAATATTGACTCTGCAGACGAAGATTTAAAGCTGAATCTTGTATCAGATGACTGGCTGCGCCAACAGATGTCCATACTGTGCAAATATTTACAAATATGCTTAACTTATGCATGAGTAGTCAGTTCTGTGCAGTAAGTTAAATTCTTCAGTAAGTGTTTGCAGGATTGGAGCCAGAGCTTGTAACTTTCATGAAGCCAGACAGTTTGTATTACCATTTATGCCAGCACAGCTCTGACAAAATTTATGTAGTACTCCAGACCTGTAAGAAAGTTTATTAAGCCTTAGTAGAACCTCAAAGAATATAGTGAATTTAAAGTAGTCTGTGGCTGATTATTTCAGAACTCCAAAGCTGATTTTAAAGTAGTTTGTGGTTGATAATTTTAGAACTCTACAGCTGATGAGACTTGACAATCACATGAATAGGACTACTGAAATTAAACAGATTTAATGATTTTAGTTTAGTTTTAGCTTTTTTTCAGAAAAGAGATTTTTAAATTGACATGTAATTTTTCAAAGTTTTGAATTTTGTAATTGCTTTGTTGAATGGATCTCAGAAGTTCTTCATTGGCCATTTAGCAGAATTTGTAGTAGGAAGACCTGATTACTTTTAGGAATGAAGATAGATGTAGCTGGATTTATAAAAAAAAAAAGTGTTTTTTCTTTGACTGTGTTAAATTTTAGTTGTATGGCAATCTGTATCTCCATAATATCCACGTGGCATTTTGCTACATACATGCATAAAAACAGCTGGTGTAAATAATTGCAGGATCTGGCTCTGGATATGAGTTTAATACCTTTTGTTAATAAGTCTGCTAACATATTGGTGTAAATAGCCTATTTGTCTTTTTGTATCTGTGACTATTATCCTGTGCATAGTAGTGGGAGGAGGGAGGGAGGTGTGTTTTAATGCTATACAAGAAGCTCCAAAGCTTTTCTTGTAGTAAGGGGAGACCTCATTGCTGTCTGAAAGGAGGCTGTGGCAGAGCAAGTGTTGATTTCTCTCAAATGACAGGTGATAGGACAAGCAGAAATAGCCATAAGTTGCACCAGGGGAGGTTCAGACTTGATATTAGGAAGAATTTCTTTACCGAAAGGGTGGTCAGGCACTGGCACAGCTGCCCAGGGAGGTGGTTGAGTCACGGTTCCTGAAGGTGTTTAAAACATGGGTAGATGAGTTTTTGAAGGACATGGTTTAGCAGAAGATGGGTACAGGTGATCTCAAAGGTCTTTTCCAGCCAGAAGATTCTGTGATTCTAAGGGCACTTATGAAGGTACCAGTTGCAAGTGCTTAAGTTAGTTTCAGCTACCTACGTGGGTAGCCTGCCTCCTGGAATAGCTTGTAAGGTTAATAATGTATACCATCCTACAGAATCTAATAGCATCTCCACTGGATATATGCTATTCCTCTTTCTTTCATGGTGACATCATAAAAAGTTCTTGTATGCAAGGAGATGGTGACTAGTTCTGCAAAGAGGCTGGATGTCTTAGTCTAAAAAAGAATTAGGTCTGTCAGAAGTGTAGAAATAAAACAATGAGAACTGAAACTTGCTTTCTTAAGTATCAATATTTCTCAAGTGTTTGGACTGTTCAAGCTTCAACAGTAGCTTCCCAGTACAAGGCAAAGATATGGCTGGAGTTCTGAACAATGATACATGTGTTGCACTGATTCCTTAGTACATTCTGAGAATCTGTCTGGTTTTGCACAAGTCTCTGGTTTTGCTGCTTATGTGACACGTAGAAACACTTAACTGTGTAAAAAGCACAGATAAGGGTAAGGTGAGATTCTTTCTTATTTGGACTTCAAAAACTGATGACATCGGATTGCTATCTGGAACACAGCAGCTGAAAAGCAGGTAGATCTCATTTTCTAATCACCACAGAAAGTGAGTAGAGTATGCTTGTCTGCTTTACTATTGAAGGTTGTAGAATTATTACCAATTTCCTTGTTTAAGTACACACTTTTACAATGTTATATTGAATAGAGAATAAATTGCTGCTCTGCTGTTCGGTGCATGTTCGATAACTGCAATAAATTTCAATTTTGTTTCTTATTTCTTAACTTTTATATTGATTTCAGTGTTCTGGAAACAGTTCAGAAACAAGGAATCTCCTCTGTCAGGCAGAATCAGGCATGTTCTTTGTCGCAGTTGTGATTATAGCTAGAGGAGTATGCAGTTAGAGTGGTCATTTTACCAATGAGGTGTATTATCTCAGCCCTCTTGAACTGTTCTAGAGGGGCAGACTGTCACTTTCTGTTGCAAATAGTTAAATGTCATTTTATTTCCAGTACTGTAAAACTTTGATCTTTAGTGTCTGTGTCATTTCTACATGTCATAGGACAGAGCTGCAAACCACACAGCTCGGCAGGTATTTTGCACGGATTGTAAAGGTGGGTGAAGGTGGAAAAGAGGAACAGAGTTGCCTGAGCTGAGAAACAGAGTTGATGTTCAGTCAGCAGGCCAGTCACCCTGTGCTTTATTTCAATCAGTCTTTGCCTACCCTCATTCTTTCCTGTGGCAGTGAAAGAGACTCGTTCACTGTTCTTATTGGTAGCAGCTCTCACAAGCCCTTTGCAACACTAAGACGCTCAGGCTGGTTGGCATGGGACTGTCACACAAGGGAAGTACAAGTAGGAAGGGGAAAGGAGAGCCTTGGACAGTCATATCTGGGTGGCTGGTAAGCAACTTCTAGGTAAAGTAGCAAATTTTACCTTTTGGAAGAATGGTAGCGTGCCCTTGTTCTGGTGAGAGCTCGTGTGATGGTGTTTCTGCTGATAGTTGTGGGGGTTTTGTCCCTGGGGCCAGGATGATTTAATATGTCAATACAATCATCTTTTTGTTTCTCTGTTAGAGACTGGAACACCAGAGGGCAGGAAGAAAGGGAAAGCCTTGGCTAGGGAGTTAGGGGCAGAAGAGTTAAGAAGCATTGGTCTAGTGGAAAAGGTAGGATGAGGAGAGAGTGGTAACCATGGAAGCCTCTGGAATGCGTTGTGCAGCCTTATCTTGGACGTTTAGAGAAGGGTTGAGAAGTGGATATGAGTAGTCAAGAGACAGAATGATGAACAAATAGGAAGAGGGTAGATGTCAGGATTCATCATTTGGCGGGAGGCGATGAGGATAGAAAACCTGGGTATGTGGGTAGGAGTAGAGCTGTGTATGCTGGACTTGAAATAGAGCCAAATCTTTGGGCAGTTTTTCCAGTTGCAGATTAACTAGGTTGTGGATATACCAGGTTTGGTCTAGAGCAAACTCAGCTCAGCACTAACAGTTTATTAGTTCAAGTGCTGTGCCATGTTAACGTATCTCTGCTATTTCAAGGACTAGCTTTGCAGTGCAGCTGCTTTCAGACAGTGTCTGAACTAGTAAGTCCTGATGGACCCAAGCTGGCTCTGTGCAGACCCACTTGGGTGTTTCAGTACTGTGCTCTGCATTCCAGGGTATTTTATTAGCTTGGCTGGAAGTCTGGATCTGAACTTGCTCTGTTCAGGGTAGTTGATATCAGTGGTTAGGAAGACCTCCTGAATTTGGCGTTCTGAGGGAACGGTACTAGAGAGACAACAAAATGCTAATAAGTCCTGAAGGACCCCCATGGACTTCATTGGTGGGTGGCCAAGTTTCTAGATTGTGCTTTTCTGCATTTTTCATAGTTGTTGGATAATCAGCAATATTACCCATGTATCCAAGCTTTCCTTTCCCCTTAAGAATGTAGAGCTTCCTATACAGGCTTTCTTTTGTATTGGTCTAGCTACTGAACAGGTGCAAGGGAAAAGAAATAGCTCCTAAGGATTAAAACCTGGCCATCTCACAGCTAGAAAGTTGCTAATGATGTGCTTTAGTGTAGGAGAGTGAGTCTGTGTTTACAGAGTACTCATGCAATGAGATTTTTTTTTTAATGTGCGTATAGGAAAATCTTACTTGCTTTGTGAGTTGGACCCATAGAGCTGTCATTTTTAATGTTTTCTCTGAAAATCATAAGAACTAGAAATTATTTTCTAGACAGAGAAGTAATACTGAGACCCCACCTAATTGAAGGTATCTAAGGGCAGGGCTCTAGAATACCTTCACATACTGTGATAAAGTCGTTGTGTATGACATAGATCTGGTCAGGGCTCTATATAACAAATAAACCTTACATAATGGCTTCAAACTGGTCTTACCAATAGCAACCAAAACCACACTAGCAACTTAACAGGATGGGTGTGAAGGGCAGTCTCTTTTCACTACACTTTCTCAGGGGCAGGTGTTATGTCAGAATTGGAACTGTTTATATCCTTCACTGGTTTTAGCAAAGAGTTTTCCAAGTCTGATGTTCCACTCTACACCTAAAGTTAAGACTGCTTTATTTAGTTTGTTGTGTGATGGTCTGTATTAGGAAACGAAGTAGGGGTTAGCTGCAAGTTGAAAATTATTTTCCACCTTTGTTTTTCTCAACAAGACAAGTTTAGATGACTACATATTTTTTAGTCTGCTTTTTTCTTAAACAGTAAATTGATTAGCTTTTTATTTTTTATGGGAACTGCCATATAAATAGCACTGGAAGGGTTGCAAGGGGGAGGGAAATTTAACAATCCCATTATTTTTAGGAATTACCTATTTAATGTGAAACTGCTCCTTTTATTTTTAGACTTGGCAGGTTGTTTGAACAAATCTCATATATGCCAAAAGTCAGATGGAGGGAGAATTAAATGGTCTGTGATGCCAAACCATAGGGCATCAGCACACATTAAATTAATCCTTCGTTCTTTCGAATGGGACTAGGGAACTTTTGTCTCCATGCAACAACAGAGAAAGCATTTGACTTTAAAATTTGGGTCTTATTGAGAGAAGATGTCATAGCAAAAGGAGCTGTGGAATACTTAATGCATAAAAATAGTTTGCTTTAAAATCTGAAATAGATAGGTTTTTTGTTTTGTTTTGTTTTTCCATTCTTGCACCTTGCACTTAAAAAAACCCCTTTGATACATGCTTTTATTTAGCATTTAAAAAACAGTTCACTTTGTTTTTTACAAAATAGACTACGCTGCTGGGCTGTTAGGAAGCTGTAATGAATGTCAAAATTGAGCAGGGTATTTGACCAGTAATACTTCTAGAATAATTAGATGAACTTGAAAATAATGTTTACAATAAACAAATATGTATGTTTTTAACAACTGACTTAAAACATTAGAAAGATTATATAAAATAGGTATTTATGTACCACCTTTATAAGTGAATTTGAATACACTTTATTTTAGAAGTTAGCAGTCTGGGCATATTTTACTTAACCTCTCCTTCAACTGGCATTTACATCTCCTGAACAAAGCCTTTTGCCTGCAGGTGATTTGCACCATTTCTTATATGTCATTTCTGAAAAGGCATTCTGAGCTCAGCTGTGTATAAAGCAGATATAACTGCTAAGCTAAGGAGCCAGAAGGAAGCATAGCAAATAAAATAACTGAAAAGATATGTTTTAATGTGTAACACCATCTCCTGCTTCTGCTTTTTGCCATCTGGCTTGGAAGAGACCAACTTATGCCAACTTAGACCTCTCTGCATATGGGAATAGGGCTGATTCAGCCAGTAATACAGCTGCACCAGTGTTGGCCCTATAAATATTGAAAATGGAAATCTGAACATTTTATCCAAGTGATAACCTGTTCTTGAACTTCTCAGGATTGACCTCTCTTTCACTGAGCTCAAACCTCTGCATGATCTGCCAACGTCAGGATATCAGTAATGGATGAATTAGTACTCTCCGTTGCTGCCAGTGAGTCCATGAACATGTTTTTCTGGCTTAAGAAGTGACCTGTGCCAGCATAAGGGAAAGCCAAAAGATGCTCCTGGGCAGAAGTCTTAATATTGAGGCTATTGCATAACTGTGTACTACTAGAGCAAAAGATTACTCCAACCCTCTAGTAGCATTTCTATGTGAAGTTTTGCTCAAGATAGTAAACAGTGCCATCTTCAGATTTCATTATGTTTTATTGTAGGATTTTCAGGTGAAGTGGGAGCCAGAGAGAGTTTAAGGGTTCTAAATTACGTAACATTAAATGTAATTTCCTTAGGGCACTAAATAATAAATGCTGTGATTACCAAACTGATAGCTATCCTTTTACAACAAGTGTGGCAAAAGTCCCCTCACGGAAGCTAGTACTGTGTATGGTCAGGAGAAAATAAGGTGATGAGGTAACATCAAGTTAACATAACTGAGTAAAAACTAAGAAGCTATTTCCAAAAATCCTGTGGGTGCAAATGTAAAGCAATACCTTATGTTTAAGCTGTGTGCTATTTAGTACTCTCTTGTGAGCCACAGAAGTAGCAATGTAGCCTTATGGCTCCTCTCTTGCTTTCCCACCTCTTTAAAGTCACATATGACCTAATTTTCTAGTTAGCTTACACTGGTCAAAGACCCCAGTGCCACTCACTCTGAGTTATATTCTATGCCGTCTGCTCCGGCCATGGGTTCTGTCTCTTTGTTCTGGTGATCATGTAACGATATGGTGGGTGGAAATAGCTTAATGATCTGGGTGAAAAGTAATACTTCATTTTTTTTGTGACTGGTTATTTCTCAGCTGGATCAGTGAGCTGAGCTGACTTGCTGTGTGGCCACGAGATTGCTAGTTTTAATGGAAAGAAAGCGGTGAAGATACACAAGGGGAAGGGCGCAGAGGTGGGGACCTCAGGACCGCTTTTTTTTTTTGTGCTCTTTGGTCATTTGAAGCCATTCATGAAACTGCATCCTCAGTTTGTGCATACCTGAATTCAGTCATTATGCTAATATCTGATTACCTTGTAACTTATAAAAATTGTCAGAAGTTTGGGTGCTTCGAAGTACTGGATTTATTATTTTCACTAGGTTTTTTTTTTCAGGGCATGATACAGGCCAAAGGACACCTTACTTTTATATCATTAACACAGGCACTGAATTAAACCCACTTACTTCAAGGTTGACTGATTTCTAAAAAGAATGTAAATAAAACAATTATTAAATCTACCATATCTGCACCCTTAGGCTACCTACTTTAAAAGCTTCCATAAAATATCCATTAAATGGGCTCCATCATAATGTCTCCATCGAACACACCTTTCATGCATAAGTAGAAACTATGAAGGGAATGGAAAAGACTTCTGTAAGTGACATGTGGTTTAATATCTGTTTTTAAATGAAATCTTAACTTTATATTTCCAGACTTTTAAATAATCTTGTTTTTTGAAGGGTGGTGGTGCTAGGGAAATTTGTGCTCTCAGGGTTTTTTTTCCTTTTACAGAATTGACAGATACTTACAGCCTTTTGCTTTCATGGCTCGCAGGTTCTTGCATGGGAATTCCATATAACTTGATATTAGCCTGTTATATATAGTAATCTGTAAGCATTTTTTTAAAAAAACGTGAATAGACCTTGCATCATCCATAATAGTTTCATAGATCTTAGTGGGAATTTTATGTTCTTTTTCAATTTATTTATGTTGCTGTACTAGCTAATGCTTTTTTTTTTTTTTTAATGGCCAGATTCATTAGTGTCTCATATCTATCCATTGTGAAAGAAATTATTGCCAGAAATCCTTTAACAGCTGGTTCATTTTCACTTTGTTCTGTTTATATATTTTATAGAATTTGCCTGGTTGTAAGTCTAACCTTGATGAAATACATTAGGCTTTTCTGTAATGGAAAGCTTTGTTTAAGCTTTTATAGTCTCTCTTTCACTCAAGCCTCAGGATTCTGAGGTTCCCTCTGTAGACATGAGTACAACTGATGGATATATCACGCATGTTTTTAGATGGACTTTATGTGATTTGGTTAATAGTGAAGGAGCAGTAGACTACAACTTAAGCAAAGTAGAAATACATATCAGCCCAGCGGTGACATTTAATTGTCCTGCATTGTGCTTACCTCAGAACTCCCTCCTCTGGTATAACTGTAGCAGTACTGCATCCAGATTCATTCTGCATTGCTGGAGATGTCCATAAGCTCAATGGAGACAGAGGCAGGGGATGATACAGGCATTAGGTGGGTTCAACTGCCTCTTGGAAGTGCTTGTTATCTGTCTTCCTTGGCAATTGAGAGTAACTTGATAATTGAGGTGCCTTCTTGGAACAGGATTAATGGAGCCCTTCTGTACTCTCGTTTCTTTTTTTTTTGTTGTGTCCTGGTAGTGAATGTTGTCCTAGGAGAGTAGCATGCTGTACTTGCACATCTGAGGGTAAGCTGACCTGTACTGACTGTGTTACCTGCAGCTTAGAGCTGCAAGACAGCTGGTAAAGAGTATACTGTTCAATAAGAAAGATCTCTCATTTGTTATTCTTGTAGAAGAACTTTCTCAGGGCTGAGCTGTGGTGATGTTGTAGTAAGCATAGTGGCAATCATCTGATGTTTTCCTTTAAGATTTAACCAAAAAAGCTGTTCCTGTAATGTCCCTTTTGTCTGCTTATTTTATGTAACATTTTTTAACCTGGATGTGAATCTTGACCAAAAAAAGAGAATAGTTTAACTCTTGTTTTGCTAGAAAATTTCTACAGTAATGCTCATTAAGAAGTCTTTCTTTATTTAGCTATAAGAGATCCTTGCCCAAATAGAAGGACAGATAAATGTAATCGCATTAAAGAAATCCAATTACCTTTACTGGCTAAAGGCCAGAACAAACACGTTAGGTTTGGACACCTAACTTGAAAAATCCCTTGCTCAGCGTTTTCTTAGTCATGAAGTGTTTAAATTCAGATAAATAGGGCCTTCTTCACCCTTATGGCTACGTTAATATTGCATCCAGTTTTCCAAGCAGACATTTTCCCAGTTCCCTCTTTTTATCTGCCAACTTGACATGTAGTAGAAACAGTCTATAATAAAAATATACTTCAGCTGCCCCTGGAAATGAAGTGGGCTGTTGCCTACATTTTGAGGAAACTAAAGGTAAAAGAAACTCAAAGAAACCACTTTTGCCTTTGCACTTTCCTCCCCTTCTTCTGTACATGTGGTCGTGTGCATGTCCCTTCTGGTAAACCATCTTCTGTGGCAGCTGTGTGGAGAATGTGGCGTATACTTCGATCCCATCAGCACAAGATACTGAGACTGAAGGCTGCAACTCAAACTGTTCGTTAGGGTATGATTGCTGTCTTTTGTGCAACAGTGAGCCACATGGAGCTTGGGGAGGGCTAAAGTGCTAAGTGGGCAGAGCTGTGCTTTTCTTCACGTGAGATAGAACTGCAGGCTGAGCCAAGGCAGCAGCAGGACCAGGCTGCGTATTCAAAGGGGCAGAGCAGAGGATGCTGGGCCTGGGATAGCATGGGGCAGGCCTTGGTGATAGAGGGCAGTTTTCTGGGCTGGGGAGGCAAAAGACTGATGAGTAAGAAAAGGGATGCTGTATCCCTTGGATTTTTACACTGAGAGCTCCCTGTCTGCATGGATAAATTCAGTGTGTTACTAACAAGGTTAGGAAAAGAGCGTATTAACTAAACAAAGATGTGAACTTCATTAAAAACAGCTACATTAGGAAGAATTGTCTACATAACTGTTCACGTTATACAAGATGCAACTTAGGGCTCAGCTGGACACATTCCCAGTGTTCATAAATCTGTGCATGAAGAAAGCAGAGCAAGTGAGCGCTAAAAGTTCCTTTGGGGTTTTTTTGTTTTGCATTTTGTTTTAAATTTTGAAACTCACGTTTAATGTGTATATTTTAACATGTTCATGTGAAACACATCAAAGTAAATGCACGTGGTGTGTTTCACTGTCATTAATCACTGTAGTGTTTTAAAAAGTAACAAAAAATACAGTAATGTTATACTGTGGTCAGGAATTGAAATATACACAGCTCTAGAAATTTGAAGTTCGCCTTTGCCAGGACAAATGTAGCCTGACAACCGTGTATGTTTATGTATCAGCATATGAAGCAGGTCTGGTTAGCAAATACGAACTTTTTCCATTAGAAACCCCCAACTTACATTGCAACTTTTTAAAGCACTTTTTCAAGCCACCTAACGACTCAACTGAAAATTCAGAGGAATAAAATGATTGTAAGTTTTCCAAACAGCTCTGAGAACTATTGTCTTCCAATGCTTTTTCAGAAAACATTTGCTTTTTAAGCTCTGCTTGTGTCTTTATCAGGGCAAATTCTGTTTGCAGCACAACTGAATAACCAGGAGTGGTTGTGAAAGATGAATGTTATGTTGGGCTCTTTTTGCAACTGAGGTGCCAGTGAACTGCCTGCGAGAAGTCCACCTGTTCTTGGAGGTGTTGGGGATAGAGTGGAGGACAGCTATTTTTGCTTGTACTTGAGGTTCCTACTTCCCTGTTTTCCAAAGAAAATAATTGTGCTGTCTCCCTCTCTACAAACCTCCTGGATGCTATTGAAAGGTGAACGATGATGTGGCACTTCTGTTCCTTCGAACAGCCTCTGTTGTGAATAGCTGTGCAGATGCCTCTTCTCCTCTCTGCTTTCCTCAGCAGCACCATAACACAAACATCAGCCTGATCCCTGTCAGTCCATTCTCTGGGGTCTGGATAGTGGTTATGTATGTGAAATGCTTTAGTAATTTTCCTTGCTCTGATGAATGCCTAAGTGAAAGGAACTGGGATAGAACTGGCAGGGTGCAAGCTAAGAAAGATGATGCTATCATATTGTTCTTCACTTGGATGTGGGAAGTTGTTTTCATAAATATAAGTTAAACTTTCTCTACAAAGAGATTTGTATAGAATATAATTAACTGGGGATCCTTGTAGATGTTTTTTTTCAGACTTGAATCAGCCTCCTTGTGGGAGCAGTTTCCTTTCTATTTATTTTTTGTTTATTTCATAGAGGAATTGCACTTTTGTGGCTCTGCTTTTTGTCTTTTTTTTTTTCTTAAAGACACAGAAAATTGAATGACTGTCAGAGATTTTAAGCCAGAGGTGCTGTATTCTCTCAGCTTCTTTTTCCTATGGGGGAATTAAATACACTCTTTATTTTTCAAGAATATGCGTAGCAGATAAGTGTACGTGTTTTTCACAGAACTAACAACCATTCAGATAATTCCTGCCCCATATTCCTGCATAATCTGACTTCCTGAAAACCTTAGAGGGTGGCTGTTTCTTCCCATGAATATTTTACCTTTTGCAGTGTTAACTTTTTAATGTCCACACTATGCTTGATCTAACTTACCAGAGTATTCTTGTTGTCTTTGTGACTAATCAGGGCAACATATCAATTAATTTCGCTTACCTGCCTGAAGGCTCTCTAGGGTGAGAAGTGGTTTTCAAAATCTAAGTCATTCCCAGGTGCGTAACTTTCCTGTGACAGAAAGTGAGTGCCAGGAGTTCTGTAATCATAATTTAGGTGCCTCGATCAGGTAGGATCAATTTGAGCTGGGGTACATATCTATGAGTTTTCAGAAAATGTCAATCCAGTTAATTCTGAATGTCTTGGAGGAACATGGCAGAACGTGTAATATTTCTTGATTTACAAGTTCATAACATTTTCCTCTTTCCACTGCAGAGGCTGCTACTGACTCCCCTAAGCCACCTGACTACGAACCTTTGTTTACAAAACTGCGTAATCCAAGCACAGGCAAGTTTTGGAATTGTGATATGAGCCTGTCAATGTTCTGGTTGTTTACCACCACCACCAAAAGATTCATATATTGCAAAATGAAATGATGATAGTGTAAGTCTTACATGCCAAAAATACTGCTGGTGGTACTAGGCAGTTAATGCTGTGCAAACACAATTTCTTTTATAATTTTAATTGGTTGAACTGTTTATTCTTCAGGAATATTGGCATCACAAAAAAAAAGAGGTGTAATTTAAGTTCTGTTTCTAAGTGCATTAGTTTTAGGGAGCTTACAGTGTAGGGTGTTGAGCCTGGGGTTTTTTTAATCCAAATTTAGGTTTCATAGCATTCATTTTGTCCTATAAAATAAATAGAGTTAGAAGAAGTTATTCAGTTATACTTAACATTTTGTCCTATAAAATAAATAGAGTTAGAAGAAGTTATTCAGTTATACTTAACAAAGCTTTTCGAGTCTTTTCATTTTTAAATATATTTTCTTCTTTCCCTGGTCCAAGTGGGGGTGTCTCTTTTCTCATTCACAGATGATGAGGCACTTTGAATTCAAAATACTTTGGAATGACCAACAAATGCTGGTGTTGTAATGACACCGCCATCCCATACTTTCTTCTAGTCAGATTGTTCTTTTTGTCAATAATTTGTTATTATATAAGTAATGTAGTAATTGGAGCATGAGATAGTGCAACAGAAACTTGCAGTAAGCCTTAGTTGGTATTCACATATTTTGTTGGAAAAATGCATTTCATGCTGGTTTTTTCTCTTCTCTTAAGCTCGTTTGTTTTCTATAGATTTAAGTTGTATGTTTTTGTTTTGAAATTCACTGCTCCTATTTATATATGTTTGTAACTAAAGTCTTCAGGTACAAGTTTACAATATAGTAACTGCTACTTATTCTAGAAAGATGTAGAATATTAAAAACAGTAGATACAGAATGACTCATGATACCTTTTTTTTGATTGCTCAGATTTCAAGTGGGAATACACAGCCATGGATATTTTCCACCTGCTGTATTATATTGGCTTTCTAATTTGTTATGATTTAAAACCATAGATATTAACTTGCTTTTCTTTGTGAAAGAAGAGATCTGTCTACCTTGTAGAATATGGGATCTTGAGAAACGTTTCTGGGTTAAAAAAAGGGCAATGATTGCTTGGGTGTGTTCTTTTAGAATTTACAGGAGCTCATTTATAGACCTGCATAAACTTTCAGTTATGTAGCCTATTATAAGTATAGGACCTAATAATGGAAGGACTGAGAACACCCTATTAATGTATTTTCCTTTTGTTTGGGTTTAATAGATGAATTGTTGATGCCAGATATTGTATATATATGCACTGAAGGACTCAGCACTATAGAATTCATGCTAACCACTTTATTAAGTAAAAGCATGCAGCATTCTTTTTATAGACAGGTGAAAAGGACAAAAATTCTATCCCTTGCAAAGGGTATAAACTAGGGGTCAGTCTGCAATTCAGAAGTACCACAAGAAGCGTTTTTCAACATGCTGAACTAAAAGGGAAATAACCATACCACAAGACTTAAGCAACTAATTGAAGTGGTAACTTTCCAAGCAAGGCTGACTAGGTTCTCTCTTCATTCCCTAGAGCTTCTGTCTAATGACACTGTTAGGAACCTGGGGTGACTGTCCTTTTAACACAAACAAATATATTAAGGAACTAGAGTTCAACTTGTTCACCTTATTTGTCTACCCATACTAAGATATTGGCAAATCATTTTGATGCACACAAAAAAATATTTTGAATTGTCATTTAAAGGTTTGAGTCTTTTGTTCCCCTAATGGAGCATCTGATAGCTTAGAGACAACGATGATGGAAGGAGAAGGAATTTTCTTGTTTTCCACCTTCCCCCTTCAGTACAGACAAGAGCTGATTTCTTGACTGATTTTGATGTAGGTTTGGATCAAAGGATTTGTGTTGTAAGATAAACTATTCACACTCTTATTTATTGATTCAAATTCAGTTCGGTTTATAGAGATGGTAAATGAACATCTGTATATAATAGTCTTCGAGCTTTCTTTGTAGTGAGTTTATGTAGAATGTGTGTATGTTTGTGTGTCTATGTATATAAGGCACATTCTTTGGATGTATTGGATATTCTTTTGATTTTTGTGAAAGCTTACAAACACAAACCAGATTTCTTTTCAACAGGGGAGGCAACTCTTTACTTATTCAATAGTGGTGCACAGCAGCTGTTTGAAGTAAAAGCTTTTCATGAGGAATATCGTTCCTGGTTTATAGGTCAGAGTGTTCAACAAGGTGAGTAATATAACATAACCTTCCCCCAGTTGTAACTAATGTTCGCACACAGACCTTCCCTCTCTCTTCTAGTAAATTTACAGGTGTTTTTCCTAGTTGTTTGAGGCATGCTGCATCGCATCCCCACCTTGTGATACACTCTTTTACCATCTGGATTTAACCAGGGCTGGGGGCTTTGTGGTCTTGCTTTAAAAGGCTGCCTTTGGCAGCCTCAATTAGACAGATGTTCATTTGTCTTTGAGGAAGGGGGGGGCATGGGGGAAGTTATTCAATTGTATTTGAACTGAAGTACTGTAAAATACTTCGCTTACCTTGTCAATTAAACCAGCAAGTCCTCAGTGTAAGTAAAGTATGTGTTATCGTATGGGAGGGAAAAATGGCTGGAAGGTTTTAGCTAAGCAGAGCAGTGTGTTAGAGCTCCAAGCACTGGAATGTATGGTCTTGCTTTCTTTTAATTACCTCCGTAGTTCCCTGTGTGAATGTCTTGGAGTAGTGTTTTTCTGCCAGCATGTCCATAGACCAAGCAGTAAGTATTAATTCAGGAGATGAATGTGTATTTATTTTGTCTGTTTTTAACTAGAAAGAAAGACTATTTATAGTAATAAATAAAAGCAATTCCACCAGACATATACTTTCTTTAATGGTAATATCCCAAAGCTTGTGTTAACTTTTAAACATCCTCTGCAGGTGCATATAGCAATACAAGCTGTATGTCTGAGATTTTCCTTGCTCCATCTGGGTGTGAGCCAAAAGACTGGCTCTGCTCTCTGCTCCAAATTATGTCCACATTGTATTCTCCTCTTCCCTTTCCAACCTCTCTTTTGGCCTTCGGGAAAGAGTTGCTGTAAGGAATCATTGCCTCAGTTTTCCTTAAAAGATACAGGGGGTCGTGAGAAGAACACCACAAAAAAGTTGTGTGTTTGCAGTATAAATTATTTTGTTGTCTGCAGAGAAGGGCAGAGGTCTTTATATGCTTACAGTGAGTCTGAACTCTTTAGAACAAATAAAAATACCTCTTTCTCGAGGTGCAGTGGAGAGCATTTAAATGGAAGATTCAAGAAAGTGGTTAGTGTGTTTTTTCCTCCCCTACAGTTTTACTATCATGGCTTCCATATTTGTAAGTAGTCCTGGTGCTTCCTTTCCCTCACACAATTTGTCATGTTAGTAATACAGATGTTGGATTTGATATCAGCTTTGTCCAAACCACGTTCTTCCCACTCCATCTTTTGTTAGTTTTAGGGCCATACGATAGTATTTCTTTTTCTTTAATTATCATAATTATGTGAGTTAAAGCAAAAAAAATATATATTTATTTGCTTTTAGTTTGCTAATTAATGTCAAATTGTCATCAATTATTAGGTCTCATTAGTGAATTTCCTTGATGTTATATTGTTTCCAATTATCTACAAAAAGCTTGACTAAGCCATTGTCCTGCAATGAGCTCCAGATGGGCAGAGGTGTCTGTTTCAGTGGCAAACCAAGTTCTTCCTTTGTGTGTAACATTGAATACAACATACTGAGTCATATTTTGTGATGTTTATTTGGTTCTGTTAGGAGACTGCAGGAGACTGCATGCAGATTCTCACCTTGCAAAAGTAAGGCAGCTATAAATGAACTAACTCTTGAAATTCCTTCTTGCTTTGCTCACTTCTTACGCCAGAAGTGTTGCCTGTGGAGTTTTTGAGTGCGTTTGACGTGGATTATACTGGATATACCTGGTATCCCAAACCAAGTTTCTGTTACACCCAAATAGACCAATAGAGGGCAGCTTCAGTTTTGCTGGTTTTAATATAGTTCAGAAAAAGGCAAAACTAAGAGTGCCTGAAGCCAGCAGACCAGTGGTGCTTCCACCTTGGTTTGATAGAGCTGAGAATTGAGTTCTCTCTGTATTTTTAATATAACATCACAAATACTGTTTTCCTGCCCATTTTATTGAAATGTTGGGATACTTATGAAAAAAATTTTCTCCTGTTCTTGTCCACACTCCTGAAAAACGTCCTAAAAACAAAGAAAGTCAATATGTTGTGCCTCTTGGTATTAGACTTACTTTTACATATTTGTCACTTAGATGGGCGTCTGCTGTTTGTTACACCGATGGACCCCTTATTTCTGATACTTTACTACCTCATAAAGGCATACAAGGAGGTAAGCCATATTTTTTCAGTCTCAGAAGAAAGCATTATTTCTGAGTTCATGTTCTGCAGAAGTTATGTTAATTTTACAATAAGAGGCTTCCATAATAGTGGAAATCTAATTTACATTTAAAGCAAAGGTGTCCACTCTAGAAGTATTTTTGTTTACATCAATTTTTTGGGTCAGTAAAGTATATTTCAAGAGTCAAATTGCAATTTCAATTAACCCTAAATCACTCCCTTTTTAAGAGAAGCAGAGACTCTCTTTTATCCTTTTTAAGAGAAGCAGAGAATCTATTTTATCCCTTTGTGAGAGCCTATCTCAGAACTATTGAATTTAAAATTATGAGATATCATCAGAGTAAAACAAATTGGTGCCCTCAGTAGATGAGTCTTTTAGGGGAAGAAGGGAAAAAGAAAGAAGAATTTGGGTGCTATGTGGGAGGAAGAAGGAACATTTCTACGGCAGTTTAAACTTGAAAGGAAACGTTGCCTTTTTACATTGAGTATTGTAGAGATGCTGTATCATACAACAGAAATGGGATGATCAAGTATCCAGAAGATGGATGGTTAATAAATGGATTAATTGATTTATTTTGGATGTGGCAACACCTAACCTTGATTCTGAAGTGTATCAGAAGGTGTAAGCAAATTTAATAATTCATTGGTTGTAATCTGCTTGTGGAAGTAAAGGGAGTAAAATGAAATGTAAACGTTGATCCTTTTTTTTGTTTCATGGAGGCAGTAATTTCACTTTATGCATTATAAGACTTTTTGCTCTAAGGGCATTTCCTATTTTCTGCTTTAGTTTGCAAGTCTAAAGAATGCAAGAGATCATTTTTTGTGTGGTATCGTACTAGACAATTGTAATAGTAACCTGTTGTTCTGTAATTATTTTAAAATTATTTGTGATATAAGATGTAAATGTATTCTGCAATTCTGTGGTCTGTTTCTGCTTCAGGATGGCCCATCAGAAGTCATTTTACAAGGGATAGTTCAGCTCATTCTCAAGGCACTATGCTCTGTTTGAATTCAGCGTCCCTTTGAAAGCTTTATACCAACTTTAATTAGGGAAACAGTAAGACTTCTCTCTGTGTGTGGTAGAGTATTGAGGTAGCCTGAATAAAAGACAACTGCTGCTGTGTCTGTGTATGGGATGAGTCCTGTACTGGCCTGTACTTTCTTGGTACGTTGTTTTCTAGGCCAGGCATGGTGCCAAATAAATGCATAGAGCTGTTCTGTGTCCTAAATCAGAGCAAATGCATTCCTGCGGTGCCCCACTCAAGTTAGTGTATTCTTCAGTAAAGAAAAGTCTTGAGGATTTTGTTACTGAAACCTCACACAAGGCCAGCTTGAATGCGGCACAGTCACTTCTGGCTTGAACTAATGACTGTCAGGATATCCACTGGGTTTCTTAGGATCATCCTTTGCAACGTCTTTTAGTTTTGATAGTGTGATGCAGGGTTGCTTAATGAGCCTTCTGAGCAGAGCCATCCTCTGTCCAGCAGACTTTTTTGGCTTAGGCTCTTACGCTCCTGCACAATGTAAATGTGGCTGTCTTGTGGACACAAGGGGGTTTACACAGTTATCTATAGTAAATGGTTTATTGAAGCTTTATTTCTGCCTCCCGTAACCTTCTTTTGCCGTTGTTATTGTGCCTTTAATTTTTCAGGACAAAAACCTTTACGTATTTTCTGACTTAGTTTGGGTTTTTTGCTTGTTTTTATTGTGACCTAACAATGAATGGTTACTTTTATTAAGCCTCTGTCTAGCAAGAGGATTAATAAATAATGAAAGCAGTATACCCAAGTGCTTCTTTTTCAGGCTGACCAGAATAATGACTTCAGCTTTGGCTCCTGAGTCCATACACTCTCTTAAGTATGGAGAACTCACTGAGTCTTTGTATTGATGCGCTAAAGGATCTTTCCAAAGGGAAGGCTGCCAATTGTGCCAAACTGTGCTGTATGATTATACATTGTTTGGCAACAGCAAAATTTGTTTGATGGTTGTGTCATGTGTTGATCTATTTAAGTTGTGCCAAAATCATTTTATATAAGTACTCTGGCCAAACTGGAATTGACTTTGCAGAGGTGAAAGGTTAATACTGTATTCCAGAAGCTGCCCTGCTCCTTTGAGATTTATCTCTATGGAAGGAAAAGCAAAATTTGAATGGAAGTTATGACACTGGGTTTAATCCAACAGGTTTTGGTCTAAAACACTTGGCACATGCTAACTACTGTGTCTTATGTCATCTTCCAAAAATACCCACTGTACTTCACATTAGTTTCTCCCCGTGTTGTTTTAAATTGAGTCTTTTAAGAGCAGTAATTGAAGAGTTCAGCATTTTGCAGGTATTTACATGTCTGAAATACATATTTAGAGTTTGCTTTGTAGTCAGTTTCTGAATGTGTCATGTGTTACCATTCAAAATACAATCTTCTTTAAATACTTTATTTTAAGATACGGCCATTGCATGCATATTATTTCTATGTATGTGTAGTGTGTATATATCTCTTAACTTTATAATAACATTTTTATAATGTCTTTGATATATTTTCAGCAGCAAGGAAAGTTCCAGCCACTCGATCAAGTTGTACTAGACTCAGACTACCCTAACTGTCCATTGCTACTGAAGTGTGTGGATGTTAAACAGTACATACATCATATAACGGAAGGAAAAGGTGAAAAAAGAGACTGGGGGGCAAAAAAAGGACTGAATTTGTTAGTGACACTTCATTACAAGATAGTTTCATATCTATTTATTTTTTTGCTTTACCTAACAAAGGTACCTTTACCAAAGTGTTGGAGGAAGCTGTATTTTGAAAACAGAATTGCGTATTTTGTGAACTTTCTTTGCCTTTTGACGAAAGTTTTGCATCTCTCTAAATTCTTTGTTTAGTGTAGGTTGGTCTTGTGTGGAAGAAGGTAACTCTTCTCCATTTGGCTTTTTTTCTCCCTTTGTCCCAAAGCATTCAAACAATAAGTAGGAAAAAGCTGGAGAAGAGAGGGTATGTTACTGAGAAAGGAGAGCATAGTTTTTCTAGCTTTGCATAATTTAGCATTCGGGGTTTAAGTTCAAAGACTTATTTTAAAAGATAGAAACCTTTATTAGGATGCATAAGTGTATGAAAGAGAAAACCTAAATGGAAAAAACCAGCAAAGTGTCAAATCTGTACTCAGTGTCCTCAACCTTTGCCCAGCATTCCCATTGGCGTGGGGGCTTTTGTTTTATTTGAGGACAACATCTGCTTTCTTAGGAGGAGAAAGGAGCATTACACAATTTTCACAGCTTGACAGACCCGCAAAAGATACAAGATGTCAGTTTTTATATTCAGTCCTTCAAAGAACATTCTCCTTATTCTTGCTGACTTCCTGCTAGGAAATAGAGGTTTGCTGACACACAGACAGAGATCTACAGGAGTGTGAGAACATGGAATCCACCACCAACTGAGAAATGACTAAGCTGTCTGACCCTTATGGATGTAGTGCTCCTGCAAGGAGTTGAGGTACATGATTAAAAGCCAGAAATATTAGGAGTTTGCTTTCACGAAGCACTCTGTCCTTGTTGCTGATGTATGTAGGAAGAAATATGATCTAGAGATAATTGGGAAGTAGCTAAGGAAAGGTGATGGACGAATGAAAACTCTAAGAAGTTAAAACATCAGACCTCTTTATTGTTGCGTAGAACATCAAGGGGGAGAGTGGGTTGTGAGTTTTTCCTGAAATATTTAGATGCACAAGTTTAAGTATTTATCATATGGTGCATATGCAGTAATGTGGGACAGTTTCTTCCCCTGAAAGATGAATTTGAACCTCAGGGCAGGACATGTTTTCATTTAAAATTATCACTTTAATAACAGAGCAGGAAATCTGAGGAGCAAGACTGTTGTTACGTTCTTGCTGGTACTGGGGTAGTTGAAATTATGTGCTGTTGTGATGCTCCTGGATTTCCAAAAGAGCCTTTGGAAAGCATTTCGTTGCAGTCAGTATCATTGGGAGCAGGCAACCTTTTTCTTTGGGTGAGTTCTGACGTTTGAGAAGGCTTCTTTGATACAGGCACATCTGAACTGCAAAACTGCTTTTGCTTTCCCTTGAAGTGATAAATACTTCCAGTAAAAACTTAGGTAATTGCCGTGCCCTACAACTTGTCTTACACTGACTGAAGAGCTTAGCATGAAAGAAGGGGTACTAAACTTCCCTGCACCCGTCTGAGGACATGAAAAATCACGCCAGATTCTCTTGGCTGTCAAACTAAGAAGCTTGTATAGGAATGTAGGACAAGATCTGGATTACTTTTTTGAAGGGGCACTTCCTCCAAACAGAGGTGCTGCCTTTGGTCAGTATTTATGTTCCCTTCTTAACAGCAAAATAAATTTCTTTTTTAAAAAGTATTTGATGTAGATAAGGTCTTAAATCTTGGTCTAATCTCTGTATCCATTCTGAAATTGCATTTGCGATTGTTATCTATCAGAGCATCCTCTGATAAATTGTATTCTGTTACACAATAATGAAGATGATTTAGTGCTTGTTTTTCTTGCATTGGTATGCTTAATAATGTATGAAGTACACCCATAAGTCTGTGTCGTTTTACCAGCAAATGATGTTAACTGTTAACATGTTCACTTCCTGGATTTTGTTTTGAAATATAAGGTAAAAAATGCTTTTGTCATGAAAGCTGTACACACATGCACACAGCAGCTGTATGTGGTGTTCTTAGATGTCCCTAGGTATGTACCTACTGCTTCTTTTCTTATTCAGGTTTGGGTTGGGTAGTAACTAACAGTAGAGTTTGTTCTTAGGGTTTCTTCCTTTTTTCAGAACACCGAGCGTATTGTTATGCAACAGTCACATTGGCACTTGCTTGCCTGTCATGCACAGATCACCCTTCTGTTCAATCCACTTCTATGTGTTTCATATTCTCATGTCTTTTATTGCCTGTAAAAAATACCAATAGTATGACTAAGGTACACTTTTCTAGCTCTGAGACCTGTTCACTTTGTAGCCTTTCTCGTTTAAGGAGTAAGGCTTTAGGGCAAGAAGTGTTGAGTCTTCGGCAGCTCTGATCTGTTTGGCAGAACATAACAGCATAATTATTTCATTCTTAATTTAATCTTAAAGCATATAACAGCTGTCTAACAAATTCTTACCCTGGAGTGCTCACAGTTTACACTTACTGAACTAGCAGAACGTCCACTTTCTCTGTCCTCAGTGTTGAAGGGCACTGAAAATTCATTTTGCTGGATTAAATTCCCGGTTACCTGCTTGAGTAGTTGGGGAAAGGGTGTGTTACAGCTCATTAAATCTGGGTGAGGCAGGTTGTTTGCTAATAAGTTCAAACAATGGATAGAAAGTACAATAGAGAAGGTTTAAGAAAGGGTTATAAATTCCAGTTCTAGAGTGTTACTCTTTGTTTCATTTTGCAAGGCAAAAGCTGCGTTGTGATCTTGTCTAATGTGATTAACATGAAGAGCCAAGAAAACTTACCTGATTAGAATAACTAAGTAATATTGCCAAGCTTGTATTCCCAGAAGGCAGGAAAAAAGGGGGCCATATGAGTTTCAGAGTTATGGAAAACACTGAGAAAATGGATGTTAAAATGTGCTTTAGGCAGTTTGCTCAACAATACATCAGGGAAACTTCCAAGTCTGCATAGCGATTACCCGATCGCTGAACATATTATTTAATTGTAGAACCACTTCTATTCCATCTGTATTTCTCGAACCCAATCTTTCCAGATGTCTCATACCAGTTTTATAGGCAACAGTCACATTAGGGAACAAAAGGCTTTCCAATATATACTCATATTATCAAACATAGTTGCTAACTCTCACCAATATCAAATGTGCATCACATGTTAAATCCACGTTCCAATATTGAATCCTTTTGTCAGCAGTTTGTAACTTTCATAACTCACTTTAATTCTTTAGAGGTCTCCAATATTGTCAGTTTCTAGAGTTTAATAGTCAGAACTGTCAAGCACAGAAAATATTTTCAAACAAAGTGATCTCTGAAGAGTTCAGTGTAATTATTTTTCACATGTTTTAATGAATATGGCTTCACAGTTCTACGTTGCCTTTCCCTAACTGAGTCACTCTGAATCATTCTGTTGTGGCGGAGTCTGCTTGGGAATCCGGACTAGAATTGTTTTTCAGCATGGGTTTGGGGGATGGTGACCAGAGGATGTCCCTTCCTCGAACTTTCCTAGATAAGAGAGGAATCCACGAATCGTACTCACTGTACTTGGCCCCAAACCATGTTATCTATTTGAGAAGCAGGTTTAAGTATCCAGAGCATCTCCCCCATTTTCAGCTTCTTTCAGAGCCATGTAGAAACTTCAAAGTCCTGAACGCTGCAGCCAACAATGTCACAGCTAATTACCTGCAACTCATCAACTTCATGAACCAAAGTGTATATTAGTTTCTTTTTGCTTTTTGTTCTGAAGAATTTTTGCGTTTTACTCTTCTACAACTGTTTCTTGACAACAGCTTTCCTCAACCTCTCCATACCCCTTGCCATGCATACACCAAGAACACATAATCATTAGCTATTTGTATACAATTTGAAAGAGCCAAGATAAACCCCGAAGAAGGAAATGCTGAAGACATTATAAATAATAAGTTATTTGCAAGGAGAGAAGGAAACTCCATGAATGCATTTTGGAATATGATACTGGATCAATAAATGACATGAAAAAGATGTAGATATTTATTGGAATGTTATACAGGAGATTAAAACTTACTGAAATATCTGGGGAAAAAAACCAGTGGGCTCTAAAATCTCCTTTGTAATGTTATTAGGCATTTCATTCCATTTGCAAAATGTACCTTTCTGTGTATTAACACTGAATTTTTATGCTGAAATTTCCATTAGCCTTTGTTATTTTCTATTTCCTTTGTCTCAGCATCATTAACTCATGTATCTCCAGGTAACAACACATGTAAATAGCAAGTGCTCGTGGTATCCTAGTTATCACAGGAGAAACACCTTCTGAAATTCTTCTATCTTTGAGTTAATTTATGTTCCTCAGTAAATCATAAATGAATCGTATACTTCCTCCCACCAGGAGTATGTTTCATTATTTTGGATTCTGTTGTTTTTTTTCACACCATACTAAACTACATAAATGGAAAATACAAGTAAAACTTCTGCTTTAGTCACCCGATGAAGAGAGAGGGGAGAACTGATAGGAAAAAGGTTCATTGAAAGGGTGGGTGGTTTGTCTTCACTAACCAGCTCTCAGTCCTAGTTACTCACTAGGGGCTAGAATTCAGTAAGTAAAGATTTAAGGTAAAAGAGTTTTTCTTTAAAAAAAAAAAAGAAAAGGCAGTCATGGAATGAACATTTTGTGTTTTGAACTATGTAAAGTGACCGGCCTGGTGACACAGGGAGGATGGTTTGGCAAACTACAAGGTCTTGAGAAGAGTGTTAGTGAATTCAGGCAGCCCAAGATTACACATAAATAAATAGAATATGTGCTTTCCTGGATTAGGGCCTAGTTAAAGAATTGTCAAGTTATTCAGGCATGTGCATTTCAGCTCAGTCTGTTTATTTTTCCACATTTCCAGTATTTCCAAATTAGCTTTCATTGTGTATCTACAATTGAAAAGATTTTAAATATATTGAAAATGCAATCCAAACCAGTCATAACTTTCTTCCCCTTTCTTTTTTTTTATTAGAGATTGGCAGTCAGAAATTCTACAAATACAGCCAAGAGAAGACACTGAAGTGGTTAAAGAAAAAGGTGCTGTATTTCTGTTTTGCTTTAAAAATTCTTTTATGTTTAAAATGAAAATGCTTATTAGCTTGTGCATATCAGCATTTGAGTGATGTGGTGTGCCTCGATTCAGAAAATGTGTCCTCTTCAAGGACAGACATCACAGTACAATTGTTGCATTTGGGAATGTGATGAGATATTAGGACATTCGTTACATTTCTCTTTCTGATGGGGCTGGCATGAAAGGGATTCATGGAGTATGAGGAGGCAGAAGAAGCAGCTGCAATTCAGCTTTTCGCTGTGTTCTGTAGGCTTTGCATAAGGTGGGGGCCTTGTCTTTAGCTTTGTTCACTTCACAGGTGGGTTACAGGAGAGCTTTCACTATTGCAACTTTTAAAACTGCCATGCTTTAAAGCGGGACAGAAATGCCTTGATTTTGTGCTACAAATGGGTTTCCTGGTATGGTTGTTGCTTTCCTGATCCAGTAACACTGTTAAAGAGGTCTGTATGGTATGCAGAAAATAAACTAGTGTTACAGCTAAGCTTGGTGTTATCTGTATTTTGCCATAAAGAAGGCAAATCTCCTTTTACCCATGCACATGTACCCCTACTATGATGCTATTTAATGGAAAAAGTTTGTATGCATCATGTGATACAAGGAACCCTTGTCATTTATGTTAATCAACGCAAGCACAGAATCTGGTCTGTTTTCTGCGATGGTAAGGCATGGGAATATCTATTTTGCAATGAATACCTGAATGTTTGCATTTGAACAGGTACCTGTTCGTGTTGTTGAAAATCTCTTTCTCTGCTGATCTATAGATCCGGTATAGCCATGCCCTGTAACGTACTTAATCTTTGATTTTCATCAGGACTGCCTTTACAATCCAATTGAACTCTGAGCATTCCGTATACTCTGAACAGGTGTATTTCTCACTTGTAAAATAATGTCTGTTGCACCTGAGTAGCCCAGCTTATCTTAGGGTGTTGCAGAACTGGTGCTGTGTTGCCAAGGCAACATGTTCAAAGGCATACTCATTTCTTTGACTTTTTGAGCTCATATGCTAGTCATTACAATTGTATATTAAATTTCACCACAGTCCATAACTTCAGTGTTTTATGTGCTTGAAACAAAATTACAAGAGCTTTGTCACTGCATTAACATGTGCATAACAACACTGATATAGCCATTTCATTCTGTGGTTTCCTGTAGGTCACTCAAACAGTGAAAGCACTTAAGAACAACAATATATCTGTAGGTGAAAGGGTATGCGCACCTACATTTGTCAGTGACAAACAGATTACAGATACTGATGAAGGTAAGAAAACTAAACATTGTAATTAATTCCATTTTTGTAAAATCACATATGTGGAAGTAAAACACATGATTAGAATCTAAAACGTATTGAAATTGACCTTTGGAGTAAATTTATTCCTTGTACAGAAAATTCCATATATGTTGTGACTGTGTGCCTAGACATTTCTGAGCTCTTCGGTATCTTCATCAGGTGACATTGTAATTAACAGTAGGTCTCAGCTGGGATTCTTTTAGCTTCTCCTTAGTTCAAGAAGACAGTGAAATATGTGCTGAAGAGCTTTGCTGAACTGAGACTGTCTGGAACAATAGAACTTGTGTTCATAATATGTATTAGTATCCACCCAGTAAGTGCCTCTGTATAAGAACAGGCTTCTTTTTTGTTATGTTTATTAGCATGCATATGCCTTTTACAGAATTCTCCAGAAAGGGAAAAGATCTTAGGAAGTCAGTCATAGAGTAAAAGCTCCTGGTCCAAATATTACTTTCTGTGATGTGTGTATAGAACACACAAGCATATGCTTATTAAGGGAAAAAAAATTTAAAACATGGGCATTAAATTGCCCTGAAATTGACAGGCCTGGTACCTAAAAGTCTGGAGGAATCCTTTTTGCTTCTGGTCACCTTTTCCATAGGGAGGGCGACATCATGAATGTTACTAGGATATAAAGTTGTGTAGAGAAACCTGAGAACAGACTCAGAATAAATACTTTGGGTGTTAATGAAAATTAAGAAAAGTTTAGAACAAGATGAACCAAAGGAAATTGTTTCTTATTTCAAAGACATTCGGAAGTCTGCATGCTGCTGAAAAATAAGGAGAAACAACGCAACTTGCTGATGATGTGGAAAACGAGTTACCAAGTAATGATATCAAAGGAAACAACATAAATGAGATTTAAGAGGCAACTAGACAGTTTTATAGAACAGAGATTGTAATATATGGTTTTCAAAAAGAGGCAAAGCTGCAAAGCTTGTAATTGACTTTAACTTTGCAGTAGCTTTTCATGCTTTTCCCCACCTCCATCTTTTTAAAGAAAGGGAAACTGTCCCAACAGCAACCATCTTGACTGTACTTAAATACTTTGTCTCCAAAATTTGTAATTGAATAGCTCATCTGCAGTGGGTTTTTTCCCACCTTCCTCCTTACTTAAGACTAATGAGAACATATTAGTCTTTTTAAAAGCGTTTTTTAATTTTAAAAGAACAACATTGAAATAGGGAATACTGGGGTTTAAAAGTAGGTATGTTTTTGAGGCAGTCCTTCTGTATGTAGCGAGGTGAATGACAGGAAATCAAATGGACCATACTCAACACTTATTAAAAATAAGACTAATTTTCCTGTCTGATCCTTTCACTGCCATGACAGTGCAATTTATTTCTATAGAGAGTTGCTTTCATAGAGGTATAATGACATTTCAGTACCTTATAAATAGATGAGTATATGTAGTTTGCATCTACAGATGTTGTAGGGCAAAAATCTGGGAGGATACAATGAGTGCAAATGGAGAAGAAGGGGAAGTTTAACATGTGATACCTGAATATTTCGTTCAGAACATAAAGAAGGGAGGTGCACAAGCATTACTGATGTTTGACAGGAGGTTAATAACACAGCAAGGCCAAGGTGAGAACAAAGACTACCTAGAAGGGAAACAGTGGTATTTTAAAATTGGTAAAAAAGTCACTGAAGATAACTTCAAGACAGAAATGCAAAGAGAATGGATTTTGTACAAAGTAATAGCAGTTGACTTGGACTCACCATTCAGTGTCATAATGCAGAGTGAAATGATGGGACTATTTTTCTTAAGCAATAAGTCGGACTAAAATGAAATTTCCTTGGATTGGAATTATTTCTTGTTCTCTTATGACCCTAAAGTGGGCTTAGGGAGAAACAAAGCCTTGATGAATACAGGCAGTGGAGGAAGGAGAAGTGCAGATAGGAGATAGTGTACTAAGAATTTGATGTCAGTGTAGTTGAAATGCATGTGCTGGTGTCAGTTTGTTAATGCTTTCTACCTCAATGCCAGTTTGCAGTAGGCTTTTTAGATTAAAAAAAAAGAAAGGGAGACCATCTCTGGCACGAAAAACTAGATTTTTGCCACCCTGAGGCTAGTTTGCCATATGCTTCTGAACTCTCTTCAGTGTCTAAGTATATGAACAGGTAGACCTGACCTGTTGTAAGTGGAATTCAGAGGTGAGATTTTAGCTTAATATATATCCATGTGGCAAATACTTCCTGTGCATGGGTGTAGTTACTCCCTTGCAGCCCCAACAAGTTTAAAAGATCCAGCATGAGCAGTAAGTGCTTGTGTAGAACGTGACCGGAAAAGATCTGGTTTAGTACTTTGTGTTATAAAGTGGTCACTTCTTTTTCCCAATCTCTCAGAAAAAAAATCTGTAGCAGGAGTACCCTGTACTGAAAACAGCTTCTAGTAGTTCATATTTCCACAGATAATTATCCCGTTTTGCCAGTGATGTTTAGATAGGCCTTGGCATTTTCCATAAAGTATTAAAATTAAGTACAAGACTTTGAAATAGATTCATTGTCTCATCTAATTGTTTTCAGTTGAAGCCAGAAAATGTACTTTAGTACTGAAGCCCTTGCCAAATAATTGTAAGATCCAGATGCTTTAAAATTAATGATTGCGTGTTCTGTTGAGTCAGCTTTTTACTTTTGCAGGTTTTAAAAATTTAATTTCTTTGGAAAAATACATGATATCTAGTATTCTCAGAAAGTGAACAGCTTTTGTAAAGTACATACAGCAGATATTAATAACATGTGCTGACAAAGTGAGCGTAATAAGTCTTTACTTTTTAAATAAACCTAAAAGTGTCATTTAACATAAACTACTCAACACAGAGAGCCATCACAGTGTATCCATTAGAAGTCTTTTACTATTAATTGAAGTGTATGATTTATGGTAGTGCATGGAATATGGCTAAGGCACCGTGTCTAAATAATGTGAATATTCTTTTTCTTCTCCTTCCACCTCCCTGCTATGTTTCTGAAGACTACGTACGGTATGCCCATGGATTAATATCGGACTATATTCCTGAAGATCTGAGCAAAGAGCTGTTAAAATACTTAGGGTAAGCATTGTTCTGGCTAGCTGCTGATTTTATATGGCATACGTTGTTTTGGCCATTTCTGTTGAATACTGAGATTTGTTCATCAAGGGCGCAACAAACGAGACAATGAAGATTATATTTGCTACGCTTTAAGTGTGGGATTTTTTCAAATGTCGATTATGCCTTTCTGTTGTTCCTATGATGTAAGGAGATGGGCTGGAGAAGAGATGAAATATATAAATCTGATATGTCTGTTATCACAGTAGCATCGTGAAACATTGAGCTATGTATCCCATTTTAAAACAAAGCGAGGAAGGAAATGCAAAGAGTTAAAGCAATTTGTCCTGAATTGTCAAGCATGAGCAGCAGAGTCAGGAGTAGAATCCTCATCCCCAGCCCTCTTTCCTACTCACTCAGCGCTGCTAGGGTTTAATTTCACATATCGAACCTGTGTTTGTTAATTTACATTTAAATCTGGAAGATGAGCCAGCATCTTCATCCTGGTGTTCCCTGCCAGCAGCAGACTTTGCCCCTCAGTTCAGTTCTGTTCAAAGGTTCTGGTGGCTTGTGGAAAAATGTATGATTTGCAACTTGAAGTTCCAGATCTAAGAACTTCTAAAAGCTCATGTTTCTGTGTGGTGCCTGGCTCTGTTTTAGTTATCTAAGTCAGAAATACAGAGTCCGTGAGTTGCTTTTCTTTTGCAAATGCATGCCATGTGTGAGCAGCTGATAACCAATGCAGTCTTTTGGGGGAAGGTATTATAAGCTGTAGGTTGTGCTATACAGCTGTCTTAATTTATAACTTAAAATCTTTTGTCCTGCAGTCTCCCAGAACTTAAAAACCCAGCACAAGAACCACCACTGAAGGTAGGAGAATGTTAAGATGTTGACAGATAAATTGGGTTGTAAGTTAATTTCTCTGAATTATTAAAACTAGGCTAGGCCAAACAGTAGGTACAATACAATAAGTAAGTTGGCCTTGTAAAAAGCCAGTGTGAAATAATACAAGAAATTTACCAGGTACTTTGTATTTTTTAATAAGGAATATTTTGGTTGATATTCCTATTTAAAAAGGTGGAGGGAAGAGACATTTTATGATTTCGTTCAGCAGTCTTTTCATATGTGTTTTGCTTATTTAGTTTTATTGAGGTTGATGGTACAGTATGACCTCATAGGTTTTCTTTCATATGTAATTTATGAGGACACTGAAAGGGACCTCCTGGGTCATGGATTCCCAGACAACCATATTGGATAATCTCTCATACGATGACCATTCTTCACTGTAAGTCTCATTAGGGTTTTTTTTCCATTACTTCTCTTGGAACACTGTTCTATAACCTCGTTCCTCTGATGCTCAGAAACCTTCCTGTAAATTCCACCTTGAATTTATTCATGGCCAATTTATTCCCCTGCGCTTTTGTGCTAACATTATTATTGTTTTGACTTTTTTTTATCAAAATAGCTCTTTTCCCTCCTTACTATTAGTTCTCTCCATGTGTAAAGGGAAAGCATATATCCTTTCTGGTTTCATGTTGTGAAGCCAAACTTGGTTGTTTAAGATGGATTCTTCATTCCCTCATCATTGCGGGAACATTTCTTTACACTTATTCCAAAAGGAATTCAATTGTTTCAAAGCAGGTGACCAGAATCATATATAACTAGTCATGGCAAAATCTTTACCAGTACAATAATGATGGCATTCTTGCCTTCTTGTCTTAACTGGAAGTACTTATCTCATTACATCTTAGAATCTCATTTGCCTCTGTTGCTGTGTGATATAACAGATAGCTCACAGTCGTGCTGTGAACAGGAAAGAGACATAGGTGGGTTTGTTTTTTTCTTCCACTGTAATTTTAGTTGAGCAGCGTTCAGATTTATGAGAAAGTCATGCAATTAGCTGCTGTGTACATAGCTTTGTACTTCTGTATGTTTCATCCACTTTTAACATCTCCAGTGTTAAAGGTTCTCTGGCTTTTTCTTCACAGTGTTAAAAGCTCTTTAGGTATTTGTAATGGTACTCACTGGTGTACATTCAGCAAATGTTAGCATGCTGTTATCTTTAATTAACAATTAATGAACATTTGGAATAGATATCTTCATAGCACTCCACTAGTGGTCTCCATCAAATCCAATGATAGCCCTTTCTGTATTATTTGCCTTTGTTTCCTTTTTAATCAGTTTCTTGCCTACCTTAAAATTCTTATCCAATCTTTGTTTTCTATACTTCATGTTGCTTAAGTGGCACCGTATCAAGTCCTCTGACAATCCTTCACATTTTCTGTCATACAAAATGTGTTATCTTTGAGAAAAAAAAGATAGGTAGGCATTACCTATGTACAGTTTTCATTTACTCTGAATCTTTAATTATTCTTCCTTCTTTCACTTTTTCTCCTCCCTCCATTCTACGAAGGCCTGCTATTGTATTTCCTCATCCTTACATATAGATGGGCTATTTTGCAGCAGTAAACAGAACAATTGCTAGGTTTTGTGTCTGGACTTGTGATTTCTGAGGTAGTTTCCTGAGAATGTCAGCACGCAGAGTTTTCCTTCTGTCTTGAGTAGAGTGATATCATCGTTTCTGTCCCTGTGTTTAACCTCTTCATCTTTATTGAAAGCAATTTACTGAAGCAAAGGATTTATTCCATTTTGGGGCTACACCTAGATTAGCTTTAATATGTATCCAATCCTTACTGTATAGCAGCTTCACTATTTCTTTTTTGATTCCCGTTTTGCCTCTCTGGCTAAACCACCTTCTACTATTTGTTTTAATTTCCTTTCCAAGGTCTAACTCAGCTTGACTTTTTGGCAGTTCTCACTTTATCCCAGTATTACCTGACCCCTAAAACAAATCTTTTCTTTTTTGGCAGTCTTCTTTTCCCTGTTCATTGTAGGATTCTGTGTACTCCCACTTGGGGGGGCGGGGGGAATATGTGTACATCTGTGTGAGCAAAGAGAATTATTCATATAGTATGTTCTGAAAAGCTCTTTCCTTAAAGATTTTTCACTTGTTTGAAGTAAAAGACCCTGAATCACTTCTTCCATCTTTTTCTTTTATATTGCAAGTGTCCTCCTCACACATCAAATCCCTTGGCGTTGGCTTAGAAAAGTAAGGCATATGGTTTGCAAAGTTGGCTCCTCTAGAGTCAAGAACCCCACTTCTGATTATCCTCTCCATTTAATTTAAACTGAGACAGCCTATGTCTACTGAAACTAGGTTACTTGCTACACCAACCTTAACTGCAATGTCCTTGCTACTTACCGACACAAAGTCTAAAATAACCTCATTTCTCTGCTAAGCAGTATGTCAGCTGGCGCATGCAGGAATCATTGGGCCCTACTGTTATTAATAGCATTTGTTCTCCAATGTATATCTATGAATATAAGTTATTTCCATGTGGTTGGACAGTTGTTCTGGCTGCACAGTTACTTGGCCCTTTGATTCAGTGAAGAATTATCTTCATGTGTTGGAAGAAATATTAAACACGCATCAAGAGCCAACTGATATTCATTAGCCATATAAGCATGTTGCAACAACTATATTAACCTACATGTGATGTACATTACATATTATGTATGAATAGCTTTTATACCATTGGGGTAGTTCTGAGAATCTATTTTTAGAAATAGTTTTGTTTCAGCAGTTTGGCTGCAGAGGAAATGAGGCTTAGAACTGTTCGGTTGTTGGGCAGTGAAATCTTGCTGAAGATCTGATTAATTTCCAGATCACTGACCAGGGTGTGTGTGATGCTTCTGTGTTGAAGTCTTTGCAGCTTCAGAGATTAAAACACTCCTTTATTTCACAGCCTCAGAGGAGCAAGGCAAACTTCTATACTAGAACCTGTAGTCTTCTTCAGATAATTTTTATTCAGTTGCATTGATATTTCTCATCATGAGAGCAAGGTGTATTGACAGACATAGTGTAGAATTATTGCAAGTGAAGAATGATCTAGCATGTAATTCCTATCATGGTAAAGTAATTGCATGTTTAGAACTTGTGTTAAAATAAGTTCTGAAGGGAGGAGAGATTAGAAACTTCAATGGTTTACAGAAAAGCTGCAAAAGTTTCTCTCTCCTGTAGTACAAGAGAAAACTGGGTACAGTCTGGACTGTGATTTAATGATTAAATCAAAATTACATGTTCTCTGTATTAATTGCAAACCATTGATCTTGTATTGTAATCGTCATGCTGTCCAGTTTGTCAGCACAGGGTGTCTGGGCATTGGCAGATGATGACAAACATCTACAAAGAATATGTAGACTCCGCTACAATTAAACAGCAAATATTTCGCTGAAATGCAGACGCTTTGTTGTAAGTTTTAAAAACTTGTTTATCAGATTCCAAAAAGAGGAGAGTAATAACTATTCATTAGATTGTCATTTGAAAATGTAATCACAGCGCAGTAAACAGCCTCCTAGACAGTCTGATCCAGATCCCATTGAAATCAAAAGAAAAGGCTGCTGTTGGATCTGGTTCTAAGAGCTGAGAAATCTAAGCTGCAGACCTGGCTTCTGTGCCAAAGAGAGAGAGGGAGGGTAAGTGAGAGAGATTGCAAGCACCATAAACAAAATGAATAAAACAGGATCGTAAAATGGATGGTACCATCCAAGTTGCTTGCAAAATCACTCTTCTTGGCACAAAACTAGGAAGGCCGCAGTTTAGATTTCACAGGATATTAAGGACAGAGTAGTAATATCAGATATATAATAATAATAAAAATACAGTGTAGTAAAATACTATATACTATTTTTTCCCCCCTTGGAAACATACCAGGAAATTTTCACCTTTAAACTAAACACACGCTCGCAGTTTATGGAAAGAAATATTCATTCTTACAGCTTGATCATGCAAAATGCCGAGAACTGTTCACTTTCATTATTTCTGAAGTTAGAAGGCACCCAGCTCATGCAGAGTCAAGCTTCTTAATATTCTGTTGGATTCAAGTGTTGAACCAGTCAGCAGAACTATGTCAGTGTTCGCTGTTGCCAAACTGCAGAAACTAATTACTTCTAAAGGTTGTGCACAAAGAGATAATAGACTAGGTGATGATCCGCTTGTGTTGGCAGACAGCAATGACACTGGAGTTGCTGAACAGTTCCATGAGACCGTGGAGACCAGAGTCTATGTTCCCTGCTGGTTAGGCACTAGCTTCCAACAGCTGCTCTGTAAAGGTTCTCTGGACTCTGACAACAAAGTCACAATCATGGAAGTTAAAAACAGGATTCAAGTGATTTCTACAAGTTATTCTTCAGAAAGCTAGGAAGAAGAAAATGCTTCCTGGGTCACTGAATGATCCCTTTTGAATATTTTAGAGATGGTATATATTCATGTGTAAAGAAGACAAAAAAAAAGAGAAATCTTCCACTGTTACTGCAGATTCTTGAGTTATTGCCAGTCCTATTTTGGTGTTATGGTTACATTATAAAGCCAAAGCTTTAAACTTCCATGTGCGTACATCATAAAAGTGCTTGACAGAGCAACTTCCTCACTCTAACATTTCAGAAAAGGAAGTTATCAGATGTCCCAGTGGAAGCAGAAGAAGACTATACTAAGTTTAACAGCAATGATCTGAAATCCAAAAAGGTAAGCAATCCTTGCATTCATGCATGTTTTGCTAAAACATAGATTAATATCCAACATTAGCACAGAATGCCTATTTTTCTCCTCCAAAATACATTACAAACTGGCAGATATCTGTAGTTATATCTCCTTGAACTTTTTGTTCAGGTTTAATTTGACTTTGATAGTCTTAATATCCCATTCTGAACTCTTCTATACTGTTATTGTTTGACTCTTTTATCAGTGAACGTTTCAGTAAACTTCACAGACTTTGACACATGTGAAGGTGCTCAGCTGATGGTTGTAAAGGTCTTTGAGATCTGTAGGTTAGAAATCCTATGACTTAGTGATAGCGACTGTTAAATTGCAGCTGTTTGAAAAATAAACCAAGATGGCAGCATTCACTTAAATTCCAATGGATGCTAAGATAGGCTGTGTTTTTACCTAGAAATACTGCTTGCGTACTTACTTATGTCAACTTAATGAAGTTAAATCAACACAGAGCTTGCCGATTGCCAGCTCCAATGCAAGTTTGGAGGCCAGTTCAAGTCTGAGTCCAGTGATGCCTGCCACTGTACTATTCCTAGGAGGGCAACAGACATGTGAAAAGAAATATATTCTGTCTGTGTGTGCCAAAGTTTTGAGGCTTACACTGGCTTATTTCTCTGAACATTGAAAGAAAATGAATCCTTCTCCAGTCCATCGGGAACCAAAAAGGCCCTCTGTGCTGGTCTTGTGACCTTCAGACTGATGCTGACTACTCTTTATCCCTTTGCAAAGAGAAGCAGCTGGTGACAGATGCATTTGTTCCTCCCTCCAAACCCTGTGATTTTTTTTGTATTCAGGGCACATGCTACTTTTGCAGTAAGAAGAAGATTGCCTACTAAGTGAAGCCGATAGTTCAAAATATGCATGTTTTCTCCCTCTCCCCTTCACTTATCTATAGTTTTTGAACTGAGCATAAAGATAGAAATAGACTGAGGAAAGATAATTAATTTTAGTGTTAAATGTGATTTAATTCTGAAATAATGAAGCACATTGATGAGAGAATCTGGGAAAGAAAAGATAATTCTTGGACTCTGTACAGTGTACTGCTCTTTTTGAAATACTTTGGCAGTGGTTTTGTTTGTATAGTAACACAAATGATCATGTTGGTGTTACATATCTCCATCCTATCCGTAAGTTTCTATTTGATCCCAAGTATTATAATTGTGAAGTCCTGCAGACTGAGGAGTATCCTAAAGTTTTCTTAATAGGGAAAACAGCTAGAGATTTAAAGCATAACATTTTAAAATGTAAGAAAGAAAAGAGGTCAACTCTATAAAATGTGGCTCATAAAATGTGTTTTAGGTGTAAAAGTCTGGGAAGTTGTCCCAGTGGCCTCGAAGTGCTTTGCAAATGTTAGTTGCCTTCTTCATTCTTAGTTCTTCCATTCCTTTATTTCTCTGTGCATAGAGAATCTGATAATAAATCAGTGTGAATTATTCATCATCTATAATGCAAGGCTGTAATTCAACCTGCTGACAGCGTAATCGTGAGATCGAGTCAGAGGGTACAGTATGCATCATTATTGCATGCATTATTCCTCTTAATGTATGCTCAGGGATTATCCCAAAGTAAACATTCGAGTTGGGATACCTCATTCTGCAAAAGGGAAAGATGGTTCACCTCCTTGTCCTTGTAATTGATTCTCTGTCTTTGTCTGAGGTTAAGTAATTCATGACGAGTATTTTTCTGTTTGAATAATCTCAAATTTGATTAGTAAGGTTTTTCTCCTACAATTTAAATGCTGCATAACATTATCTTTACTGCTGTATACTAAAGTAATTCAGCTTCTGGCTTGATTTGCGTATGTAGGAGTTTGTAGCATATACTCCCCTGCTATGGAGATGATGCTTAACTTTTTCTGTTTATCGTTTCACTAACAGGCAAACAGCAAGATGTCTGCAGCACAGAAGGCTCTGGCCAAAGTTGATAAGACTGGAATGAAATCCATTTCTACTTTCTTCAGCTCCAAACCTAAAGCAACAAAATAAAGACTTGTTCTTGGAAGTATTTTATACAGTGATTGTTTTTATGTTCAGCTAAAGATGCCTCCTGGGATTTTTGTTAGTATAGGGTGTGCAGGGCATGTCTGTGTACATGGTGGAGTGCAAGGAAGAGATCTGTAAGCTAGTGTGTCACAGAGCTGTTATGCCTTAATGGGGCCAGGCATTACCATGCAGATATTCCAGCCTGGATCAGGAAAACAGCATAGCTGCATTAGCATGGTCCCGTGAGCTCAGAATGAAGGTTTAACACAGTATCATAATGTACTGCTGTCTGTTCTAGAGCAAGCTCAGTCAAGGCCACCACAGATTTTTCACCATTGCACTCCTTTCTGGGCTGGAAATATGCTCTCTTTTGATGAGTGCTTAAGGAGATTTTTTTTTTCGTAAAGATGATTTTTTTTTTTTTGAGACTTTCTGGGAATTTAACCCCAGTATAACACCAGAGTAGGATGGCATTACTAGATTTTTATGTTGACCCGAATCTAACTGCTGATGTAAGCATTGCCATTGGTGGCAGTTTATCAAGGCAAACATAGTGTCTGTATTGAGATTTCAGTTGTTTTGAATATTCTAGAAACAAATTGCAGTAAATGTCATTGTGCATGTAATACAATAAAGTACTTTGTCTAACAAATCTGTGCTTGTATTTGGTGTATATTTCAAGAGATAGATTAGGCTACAGGACATTTCTTAAGGGGTTTTGGTATCTTCCTGTGTATAAATTTTAATCCTTAAAGAATTATAACGTCACTTTGGGCTTACATGGTCAATCTCTTAACACATAGCAATATAGGGCTATTTTTATGTACAATTCCAAGGTCAATAGGTACGTACAAAAATAATTGGGGACAGATTTATTTAAAGACAAAACTGGGGCTTTTAAAGAAGCCTTGGAGCTGGATATGGAATTAAAAAGCTTAAGTATGAGTGTCTTGGATAAGGTGTATTTTATGAAGTTTTGCACAAGGTAGGAGGACTCTTCCTTAAAACACTCTTGGGTATGTTCTTTCCTCATTGCAAATTATTCCTGTATATTCAAAGGAACAGCTATGTGCTATGTTGCAACTTCCCTGACAAAAAGTGGTGGAGTCACTGGGATCGTTAGTATAGCTTTTGACAGTTCCACGTAACACCAACTCAGAGTTTCATCCACCAGTTGTTGTACCTGAGCCATTGCTGTGGATCAACTACAGTGTGTGTTTTAGAAAGGCAGTTTTAAAATATGTCATTCTTTGCTGCTTCAGCTCAGTAGAGAATCTGCCTGTATTCCTTTATAATGAGGAGTTTCAGAGAATCTAGGAGTTTCTTGGGTTTTAGTAACTATGCCATTTTCTGCTTCAGACTTGCTGCTGTTTACAATCCATGGATCACAATGGTATCTGTTAGGTTAAAGAGCTCTGTGGTATTCTCTTCCAACCAGAATTGAATGAGAAGACTTGCTGCACATCATGTCCAATTTTGCAATTCCCGTTGGCGTTTGTATGCCTTTCAAACCAGTGTTTTTTTCAGTTTTGGGCATAGTTTGTAAGTGGCAAAGTCAGTATGGTTGGAATTCCAGACAGAGGAGAATATTTGTAAATCTATGTAGTTATTACCTCTGATTACAGGGATTTTTTTAACAAATGTGGATAACCTTCCGGTACCATAGAGTTTATAAGCCTGATTCTAAAAATGTTTGTCTGAAGTGGATTATCAGGAGTCAAAATGAAAATTTAGTTTCTTAGAAAAAACTGCTTTTTAGGCATTCTAAGGAATCACTACTGTAAATGTGCCTTATCTCTGAAAATCAATCCCTAAGTACTAGTGTTTGAACATAGATTGAGAAGTGTGTGATTCAGATGAAGAGATTTTATTGATTTTTCAGTTAGAATCATTAACTCAAACCATTTGGTGCTTTAATAAAATTCCAATAATGAATGTCAACTATGTGAAACAATATGAGGTGGTGAGGAGCAGTAGGGGACTCAAAAAAAAAAAAACCCTTGAGGAATTGCTGTGTGAAGCAATAGAGAAGTTCCGGTTGTAACACACTGCCTTGTTGAGCTCTCTTTAGCAGAATTTCACCAGCCCTATCAGTAAAGTTCCTTTTTCTGAAATTGACCATTCGACAAGTTTAAAAATTAATAGTAGGTGTCAATGTATGTGACAATTTATATATGCACCACCTTTAGAATTGCCATCTTGCTTTTTTCCTTCCTTACTTGTCTAGGCTGTAAGTGGAGATCAGACCTGTAGCAGCCCATTGCTTTTTCCAGTGGGTCCTTGCTATGATTGGAAAGAGCATTTGGTGAGCCCAGAATAGGTGGTTGCGGTCATGAACTGAAAGGGTTAGATTCTGGAAAACTGCTGGTCTAGGCTGAATGTTTATTTGACATTTGAAGAACTGCCGTCCCCCCTCCTCACTGCTTCCCCCCGCAAAGTCATATCAATAGGAGAAGGGATGCACCAGTGACAGCTGTTGAAAACCATCACTCAAAGTGCAGGGTAATGTTGTGAGGAAAAAAAAAAGACTAAGAATAGGCACATGCTGTCATAGTAATGGAGAACTTTTGCACAGTAAGCAACTTCTTGGGGATTTTTTTGGTAAATGAGAAGAAAGGAATTGTGTATGAATGGAAAACCAACTGCAGGCAGTAAAAGATGTTGAGAAGGCAGAGAAGCACGGAGTGGGTGTTTGAGTGCAAAACCAAGAGCAGTACGGAATTGCATTGGAAACAGGAGCTATGAGATAGGACAGATACATGGTAGAAGCTCTTATGAGTATTTAAATCTGGTAGCTTTAGGGGTTTGCTTTTTAATAGTTCAAAAGTTTTGAAAATAAATTACAGAAATGCATCTTTTCATTGACTAAACAGTTCAAAAACCTTTCTTCTAAGAAAAAGTATGATTCTCTGGTCAGAATTTAGGACAGAAGGAGGACATTTCTGATAGAGATGGGGGACCTTTGTGCTGACTTCTGATCTGGGTTACCTTTTCTTTGTTTCTCTTTTCCTTTACGTGACTTTCACATCCACTGCTGCACTCCACGTCTAAGTCTAGAGTTCTTCCTCTGTGCATAGATGCATTGTGCTCTAGTGCGTCACATCTCGACTTCAGCTGTCAGCTATGCCATAACTTACAACAGTGATTTTATTAGCGACTGTACTTTTGGTTGAGCAGGAATTTGTGCATGACAAAAAAAATAGCCATTTCCAAAAGCCATTAGAGCTTTCACGTGAAAACAAAAACTTTTCCCTTTAGGTCAGAATGAAATACATTTTAGTAACTTTGAAATTTCCTCAACATGTAGCTGTAAGCAGTTATGAAGAGCATGTGGTGCCAAATACATAAAACGATATTTCCTACCACAATGAGGATTTAAATATAGTTACTATGCCTGGCCAGCAGTAGCAGTAGGTCGTTATGAAGTGCTACTTTGCTATTTCTTTGTTGGTTGGCTTAGTGTGAAGCAATATGCCAGCATCATTACAGAAATGTGGTCAGTCTTTATTTGGCTTTGGCATTCACAGGCCATCTTTACATGTTGATGTAAATACCTGATGAGTTGTGATGCTTTTATAGTTTTTTTGGGGATTAAGCAGCTCTTATATTCCCACTTTTTTAGACTTCATATTGCAAATGAGTTGACATCAGTGGACATGGAAAACTTCATATGGAAATACCAGTACTGGCTTAGGGACACGTAAGGGTTGGACTTGCACATCATTTTCAGTCTTAAACAATAAACTTAGTTCTATTTGTAGAAGTGACAATTGGTGATTTGAATATTTTCATTGGAAAAGGTGGCATAGTTGGCAGAGTTTGCATTCAGATGTGAAATCTGAAAGTTAGTGATGCTTGTTTTTAGGTGTTTTCAGTTGTGTTTGACGATGTTTTTTAGAGGGAAACTAAATGCATGGATGCTTATTCAAATAATGCTTATGACTAGGGTTTTCTCTTTCCTTTTCAGGTGCCTACACAAAGACGTGCAAAGAAGAAGTGAAAGGAGCATAAGGAGACTCGCTAATATCATTTTAACTTGCCATAATCTCAAAGCAGCTTTTAAAGGCTTTTTTTACACACTTTCTGAAAATAAATGCTTGGAGTTAGACATGCCCTGTTCCAAGAAAAAAAAACAAATCTCAGCAGATTAACGTTGTTAAATATGCAGTGTGTTAAACATACACTGTTCCAATTTTATAGGTTATACCCTATTGGTCTATCGGGCCCTTCCAGGAAAGCACTTATGAGCATGCCTAATGTTAAGCACATGAACAGTGATCTTAAAGTCAGCAGTGCTGTTCGTGTGGATAAGTGCTTTGCTGGATGAGAGCCTAAAGTCCTGTTAGGTGCTGAGCATCCTGATCCATATCCAGCAAAGCACTTACATCCACGCTTATCTTGAAGTGGAAGAGCCATTCTAACTAATATTTGTGCTTTAGTGTTTACCGTAAAATCTCTCGTGGCACAATGACTCACATGCTTAAAATTAAGCACCTGCCTAAGTGTTTTGCAAGGTCAGACCAGCAACATCCTTGAGAGTTCTTAAATGATCACTTGATTTTGTGTGAGTTTTCTTTTTTGTACTTTTTTTTTTAACAGTATGTGATTTTAGTGGCCATAAGTACAAGATTTAGAAGCTGCATAGCAAAATATTGTATGCAATTTTCTCCTTTCTTTTTCAAAATCTAGTCAAATTCATCAAAGTGGCCATTTTGGACTGCAAGTCCAACGTTCAGACTTAGAAACATCCAAAATTAAAAATAAGTTAATTCTATTATTTTAGTACATACACTTTTTTTTAAAAATTAACTCAGTGAATTTGATTTACATCATTTTGTCCGACTGACCTTTTATACAGAAGATGTCATCGTGTGGACAGTCTTACTCTTGAAATGCTAAATCTTGAGGTAGAATGTATGTTCATAAGAGCAGATGGAGAAGTTTTATTTTGATTTTACTTTTTTTTTCTAAGGCATTGAAGCCTTAGGAACATGTATAAGGTAAGGTGTACATTTTGTGTTAAGGATTAAACCAAAACCTATGTAATCCTTCAGGTAAAAAAAAAATTAAGTGGTCTGTGTCAGATGCAGTCCGATGTTTTTAACTTGATAACCTGTTTATCAAACTACCACTAGTATAACTCTTTGCTGCGGAAGTTTTTAAAAGTAATAAAGTAATTAAGAATGTGTACTACTGTAAATTTTAACTATGATCCCAGTTCACAGGCACCTAGAGCAAATAGCCAAAATATTCTCTAAAGCTTGACTATCTTTGGAGCATTCTAGGTAAGAATTAAAAACAATATATTGCTTCGACTCTGTCAAATTCTGTCTAACTTCAAGTCAAACAAGAGCTCAAGAAGAGATTGTTAGGGTGTTGCCGAAAGTTAATTCCAAGACAAAGATGCAATAGTTTATTCAACTTTCTTTTCAACTGATTCTGATCAGCTTGGTTTCAGAATATGAAAAACCTGAACTGCTAATCATTTAGAAGCTATGGATGAACGCAAATATAGTCTGAATGTTTACTTTAGAAATCTGCACTGAATTCTTATTGTTACTTTTATGTTTGTCTGATTAAGCAATGTGTACTGTCCCTTTTCTAGGAAAAAATATTTATTTTAACATAGTTTTCCAGGCAGTACTGCAAGAATATTAAATGGGTCCAACATAAAATTTCTATTTTTCTAGCTTGTATTAAAAAAAAACCCTTGATGTATGAATAAGATTATATATTTGTAAGATTCTATTTTTAATTCATATGCCACAAAAAATAAATACCTTCAAAATAATTGGTTGATTATTACTTCATTAATGTCACAGAGAAATAGAAAGAAAAATGCAGTGCAGTCAGACTGCTGATACTGCTGGACTCCACAAGGTAGTCAGTAATCCTTAGGTTGAGTTGAATGAATAATGAATCCTTAGATAGATACAAACCTAAAAAAAAGTTCATTAATACAGGTTCAGTGGAGCAATTAGGCTAATTCTTGAGGACCTTACTGTACAGTTGTTCCAGTGAAAAGCCATTTCTGTGTATATATAGTTGTTGGCATGGGTAATCTGGCTATTTTGATGTTCATAAACATGGTGGTGGATCTCTGAACAGTGGTGGGATGAGGAGAGTTGAGGTGAAGAGAATGGTGTGATATTGATGTCATTTTTTACATATTTTGTGTTCTTCACCATCACTTAGACTTGCACAGAACTAATAGTTCTTTTCCATGGGTTTTTTTTTGTAGCAGGCAGTTAATCAAACACAACCTGTTCCTCTGCCAGAACATTATACTGATATCACTATGATGTTGTGCTCATTGCTGACATGAGGCTTTAAGGCTGTTAGGGGAATTATTGCCATTTCATTTATAAAATCCAGAGAATAAGGAGCAAAGCAAATGTGGTGGGTTTTTTATTTGGTGGCTGAGTTGGTTTATTGATGTTAATGGGAACCAAGCAAGAAAAGCAGTAAGGTTTGTACCATTTAATAAACCCATCACTCATCAGCACTTATCTGTAGAAACCATTACCAATGCTAAGGACAAAGCTCTAAGGCAGCTTCTATTTAAATATGAAATAGCATTTACACTGCTTAGCTCAATAAAGTCAATTTGCAAAGTAATGCAAAGACTAAAGAAAATGGCACATTGCTTTACGTCATCAAAGAACTGCCATAGCTCAAGTGCTTAGCTCTCTAATACCCTCTGTGTGTACAACTGTTACATCTCATAAGACCTGTCACATCGCAAATTGCCTTAATTTTTCCAGAGCTCCCCTTTAAAATGCATTTGGTACCCTGAAATAGTTGCAAAGCAAGCAATGTTATCACAGTTAAAACAATGCCCTGGTGAGGCTCATCAATTTTGAAAATGTGAAGCTAATAGAAGAAGAAAAGCTGTGCTTTAAAATCTGGCTTCTAATTTGGGGTCACGTTCGTTGTGTTCACCCTTTGTCTTTTCACTCTGACAGACTGATTCTTTTTCCAAAGATCTTTTACTAAAGATGCTAACTTGGTACAACCCCTTGACTTCAGGCCAACCAACCAAACTGTTTCAGAACAGGCACTCACATTTACAAAGACAGACAGAATCAAAGCTTTCTGCAAGCCTACAAATGAATGAAGCTGGTTGAGAATGGAACCACTTCCTCATGAATTCCCTGTACAGCTTGCATTGCTAGAGGTTCTTTATAAAAATAGCTGATTCTCTCTGATCTTGTAGTCAGTGCTACATTGGAGAAACTGAGAAGAACGGGCTACAGAGGTTGGTAGCTAGGGGTAATTGAATCTTCCTTGAAGGAAATCATTAAGGAGTTATTTCACCTCATTTTAACCGCCTGAAAGTTAGAACATTTACACAGCTCCTCTGTTACTAATAGAGAGCATCCTGAAAAGGTGATTTTTGTATTCTAGGAAGAATTGTCCACTGGAGCTGTGACTTTTTCTCAAGCACAGTGAGATAAGCCTAGACATGGTATGTGCCTGCACACAAGGTTCGTAGATGGCTCTCTTCAGTATCACTATGACTGTAATGCCTTCAAGAATTGGAGGGAGTCCTGTATTTGAGAAATCTAATTTAGCCTCCAAGCTAGACAGGATAGGTCAGGCTCTCAAGATCTCTTTAGCTTTCCATTAAATATTGTTTCTCTCTCTCTTTCCTCTCTCTCCTAATTTTACAAATACATGATAAACTTAATTTTCACCCTGTTCTGTTGGGATGGGAACCTCTCCTCTCCACCCTACAGATTATATTCTGCAGTGTTGCCATAGTTTTCTCTTACAGCCCACTAAAACAATCATTGAAATTTTGCCCTATTACTCCCTCTCTTAAAATTACCATTCTATTTTTGAGAGGGCAAAATTTGTAATAATTTTGCAGTCCTCTCTCTGATGCTTAAAGCATTCCTATCAGCCTACAAAGATGCACTAAAGAACTGGACTAAACTCTCGGTATCATCCGCAAGCAGTGAAGGTATTATAGGTAAGTTGATCTGGGCCTCCCCACCTTTCCTGGATGTGTTCTTTGTAACTGATTTTAAGGAGTTTTAGCCCCTTAATTTCCAGTTATTGTTTATCAGCTGTAACTGCCCCGTCCCTTTGGCTACGATGCTGTGACTTACTGTGTGAGGCACATTCAGCCTTTCAGTCTGAACAACTGACAGCCAGAGGGTCGTAACTGTTTAAGCTGTTAAGGCTCAACTGAAAGAATATATCCAAGTGTACTTCAGCTCTCTGTCTCTCAGCCTTCAATCTATAAACCGTGAATTATGTCTCCCTACCTCATCACAGTAAGTCATGACAGTTACTAGCTCACAAGATTACAGTTTAAATGAAAATGCATTTAAAACTGAATCCAATGAACTCAACCTGAACTTCTTTGAATTCCCGTATGCCTACCACAATCACTTTTTTGAAGACCAGAGCTAGAGAAAGACATTGATTTGCTCCAGTTTCAGGAACAGCAATATAAGTTTACCACTTGGTTCGTAACACCACGTGAGGCAGACAACCTGCTGCAGAGTAACTGGGTCCTGACAGTGCCTTCCAAATCTTGATGAAGGGAAGTTTTTCTCTAAATCCAGGTCATGAATTGTTGGTTTAGGCTGGGGTGTGTGGAATAGAAGCTTTATGGAGGGTTTAATGCTGCGATTTGTTCCCACAGACAAAAGCCTCTATGGTTTTTATGCTGCTTTGGTGTGATAGCTAGTGTTCATGGGGTGTTAGTAGGATACTTGTTCATTGAATGACAGGTTATTCGGGCAACTTGTAAGATCCCCGAAGACAAGGAGATTCCCCATGCACACTCCTCCCAGGCGGCACTGGATTTTAGCCTTTGCATGAACTTCACACCAAGCACATTTCTCTGCTCCAGCTCAAAACAGATGGAGCCATGGCAGAACCAAAGTGAGACTGAAACGAGGAAATAAGTTTGAATGTAGTGTGGAAAGAGACACGATCATCCCGCTCTGCTCAGCTTTTGTCAGGATATACCTGGAGAATTGTGTGCAGTTCTGATCCCCACAGGTCAAGAAAGACAGGGAGAGACTGGAGAGGGTTCAGATGAGGGCCATGAAGATGACTGAAGGGTTGGAGAATCTGCCTTATGAGGAAAGACTGAAGGAGTTAGGTCTTTGCTTTCTGGAGAAAAGAAGGCTGTAATGGATATGCAGCCACAGAACTGCAGTGAGTGTATTCTGTCCTTTTTTTCCTCAATCAGTTGATTAGAGGGTGCAACTCTGGCAGAGAGGAAGCCTTTAAGGAGGATTCTCTGCTGCGTTTTTTTATTTCCAGGGCGATTTGTCCCTGTGGTTCATATGTTGGGCTCAAAGAGATTGACACTTCCCTTCCACGTCTACCGCTTAGTGACCAGCAGCATGGGCCAAATGATCTCCTACAGGAATCAGAGTATTCTTTTTGCTGGAATTTTTTGGGGAAAAAAGGCTCAAGGTGGGAAACGAAGGACCAGAGGTAGGAAGGGCAGAGAGGAGAAAGAGAGCTTGGACAGCACAAGGGAGTAAAAAGGACTGTGGTTCAGCACTTTTCTATCCTTTCATTTTGCCTGGGAGTTGTGCAGTAAATTTTCTGTTTTACTTGTGCCAGTGGTATGTGAAAACCACGGCATAGCAGGCAACTACTAAAAAGCAGTAACTCATTAGAATCAACATGCTACTCCATGGTAAGAAGAAAGTGGTACTGGACCTTTTTAAGAGAAAACCACCATGGAAATGAATTTGCCAATAGCACTTAGAAGGATCAGATAGATTTTGGGTCCAGAGTTTTACAGGGCCTTTTCAGCAGTTCTTTATAGAAAGCTGTTTACTTTTACAGCATACAAAAAACTCCTACATGGCTTTGAAGACCACTGGGAGATGAGATATCTGTCCCAGAGGACTTGCAGAATAACTACAAACAGGGACATTCTGTAATGTCCTTGTACTTATGTTCATGTGTTCTGCTCTACGTATGTGTATTTTCAACTCTGCCAAAGTGTAACCACACAAACTGAGCGGAGTGGGAGTTGGGTAGCTAAATTCTGTCCTGGAGTTCGGAAGCATTGAGTTTAAATGAACAGTGTGCATTAACATACTTATGTTTATAGGTTAGCAGGGTCTAAACCGTTATGCTCACAATACCTGATCTCCATGAGTGAAAGCAAGAGTTCGAGGAGGAACACATAGCTCCAGAGTGTCAACTGCTGTTTGCACACCTGGTGTCAACAGGAATGGGGTATTTACAACCATGGGACCCACTCTGAGGACTGAGACCTGCTAGAAAGAGGTGGAATTCACCTGACAAATTGGAGCAAAAGCATCTTTGCCAATAGGCTGAGCAACCTGGTAAAGAGAGCTGAACTAGGAAGGACAGGGGAGGAAGGGATGTTGATGACACAGTTAAGTGAGGCAGCAGAGTACAACATCAGAAGCAGAGGGTGCGGTGTGTTGGATGAAAGAAAGATTTTGTAAATGATAACACAGGGCAAAGGAACACTTGTCTTAAGTGTAACTACACAGATACAATCGGTCTGGGAAACAAGGAGGAATTAGAGCTCTGCATGCAGCCACAACGCTACAACACCATTGGTGTAACAAACATGGTGGGACAGTTTGCCCAAGTGGAGAGTTATCATGTACTGATACAAGCTCAGGAAAGAGAGAGGGAAGATGAAGAAGGACTATTGTCTGTGTGAAGGGGCAGTTTGGATGTATGGAGCTCCCCTACAGGACAGCAACCTGGTTGTGAGCTTGTGGGGTGGAACCAGAAGAGAAGACAGTGAGTGAGATGTTATAGTAGGAGCATGTCACAGACAAGGCTGAGGAAGCATAGTAAGTAGGTGAAAAGTTGGACATGAGCTAACAATCTGTACTTGAAGCCCAGAAAGACAACCATATCCTGGCTTGCATCAAAACAACCGTGACCAGCAGATCAAGAGAGGTGATTCTGCCCCTTTACTCCACTCTGGTGAGACCTGACCTGGAGTACTGTGTCCAGTTCTGGAACACTCAGCACAGGAAAGATATGGACCTGTTGTTCAGAGGAGGGCCAAAAAAATGATCAGAGGGGTGGAACACCTCTCCTGTGAAGAAAGGCTGAAAGAGTTGGGGTTGTTCAGCCGGGAGAAGAGAAGGCTCTGGGGAGACTTTATTGCAAATTTTCAATATTCAAAGAGGGCTTGTAAAAAAGATGGGGACAAACTTTTTAGCGGGGTCTGTTGCAATAGGACAAGGGGTAATGGTTTTAAAATAAAATAAGTCAGATTTAGACTAGATATAAGGAAGAAACTTTTTACGATGAGTGTGGTGAAACATTGAGACGGGTTGCTCAGAGAACTGGTAGATGCTTCATCCAAGGAAACGTTCAAGGTCAGTTGGATGGGGCTCTGAGGAACCTGAAGATGTTTCTGCTCATTGCAGAGGGGTTGAACTAGATGGCCCTTACAGGTCCTTTCCAACCCAAACTGTTCTGTGATTCTAACTCTTTAAACAGTCTGAGGAAGTCTCTGAATCACAGATTCTGGTTCTCATAGGGAAGTTTAGCCTATGTAACATCGGCTGGAAGGGCAACACAGCTGGACACAAGCAGTCAAGATTTCTGGATGGTGTCAGAGATAATTCCTTTATTCGCGTAAGTGGACACCCCAACCAGGAGTGATGCATAGCTGGATCTGCTATCTCTTAACAAGGAATAACTGTTTGGGGGTGTGGTAATTGTAGCCTTAGCTATAATGATGTGAAATAGTGGAGCTGAAGATTCTAACAGGAGTGAGGAAGGACAGCGGCAGAATGCAGACCCTGTTCTTCACATGAGCAGAATTCAGCTTAGTCAGGGAACTGGTAGGTGAGATTCCTTGGGAATTGCTCTGGAGAGCAAAGGACCTCATGAAACATGGCATGTCTGTACTCCAAGCACAGGAACACATCATCCCAAAACTCAAGGAAACAGGTAGATGAGGAGACCAGCTTGGTAAAGTACATGGGAGAGCTCCAGTGGAAAAAGGGAGTATATGGGAGGTCTAAGCACAGTCAGATGGCAGACAAGGAATTTAGAGACATTTTCCAGGCATGAAGGGATGTTGTCTGGAAACATGAAGCACAACTGAAATAGAGGTTTGCAAGGAACGCAAAGGGCAAGAGGAAGGGCTTCTACTTTAGTAGTAACAAATTAAACAAGAAATATATGGCTCCGTTGCTGAATATTGACAAGAACACCTAAGGAGCTGAGGTGCTCAATGACTTCTTTTGCATCACTCTTCACCAAAATATATGTCCTAGACCTCTGTGTGCATAGAAGGGGTTCAAGGAGAACATCCAGCAGTGCAGGACTGAGTCTGGGAGTACTTGAGTGAATCTAACCTGTACATGTCGATGGGACTGACAGGCTGCACCCAAGATTGGCAAGAGTTCAGACCAACACCCTTGTTAGGTTGTTCTCTATCATTTTTGAAAGGTTGTGGAGATTGAGGGGAGTCTCTGATGACTGGAGAAAGGTAAATGTTGCACCCATCTGCAATAGAAGGCCAAAAGAGTAATCCAGGAAACTGAAGGACAGCTGGCCTCACTGTGGTCCCTGAGAAAAGCAAGGAACAACTCCTTTGGGAGCACATATCCAGGCGCACGAAGGAGAAAACCAGCACAGATTTATGAGAAGGTAAATTACACCTGACCTACTTGATGGGTTTCTATGATATAATTATTGGATTTGTGGTTGAGGCAAGAGTGCTGGATGCCATTTGCACTGATTTTAGTAAGGCTTTTGACACATTTTCCCATAGTACACTAGTACTCATGTTGGGACATTACCGTCTGGATGGGTGGACAACTAAATGGGCTGAGTAGCCAGGCTCGAAATGTCATGATTACTGGTCAGACTCTACCTGGATGCATGTGACTAGTGTAGTATCACTGGTCTATCCTACAATCTGTCCTGTTTAACAGCTTTATCAATGACCTGGATGAGATGAGGAGTGTGCTCTTGTCAATTTTGCACATGGCACCAAGTTAGTGGGATCAGGCAATATACTGAGGGCTAGAGTTGCCATCTAGAGGGACTGAGACGGGCTGAAGGAATGGCCTGACAAGAACCTTATGAAACTGAACAAGGGCAAATGCCAAGTCCTACACCTGGTTTCTCATTTGTTCATTTTACCTACCTAATCTGTGGGGCAATGATTTTTGTCTCTTGTTGAAGAAGCCATGTGATGCTAATCTACCAGTGTTGCAGCAGCACTTGTCTAGTGATCTTCAGTCTCCTCAAGGAGCTCTTTCAGGTTTCATGTGGTTTATCTTCTTCAAGGGACTGAGAATTAAATAAATGAGACAGAGGGAGAAAGGATCATGAGCGGGTTATCTTAATAAACTGGAAAGGGGGAGATTTAGACTAGACATTAGGAACAAATTCTTCACAATGAGGGTGGGGATTCTATGATACCTTCTCTGGGGGACCAAGAAAAGAGTTAAAACTAGAGCCTGCAACTAGCGTTGGTAAGAAAGTAGGCAAAACGAACAGGGAGCTGCAGAAGACAGGGACAGAAGGGTTCATGTCCTAAAGCCAATTGATTGCATTGATTTCCAGATTGAGAGTTATGGGTGGCAATAAGTACAGTTTCCCAGTGAGACTCCTTGGGCTACAGGGATAGGGTAGGATCTCCTCATGTTTAGCAGATGTGCCAACAAGTGCTTCTGCTCTGCATCTCTAGGAGCAGCAGACCCTGGACACCTGCACCCAGCTGGACTCAAACCAACAGCTGTGAGTTTTATTCCTCTCTCACAGGGGTAAAAGTGACCTGACTGACCAAACAGACTGCCATCTGAGCTGTCTGGATTCAGTTCTTGACTTGCTCCAAAACTCCACTGAGACCTGTAGTGAGATATGTACCTTTTTTTTGCTTTATGGAGGGGAGGAAGGATTGAAAGTCTACTTTTCTCCCCGTCAGTAGTTTTGTGAAGTCTTATCATGTGAGCATGTTTTTAATGTGAGCAACTTGAGGCGAGGCCCATTTCCTCAACCATGTTCATGCAGCTTTTGGCTTACCAGAATCCTGATGTTCAGTTGTCCCTCTGTAACCTCAATGATAAGAATTTTTCCTTAATGAAGACTGCAGGTTTTCCCATCTAAAATACCCATTAAACAAATAAATTCTCTCTGAACAGTGCTAAGTGCTTTTTGATCTTGTCTAGAAGTACATTTAACTGAATGCTTAGTTTTTGCTGTACACCTTGATGTAAAACACGTACTTACCAGTGAATATTTCATTGAAACATTTTAAAAATACTTCTTTTTTTTTAAGATATACTCTTCCTTGGGCCCCAAATTCCTGTTGATTTCAACTGGGCATGAGTACAGCCCTTTTCCTGTACTCACTGGCTCCTGGATTTGGACTGCAGTAGGTGTATTACACCTGGGGGAGTAGTATGAAGCTAATGACGAAGAGCAGAGGAGAGTTACACAAAAGACTGCTGAATAAAGCCTGTGACAGACCAAAAATATCTTGGGGGGGAGCGGGGGGGGGGAGGAGGGAAGGCAGGTTGTACTGCACTATGATCTAGATTGGCACTGTGTGCTGCACTACAGCAACGGAGCTGTGGGGACTGAGGGGAAGGCACTCATCCCTATTCCATGCATGACACCAACCTGCAACATGGTTTTTGCCAGAGGAAGGGTCCCACAGCTCCCTATCCCAAGGACACTGCCTGGCCAGCTCGGCTAGAGGACTGATGTTCAATGAACTGGGAATTAGCATGACTCTTTGCTTCTACAGCACTTGTCCTGGTGTCTACTTAAACCTATTTTTGAATAAATGGTGCAAATAGTAATCGCGCAGTAGCATCTGAGTTTAAATAGGCTGGAGGTGAAGATAGGTTTGAAAGCATTTATTTGTGTTTTAAAAGGCTACTTCAAATCTCCCTTTCAAGGATGTGTTAAGTAACCTCATTGTCATTTCGTTATTGCATTTTGAAGTTAAACAGCCCTGTGATCGATGAACTCGAATCACACAGTTAATTACCCCACATTCCCGCTCCTTGCTCCCTTCCCCCACCCACTTTGCTCTTGAAATACATTATAGTTCTTTGACAGTCGGCTGAGAACAATGTCTGCTTTTGTGACAGCGACATTGCCAGTGGTGTAAAAATCTACCGTCTGTCAGGTTTCCCCATGTGAAATATAATTGCTTAATTTCCATTTGAAAGTACATCCCTGACATTAGAACAACGTAGGCACACCAAGGATAACAATGATTTCCTGACACCTACAATGGGGCATAATGCGGTAATAAATATGTGTGCAAAATGAATGCTCTGCACACAGAGGGAGCAGGTCTGAATTTACAGCTGCAAACGAAGTGTTCCTCAGGAAAAAAAAAATAAAAAGAAAGAAACCCACAGATTAGCATCAGTGTGAGTCTATGTCAACCAGATGGCTTGCTATGGAAAAAGAGCTTCCCTGCTTTATTCCAGTAACCCTGGCTAGCAGGCTGAATGTCTGAGATGAGAAGAGAAAAATGATCTCATTCAGTTGGTTTTTTTCTTCCTTCTTGCATACATACAACTTCAGCTGAAGCAGAGTAAAATCTCTGAAAAGAACACAGAAATTGTCCCCTAACGGTAGCATGTGATGGACCAGTAGTGCTCATGGATGTGCAGAAAGCATAGCTAAGAACACTGCCAGCTGAGAATAGGGGAGCTCTCGGGGAACTGCCGCTGGTTTCAGTGAGGCATCTAAGCTGCACTTTGAAACGATGATGTGCTTTTGTATCTGACTTCTCCCAACATTATGTGTCCCTAAAATATTTGGAGCAGAAGTCATTTTTCCAGGCCCTAGTCCTTAGCATCCTTAGATGCTAATGTGATGCCAGTCGTGGCCAGGCATGTTGGTCCTAACCTGCCAATGGACTTGCCAAGGGAGCACATAGGCAGTTCATGTGGAGGAGGCTGCATGAGGCTACTGCCTGGTCCAGGTCACTGCACCTCAATTTAGGCATTTAACTGAATACTTTGTTAGAATCATTTTCCTCCAGAGTCACTGCAGAGAGAAACTTGTCTTTGTTTGAGTGCTGATAAAGGGTTTGGTGGTGCTTCTCTCTACAGATTGTGGGGAAAAAATCCTAGTGCAATAAGACTCGCGAACTGGCCTGAAGTTAAATGGGATGATTCCAGGCTCAGATGCCTACCTTGGGGTTGATGGTGGCTCTCCTTTGCTGGAACAGGTCCGGATATCCTCACCAGATGGCTGTCTGAATCGCATATCAATTCTCCCTGGGGACACTGCAGTTTGAGAGCTGTAACTGGCAGTTTGTAGAAGGCCAAATGTACTTCTCTTTATTAGAGTCCCAATACTGGACTTATGGCAATGGCTTGCTGCTAAAGTATCATTTTGAGAAAAATCTTGTTCAATGGTTCCTCGTTCAGGCATCTTCTTTGGACAAGTGCTTTGCACAGCAGGCAATTTGGCTTGGAGTTTCTCACTGAGAACTAAGTTGCATTTTAGCAACACTGTCATGAGAGTCATATGAGGTTGTAAAAGTAACTGGGATGATTTGATGTCTCTTATCTGCAACAAATGATGAGATGTGACTGTGCACCAAGAAACAGGAGATGAGCATTCTGCATTCTCACAGCAGAAGACGTGACACTGTTTGTCAAGACTTGCTTCAAGGCCAGGGCACAATTCACAGGGCAAGAGCTGAATAGTTATTTTTCATTTTCCTTTGTTGAAATTCTGTGCCCAATGGAAATTTCTCACAGTAAGAAGGAGGGAGGCTGTTTAACTTTGATTTGGTCTATGGTAGAATTAATGTTCGTAGAATATCCAGTCCTTGATTCTGTGCTTGTCTTTGGCAGCAAATGAATGTCTGTCATTGAGAATGTCTACAAAATTACTATTTTAATGACCTGTTTGCTTCAATTAAGGCCTGGCTATTATCTTTCCAAGAGGCAGAGGATTGGGGAGGGGGAGACTGAGCAGGAGAAAATAACTGATCACTAGGACGTGTCAGTAGAACATTTAAGGGGCCAGCTGAAACTGAGAGTGGATTTGGAAAGGCTGTGTGATGAATCTGTGACATTGCAATATTTCAATCATCACATTTCAGATTCTGGTTCATGCATCATTTGCTATGAAAGTTTTGAGATTTTAATCAGTGTTTCAAGAGTAAATTGATACAGCCTAATCATTTAGAATCTCTGGCACAAGACCAAAGTGTATTATGTTAAGTGTATGTTATGTATTATAAAAGCCGCTTGCTGAAAATTAATTGTGTATTCCCGTGCTAGATAATGTTTCTCCATTCCCCAGAGCCCATCCCTTTGCGTGCGAGCGTTTTCCCAAGTGCAATGCAGATGCCAGAGAAAAGGTGAATATATAACATATGTAAAAGACTGGCTCGGTTAGACACAGCACAGTATCAAGCCTGCTAACCTCCCCGGCTATGTTGTAGGGCTGTTTATTTGTCTGCACAATGCATAGGAAGAAAACCACTGGGTACCAAATGAGAAAAAGAAAAGTATTTTCCATAGAAGCAAAATATATGAAAGCCTGTGTCATGACTCTAATTCATGTAAAAAATTGGAAATGGCGTTTGCATTTCTCCTGATGACTTATGCAGACTTGGCAGAACAAGCAACCCAAGTAAATGACACAGTTAGCAGCCAGCGAGTCTAGGCAATGAATGTGCCATCATATTGTGTAGTCAAAGGCTCTGTACCTTCCCATGTTATGTACTTCCTTCATTTTGTCCCTGTGGCAATGCAAATGAAAGGAATTCATTCAGAGGTGAGGTATTAGGTACACCTTTAGTGTGGCAAAAGCAAAAAATGGGTGGCCACCAGCATTATTTATGCTTAGTGCTGACATTGCTGATACAAAAAATTTCCATCTGGAGAGGCTGATTTCTCAGGGGGACTTGGGCCCCTTTTGCAAAGAGGGGTTGTTTTTGAAGCTTCCCCTAACTACCCAATCCACAGGCACTTGGTTCAAATACTTCTGATCTGAGTTCTAATACATTTGCTGCCTGATTCACAGTTCTGTGCAGGAGCTGCCCAGTTGAATCTCTCCACCATCAGGATGCTCTCCCCAGCATCTTGTTTGAAGTTATCCTGGCTCATTTGTAGTTTGAGGTCATTCTCAATGTCAGGCACAAGAAGATGAGTATTCGCTACCTCCAGCTGGAGCTCACTTTCTTCAACCCCAGCCTTAAGTTCTCCACATCACACATTCACTTCCTCTTCCTGCACAATTATAATTTTTAGAAACTGAAAATTATCTACACCCGGAGCATGTGTACATCCTCTCCCCCTCTCGTAAGGTGTAGATGCAAGTTCATTAGTCTGACCTGGGTATACCAAAGGTTTCAAGCCCAGTAGCACACTTCCCAGGCAATAGCCTCCACTAACTGTTGCTTAAGACCTTCATCCACAAAGTGAGGAGAAAGGCAGCATTTCTTTCAACGGCTTTGGCTAAGACACCTAGCCTCCTCATCTGACTGTTTTTCTTTGCCTTTTGGGCTTTTTTTTAAAAGCCCTAAGGCAATGGAAGGAAAGTATTTGTTTGGGGTCACTTGAAATGCTTCAGTCAGCCAGAATTAATTGTTTCATTCTGCTGAGTAGTGGGAATTTTTTTATTTCTGTTTCAGGTCAATGCATAGTCTCCTCCCCAAATGGAAAATCAATAATTCTCAGTAACCTTAATCAAAGCACACTCATTATCAGGCCTTTTAAGATCATATGTGGGCCATAAGATGGAGGACAGAGAGATGGAGATAACTGTAAGGAGGTCATCCTGCTCTTCTGATGAGGGAGCATCCCATGCTACTGAAGCGACTCCTTTCTGCTCAGAAGATTGATAGTCCCTTGCCTCTATGCAGGTCCTGGTTTGATTAAGACCATCACAGAAGAGTCAAGGGTACATTTTCTGGGTTCACACATACTGTATCTCATTTACTGAGCAGGCAAATCCTACATGAGGCTTCCCACTTGGAGCCTTGTCATTCTGCAGTCACACATCTGCAGTTCCACTCTATAGTACTCCCTGACATCTCTTTCAAAGGACAGCTGGCTGACCTCCTCTGACAACAGCTTACTCATCACCCAGTGAACACATAAGAGCTTAGGGGTCTCCTGACAGTGGGTCCCCTGCTCCTGAAAAGGTCCTCCTACAGTTTAAGGCTGAAGCCTTTACCCTATTGCCTGACCCTCCGACATGCTGTATTTGATCACTGGAAAAGGTACTTGGGTATCCTACAGGAGAAGTTTCATGCTCATCATGAATGTTTTAATATTGCAAGGAAATGCAGTTTAGCTGCCCACTTACGTAATCAGCAGAAATAATACAGAAGTTTAACCGCTAATTCTCTGTTCATAGTAGCACCTTCTGGCAGAACACAGAGCAGGAAATAGAGATGGGGCATCCAAGAAGATAAATACCCCTAAGGTTCAAAATCACTAACCTTCTTCAGTCCTCTGATTGAAAGTTCTTCCCTTTAGGAAGAAGTGAATGATTTGGTGACCATGGAATCCTCATCTTCTCCCCTTTTGTCATCTGAACACATCTGTCCTCCAGGACAGGAAGCCAAGCTTCTTCTTCATGAGTCATGGAACTTCTTTGGAATATCCTTCAAATATATTGTTGACTTAACACTGGGTGCCAAAAGACATAAATGCTTGTGCTTCATTTAACATATATGTTAAATGACACAACGAGGCATAAAATCTAACAAGGAGCTAGAAGTTCTGGGCTGCTAGAGCTTAACATCTCCTTCCTAAAGCTCACAGCCCATTGTTTCCTTTGTGTCACTGGCTGCTTATTCACCATACAGCTGTCATCCAACCACATCTGGTCCCTTTCCTTTCCAGAGGGAGCCTGTGAGGTGTGATAACACTGAGCAGCCATGAAGAATCCAAATAAATGAGCAAACTGTTTGCATTGGGCCAGCTGAGGTATCTCAGAAAGCCTTCTTCCAAACTCCTTCCTCCTCTGTACCATTGATCTGTTCTGTAACGGGAATTGTTTGACCCACTATAATGTTATTGACAAGTATCTTGTTTCACTAGCCCCATTAGAGCCCATACACACACAAACACACAGTTGCACTATTCGTCTCTTAGCTCATCTCTGCATCTCCCAGAAGCATGAAAAAATGAGATGGCATCGGGACTTTCCTTCTATTCTATGTATCCTTCACCTGGGCCAGATAAATGCTTTGCTGCTGAATGCCTAGCCTAGTGCAGGCCAAGACATCCATGAGGGTGCACCTATGTGACCTGCGTGGGCTGGGGCATCTGGCTTTGCACACCTCTGCTGGCCATACAGCTGTGGAAGTTGTGTGAATGTTGTTAATACAGCCATCTAAATCAGGCCACAATAATAACCACAGCTCAACATTGTGTTCATTTTGTTTCCATTCATGGAGGGCAGAAGTGCACTCATGGAAATAGGACAGCATGAGTTAATGCTTGCCAGCTCTGCAGGAGCCATGTGCAATTTTATGCTCTTATATCTCCCAGGGATGGGCCTGGGAGTGCTTGTGGGACCTTTTCTATGGATGTCCTAACATAAAGTAGAGGATTGTGGAGGATGTGAGCGTCAGCTTTCTCTTGTTCACATCCTGACCTTTGTCAAGTCGTTTTCTCTTTCTGTGTCTCCTTCCCCTTGATCAAAATCAGATGGTATTTATGCAGCTCAGTGAGGTGTCTGGTGCCCCTACAGTGAAGGATCAAAACAGTGTCAAGGGGTAACCAAGCTACCATGGGGTCTGACTTTGGGAATGCGTATGGCAGAAAAGGAAGAAATCACAAGAAAAATATTCAAGCTGGTCCATGCAGACATCAAGGAGGTACAGAACCCATCATCATGAGAACCAAGCAGGTGTCGGAACCAGAAATCACAGGTCTGTAAATTTATGGTTTCCAAGTTTTTTCTTCACTGTTTGCAGATCCTTGAAAGTTTTTCTAAGGGAAGGATACATCACAGATTAGTGAATTTAAGTCCCCCGACAAGAGACATTCCTGGTCTCCGTAGGTCCCAGAGACCCTAGATTGAAAATATCTGCTATATCTGTAAGTAATAATTCTTATGTTCCAGACCTTAGAGGACAACACAATCTTGGTTTCTTAGCCAAAGTATTAAATGGACTGCCTACTGCCAGATCTCTGGCTCCTTGTGCTTAATTTTGTACTGCACTTCACTTGTGAATTAAATCAAGCATAGGGAGCCAAAGTCCTTGGTCAATGTTACCTCTGAATCTTCTGTATAGTGCAGAGGGTTTAAATTATGGCTCCAGATCCAGCTTGTATATACTTGCCCTTATCCTCTCTGTTTTTTGTTAAAATAGTCTCTCAGTGAATGTCGTATTAGTAATCCAAAGATTGGGAGACTCTTTCCTCTTTTAAAGGGCAGTCACTGTGTCATGACATTATATCTCCTCATCGTCTTTATATTAGCCTCCAACAAGAAAGGCTCAAGAAAATACCTGGTTTTTTAAAACTAAGTAATAAAACATCATCCTTTTTTCATTTTGGGTCTTGATAGCAAAAGCACCGAACATTTCTGTTTACCTTTTTTATTACACAGTATTGGCATTCTTCAAGTCTGGACTGAAAACTCATCATCTTTTTTCATTAAAGTGCTCAATATCAGGATTTCTGCAATTTATTTTTCCTTATTTTCTATGTATTACCACAAAACGCTAAGCCTAGGATGTCCATCGCCACTGCTAAAGCACTGCATCCTTGTCTGATTGAAAAGTCACTCTTCATTGTTCCCTTTTGTGCACTCTCCTTAAGCCAACTGGCTTTAGCTGCTGGCAGATAACAAGTGAGAACAAAAAGAGGTGTTAAAAAAAAAATAAGTGCCAGGAAAACCTCCAAGCAGTCCTCAGTGTGAGCAGATCTAGCTTGTTAGCCACCCCAGAAGAAGTCTCTGCTGAAGCTGAGAAGCCACTTTCTTAGACGCCTGTTCTGTCCTGTGAGACACTCTTGTTCTCCTGGGCAGGGCTGGTGCATTGCATCTGTCTATCTGTCAGAGCTGCTAATCCATTTCTGACTTCTTTTGTTGTCTGGCCTATCACAAATTCTACAGGTCATGTAGCAAAGCAAAAAAACAAAGCACTTAGAGCAAAAGTATGCTAGAAACTTGCTTATGGAAGACAGGCAGGGTGGAGCAGAGCCAGGCTGAGCAAATGCATGTGAAGTGGCTTGAAGGGTCATATCAGACCAATGAGTCTATTGCAATATCCTGGGAATGATCAGTCCCCTTCTGCTTTATGCCTGTTGCCCAGCAGACAAGAGGTGAGGATGATAGGCTTGGGGGATTGACACTGTGCAAGTACAAGGTGTCTGCATTCTTACATCCATTTTTCTACCTTGGAGTTGTACTGACTCGTCTACCTTAACTTCCTCATGAAGCCAATAGCAATTTTACAGTGTCCCTAGGAGATTTCGAACTCCTGCAAAACACTCTTGAAAACTCAGTGATGAAGGTGTTTTGTGATTTTGAAATGAGGCTGCTGCAGGGCAAATGGCTATTGGAGAAGCAGGTGATTGGCATCAGTAAGACTGGTTGCCAAAACAGCTTGGGAGGTGATGGCTTCTTCTACACAAAGTAAATGACCCTCATAATAATTCATCATCAACCCATAAAAGTGTGAACTCTGCTGTGACCAGACCAGATTAGTACTGTATTTCATGGCAGCGGTGTTCAGAGTGAATAAGGCCAAATCAGGTTATAAAACTGATTCAACTTGTGTTAAAGGGTTCCACATAGCACAAAATTTGAAATCTGACTTTTAGCACAGTTTGCTAAAAATTTGGTTTGCTGTGGTGGGAAACCTATTAGTGATGCCCTTTAGCTCTGGTTTTGTTTAGCATTAACATAAATCCCTGTTGCCAAATGCTGTTGCTGCTGTGCAGATCCACAGCCATTGTAGATCACAAGTCTTTGCCCAAGGAAGAGCTAGGGACCAGCTGGAAACTTAAGTCAGCAAAGAAATCCACAGCTTCCACAAGCAACAAGTAGAGGTAAACTGTTAGGGATGTGAGGACTCCAGTAGCAAAGCTGAAAGGATAGATTTTAAAGGGACTTTGTTGCCTTGCTCCCAGAGTAAACAGGAGAAGTGGAGCACATAAATGCTGCAGAAAAAAAATCTGTCCCTCAGGGTGCTGTTTGTCCTGGGAACCAGTTGAGGTGTGACCTGGCTGATCAACTGGATGATCCTCAGCTCACCTCCTGTTCTGTGAAATAAAGTAATGGGACCATCTTAAAATGAGACTTTGACGTACTCACTGCTGGCAGTGCTGCTTGTGGTGTGCAGCTGCTCATCATCAGTGACCTCTTAACAGTGACCACCTTGCTGCCCAGGCTCCTTACAGCATCTGCTTCCAGAAGAAGAGGAAGAAAGCAGACGTGACAATATCTAGTGCTCTGAGGAATCTGGAAACCAAGGACTCAAAAGAAGAGTAAGAAGGGAGAAAGACTCTTAAGGGCCAGGATTTCTCCCATTTTATTTTCCTTTAATGAGTGCAGGTTTACTTGGATACTCACATCCACACAAGGGTGTGTGTAGTTGCCAGGCTGTTTGTGTGTGCAGCTATCACAGATCTATGAAGTAATGAGTCCAAAAAGGTATCAGACAAATTCAGAGAGGGTAAGTCTGTATTGGCTGTTAAACTTAGCTATCTGGACACAACTTTGGACCTAGAGAGCTTTAAAGTTTCTGGTTGCTGGAAAGCCAAGAGAGGGTGCCAAGCAGAGCTTTGGTCTCTGCATTTCCCATTCTTAAGGATCTTCCCTAAGGATTTTCTACTGGCTCCTGCCAGGATGCACAGATAGGTAAACCTCCAGCCTGACCATGTTCCTCTGCCATGATGTTGTTATTCTCATATGTAATTTGGTCACAAAAGTGGGAAATGAGTTTAGCTGTGCTCCTCAATCCCAGCATCACACCCAGCATGCCCAAAGCCTGTAGGCTCTACACTGCTAGTGTGTGCTGGCTAAAGGTGGGTAGCTGCATGTATTGAGGAGGAATTCATAAATCTGTTATATTTTCACACTCCTGAGGTTCAAAATGTCATCCTTGCCAGAAACAATAGCCTTTTCATCTCGGTAGATGGGGAGTGGGTTCCCGCTGACTCTCTTTCTACCATGGATGCTCCTGCTCTGCCAGTACTTCACTCTTTCTCTATGGTGAGGTCCCGTCCATGCATGGAATGATATACGAACCAAAAAACAGGTGAAACATTTGCATCTGGACTGAGGTTCATGGGCCACTTCACGGTACGTTGCTGACATTTGCTGTCTTTGTTTTTTGCAGGGTAGAAGCAAACTCCATCCATGGGCATTTCAAAGCCAAGCAGCTAAGCACACATTGGAGTGAAATCCTCTCCTCTTGGGAGCAGAGGCACATGACTAACAGATTTTGCCTGGCTCCTGAAGGCAGAAGGCAGGGTAGTACATGGCTCAAGGAGACACACTCTTCTGTACAAGCATATGCTACCTCATGTGAACATGGGGAGCAGTCCATATTGTGGGGTAATTCTGTTCAGAAGCAGGGCTCAAAACCAGCCATGTGAGTCACGTTTCTAAACATAAATCACCCCTCAAACTTCCCTTTCCTACACCCTAGAGAGAGATTCTATCTGTGCTTCTGATCCCTTCCAATACTCTTCCCCTACCCCCTCATCCTTCTACATGTCTGACTCCTGGTCTGCCCAGACTGCTTGAAGACATGTTCCCCTATTCCTGCCTCTAGGTGCTTGTTGGCTTTCATTTCCACCTTCCATTGACACTCTCCAAGAATAATAAAGTAACTGAGACTAGCTTTTATGTCAGTTGGTATCCTATTCACATAGATTCTGTGCTGTGTGCTCCAGTTCCAAGTGCTTGGTCACTGTTTGTTTTGGGTCAGGACAGTGTATATCTGTTTTACATGTATGGTTTCCCAGGTATGGGGAGGCATAGACATAATTCTATTTCTACTGCTTAAATTTTCCTCTGCACCTACTTTCAAAAGACATCCTGCTATCTTATTTTCATATCATCCAGTGTGCTCACTGACAGCCACTAGGGAAGGGGAAGATAGAACTGTGATATAAATTGAATTTCTTGAAGGATTTTCTTTGGGTGTTAGATGGAGAATGACTAGACTACTTGATGCTTCAAAATAAAGAGAGCTCACCACCTTTTCCTAGAATTCAGAGCAATGTTGTTTTGTCTGCTTTACACTGGACCAACAGCTCACCTGTATGTGCCTTTTCGCTCAGCTTGGCTGCAGTGAGGCTTTGATTTCAACCTCAGTTGCAAGCATATTCTTCCCCAAAAAGGCTGTGACCCTTTTCCCTTTTCACTTCCTCTTCAGTTTCTCTTCTTCCATCTGCTATGAAGTTTTGATTTGCCAGTGATCTGCACAAGAGAAAATGTGGAATTTAGGACAAGAAGGCCTATGGCGACAGTGGGACCAGGAATTAAGAAAAGGAAATTAAAACTCGAAATGACAGTAGAGCATCATTAGTGCTGAGTACGCTTTGACATCCAGAACAATGTTACCCAAAGCAATAGCTTATTGTTCTAGGTGGGCTTGCCTGCGCTGTAATTGATTCTCCGTATAAACACCTCCCTGCATTATATAAAACATCTAACAGTGTCAGCCCCAATCTTGCAATCTGTCAATATACTACAGATTGCTACTTCTGCTAAGATTCTACAGGGACTGGAAAAGATATCAAAAGCTCATTTATTTTGAGAAAGGAGGCAATTTTAAAAAATCTGGCTGGAGTGTGGGTCCTCTCACTATTAAATAGCTGTACAAATAAATTCAAACAGAACCCCCCCCCCCAAAAAAAAGCCAGTTCATAATGTAAAGCATGTGGGTAGACAGCTGAACCACATGGAGCTCCTCTGCTTCCCTCCCTGTACACAGTGTAGCACTCTACCCAAGCATGTCATGTTGCAGGACTGGGCTCAGCGAAGCCTTTTCTAATGGCAGATTTCATGTAAGCATGCACACTTCAAACAAAAAAAAAAAACCAAACCCCAAGAAAACAGGAAAAATCAGCCTGTGAATAAAAATGAGTGTGAGCCTCCATAGTTGTGACTTCTGATCTGATTTGCTTGGGTTTTACCAGGAAATCTTTTTCTTTTTTCTCTTTTGCAGAGTGCCAGCTCTGCAACCATTTGGCCTCTGCTCTTTTCTGGCTCATGCATCGTCACCAGAAATAAAAAAAACCCTGCAACTGGAACTTAACAATTCTAGCACAAGGCATGAATCAGGAAGGAATCCGGAGTTCTCTCCTACAGCTCCATAAGGTCTGCAGTGCTAATAAAATTATTTGTTCCTAGCAAATTTTTTAGCAGAAAAAGCTTCACAGAATTTCTCAGAAAGTGATCTACTCTAGGCATTTAAGGCTTCATTTGCACACTTATTTTGCTGTGTGTTATTACACTTCACAGTAGTTATTGATGGTGTGAAGTATGTGAAGGTGTTGCATGCAGAGCACATCAAGTAGCATTTCATTACTCTGTGTTTAATGAGTATTTCTGTCTGTTCTCGTGGGAGCATGTGTTGCCAATGCACAGCGCAAGTCAAGAATCTCTGGTGCTCAGCTCTTAAAGTGTGTTACAAGAGCATTTTTCCTGCTTTATATAACAACTTGTAAATGTCTCGATCTCACCAACTGGGCTTTGTTTTTCAAAAACAGAATCATTGTGGGTCACACCATATGAAGTGATTCACAGTGACTTGGAGATAAGACAGCCAGCTGAGAACCCCAGTTGCACAGAGGGAGCAGAGCAGAGCAGCTTCAACGCACTGCGTCACCACTATGACTGACAACTGCTGAGCAGGTTTTAGGCTACTGAGGCACAAGTCCCATAAACAGCAACAGAACTTTTGCCTGAGTATGGAATGCAGAGAGACTCTCTTATTTGTTCACTTAGAGGAGGAAGTAACGCCACAGTAAGAAAACTGCTCTTTTAAGTTATTTATTGCCAATTTTGGGGTTGGTTAGGACTTATGCCAGGTACTAAATCACTGCAGGTCACGGAAATTTTATTTTTAAGCATTGCTCCTCTGGATGTCCCAAAAATCAATTTTCCTGTGAATTATTCTGGAAGACCATGACCAATAATAAAGTCTGAACCATAAATCAGAGCAAATACTTCACTGCTGGAGAATCTAAGTATAAAATAAGAAACCAGAATCAGAACTACCAGGAAATAGATTCCTTTCTTTTCTGCAGGCACAGGTAAGTGTGAATACTACAGCTAAGTTTTCAAAGGGGCTGCCTCAATTATACCACAAATTTTACAGGTGCTTGCAAATAATCATGTTTATTTGCCCAAGCAACTTCTCTGCATCCTCTATATATTTTGCTTTCTTCCCCCCTCTATTCTGTGCTCTCAGTTTATTCTGCACCCACAGAAAACTTGTTTCCAGCTTATTTGTCCCACATCTAGCACTGCTGTAATGCACTGATCTTGCAGAGCTCCTGACAAGCTCTGCTAAAAAAAAGGCAAGACAGGGCTCTATAGAACCTCTGCAACTTTCTCCAGGTAAAATCCTGAATAGAAAGAGAGAGAGAGCCTGCCAGTGAAGAAGTCCAAACCCAGGAGGTAGTGGATGTTACACCTTTTCCAAGTTATTACATTACTCAGTACACCCTGTTACTCTGAGAGGTCTTGAGCCTATGTAAACCTGTCCAGGCAGGGAAGCATGCTACTGCCGAGAGGTCTGCATCTGTCTGCCAACAACTGACTCTTGTGTGAGTAAAGCATTTGCTACGATTTTTACAAGGTGAGGGCTAGGAAAAGCTTGTTCCTCCATTTAAGCACCTGGATTTTAGGCAGTGGATGGAAATATTAAATAATGTGAAAATAATTCTGTCCACGTGATCTGTTTCTGTGGGTGGCACTGTTCAAGCTTCCCTTGATGTCTGTCTCAGACAAGCTGGATTGTCCCCCTGAAGCACCTACCTTTTTCCACTGACTCACATGTTGAACTGGCTGATCTCAGCAACACCTCCCAGGTTAAATCTCCAAAGTGGCCTGTTGTAGATAATACCAAAATGTCCCTTGTTGTAGTACTGCTCTTACTGGAAGTGATGAGGAAGAAAATATTCAGGTTAACTTGTTCCATTTGGCACTTCTTTTTCCCTACCTAAAAGCTACTGAGCTGAGGTGGATGCTCTTGAGAAGATTTTGACTCTCTATCTGTGAAGCTGAGCTGATAGTGTCTCCAAACAAGTGGTGCTTTGGCATTTTCTCATCAATGCCTCAGCCGGCATTGGTCCAGAGTGGATCCCAACTCTCATCAATAGGTATGAATCAAAAAGGAAACGTGATACATCATACCAGCTTCTTGTTGTCACCACCTAGAATATTTAGCAGTCCTTTTTTCAACGAGCATGCCATTCAAAATCTTAAACAGGCTGTTCCCCACTGCTCATTCTAGGATTAAATAACAGCTTATTCCTCCATAGGAACCCATGCACTTGCTTGCATAAATAAGGACATATCCTTGGGCTGATGACAGAAGTGCATTATGTGTAAGGAGGAGGAGAATGATGTGTAACAGTTCCTATCTTGTGACTGTCACACTGGTGAAGGCAATTAGCAGAAGAGAAGAAGGCATTACAGCTCCATTGTAAAATGTTTTAAAATTCTGTATCTTCAATGAACAATTTAACATATGCCCTTGTATAACCAGCTCTTACAAGAAAGGATCAACGGCAAAATAGATCATTATGACAATTATTTTTTGTCTGTGAAGGGGTCAATAGTGACTTTCTGGTTAGACTAAACGCAAACGCCAATAAATAGAGCGTGTTTCTGAGAACTTGTTTCTCTAAATTGTAAGTGGATGGAATACTTGGCTACTGTTAAATGCATATTTTGGTGCATTACTGGATTCTGGACTGCAGAGTTTTTCCTGCTGTAAAACTAAAGCCCCAGAGCCTGTGTTCAGCATAGCATTTAACATTAATTTTAACATGAGGTGTAAGTATGTTGACCTTCACTGGAACTTAAGGTCTTGCTTAAATATCCATCAATACATATACCATCTATTTCAAAGTAAGAATTCAGTCATCCCTACCTGAATGGGCTCCTCAGTCAGCAGGTTCCTGATCTCTTGCATGGGCAGATCCCATACCAATGCAAAATGGCTACTCTTAGTGCAGGGCTAGTGATGGGGACTGTGACACATCCAACCACCAAGTATTCACTTATTGTTTCATCTTGACAGCAGGAAATTGTGCAATCATAAAATGCCCAATTCCTGCAGCTCACTGAAGTCGATGGAAAAGCTCAACAGATGAGAAAAGGCCCCATCTCCTGAGGTGCTAAGTGCTTCCATTTCCATTGAAGTCTTGGATGTTCACCTATTGAAAGGATAAATAGCTCCTGTCCCCTAATCACCTTTGTAGCCGTTTGCTGGACTGTCTCCAGTAGTTCCTTGTCTTTCTTGACCTGGAGACTCCAAAACTGGACACAATACTCCACATGCAGCCTCATCAGGGTAGAGTAGAAGCTGAGAACAGCCTCTCTCGACCTCCTGGCCACACTTTTCCTCATGCACTCCAGGATATCATTGGTCTTCTTGGCCACAAGGGCACATTGTTGGGTCATGGTTAGCTTGTTGTTCACCAGGACTTCCAGGTCCTTCTCCACAGAGCTGTTTTCCATCTGGTCAATCCCTAACCTGTCCTGGTGCATGAGATTATTCCTCCCCAGGTGCAGGACTCTACACTCGCCATTGTTGACCTTTGTTGAATGTCATACAATTTTGTATCATCAGCAAACTTGCTGAGGGTACACTCTGCCCCTTGTCCAGATCATTGAGGAATATGTTGAACAAGACTGGGCAGAGTCCTGGGGACACCATTGGCTGCACACCTCCAACTAGACTGCACCGCTGGTCACAGCTCTCTGAGCTCTGTATCCAGACAGTTCTCGATCTACCTTACTGTCCACCTAACCCACAATTCCTAAGCTTAAGTCTGAGGATGTTATAGGAGACAGTGTCAAAAGCCTTGTAGACAATATGCACTACTCTTTCCTCATCTGCCCAGCCAGTCATGCCATCACAGAAGGCTATCGGATTGGTAAAGCATGATTTCCCCTTGGTGAATCCATGTTGGCCAGTCCTGATGACCTTCTTTTCCTCCTGATTTGAGATGACATCCAGAATGAGCTGTTCCATCACCTTTCCAGGGACAGAGTTGAGCCTGACTGGCCTGTAGTTTCCTGGGTCCTTCTTGCCGTTTTTGCAGATTAAACTGACAGCGGCTTTTCTCCAGTCCTCAGGCACCTCTCCTGTTCTCCATGGCCTTTCAAAGGTAATGGAGAGTGGCTTAGCAATAACATCTGCCAGCTCTCTCAGCATTTGTGGGTGCATCCCATTAGGATCCATGGATTTGTGGGTGTCCAGTTTGCCTAAATGATCTCTAACCTGATCCTCCTTGACTATAAGAAAGTCTTCCTTTCTCCAAACTTTCTCTCTTTCCTCCGAAGTTTGGAATTTCTGAGGGCTAGCCTTAGCAGTAAAGACTGAGTCAAAGAAGACATTCCATAACTCCACCTTTTCTGTACCCTCTGCTGCTGCGGCACCCACCCCATTCAGCTGTGGGCCCACATTTTCCTTAGTCTTCCTTTTGCCGCTGATATGCTTGAAGAAGCCCTTCCTGTTCTCCTTGACATCCCTTGCCAGACTTAATTGAAAGTGGGCTTAGCCTTCCTCATTGCATCCCTGCATTCTCTGACAGCGTTTCTGTATACATCCCAAGTGACCAGTCTTTTTTTTTTCACGTTCAGTAAACTCCCTTCTTCCGTTTAGTTTTTTCCAGACATTTCTTACTCATCCATGCAGGTTTTCTATCTCTTTTGCTTGATTTCTTACTCATAGGTATGCATTGATCTTCAGCCAATTTCACTTCCTATGATCATCACAGGTTCTGTTTGGTTAGACAGAAGAAAGCAAAACAAAACAAACAAACAAAATCACACACACCAAAAAAAGCAGCCAAATTAAACAATGACAGAAACGGTCACTTTATAAACTCTACAGACATTGCCTATTGAAACAAACTTAGAATATATTAAATTCAGTATTTTCACCATTTGAATGGGGTTTATAGGGAGATCAGATATTTGTGACTGTCACAATATTAGTCATGAGTACTGTGCAAGAATGAAATTCTCCTGAGAAAGAAGCTGGCTCTTAGATGTACGTTTCTTCATAAAGATTTCTACTCTTACTTGACTAAGTCAGCAATAGACTGTGATAACAGATTTCAGTAACTTGAAAAATCATATTAATTTGTTTAATAGCTGAAGGAAAGTTCCCTGCAAGCACAGGAATTATTCCCATCTTTCTCTGGTAGCTGAATTACACTGTCACGTGGTGTGGACACCTCACTTCCATGTTTCTACTGACTTCCAAGCCTAAGTATGCTAATACCCTCAGCCACATTGAGTCCTTTTTATTTTACATCTGTTTACAAAGTCATTTATTCAGAGCCACAGAGCACACCTAATGCTAAACAGCAGAATGGGACCAAAGGAAACATCTCCTGTGTTGTGGAGGTGTGCTGTGGAGCCATGAACTGATAAGCTGGGGACCTGCTAACAAGATAACTCAGGTCCTTTCCCACTCAGTGAGTTTTCCTGCCTAGGAAAAGCAGTTGGGATGTTGGCATGGAGTGAGGAGTTGAGGGTGATGGTGCATTGTGGAATTGGGAAGGGTGGTGATAGCGATCTGCACCCATGATTTTAGGAGCTCTCTTGGATTCCCTCTTTAGCCGTAATCAGAGAATGTCTCTGAACTCCTATTTTCAGTGAAGAATTAAAGGCGTGAATCTGTAGAAGTAATGCCAAATTAATGGTCACTGTTTTCTGCAGTCAGTTTTTGAAGTTCAGAGTTCTAATACAAATACAGACATGCAAAGTGGGCTGCACATTATGTGTACTAAGTAAAGACACCTTTGACTGGAGTAGCTAAAAAGCTTTTGTTTAGCAAGTTTTGGATGGTACTTTGCTATGTTGGTCTATTCCAGACTGAGAACAAAGCAATACACATGCCACAAATGCCCTGCTTTCCTGCTGTGAACTACTTCTACCTCTTCATAACAGGGCTCTCTTGTGAAAAACTTTGCATTTGTGATGCTCAGGCATAAACTTATGATGCAACTCAGAGCTGGAGTTCCCAGGCAAGGCTCATTCTTCATGTGCAGTCTTCTGTTCCCCGTCATCATAGGTGTAGGGGTCCCTGATAATACTTGCATACTCTGAGTGGTGTAATTCATCTCATAGAGAAAGAAGATACCTTGAGGACTGCTTTAGTAAACACACTGTTACAAATTAAGTTGCAAAGTATAAAACCATATATACTATAAAAACCATAAGCGGAAGAAAAGAAAGTAACCCGCAGTACCTGCATCCATCTTTTTCCTTTCCTTAAGCTGATTTGATTCCTTAAGCTTCCTTAAGTCGATGTGTTTTGGTAGCATGGCATACAGCAAGTTTTCTGTCTTCTGCCTGAAAATTATTTGAAAAGATCCGAAGCTCTTCCTATTTCCTCTCCAGCTGGTTGGAAAGCTCTGTCTCTGCCAGGTGCCACTGGTTCATCAGGGTAAGTTTCCTTGTCACACCACGAGGTTCAATGTCAGGGAGTTGCATCTTCAGCTCCTCTAGTTACGCCAAGGTGCAGAGCTTGGTGGAGCACAAGTACATTGCATGGACTCCATCCAGATACATCCTTTAAGGATAAACATGGGCCAATGACACTACCTTCCCAGCCTATGGATTAATCTGTGATGTAAACAACACAATCTAGCAACACTTAATATTTTTTAGACACATCTAAGACCAAGACACTTGGGAAGGAAATCTGCAATAACAGGCTAGTATAAACAACTGAGGGAGTCCAGAGGAGGCCACAAAGATGATCAGAGGGCAAGAACACCTCACATACAAGGACAGACTGAGAGAGTTGGGCTTGTTTAGCCTAGAGAAGAGAGGGGTCCAGAGAAATCTTATAACAGCCTTCCAGTACCTGAAGGGGGCCCAAAGGAAATGTGGGGAGAGACTCTTTATAAAGGAGTATAGTGATAGGATGAGGGGTAATGATTTTAAGATGAAAGAGCATAGATTCGGATTAGATATTAGGAAGAACTTCTTTACTGTGAGGGTGGTGAGGCACTGGCATAGGTTGCCCAGAGAAGTTGTGGACACCCCATCCCTGGAGGTGTTCAGGAACAGGTTGGATAGGCTTTGAGCCTGGTCTAGTGGAAGGTGTCCCTGTTCATGGCATCAGTATGGAATTAGATGATCTTTAAGATCCCTTCCAACCCAAACTATTCTATGATTCCATGAACTGCGTAAAGCCTCCTGCACACCGTACTGCTCCACAGTGACAGTTAAACCTCATTCATTGACAACATGGTGCTCTCTCCTTGCTTCCATGCCCTGAATGTAATCAGCTCTCCTATAAATTTGGCTGTTGCATCTGGTTACAAACTAGGAGAAAACTATAACTAGCCAGAGTTATCTAAATAGGACCCTTGGTTTAATCTTCCTGATATGAACTTCTGAATATTCTTATCTGCTTTCTTGATCCATAGCTGAAGGAAGGAAAGTTGTGAATAAAGATTTAAAAAACCCTCTTTCAAAAGAAATGTAGAATGATGTCATAGTATGTGTCTGCAGATGTGTATGGATGGAGGAGACAAGGAAATACTGATATCATTATGGTGAGAGAGGAGAGGAAAAGAGAACTTAAAAAAAAAAGACATGTGACGTGCAACCCTGTCTCTCATCCCCACTCTGTCTTGAGGAAAGACTTTGGGGGGGAGTAATGTTTGTATCAGCAGTGTTGTTTCATGATCAAGGCATCATCACCTTTAATGTAAGGACACCATAGTCAAGAGAAAAAGGGAGGCACTCTAAGACCCTTTTGTGTGTTATGAACTCTTAACCTCTGAAGAGAGTATTCTGGAGATCTGTCTCTTCCCACTGACAATAGAGGAGCCCTCACCTGACCAAACTCTTCACTTTTGGACAGATCTGTGACTCTGCAGATAGCTGACTTCTGCTTCAGCCTCAACACCTTCCCTTGGGAAATACTAATGATGATCAGAAAGTATCAGCCTCCCAGTCCTGAAGTACATTTCACTTAGGGAAGGCTGACTAAGTTGGTTTTCAATCCTGGGTGTATTAACACAAGTATCAAGTCAACGATGCACGCTGTTCCTTGAATTTCAACATTAGGTAAGAAAGAGTTGGCAAAAAAAAAAAAATCAACCTATGTATCTACATCAGCTTCACAATAGGCTGTAGAGTGATTTCTCTGAAATAAAGGTTTAGTTCCATGTTCAAACCAAGTGTACTACTGTACTAATTTGTCAAACATAGCATGGGAAGGAAATGCACAGCAGTATCTCCTGTCTTCAGCCAGAAGCTTGTCTGGATAAAAAGGATCAAAAATAAGATACAAGTTCTCTGTAAAGGAACATAATAAGACAAAACAGAGACACTAAAACCAAGGAGAGAATTTTGAGAGACATAAGTGCTGCTGAGACACAAAAGGTCTTCCTGAAGATGCTGGTTGCCTATCTGCTCTTTGTAACTTCAGAAGCCTTATTTATCTATAATAAACTGGTCCCAGAGCATTAGTCAATTAATTAAAAACATTTTTATTTTCCACAAAAAAAATATTTAAACTAAACTGATTTGTAGAAACTTGTCAAAGTTTTCCATGGAGTAATGTTTATGGGAAAATAGAAAGCGGGTTTTTTTTTCAGATTTTCTAGGAAATCTGAACTATTTCAGTGAAAACTCATTTTATTTTACCTGCAGAAATTATTTTTGTTACACCTGTCATCAAATGAATGAATTGAAAACATAGCAAGCTATTTTATTCTCCAAATGGAAGAAACATAAGCTAATGCACTAGTTTGAAATAATTCCATGAAGAAAACTGAATGCAATTTTTTTTCCAGTTTTTGTGACAGCGTGCACATACATTTTGGTTATGTTAATGAATGTAACCTTACAGAAGTAAAAGCAACAGGTTCATACTGGTGTGGCAAGGGAGAGCTATAAAACCATTACAAGGAAGATGAAATCTCTCTACCTGAACTCACATGCAAATTAGCAATGATCAAATTAATTTTAATTTTCCAAGGTAAATATAAAAGCAGAACATCAGAAAACTTTAGTTATCATGTTGAAACTGCTCTCCAACACCAAATTTTTGCCCACAACACGGTTTTATGGAGAGTGTAGTGAGTCCAGAAAACAAGTTTTGTGAAAATGCGACCAGGAAAAGATCCTGCACATAATAACACAAACATGGGGGGTTTATTGCTATACAAAACTCCTTTGTACAGCACTGGAGACCACCTCAGTGACTTGTGAGATGACTCTCTCTTCATTACAAATACACTCATGAACCCAGAAAAGCAAAAGTTGCAGTTCATAGGCCTTGGTAGACATGGCGATAACTTAGCTGCCTCTGCCTATTGAAACTCTGTGGCTGACCAAAGTGCAGTTCTTTTCTAATTGCCAGTGTAAGAGTTCAAAAACAACCCAAAGATAGTCCCCAAAACACGCTGAGCTGCAGCACATCTGGGAAAGTATGTGAATTCATAGTGTATGTGAATTCGTAATGTATATGAATTCTGTCTTGTTTTAGATCCATGATCCTTAAAACTGAGATCCTATCTTTAGCCAGTGTACTTATGTGTGTGTCTGTGTGTGTGTGTGTGTGTGTGTGTTTATAAACACTAATGGTGGTAGTGGACAGCCATCAGCAGTTCATATGTAGAATCTGAGGAGTTATCCTTCTGGTAAAGGATGAACACTTTCTTCCTCTTCATCACCCTTCCAAAATCAGTGTCCCAACTGACACCATCTATGAAAGATGTGTTGCATTTTTTTCACTTCAGACACATCTCTGGAAAGCTAACTGAAAACAGTTCTTGTCTCCTCCTCTGGTTGTATAAGCAACCGCAGCAATTATGTAACTGCTGAAGCTAACCTTCTTTCAGGACAAAATGTACACAAAATAATGCATAGAAACAAAAGGAGACCCAGAATACATGGTTTTCCAGAGCAGATAACTCAATAAACTCCCCCAAACAAAAAAAAAGAGTCAAGCAAAAGGTCTGCTACAAGCAGAAGAAAATAAACTTGTTGCATATCATGATCTTGCTGCATTTAGATAAGAAAACATCTCCTACCAAATCCAAATTCTGCAATCCTCACATAAATCAATGACATCATCTTTGGTGACTCGCTGCCTATAATATTTATATTCATCAGCCTGTCTCCCTCATGGGAAATTGTCTGTACTGCTGAGACCCATCGTTCATTCTGATCCTTCTACATGAGGTAAAGAGGATGTTCTCCCACCTTGCCTTAATTTCACACATTTTGCACTCAATCCCAGTAGAATTTCTTTTCTCAGTTTCACGGATTTCAGTTCTTTGTCTCCTGAGAAGCTTCATTCTATGATTCTATGATTCATCTTGTGCTGTTTAGGGAACAGCATAGAGAAGAACATATGTGAGCGTGTTCATGTTCCTGTGCATGACATGAATCATCTGTTTTAATATGATACACTCAGATAACACAAAGGTTGAAAGAGAAGCACTTACTAAACATGAGATGGCAGTGGTGCATGCAGTATTAATTTTGCTTCAGACTATGAAAGAGTGATGATGCATTCTTTCATTACATGCTCATGCACTCTTTCTCAAATACTCTCTTACACATTTTTATTATGCTTTCCCATTATCTGAGCTGGTTATTCCAGGCTCCCTTTATAGTCAATAAGAAGAAACAGGCATTTCTGCAGTGCAATTCTTCTGAAAATAGACATCCAAAAATGACAGCTGAATCACACTTGAGAAGTACCCTTCAGTCATTTACACCTATATAAAATACAGCCACTTGGCTTGATTTAGCTCACAGACAACTGCTCTGCGAGAATGGCAAGACAAAGCACAATCCAACTCATCCATCCCCATCCCTCTTTAAAGTTTAAAGGCTGTAATATGTGTTATCTCTAAAATATTTCTGGTAGATTAAAAAATCTCCAGACTGTCAGAAAAAAAATGTAAGTAATTTTCCTCATTTCTGTAAGTCATTGAATGCACCTCATTATCTTTACAAAAGGCTTCATTTTCTGAATTTGTGTCCATTCTTGTTTTCCTCTTTGGGCTGTTAAACTCGTGCAGCACAAGCAATACTACCTGCTTCTCTCCCCCATTATACTCCTCTTCTTGATTAAAAATTTTCATTGTCACTTCACTGTTGAAAAATTCCTGCAACTGACTCTAGGTTACCTGATTTAAAAGCAGTCACAGCTTCATATTGTGGCCTGATGGCTTAAGTAAATTATTCTACATCAAATCCTTCAGTTTTTTAAAGTTTATTGATGAAATATCTTTTCTCCCTCTGGCTCAACCTGCATTTCTGCTGTTCCTTAGCTTGATATAAAATATGCCACATAAGGGATGATTATAACCAGATTTAATAATGATTTATGTTCCTGTGACTTTGTAATCTCAAAGGACTTCAGCCAGGGCACAATGATTCCATACTTACACCAGAAGAACCAAATTCAACATCTGGCTCAGAATTTCAGCCAGAGTAAGAATTGTTCAAACTGTGAAGCTTCTGTGTGCATGTGTTGGGGAGGCAGGGAGAATTGCCAGAAAACAGGTGTTTTTCTGAAATGGAAATATTGGGCAATTATATAATTATATTACCAAAACCTGGGAAAGCAAGTTGTGTCCACACCCAACGTAAAATTATAAAACCAAAAATATGATGTTCATATGACACTTTAAATATTGTCTCGATTATCTTCTGTCTATGGTATTTATAGAGTGTCTGTCACTGCATACAGGCACCAGCTGCATAACCACAGCTATCTGGATACGATCAAGTTAAAGCCATAGGACTAAGAGCAGCAAACATTGATTTCTATTATGATTCCCACTACCCACAACAATGTGATATTCACAATAAATACATACACGTGTACAGAAAATAAATCCTTATCTTCAAAGGAAAAAACAGTGCAAGCGGACAGGTCTTAAGCATCAACCGAGATCATAGAATCAGAGGATCAGAGGATCATAGAAACATAGAATAGTTTAGGTTTGAAGGGACTTGTAAACCTGCTAAAATATTTGTCTCTACCTTTCTTATAAGCCTCCTTTAAGCACTGAAAGGCTGCAATAAGTCTCCCCAAAATCTTTGCTGCTCCAGGCCAAACCCTGACTTTCTCAGCCTCCTCTGGACAACAAGTCCATGTCTTTCCTATGCTGAGAACTCTAGATATGGACACGGTACTACAAGTGGGGTTTCATCAGTGCAGGGTAGAGAGGCAGAATCATCTGCCACAGTTCTTTTGATGCAGCCTGGGATACAATTTGCCTTCTGGGCTGTGAGCACACATTGCCAGCTCATGCCCAGCTTTTCCTCCACCAGTACCCCTAAGTCCTTCTCTGCAGGGCTGCTTTCTATCCCTTCATCCCTCAGAAAGTATTGATATTCAGGGTTGCCTTGACCCATCAGCAGGACCTTACACTTAGTCTTTTTGAACCTCATGAGGTCCACATGGGCCCACCTCTTGAGCTTGTCCAGGTCCCTCTGAATTGCATCTCATTGCTCTGGTGTGTCAACCACACCACTCAGCTTGGCGGTGTCTGCAAACTTGCTTAGGGTGCACTCAATTCCACTGATTAAGTTATTATTCAGTATACTGGTCTCAATCCAGATCTCTGAGAGATTAATTTGTCACTGTCTCCATCCAGTCACTAGCCTGTTGGCTATTACCCTCTGGATCTGACCATCCAACCAATTCCTCTTCTACTGAACAGTCCACTCATCAAATCCATATCTCTCCAACTTAGAGAAAGCAATGTTGTGGGAAACCATGTCAAATGCCTTACAGAAGTCCAGACAGATTACATCTATATTTCTTCCCCCTCACAAATGAGTGAACAGAGCCTGTGGAGTTGTTCAGTTCCTGGAGGCAGATTTATACATCTGGTCAGCTGAAAAATTGCAGAGTCCATTTTGTCCTTTGACTCCATTGTCTTTTATGGGAGCTTAGACACCTGAATTTCACGTAGACACCAACATACAGACGTCTGAAACTAAGGTGTCTACAATCTGGACCTGAACAGGGGCTGCATGTCACTGCTGTTTTGCACCAGGTATGCTGATGCTCAGTGAATCCTATTTGTAAGAAGACTGATTAGATCTAGCCAGCTGGAAGTGTTACTTTGACATCAGAGAGAAAGGCTTGGGATGTAGTCTAATGCCAAGGTGGTCAGACTGTTATCTGCAGGACTAATCCTCACAAGGTTTACCCTGCAATGGGAAATAATTTCCTCTTGCCCTAAGAAAGAGGTTACAGGCAGAGCTGCCACAGTCTGACGTCTTGGTATGACAGCAAGATCTGCCAGGAGGCGCGGGGACAGATGTCAGTGCTCCCTAAGCCACAGAGAAGTAGTAAAATGTCTTCACCTCGCGTGACATAGGTTTCTCAAATCATAAACAGCATAGGTCATGAGAGTGGTTTTGATTCCTACCTGGGTTCTGAAGAATATAGAGGATAATGACTTCCAGTAACATACAGGGAACATCATCCAATCTCGTTCCCTCAGAAAATGCTCCTGCCAGCAATAGGTATGAACCAGAAAACAGTGCCCAGTATTCTCCAAACTTCTTTATTTTATAAAAAGCAATTTCCAAGGAACAGTAAAGACATTAAATCAATCCCTGTCAATGTGTCTTTGGAGTGGCAGACTGAGGAGAATAGAGGAGGCTCGTAGCAGTTTATCAAAGAAGGCCCTGCAAGTGTTTTTTTTTTCCCCCGGATGTGGGAAAAGAAAATGTAAACACTTAGCCTTATCTTTTTAGAGCGCTTTATCTCTTTAAGCTTGTTTATCCTAAGGATTTTCAACTCAGTGTAGAGTTCTCTTCTCCTCATGTGCTAATAAAGAAGATCCATAGATGCTCTAGATACGAAAACTAGGCAAAAGACTACAATTGTTCCTTAGAGCACGCATTTAGCCTGTGTCCTATTGCGTCTTCTGCACTCGAGCAGCCTCCAGAGGGCCCAGACAAGACCCTGATCCTGGTGTGTCAGACACTACAGAAAATTGCCTAAGAATGAGTCTCTGGCCCACTGAAAGCAGGGAAAGACGGAGAAGAAACATGGCATGAGTTTAGAGGCGTGGTTAACAACAAGGTCTCAAAATCAGGTTTTGGATGCCTAGTTTGAAATATTTTAAAGGGGCTGACCACCAAGTATTTCAAGCAGAATACCTAAAATCACTAGAAGTTTTGGAAAACCTTGACTTATACCACTTGGTTACGATAAATAATATTTCCCTCTGCATAGGGAACATCAGAATTGAATGCTCATCTCTTAGTGTTCTTCCCTACATTAAACGTCATTCTTATTTATCTAGTGAAGGTAGATGGAGACAAGTCTTGTCATGATGGCTTTCTAGATCTGAGACAGTAAAGGCATAAAGCAGCCAGTAGTAAATTAAAAAAATCTTACCAGTGCACCTACTAAGGTTAGTCTAATTTAAAATCCTTTTTGATGGCTCTGTAAGCATCATCAAAGCAGCACAAAAATTGCAGAGGAAGGGACGGAGGTATATTCAGGCTACCCACAGTGTATACAACTTCTTTCCACTTACAATCAAGAGCTCTGGATTTGAGCAATTCTAGGTAGCAGGTAGGCTGAATGGCACAATGCTCTAGGATATCATACACGTTGCAACTAAAAGATTTGCAAAGCATTTCACCTACCTTTGGATTGCTAGAAGTCAGGCATGTAGTTAGAACTAATTGCCTTAGGTCTTTTTATAGACTGTGAGAGAAAGGTATTTTCAGAAGGTGGTTCATCCTACCCATCCTACCCCTGAGACGAATGTCTGAGTGAATGGCTGTCAGCCTCCAGTAAGTGCACAGGGAGCCGAGGCATGGCTTATATCAGATGCAATAAGTCTTTAGCTGGTAAGAGTCACCCTGGCCTGAGCTATACAAGTTGAACTCGAGTCTGTGTGTATCCTGCCTGGAAGAGTTGACATATACACACTTCTTTATATCTAATAGAAAATGCTTATATCACTCAGTCTTCTTTCTCTGCATTCTCTTGTACTTTGGCTACGTCTATCGTCATATTTTTCTTCCCGTTCTCCTGACATTAATGCAATAAGGCACTACTGGAGAAATACAGTTACATTGAGGGGAAAAGGAGAAATAAAACATCGTGTGCAAACCCATTTCAGAGGCTGAGAACAGAAAATCAGAGCACAGGCAGAACAGTCTGAATTTTTCTTGCATGCTTGCAGGCACAACGCAAGTAAACATCTGAAAGACAAAACTACTATCAGCTCGGCATATAAAGCAAGCTGCCAGATCCAGACAAAACCGAGTGTGAGACCCAACTCAAGCATGTGTGTGCATGCTGAAAAGAGCCAGAATATCTCTACAAATGTCACCATCCACTCCGGTTTGATGCATGGGCCCTAGAGGCCCAGAACTTGACTCTCAGATCTTTTTTGTGCAAACTGTGACATCTCAGACTCACATCAAGAGTTTTCTATATGTTTTGGCTCAATATCTGCTCCCAGTTATGCTGGTGGAAGGAACTTCAGATTCACACCAACCTAATAGAGTTTATTTTGCCATCTGTCTGTGTTTAGTCTTCATATTAATAATTAAGGCAAGCAATGCAGATTGGGATGGAAATTCTTCCCTGAGGAACAGAGATGTGTGCCATACAAACCACCTAGCAGCTGCTGAAACCGTTGTTTCAGAAAGTACTAGTGAGAAAGCTCACTACGGATTTTTCCATAAGTATCGACATTTCTAGGATGTCCACTGCCATATGCCTGTTATTTAAAATTTCTGCTGAATAAGATCATGCCCAAAAGGCAATGGGCTTGGTTAATAACGTTGTAAATTTTGTGAGGGTTTTTTGAGCTATAAATGTACTTTCTGTGGTCTGTTCATGAAATTATCCTTTCCATCAATGAAACAGGGCTGTGGAGAGGCCAGTTGCATGAGTTTCACCCCGATGACGTTTTTCCCAGCCCATGCCACAGTACAGGCTAATTTGCACAAGGGCCCCTTCACTTCAGGAAACCCTTCCAGTCAACATAAACCTTGAAGGATCATCAGCATATAGGGTGGCTCTAGTTCATGGCTGTCCTCTACTCAAGGAATGGGTGAGGGATCACCACTTAGCCAAGACGGTCTCTGTCAGCCTTTCATCACTTTCTAAAACAGGTTTCAAAGGAGCTGGACTAAATGAACAAGTGTGGTTTATGACATGCAACAAATGAAATCCCAGAGGGTAAATGTGAACCTGGCAACAGGTAAAGGCATTAATAGTCTCACAGACAAATATATCTGTTACCACCAATGTGGGATTTCTTTGTGCCTTCCGAGTTTTTACCTGATTTACACTGAGCACAAGCTGCCCAACTTCTAGGGGGATATGACTCAGCATAGAATTTTGGCACAGGCTGCTCAAAATTAATTATAATGGTGAAGTGCAGAGCTGTGGGGGCCCCAATTTTATTGATAATCCTCCTCACCACGTAATCAGATTTTAAGCCCCTTTGGCTCCATTGCAAAAGTCCCCATACAGAACCAGTACTTTTCTACTGGAGGATAAAATATTTGAGGGTTTTTTTCCCAAAGTTCTCCATAATAAGGGATTTCAGACAGGAATTGATAAATTCATGCTAAAGGGAGGGAAAACATTAACATACTATACCTCATGGAATAAAACAGGGAAAAGAGAGCTCTTCAAATTCTAGTTAAAATGTAATGGCAAACCTCTAAAGAAAACAACAATGGCCCTCATTTTTGTGTACATTTGGGGTTTTTTTAATAGCTCTGCTGATTTTGACCCCCGGTCATAAATACTTCACATCAGTAATTCAAGTTTCCATAAAGAAAACATTGTAAATTTTGAAGCCAGAGTGTAATTAAAGACAGTTACAATAAAATCATCTCTGAGTAATTTGAATCTTTTTAGAACAAATATGACTAAACTATTGACAGAATAAAGAGGGGAAATTAATGGATCTCATATCAGAGTGAAAGGCAACTGTTTTATTTGGGAAAACTACACAGCAATTGGCATTTAAATCTGACTTACAAAGCTTGCTATTGATTTTTTTCAAGTCTTCTCTCACCGCATATTTTCATCTTAAACAGTGATACTGAAAGAAGCTTACCATGGTTTGGCTGCCTGTTTGCAGCTTCTGCAAGGCAGGTGCTCTCAGCTCTTTGTAGCAATCAAGTTGCTTCTGCTTGTTGCTGTTCTGGCACACCAACTGTGAGTTTCTTCTCTTCCTTATTTCTTTTCTTTTAGCACATCAGTTTTGAAAGTCTAGAGCCCATGGTACACAGGACTGAGAGATCCAGAGAAATATAAAAGCCAGCATTTGCCTTTCTATATCTCATTTCCCAGAAGACTAGGACATACTGCCATGAAGATAAGAAAAAAAAAAGTATTTTTGTTGGTCCGAGTCTGAACTGAGTGTTTTAAGGTGAAAACATGAAGTTGCCCAGGGGATGTAGGAAGATGGGTGTGTTATTTCTACTAGAACAGCCTCAGTTTTGGAATCCATAGATTGTGGAAGGAGGTTGCTCGCTTCTTTGAATGCTGCTGTTAAGCCAGCTCAGACTCCATCCATTGGTATGTATCTCAAGGTATGTTTAGCCAGCCAGGTTGAGTCCTCTCAGCTAACCAGGTACGCTCCACAAGTTGCATGCCAAAGGCACCTGGCAAGTTCTACTGATCTTTGTCACTATAAGGCATCACATATATGTGAAGTAGAAAGACCAAATACTGTGTTTAAAAAGGCAACACTTGCACTGAATCTCTTCATCCTGGGATCTCTCCTGAGTTATTTCATTTCTTCTTGTCTTTTGTTTCCTTTCAGCCCCCTAAAGTCAACCGTTGAGCTCCAGCTCTACCATAGTGGAGGAGATCAGACTGTGATTTTTTTCATGTCTCACCTTGGTTTAGAACAAGACTGAAACATTCTCCTGAGGTATGGAAAGTGAGATGGGATGTTGCCTCACAGCTTGTCTGTGGAAAATGCCGTGTTGTCATGTGCAAGTATCCCCTGGCAGACGGGTACTTTTGCAAGACCACTTGGACATACTTGTGTGAATATAAGAGCAGCAGCATTTCTCATATTCACATAGAATTCATAGAAAGTCCGTGAGTAACTGTACTTCCAGGAACATTATCCACAAACCTTTAGGGCCCAGATTACATGAGAGCATCATTAACAACCAACAGCCTTGCAGGAAGGGAGCAGCACGGACTGGGGAAATCTGACATATGTGTGGGACAATTCTTTCTTTCAGAATTACACCACTCAAGGGCTTGGAGGCAGACACACCAGGCTAATTCTGGACTTCTTGTAAGTCTGATTTAATTCCTAGAAGTGGAGCTGTGTCTGTTCAAACTTGGCTCCAAAACGTCTTTTCCAAAAGCAGCCAGGCACCAGTGCAATTGTCAGAGTCACCTAACTCCCACTGATGCTAGTTACTTGCCTTTTGAAAATCCCACGAAGAGTGACTGCAAATTTGGCCCCAAGTATACTCACTTCAGTTTATTCAGCTGTAATTACAGGTCAGCTCTGCTCACACTGGAGCCCTTCCATTGAACTGCTCACTTTTCTGGAACAGCAAAGACCTATATCATTGAGTTATGGGAGGGGGCAAAAATTAATTCCGCATATCGGAAACTGAAAAGTGACACTATTGAAGGGTAAGAATGTGATGAATCAGTTCACTACAGTGAGGTTATACTATAACTCGCTCTAACTTAGGAACAGCACAGACCGTTTCATTGTTGATCAATCCCCTTCTCCCTTTGCTGTTCCCCACACAAGTATCTGGAGTCAGGGGTACTGTGTTCGTCAGTTAGAAAGGATGCAGTGTCATACGTCAAACCACAAGCACTCCCAGACTAAGGGCCTATGTGGGAGCAGTCTCAGAGCTGATGTTATACCTGGGCCTTCTTAATGCAGGGAACCTCATTAATCTGAACACTTTGGGACCTCAGAGCCATCTGAATTAATGAAAGCTTCCATTGCTGATGTATAGTCATAACCAGCGCAGACATATGCCCTCTTTTTTTTCTGTAAATTACTATTTTGGCATAAAAACAAAGCAAAAAAGTCAAAAAGTTTAGCATGCATGCACTAAATATAAACATTCCCCTTGGAAGACACAGGAGCCATTGACGTAGGAGCAGGTTATCTTTTGACTAACTGAGCTGCTTGGATTAGCAAATTCTGGAATAACAGCATTAGAGGCCCCAAGAAGCTGGAAACCTCATATAGTGATTCTCCTGAGCCTTGGAAGGAACTTCAGAATCAGGTCAGAAACTCTGAGCTCAGGCCGATCTCAAGACTGAACTTCTGAATGTTCAAATCCTCTGCTTATTATTTATTTTCTGTGCCTAAGAGTGCATTGTTTCTGGCAATGGCATTACATTGTTCATTTGTTTCCAGACACAGTCAGAGGTAAGTGGTCAGCATCTCAGACATGATTTACTGAGGTCTCAGTGTCTCCTATGATGTCATGGTTATTTATTTCCTAAGGAAATAATCTCCCTGGAAGAAAAAAATCATTTAAAGAACTAATGTTTATTGGAAACTGCCAAACAAATGCTCGAGAATTAAGGACACTAGAAGTGAATAACAGATACACACACTAACCATCCGCTGATGAGGCAGGACAAAACATTTCACTTTCTCATTCGTCTGTAGTTCTCTTGCTGATCAAAGAAATAGGAGAGCTGCAGAATAGCTAGGAATGAACTGCCACCGTGTGGCCAAGAGACAGTTTTAGCTACCTTTCTAGAAATCTTCAAGAGCTGTTGCTCTGAGATAAGCGACACTACCCAGCACTTACCATTGAAAGTTTTCTGCTTGATCGCACAATTCACTTTGGTGGCACTTGCAGTGCTTCCCTAGCAGGGGTCATAGGCTTCTTAGTCTCATTTCTATCAGAGTGGAACACACCACTTTTAACTCCATAAGTTCTTTTTATATTTTTCTCTAATACGTCACCTCAACTTCTGAAAGGGTTTAGGGTGTCATAATCACTGAGTCATTCAGGTGATGATGCCTGATCTTGCCTTTAAAAAGATAGATGCTTTTTTAAAATGACAAGCTTGTTAGTAGAAAACCTTTTACTACGCACTAAATTACTGCTAATCAAGTAACAGACTCTACCCTTTGCTTCTCAGGCTGGTCTAAAGCAGCTCATATGTTCTGAATTCCCTTCAAATTCTTTCAGAACAACATGCATTTTTAGACATTAAACTCAAGATAAGTCAAGTCATTCCACTGACTTGATGGAAATTGGTTCACCTTTACCATGGGCATAACTCAGAGTTACAGGGCCAAAAGGTGGCAAAAGTCCTCTAAACACAGCCTACTGTGACTGGCCAGCTTTATATTACTTTCATCTCCTTGAGGACCTGCTCCAGCATGAAAACAGTAATTCGCTTAAGCAGAACTACAAATTGGCCCTACAGCTATGTAAATTTTGAAGACATGCACTAGGTGCTAATCTAATATTTTTCATCACAACTATCTTTGCTATGTGTTACCTTGGAGGACTTCCTGCGTTACTTAATGCAGTGTTGACACCTTTTGCCTTCATTGTAACTTTACGACACTGGAAGATTCAAACCAGAGCACATGTCTTGTCCAGCTGCCAACTTTCCATTAGCTATCTGTATTTCTTCTGTTTCTGCCAAAGACACTTACAATTTCAGCTCACTTACATGCAACGTGATTACATTGAATTCCTGAACACAAAAGGACAAAACCATTTTGAATCCCCCAGGACATGTTTTCTTCAACAGACTTCATCTCTCTTCAGTTACTGGGTTCTTGTACACAGCGTCTTTAGTTTCTCATGGACAGCTGTGGATGTGACAGCACAGAAATTAATAGCCAGAGCCCCATCAGAGCTAGTGTTCAGCAATGACACTAGCTAAAGGAACTTGAAATACCACAATACTTCACCTGAGCTGAATATGAAACAACAAAATAAGAGATGATCTCTAAAGATCCTGCCTATTAATCCAGTGCACTCTGGGAAAGACCTTTTGGGGATCACTGCTGCAGGGAACACTCACACGCAGTGGCCTTGATCGATAGAGCTCCTAGTCGATGCACTTCATTATCAGGGCCTGAGGGCATGACTGAAAGAGCTCGCTAATTATCTCTGCAAGGGATCTAGGTCATGCAGAGCTCTGCTGGTCATGAATAATTACTCTGTATGATCTGCATTGTTAGAGCACCTTTAGTAGGAGTATAATATCAACATTTCAATGCTTGAAAATAACTGCTTGTTGCGGCAAAGTCATTTAGAGGGCCTACTCAAGGCAGAAAGAGTCTCTTTAGTCTTTAGCGTCAGTGCAGAGAGCTCTGCCTCCAAAGCCCTTGGGGGAATAATTCAAAGCCACTGAGAAACACCTTTGTAGGGCAACCAACTGCTCCTGGAAACTATGTGGAAAGCTGCCTAGAGTGAATTGGTGTTAGATAAGGTCATGGTTCTGTGTCAGGGCAATAGAGAGGGTGCTGCCATCCACGCTAAACCCTTCTCTGAGGAGGTAGCTAGCACTAGGGATGGAAATGCTTCCTTTCCCCCTCTCCTGCTCCCTTTCTCCTCAACTGCCCTGTTCTAGCACTGGTAGGACAACACCCAGCTTCTGAACCCTCTGACTTGAACCCTCAGCTCCTGACTTCCCAGAGAGTGTCCTAAGATGCCAGGGTAGCTCTACACAAGTCTGTTGAAGTTGAGCCATGTCCAGTGAGGAGATCGCCTGGGCTAATATGCTAGGAGATGGAAGATGCCTGGATTTATGGGACAGGAGGTAGAGAATGTTCTCAGAGTAAAACTGCTTTATTTTACTTGCTTAATTAAAATTTCCTAAGATGATAACAGGTTTGAAGCGAGCTTCAAGAAAAAAAAAAATCACAGAATCCAAACAGAAATTACCCACCCCCAGTCTCTTATTCATAAAAGCAAACACATATTTCACACTGGAGTTTGTGTGCTGGACAGCAGGGAGACCCTTACCCTCTGCCACAACAGATGACCAGAGATATCTCGGTTTTACAACAGCAGACAAGAAGTCACACATGCTGAAGCAGCCTGCTCCACAGTGGTCTTTTAACCAAGAGCAAAAAATAACTACACCCATGAGTAAAACCTTGGCACTATGAACATGAATCACAGACCAGGATCAAACACTGTTGAAATCCTTTTCTTCTTTCATCGGTATTTAGTTATGCATATGCCTAATTCTCTTAAAGTAACTCAAAAAGAAGGTGAGGTTTTCTGTCAGCATTCACCCATGTTGCAAGTTCTAGTAGCAAAAAAACTGACCACACACTCAAGAAAAGGGTTGCTCGACAACTTCAGTATGAATTCTACTTAGAGAGGAGCTTCAGGGTGACACGCTTACCAAAAATATGCAGGTTTTGGCCTTAAATGATCATATGTCAAAGTCAGAAAAGTTTTAAAGACTCTTATGATTTTCAGTTCAGGACAGTCAGGACAGGATGAGGGACTGACTAGACAAAGAGTGGCAAAAGCACCTCCAGACTTAAAGAGCTACAGAAACGATTCCTCCCTCCCTTTCATGAACACTACTAGAAAAAGAAAGAAGATGCTTTAACCAAACAGGAGATGTCAGCTCTGAATGAAGGAACATATGGGTTTTTGGCACTCTCCTATCTCATGATAGAAAGTGTCCTAAATCAATGAGATCTGAGAGAGGGACTTCCACCTGGTGGTAGAAATATTGTTCAAATAACTTGGTCCCAAAGACTAGGCATGCAAATCAGCAAGGATTGCCACCTGCCAAATGTTGTCTGTAGTGGGCACGAGATTTATGGAGGTTATGATACATGAGATGGGTTATAGTGATGGCCAATGCCTTGGAAATTTATCCAAGCCTGCGGACACAGAAAATACAGAACACAGAAACAAGAAATCACTAGTGAATCACCAGGTGGTTATACCAGTGCTGCCATCATCCACCTGTCACAGTGAACCACTGACTGAACACCAGATGTAAAAAATCAGAGTAAGCAAAGGTTTGATCCCAACTATCTTAGCAAATTCTTAAGATAAAATGTGAGCTGGGGGATGTGACTCAGACTGATGGCTGTAATATAAATTATATTGCCCTGTCTGAAGGGCCATAAGCTAGTACTTCCACAGGATGTTAGCTCCTTGTCACGTTTTTACATTGCTGTACGACAGTAAAACAGGCAAAGCATGGGTCTTAAGTATTCCAAGCATCACAAATCACCTCTAAGATGAAAGAGCCTGAAGAGGAACACTCTTGTGCCGTGTTCTTCCTAAGATGTAGTCTTTAATAATGAAGTAGCCAATACAAGGTATAAACTAATGCTGATGCAGTGGACTTGTCTGCAAATTGCCTTCTGCCCTTGGGAACAACCTTTGCTACTGTTCATTGATGAAGTGTTCTTCTCCAAGGCATTAAACTTTTCTAGTGTACATGAGGATATCTAGATTGAGCAAATGGGTGTTAAATAGATGAAAACTAGCAGGCAGTGCAAGCATATAAAAAAAGTCGTATACATTTTTGCATGCAGTGAGTTCCTTGATGTTGTATTCCAGGACAGAACCATTCCCAATAGCAGCGGAGTACAAGGCAGCTTGTTTTTTTTTTCAAAACACACTGGAGTTTTGTTTCTCAAAAGATGGGTTTCTAATGCTGATTCCTTCATTGCAGGTCTTTTGCTTGTACCACAGCCTGTTTGTACCTCAGTGCTGCTATACTCTCAAATCACAGAGTCAATAATGGCACATACAAATTTTCAAATGCAAAAAAGGATAAAATTCTTTTTCACTGCTCTGACATTGGAAACACTGGTGAAAAATCTCCAACTTACTAGCTGAATTGCTTGAATCACTTTGCAGTACTGCAGTCAGAAGAAAAATTACTGCACCAGGTAATTTCTGAATCATTGCTTTCAATAACAGTACTTAAAAAAAAAGGCTTGTCAAGTTGAGTTCCCCCATAAGCTGAATGAATAACAAAGCAGTATTCTTAGGCACAATGAACTCAATGAGTTAAACCCTCATATGTGTCCAACGTTAGAATAGCCATGGCTTAAATTATGCTCCACACAAAGAACCTTCAGTGACTGCACAGGTCACTTCTAGAGCGTAAGAGTCTGGTCAGAGGTAAGGAAAGAAGCAAGTCTTACATGCTCTATTTCGTATATTCTATCTTCAACTGAAGAGAGACTATTCTTTCAATATTCTTTCTTACGTGTTTTGGGCTTAAATTTTAAAGTGTTATATGCCCCTTCCACAGCTTTGGGCAAGTACATGGGATGTCTTTCCAACCTCTTCCTGGAGCCAGTGGTTCTCCGCTGGCTGTTTCTTTGAGACTGGTTTGCAGCATTTGCTGATTGGGCAGTATCTTGTGAGTATCTCCGGGGAGCACGAAGGATCCAGTTTGAATGTAAACCATGTTCACTTGTGCTGGTAGCAACTGAAAGACAGAAGAAAATCTGGCATTAACAGTTTGCTAGTGATATTTTTACATATGCACTGAGAGAACAGGCTGCCTGCTGGGTCCTTCCTGGAGGTAATGCTGAGAAACCAACCTGTTTTTTCTGCAGGATGTTGCTTGGGATGGGATTCAACTTATCTAGGTTCAACGCCTGCAGTGTAAAAATGTATGCCAGATCTAGTCCCTTTATACACACTTTTAGGGCACAATTAATCCCATCTATTTCAGATATCCACCTCAGCCTAACACAAAGGAGAAAAATATCTGTTACTCCCCACTGATTATACAGGATAGATGATGAACTCAGAAGGACACATTTTCATTTTAGTTGGACAAGCCCATTCTTTTGGATGGAAACATACAGTTATTTAGCCTAATCTTTAAAGGACTTCTCTTTTTGTCAGTTGAAGAGAAAACATCCAGCCATTTATCAACAAGAAAAATGAAAACCAGATGAAGAAAAAAAATCTTTATTTTTTAGCTCTCCTCCAAAGACATCTCAGGGTGCAATTCAGTGGAATTCAGCCCTGAGCAGAAGGCAAGAACTATTCCAGCAGTACACATACTACATTTGCTTATGTAATGGCCACATATAAAACACTTGCACACTTTCAACAGGGAATAAGCAACACCTTACTGTAGTTTCACATCCTGCATGCAATGGTCCTAGATTTGAGAAGTAAACTTGGAGGAAAACCGTGTCCTTTAAATAAACAAATATGATCTCACACTGCTAATCCTCCCTCTATCCTCTGCACACCAAAAATAATCAGAGTTTGGCTGGTTTATACTGCACCATCAAAGTCAACATCCACATTTGGCAGATCTGCATCAGGAACTCTCCGCCATCTGTCTGAATCCAGGTTTGCAATAACTGAGTCAAAGAAAGCCATTGCTTCTCTTACATCTGAACTTGACTGTGAGCCTTTTCTCTCCATGAATGCCTGTTGATCAGATGGAGGGGAAAAAGAGTTAGCTAGGGGTTGGGCAAAATGACTTCTTAATGAACAAACTATATAAAGATGCTGCAAAAACTTAATTTAATTCCGTAATTCAAGCTGTCAGAAAAGGACACAGGTCCAGATTACTACATAGTTTGTAGTCTTCAAAGAAACCAGAACAGCAGTCTAACAAACATACATCTTGTTACATGCTCAACATCAAACCCCTTCCAGTTGGGCACTGCTAGCCAGGTGTTATAAAATCCCTCAGAATCCCCATATCAGGCCATTTAATTACATGACTGAGTGGCAGCTGGGCTTTGTGGCCAAATTTATTCTGCCTAGCAGTAGGTATCTAATGAGACGTATATTAGAAGGGTAGTTATGCAGGGGTTCCTTCTATAATTAATGTAAGGCTCCTGTACCTTCAGAAGATGAGTCAGGCCTTAGGTAGGCTGAATTCCCCTCTGCAGGCAGCTCTTTCACTTAGCTGCAGAGGGATCGTGGGGTAACTTGGCTACTAATTTAAGCATCTTATTAAAATGCCTAGGTTAGGTGAAATGAATCCAGATCTAAATTACTGAAGTCTTTTTGAAATGGAAAAGGACTGTGCTAAAATATGAGTCATTCAACATTGTGATAACTCCCAGAGGAAAGCCACAGGGTTTAAAATTAGGAGCCTGTCTTGATAAAAAAGCAAACGCTTGTCTAAAAATTCTGAAGCAGTCATAAAGCCTCGGTTAAAAATTTTGTAGGTCCATATGGGGTGAATACTTCCTGCCAGGCTCTACCTAATGAGGGCTGTATATTTTCCCTGCCAGTCCAAGCTAGGTGTATTGCCAGGCAGCAAAACCAAATCAGAAAATTGTTACCTTCAGTTTCAAGTATGCGAGCAAAGGACACATGTTCTATCACATCTCTGGAGGACCAGCTTGCTCCCTATTCTATGGAGGCAGAGAGATGAGCTAGTTTACTCTTTGCCTGACATTATGGGTTGATTGACATCCTGAGAAGTGCTAAAAGATATCTTCTACCACACATCTACCAAAAATAGTGACTGCTATTATGACTAAGCCCTTATTGGTTAAAAGGCATTTTAAAGAAATGCCTATGTACTTCCAGCAACTGACACACCTCTCTGTTCTTTTCTTTCACTAGATCCAAGTGGCAAATTTTGAATCCATAGTCAGCCTGTAGTGTCAGGTCCCAGGAGTCTTTGGATTAAACCTCCCTTGAGGACAGGGTTGTTTGGACAAAGTACCTTCATATTAATCATGCATCAGGTAGGAGAAAGAAGTGAATTTCCACTGACAGGTAATTTGACACAAACAGGTACTTAGGGATAAAACCATTCAAGCCTGGTGATAAGACAAACCTTGCAACCTGTGAACATAAAACTTGTAGTTAGGAAGCAGAGTATTCTGGCTGCTCCAGAAGTCTCCCTAATTTTTTCAAAGCCAGGGCTGTGTGGCTGCAACCCTGCCAATTGTGTCAGCAAGAATGACTCATACGCGTGGGCATATCATGTTGATGTTCCTGCCTGCTTCTTAGGGGATGGCTCACGGAGTTTAAGTGCCCACAAGTGTCAGGGCTGTTCATACATAAGAGCTAGCCTGCCATAGTCAGATGGCAGCACTCTTATCCTCAACCTGTGAAAAAATCACTCGTTTTCCAAGCCTAAGTTGTGCTTTTGGCACTTTTCTTAAGTGGTATTTTCAGTGGAAAATCTCAGAAACTCACAACCCTACATGAAGACTAGCTATGCAGCCTATCTCCCAGCCTCCCGATTCATGGGTTTAGTACTTAACTGCACTCATTTTTTCCCATACAGCTGATGGTTAGTCATGTATTTCTCTGCTACATCACCACTCAGATCATCAAGGAACTAGCATGTCGTAAATCTCCCCTGCCTCAAGCCAATATTTGTGTGAGTGCATAAACCTTTTTCACAGACTGTATCCACAGCATTGAGATTCACCTCCTTCCACTTGGCACCACCAGGTCTTCCTCTTATATTTCAATCATCCTCTTTGGAGCCCACTGAGCTGAATATTGTTTCCTACTACTATACCTAGCTTCTGAGAGTTACAATTCAAAGCATTAAAAAGATGACGTAAAGCCTAATAAAACCAAATGAAAAATCCACACTGACTGAATGGGTATTAGATCAAAAAATTAAATTAAAAGATGTGGTATCCAGCCCTAAACACATGAGCCTTGTTCTTTGATCCCTTGAGACCTTATCACTGTCTCTGTCTGCCTGAAAGAGGGCTGTGGGAGAGCGAGTGTTGATCTCTTCTCTCAAGTGACAGGTGACCGGACAAGGGGAAATGGCCATAAGTTGCACCAGGGGAGGTTCAGACTGGAAGAATTTCTTTACTGAAAGGGTGGTCAGGCACTGACACAGCTGCCCAGGGAGGTGGTTGATCACCATCCATGGAGGTATTTAAAAAAAGGATAGATGAGTTTTTGAGGGACATGGTTTAGCGGATGATGGTGCGGTTGGACTCAATGATCTCAAAGGTCTTTTCCAACTGGAAGATTCTCTGGTTCTATGATTGGTTAAGTAATGCCTGCAACAGAGCTCAGCTTCAACCATTGACATTTTGCTGTTACAGAACATCTAAATGTGGCAATAACCTTGCGGTAAAATCTACCTGGCCTAATCAGTAAATCAGCCATATATCCCTCCTTCCCACCATCCCCACTAGTATCCAGTTTAAAGACTGCATTGAGTAACTTGAGAGGCTGCTGTCAAAGTCCTGTTTGTAGTTATGTAACCCAAACAGATTACAACAGTTGCTGCAATCCTTTCCTTGGTCCCCACTGAATGAAGTCCAATGTCATATTAATGACTGAACTGTTTAGCAACATGCAATCTATAAACTGGAATCAGGAGGAAGATTTGCAATGCTTTTCTTTCTAGAATACATAAAAATAATCTGCACTAAAGATGACATTTCAGTTTTATTTTTGTTGTGTCATTACATCAAAAAGTGAAGAATTATACTGTGTCAAAATTACCAGCCAACTTATTAAATAAAAGAGAAAGAAACCCTTAAGAAATCCTCGTGCCCTGCAGCCTATCAGTAGAGCTTGCAGTGGTGTAAAACATAGCACTGGCAAGCTATCTGACAAGCCAGGAAATAATTCTCTTTGTTTCAATGAATTATGTGGAAGTAATTTTATGCCAATAGAAAGGCTGTTGGTAAACTTGGGACTACTGTGCTTGTCAGTCCTTAATAGCTATAAATAACCATAGTGGAGAATTCTGAGACACTTTAGGCTGTCAGAGTATCAAGACAACAGCTCACTCTTTCAAAGCATTTTTTCCGATACTTCCCATACTTCCATACCTCTTCCCTTCTCCTGTCTTCTCTCCCCTCACACAACAGAGACGTATACATTTCTTTCCATGACCAGTCATTCACTCTTAATTTAGCACTACTCAGGAAGAAAAAAAGATATTTAAAAGCATTTCAAATGATGTAACAGTAAAAAGACAAGTGGATGAGACCAATAAAGCAAAAAACCAACACAGCTAATTGCTTCATGGCTTCAGACCAAGCAAAAGTTCTTAGAAGTTACCTTAGAAGAGTCTTTGGAAGGAAGTGGAAGAAATGAGTTCTTTCCAGTTTTGGATGATTTTGTGGACGTTGGGGAATCTGCAGCCATATGCATGGATTTCAAGTTGTTGATGTTGTCAAGATACTTTTTCCTCAAGGCTAACAGATCCTGTAAGTATTTCAAGCAGTCCTGAGTCTTAGAGTACATCCAGTCTCTGTCTTCCTCTTTTTGCTGGAAGCAAGAATCAATGCTGTTTGTACTTTTGCATTTTTTTAGTGATTCACTAACTTTTTCCTGCTCACCTCCAAGGACATACATAGAAGTGCTGCGGATCAACCTCACTGCAGAACCTGTGCCATCACAGTAAGGGATGTCATCTGTCACATTTCTTCGGTGGAAGCTGGGGTGAAATATAGAATGGATCTTTTTGAACATAGTGTGTCACTTCCTCCCCTCTATAACTTTTCTTTTTCAGCTCCTCAGTTTAACCATAGGTCTGGCAATCAGCAGCTGTTACTCTTGCCCTCAGCAGGCAAACAATTTTGCCACTTATTGTAATGAGGAAGAAAAAAACTCAATTGTTGTACAAATTGCTTTTCAGTCTAGCACACTGTGAAGAGCATGATGGTAACGCAGAAGTGTGTTCTCTATTCCATTTGTGTCATTGAAATAGCTTTGTCCTTTCCTCGGTTTAAAACATAGTGCAGGAGGTCAAATATCATGCTTTGACCTTTCATTTGACTGCCGCTCCCCATGAAAACCATGAGTATCGAGGCAGAAATTCCCTCTCACGCCTTTCCTCTGCGCTGCTCTGTCCTGCAGTGTTGCCCCCGCCGTCCTCTCGACCGCCCGCTGCCACCGCCCGGCGGGCGCTGGCCGTGGTGCTGAACCGCTCTCGGCCGAGCAGGCACCGGACGGGGGGCAGCCCGGCAGGTCCCTGCTGGATTCTATTTTTTGGAAGAACTTGTTGAGATCAGCTTCGACAGGGACCAAAGTCTGAGTGGGGAAGAATGTTTTCTGTCGAGTAGAATTCAGCTGCTGAAAGAAGTCGTTCTGGGTTTCACCCTATGGTAACCAGGAGATGGCTACAGCTACCTGATACCACAGCACTACAAGGAATAAAGTGGATTCAGATGTCAGGTTCTATTACACTGAATACAAAGATGCCCTGTGTAAGAGATGCTATAAAATAAAACACTCTTCCAGAGCACTCATTTGGCAAGGTATTGCAGGCAGAAACCAATGCATTTGGATCTTTCCACATTAGACCTTCTCCTAGATCACTGCAAGAATATTTAGTACAGTGGGTTTGATGACTGTTTTTTGGTTGAAAGCTACTGAGAACATTGATTATTACTGGTATATTCAAGTATTGATAGTATTTGTGACTGTGTGACAACATCGTGTATGCTTTAGAGATAAGTATAGAGTGAATTTGGTCAGTTCTCACTACTAAGACAATCAACAACTTTTTCAATGCAAGCAGGAATGTCCAGATTCACCATGTTCAAAGGAGTTTTCATAATTCATCCTGCTTAAGCACTGAGCGCTTGAGAAAATAATTATATTGAAAGCCCATAGATATCACTCTGCAGACTCTACTGAGCAAATTTCTACTAATGCCACTACAAGTCTCAATGGAATGTTATAGTACCCTAAGAACTGTAGGATCTCAACAAGAAAGACAGATTCTAATATAGATTTGTAACCATTCCATCGAGAATTCTGATTTACTGGATGTTAAACTTATACCACAACCATCTTAAACCACACACTGTGTTCCTTTTACTTTTAGCTAAAGTTGAAATGTCTTTATAGCATAACTAAAAAAAAAATGAGACAAACCAATTTTTTTGCTACTTTTCCAGCCTTCTAATACCAGCATAGACATGATTCCCACTGCAACTGAGAGCATTTTTAAAATGCATTCATCTGCTTGAGATCTAGTACTTGTATAGAGGTATGACATTGTTGATAATCTCCAAAGTCCCATGCAGTCCCACACCTAGGCAATACATAAAATTGACTTTATGTTAACATAGATCATCAGAAATATGAAAAGAGATGAGAAATCTCCCTAGAATTACATGTCTGAAATGGAGAAAATTTTTAGTCATCAATACTATAATAGAATAATATAGATTGATTTCCTTTTCAGAGCAAAAAGCTACAAAGGAATTTTCATTCATTGTTCTGAATTAGTGAGGTAAATATCTGTCATAGTCATTCCAGACACTGTGTTTATTCAGTAAGTTAAAAAAATGATATTGTTCCAGAATATTCTGATTAAAAATTACTTAGATTTGCTACACGGGATACTGGTCTTTGGTTATAGACATGATACAGTACCAGTGAGCATCAGAGAGGCACACTTAGTGGCTTTGTAGTCACTTCACCCACACAACCTGTGATTCAAGAAAATCAGTGGGAGCTGAAGGAATTATTGACAAAGACTCGAGTCAGTAAGGTCAATGGGAACTCCACAGTGCACCTGCTTATAGGATCAGACATAGCCTTTCAATAGCAGATAGATTCCTAAGCTCATCTGGACATACAAAGATAAACCAAGGAAAAAAATGGAACAAAAAAAAAAAAAAAAGATACATCTGTGAAGAGTAAGTCTGATTATATACACCATGATTTGAAAACCACTTCATAAGAACCATAAATTTTCTTATTCCATTTCAACTAAGTACTTAAAATATATGCTGACATCTCACTGATTTAAAAAACTTTCAGGATCTTAAGAGCGTTCTCAAGCATTTCAAGCATTCTCATTCCCAATTTTTAAACTAGTCTTCTTGGCCACTTTCATTATGTGCCAACATAAGTGTGGTTCCCATTGTTCACAGGGGTGTTAAAATAAGAAATTATTAATAAATGCATTTGGAGTAATGAAATGTCATTTACAATTATTTCAGACATTAATATTTTATTTTATGCATTGGTTATGGGCAGTAGGTATACACAACCTTCCTCTCCTGTTCTAAAAAAGGAATATTAATTTGTTTTCTTCAGAGTCTCTACTGTAACTTAAATAGGTCCATGGATTTGGAAAGTTAAAGGACAAAATAATAGATATATTTAAAGGTCACTAATGTCTCTAGTGTGTTTCGTGAGAAAAGGAATGTACTGTATCTTTTCAAGATGTTTTCCTGTAAGTTATTTGGATTGAAACATGTCTCCTATATAGTGTTGTATTTATTTATAGTCTAACTCTGGTCCCTTTGTACCTCCAACTATCTCCATTTAAGTAAACAGCAGGACAATTACAATTCAGCCACCACAGACCATAGGTCTCTTACCCAGCATTATTGCTGGGGACTCATTACACTGACATTATCTAAGATAGCTGGTAATTAAAAAGCAGAGCCTTATTCAGGAATTACTTCTTTCTGCAAAAAGACACTCATCAAATGGCAAATATGGTTGAAGAAGAACAACTAGTCATTTAATTCAAAGTACCAAATTCACAGGCAGCTATTAAATCATAAATAAAGACCTCCTGAAGAAGGAACTCATGAGAAGCAGATCAAATAGACCACATTAATCAAATTGACCATGCTAAATATTTAATGGCATCTAAGATTACTGACTTTGACAAGGCAATGCTCATACCTTGTTTGTTCATTTGGCTACTGGAATATGACTTCACTTACTAAATGCTTTTTATTTTAAGTCACTTTTTTCTATTACTGCTTTCAATGTTTCTGTTTTGCTTTGTGGCTTGCAGAGTGATAGACTACCACCCAATCACTCCCCAAACTGCTTTTGTTGTCTAGTCTTGGCAATTCCTGAGCTACTCTGACTGAGTAGGAAAATCAAGTCAGTATGTGTTCTGCTTAACTATATTAACTATAAAGTTGAACAAAACCTCATAAAATCAAATCTATAGACAAAAGAAAATCACATATCATTTAAGTTTTTCACAATAATTTATTTGACCAAATGCATTGTTATCTTCAGAATAAAACATTACGCATACAAAGCTATCTATTCAATAGTGACATTTCACTCAAGTGACTGATACAAAGCTATGTCAAATTATCCTTGAAACAAAGTAAAGCTCTGATGCCAAAGATGAAAATTTTTGACAAACTGTACATGAGAAGGTATTCTTTCTCTATTGTAAAGTTGTAGCAAGGTGTTGTATCAAGCTGTGTATCTCATTCAGGATAATCTACTATATTAAATTTTAAAAATTAAAGTGAAAACACTTTTTTTTGAAAAAGAAGAAAAGAAATCCATACTTATAAAATGTGTTAATGGATAGTACTGAGCTTTGCGTTATTTTAGATAACTGAGGAACTGAAGAACATTTGTCAATATCTGTTGAACTCTTCTATGACTATGTGGCTACATAAAAGAGTAGATAATTTGGAAAGAGCTAATTGAAACAGTCCAAAACAGAGGAAAACAGAGCAAATAGTTCATGACAACAACCATCTACTGTATCTACACTTTGGTCTCTAGTCCCTTACTATTTACCACTTTATATATTCCCATGAAGTTCTGCAAAGACACACAAAAAATACAGACAATCTCCTAGGATTTCAAGAGAAAGTCAACAAATACAGGCATGCTGAAACCACAGCTCAGTACTAAAGAAATACAACATCCCAAGTTTTGATACCTGGTAATGTGGTTGTACTTACTTACTGTTTCAAAGAACAAACTTACCTGAAAACATGAGATGATCGGGCATTCCCAGATCATAGATCAGGTGCCAAATGCCAGTGTTTTAAATAGGTGGCAAGAAAGAGCCACTGTTATACATGCAATACCACAGGACTCCTACCTCTCATTCACTAAAAAGGAAGATGGAAGAAGAGCAAACATTGTTATCAAGAAAAGAAGAGTTCTCAGGAATGGTTGTTTCTTCTCCTTCAGCCCATGAAACTAACAGTCTGGAGGAGCTCTGCCAAAACTGCTATCAGCAACTGCTTGATATTCTTCCTCTTTTGGAAAGTCCTCAAAGTATGGGAGAGAACAATTTGGATACTATGCATTTGAAATAGCTATGATTGCTTCTCTGAGGCATGAAACTGAAAAAATCAGTTTCCCAAGAATGCAGACAAATAGTTTTGTCTGAGCTAATTTAGATGTAAATGTAGCAAAATCCAAATGTGTTGCCCATGTCAGATTTAATTGTCATCTTTTTTTTTAATGACGGTACGCACTTGAGCTGTGCTGTCACCTGTGCAACACCAACCTGGAAAACCAATTGAGTCAGAAAATTGAGGCTCCTGTCAGAGGATGAATAGATTTTTTTAGTAAATTTGGAGCATCGTCTTTCCGTCTAAGCTGAATTTGAATCTAAGTATTTCCATTTGACTTAGACCCTGCATATTCTCCATAAATTTTCACTGCATGCAAAATTTGCATTCATTGAATAGATTTTGTTGCAGCATAAGCACTAATTGTGACCAGCCAAAGCAGTGGCTGCATTCCTATCAGACGGGAGAAGACGCTGTTCACGTACAGAGAAATGCTTATGAAATGATTACACAAATGAGATATCAGTCAACTATTTTTATTATTACCATTGTTATTATTGGGGGGTTTTGGGGGAGAGGTTGGTTGGTTGGTTTTGTGTTTGGTTTTTTTTACCCTGGCATCTGAAGGGGTAAAATTTTGTATGCAACCTATGACCAAGCAATAAAATGTGCTCTAGTGAAATGCCTCCTGCTTTAGAGCTATCTCTATAGCTGTTGCCTGGCAGCATTTTCAGAGGGTGCGAGGTTACCATGCTTATATGCTGTTGCATCTAGCCTCTTCTTTCCTATTGTTTGCTAGAATAATCCTACTGTCATTAAAAACTCCATCTCTGTGACAAGCTTGACAAGGGAACTTTGTCTTGTCTTCTGTCACATGGGGTCAAGGGACAGGGTTTGCCTTGCTTGTTTCCTTGGAAGAATCCATGTCCTTTTAGTAGAAACATTGTTAGGACCTTTCAAAGCTTTGTTAGTCTTTGTTGAATTAGTTATTGCCTTGCCTCTTGAGTCTTTTATTCCAAAGATGGCTGAAGAATTATTGTGATGTCTAGCTTGTTGCCTGTCACATCCATCAGCCATTGATAAAGTCTTTGCCAGGAGAATGTGATAAATGGCTAAGATTCCTTCATGATAGCTCAATGAGGAATGGATGTTGTAAGCAGCAGTTCTACAAATTAGTTTATAGAAGACCTGTATGTCTTGATCTTTAACTGGATTATCTGTTTCTCATTCCAATTAAATTCTAATACACAATTTATCCTTCCCACAAGAGACCCCAATAGTAGCATTTACGAGAGAGAACAGTCTGGATCTTTTCGTAAGTCACAGAGTTGTCAGACATATCAGTCATCTCCAGGCAAGGCCCACTCACGATACTAGAGACAAAGGCTAGTTAAAGTAGAGCAGCAAAGAAGGAACATTAGGCTGGGATATCAGAGAGAGACTGAGTACAAGTGAGATGTGAGTATTAGGGAGGATGGAAAGAAAGAGAAAAATTAAGTTTTCAGCAATTCCCAATAGTGTTTTTGAGCATAATAACTATTTTCTACTCAGATCACAATATCCCTGGGGAAAAAATATATCTGTATACAGCCTAACACACAGTGGTCCTACCCTGAACCTGCCCCTTCTGCCACAACATAATTAATAAAAAGGAATTATTTTCTTTCCCACGTGTTCCTTGAACATATCTCCTTGTACATCTCCTTCAGCACCTGCAAAAGCAGTTTCTCTGGTACATGCTAAGAAATACAAGGATCTGGACAGGACCCTTTCAGCATACATGAGCTATACCTTCAATGACATCCTACAAGGTCTGAATCCTACAATGCCTTCACTACTATGAGCGCACACAACCAGCTGTCAGCACCAACAATTGCTGTTATCATCCCTTGCACTGTCAGAATAGAAAAGGTTTTACTGATAACAAGTAGCTCTCTGAAGGGGAGCAACCAAAATACATAGGATAATTATTAAGCAGGATCAGCAGGAGCAGTTTTTGTTGCTTCTCTCTGAGTGGTCTGTAAAGAAGTGGAAGTATTCAGATGCCATGTTATTCTTGGTCATTTGTCAGTTTTAACAGGAAATACTGTTGCTAGTAAACATGAATTCTTTCTCCTTGGCTAGTTTGATCTTCTGTCTCTATTCAATTCTCAGCTACCCTTCCACTGCCCACATAACACAGCCTTGTCTGTCTGTATTCAAAAAGACACATTGAAAAGGTGAGGGAAAGAGAGAGAGAAAGAAGGGGCTATGCAGCCTCATCTACGACTTTCAAGATAAACTTCAAAAAGCATTTCACCTAACACCACTGTGAATAGTCAAATCATACATTCCTTAGAGCTGTGGCTATTTGCCAGTGCAAAGAAAGTTCATTTACATCCTCCCAGGAATTTTCAATCAATTAACAACATCTTCCGTAGCAGCAGAGCTACTGTGCTGCATAGAGGTTGCAAAGAGACCTGCCACCAACCTGCTGGGCACAGTGCAGATGCTGCTGGAATATCTGGATTCAAAAAGGCTGCATGAAGCCCTCTGGCAACTTGCAAAAGTCCCTGTAGCAGACACTGCTTGCAGTGGGCTCAGAAGTTTTAATAAACTTCGAGATGGATCAACAATAATAGCAATGGAAGCAAGACAAAAATAACCTTTACCTACTCCTGTTTTTGAAGAAAACTGAAAAGTCTCAGGAAAGCTACCCGGGTAAGATTTCAGTCACATCAAAAAAAAACCGAAGACACAGGTGCAGGTGGGCACATATGCTGAACTGGGTTTGCAGCTTAGCCAGATGTTTACAGTAATCTGCCAGGCTAAGATGCTCATTAAATTCAAAAAGCTTGGAAGTCAATTTAGGCTGTGATCAAAGGAACACGGAGATTTACACCTGTGCCCTGAAATCGGGCAGAACATGTGCCTTTAACCCAAGGTAGGCAAAACATGGCTACATATCTCTTTCTCTGAGAACTCCAGGCCAGGCAGGAGGGAAGTGGACTGAAATGGAAGGAAATACTTGTGTGAATTCTAGTGAACTGAAACATCTGTGTCTTACAGGCTTGTAATCTGGGCGTCAGCACAAACTGAAAGGGACCATCAGAATGGAAAGGATTGATGCAGCCAACGTTCCTTTTGTGATTTTTTTTTCTAAAACCATTATTAAGAAAAAGCATCTCTAGGAAACTGTGGATGTTATAAAAGTACACAGGCCAAACTAACAGAGCTGGGAGCAAGCAAAGGTCACAGTGTTTCTGAGTCAAAACAAAATCAGTAAGGACTTTGTGGAGGATCTTTCACACATCCACTGGAGCTAAGCAGGTACAACAGGAACACCCAGAAGAATTTGCTGCAGTGAAAAAGAACTGCAATGTGTCATCAATAATTCTTCCTGCATAAAAAGAAATCCAATTGTCTGAACACAAGGCAGCAGAAACTGAGTTAATTCACTTCAGTTCACCTTATTGACTTCAACAGTATGCAGAACCCTATCTTTTATCACTCAAGTGTCACTGTTCTTCATTTTTTGCATAGTGAATATGGTTATGGCTATTGATGGACTTACGAATTATGCACTTAGATTCCTCCACAGCATGTCTGGATTTGTGCCAGTGGATATCAAGAATTGCTCTGTGGTCATTGAGTGTTTGGCTTGGGCTTTTTTTGGGGGGGGAGGGGGGAAGGCAAGGGGAAAAGAGGTAGGCAATCTCAACAAAGTTGCAGACCTCTTTCTTTACACAGTTCACATCTATTGCAGACTTTAATGTTATTGCAGTTTCCAAGTAGGGTTCTATTTTTTCCACCTCTTTGGCATATCCTTGTAGAAGTAATTATGAGCTAGATTACAGTTCTAAACCATGGGAGAGAAAAAAAGATTATCAAGAGCTCTTGACAGAAGGACTGCAACATGGAAAATGTCATTCTCCTCACCCTCCATGACAACCACATTTGTTTCTGAAAATACAGATTTCCATGCAAAGACCAGGCATTTCTTTCTGCTGTGCCTGAGGCCATGGGTCGGGCTCACAGCTCATGCAGCACACCCAACTACTGCCAGTACATCTACAGGATGTCCTGCCTAGTTTTAAGTAAAAGACAACACCACCTCAGTGAACCCTTTGTGCCTGAACTACACTGCTCCTCCCTAACTTCGGAGATGTTTTGGGTTGCCTGACTTTTTTCCTTCTTTTATGTTCTTGCTCTTCTCATCACTTACAGTTTGGAACAAGAAAAAAAGGATGCTTGCAAGAACTTAGGCCATTCTCATTCCCGTGAATTTAAGCACCTTTAAGTTGTACCACTAGATGGAAGCCTTGACCTCCAGAGTTCCTCAGTAAGATTCCTGACCGTTTAGTTGCACACTCGAGCTTCTTGGTGAGCTGTTCATCTACACTGAGTCAGAAATTTAAGTAACAATTCGCTGGGCACGGGCATTTCTGTAGCTCGCTGATTTCTACATGGAAATTGTAAACCTCCCAGGGGTGGGGGCATTCTCAGATAAAACTGTAGACATTACTAAGGCTGCACAAATCTATACTAACAATAGGGAGCTATATTGGATAAACTGTGGACTTGCAAATGGAAGAGAATGGGATCACTGCTTCCTACCAGTTTCAGCAGAAGGGCATGGTCACCAGTCATATATAGTTTGGGCTGCAAAGCCTGGCAAAGGCTATTCCTTTTGGCAGCACCGAGTTCCCCAGCACAGCACTGAGATCCCAGGACATAATATAAATAGTGAGTACATACACTGAGTTTCCTACAACATTTAATAAGTGAATGAAGAGCAAGTTTTCAATTGTCACTATAGGAAATTCCACAACAAATATTTCCTATAAATGAGTAATTTTTACATTTTATTTCCAAGCGATTCACCTTGAATCTTTGTGTTCAGCATTCAAGGTGTTTAAGACATATGGCTCTCATGGCATTGTTCTCTGGGGAAGTAGTTAATAGAATCATAGACTCATAAGGTTGGAAGAGATCTCTGAGATCATCGAGTCCAGCCATGCCTGTCTCCCTACTAAACCATATCCCTAAGACTGCTGAATACTCAAGATTATGAATTTAGAACTCGCTTTTGAAGAAAACCATGTTGACTTTTAGCCAACGTCAATGAGATCAATGGGAGATACTTCTGCTCCTGAGTGCCAAGACAGATACTGAGAACTCTACTGTTTTAGCAGACAGTAAATTTATCTCAATATTTAGACAAAGCAAACAGGAAACACAGTTTATAAAAATTTGCTTGGAAATATAGAAAGCCATTCTTGAAAAGAATTTCTGATGCTTATGTGTCTTTAGTCCCTACTTTTATAAGTCTATGGAAAGATCCAGAGGCAAAGCAATTAACTTCCTTGTTTCTTGCTCTTCAAATATCTTTTTAATAAAATTGCAAAAATATGATATAATCTTGTTGTTTATTTCCACGATTGTTCACACACACAGTATTACAACTGTTATATCTGTAGTGCTACTGCAGAACAGTTTAGATTAGATGCTTTTCATGTCATTCAGTGGCATGTGAGGCCACATCTGTGTCACAGTTTAGCCCCTTGGCCAGCATCTAAACTGCAGACAACTGCTGTGTTGCTTTATTTCCCCTAACACTCAGGGTAAGAAAATCTGGAAAGGAAAGCAAGATCTACGGGTTGAAAAAAAATCTATGTTGAATAAAACAATAAAAGAAGAGAAAATAGTAATAGTACTGGTAGTGTAATAATAATAAATAAATAAATAAATAAATAAATAAATAAATAAATAAGTAAATAATATACAAAAGAAACACTCACCCCTGTCCAGAATAGCAGTAACAGAATGTGTGCTACAAGCAGTGATGGCCAGATGATGGACACAGCAGGCACAGCAGTTTCGGTGGGTGCAGAGGCCACAAACGTCTCACAGAAACCTCAAAACATGTAAGCTGAACTTGGAAGAGCAGAAGCGCCAAGAGCAACTGCCAAGAACCGTGGGGCTGAAGGAAGGAGACCTGTCCCTGGAAAACTTCCTGCTTTATTCTAAGCATGACAGAATGGAATACCTCCTTGGCTGGGCTGGGTCAGCTGTCCTGCATCCACTCCTCCCATACTGCATACTTGTAAAACATAAAAAACTGAGAAAGGTTCTCAGGAACAACTATAAACATTAGTATTTTTCAGCATCCCTCTCATACAAAAAATCTAGAAAAACAGCAGTTGCTGAGAAGAAAATCAGTTCTATCCGAGCATAAAAATTGCCTGGCCACAGACTAAAACAATATATGTTATCAACACTACTCTCACAGAACCTAGAATGCTGCAGTTAGTTACTTAGAACTGCAGTTACTTAGAAAAAAAAAGAAAGACTATCTCAGCTGAAACCAGGATAATCTGCACCAGTACATCAGACAGTGACAGGTCAGACCTCTGGCTCTGAGGGTAACAGACACAGTATAGATTACATCTACCTGAATAAATTATCTTTCCCCCTCAAATATCTGGCTTTGTTTTTAATGCCAGACAGAAAGATCCCTAGTCTGTGCTGCTGCCTAAATTGTGATGGGCACTGTTTGACAGAGCGCAAGCTGAAACAAGCTGAAACTGCTGCAAAGCATGTAGTCATTGAGGACAACTGCAGATTAGTCATGTTTCCACAGTGCCATGAACCTGTTTCATCTACTAGTATAGCACACCTCTTAAAGTCTAGACCCCAAACTGCTATAGATAAGCTAATTCAAAGGATTTACACACGTTCAGTGGTACACACTAACACAAATCAGTACAGGTGAGAAAGAATAGTTTTGTAGCTTTGTTTTAATCATAACATACCTGGGAATTACACATTGTCATTTGCAAATGATTTCTGTGTAACACAGACAGCAAAGCCAACCCTCTCATGAGCTTCACAGGCTCATGGGCTCTTGGGATCTGCTTGGGGTTAGGATTGTGCTGTCATTACTCTAACTGTTATTAATCCTGTTAATTTGAGTCAACCTGTTTCATAGTCCTGCTTGGTTTCATTTGGTGCCTTTTTGGTGGACTGGGGCAGGAAAATGTACCATCTCTGTAAAGCAATTTCATTGTAACAAGCAATACTACGGCTTATTACAAGAAGGAGAATGCCTTATGTGTATCAACTAGTTCACACAATATATGTTACCTCAGTGGGAAAAACCACTTAAAGTCTAAATGTACTATGTCCGAACTTCTAAAAGACACTGTAAAAAAATTAATTTTCCTGGAAAATTGTTTGGTGTTACCAGAAGTAGCACTGGACATTATTGCGATGGGATTGGGATGGAATATCTTTGGCTTGCTCGTGGTTTCTTTGTGTATCATGGAGCACGCTACGTGAGTTAGATGATGGTCTTGTACCAGCTGCTGTTCCTAGTTAAGCTCATCTCAACTTCACCATTCCAGGATGACAGCTTGAATTAATAATATTCAGCTTGTATACATCTCTCATAGAGTAATGAAGAAGGCAATAAGCTATAGCTGAATGAAAAAAAAAAAAGAAAACAAACAACAAAAGAATCAACTGGCAGGAACCATGAGTGGCTGTACTAGCTGAAAATACTACTGATTTGTTTCTGAACACAAATGCATTTCAGGTTGCCAGTGTCCCTTTAAGAAGTACTATTTAATGTGAAAGCCATTTAGACAAAAGAAGCAAAAGACTCACTGATAATGTTATCAGCATGGAATGACAGATGATGTCACTGTATTTCATCACTGCCTTCTGTGGTAAGCTGTGTGTTTATTGATGGAAAACTGTAAATATTAAATATGTGGTAAGCTTCTATAAATAGTACCTTTTTGTTATACTAATAATTTTCAGTTTTCCATGATTTGCAGATGCCTTGGATTTTGCAGGCAGAAAATGCACATACACAGTGTGGAGCCTAATGTATGGGAAGAGATTAGAATGCCAATATGATGGCTAAAATTTGAATTAATATTTTATTTGAGTTTTATTTTAATCTATGGTTATAACACAGTCACATGAACATTCAATTTAAGGGCCAAACTGGTTAAATCTTTTCTTCCACTAATGAGCCAGCTGCTGCCAAGACATTCACCAAATTCAGCTGATTCACAATCTGTTCCTTCATTTAATTACTAATAAAGTTTCCCACACAAATCTTTTTTTGGATTGCTCAATTTTGCAAAGTTTAATGTATTTTTACCAGTCAGAGATAAATGTCAAAGGATGCACTGGTTCCAACGTCTGATACAATTAGGTTAATGGCATGAAGCCACTGGAGTGTGGGGATGAAGGCAGACTGCTCCATGCCCAGGAGTCAGAACCATAGTCATATTTGCCCTTGCTGTCAAAGAGAAGAGAACAGGAGTGACAATAGTAGCTAGAAGGATCTTTCTAGAAATAGAAACTGTCAGGCTCTCCTTGCATTCTCACCCCCATAGGCAGATGTCCTATGAAGTACTCCCACTTCCTAGAAATTTCAGTAGGTTTTTCTAGTCACAGACAGAGAACTTTTCACACCAAAAAAACCCCAGTAGAACAACTTGGTCTAATGAAAGATGTGAGCTGCTGTGCTCTTCAGGTCTGAGTCCTTTTCATGTAGGCACTAACATGAGAACTTAAGCAGAGACCAGAACAAAGTCTCTCTGCAAGTGAGAACTCATCTCAAATGACTTGAACATCCCCAGAAAAAAACCTAATATGTTAAACTTTTTGCAGCATTCTTCCTAAGTGCAGCAGTTTTCTCTCCATTTTCTTCTGCTCCTTGCCTCTGTTTTTGAAGGGATTTTTTCCTAGTTTCTATCAGCCTGCTTTCAAGCTGTGTTTTAGTTCAGCTGCAAAAAATTCAGTACTGGAAAGAGCAGCATGTTGCCCTCCTTGGCTATTGTTCTGGCTATATAACGGCTTACCTCACTCACCCTTCAAGTTAGTGATCAAGACCAAAGATGCCAAGTTTGATGTCACATCCATACACACTTCCCACAAACTTTTCTCTTCTACAGAGGTGTGGGTACAGGCAATTTCTACCTTGAACAATACCCTCTCACATGTGGACTTGCCAGTGTATTTTATGGAAATCAATGTCAATTATTGCTGAGAAAGAGCCTAGTTTATATAGACATGAATTCTACTTTCATTAGGGCAGTCAGATTTAATTTATTTACAGACTGGTTCTAGATTTTTTATTTTCTCCTCATAAAAAATATTCTCAGTCATACTCCTTTTCTTGTTTTTGTGGAAAAGGAGGTGACTAGGAGAAACTAGAAAACACAGAGCAGATTAGGTGCAGCATTTTCATTAGTAATATGATCACCATGCCACCATCTATGCAAGGGTGAGACTCTGATTTCTGTGCCTCCACAGACAAGGACCTCTGCCAGCACCACAAGAGTGGAGGTTGCATTAAGGATATTTAATTGTGGAGTGGGAAAGGAAGCGCTTGATAGTTTTTTAACACATAGGCCTTGGCTCCCACTAAGTGACAAAAGCTAAAGTGGATTTCTAATGCTCTTCAAGCAATCCCTTTTCTTCTCGCCCAGGTGTAGCTTCAAAGCAGTGGAAATAACAAGTCCGTCGTTTAAAGAGATATTCTCAAGAGCAAAAGAGCTCTTGAGTTGCTGGAGAATTTTACTGTAACTTGAGTGCCTCCAGGAGTCCTGAGGCATACAACTTCTTGAGATTTTATTGTAAAATGGAATTCAGATAAATACCAGTAGCACCTTGCCTTCTTTGCAGCTGCATTCTGTCTGCCCTGGCCACACTGCTGCAACTGATTGGTGACCTAAGAAGACCAATAGAAGATCGTGCAGTAGCAACACACATATTCACATCACTTCATCCCAACAAACCGCTTCTTTGTTCATTGTCATCTAGATCTTAATAATGTGAATTTTCTGGTTCAAGGCACAAAATCTGCCTTTCAAGAACATACAGGGGTTGTTGAGTTGATTAACTCGAAGCAGTGAAAGTAGGTGTCTAAGACACTGCCTGTTCACAAAAAGTGTGCCGTCTAGTACTTGGAAGGGAACAAATTCCTTTGAAGGAAACTCAGATGACCTATTTCTCTTCGCTGGCTTTGAGGGGAGTCCAGAGATGTCTCAACTTCAACAGTCTGACCACTTGCCCAGAAATCTTCTCCAAGAACCTCTGCTGCATGGGAGTGAGGGAGATCTCTCTGAGCACAGCCACAGAGTCCTCCAGCATCACATCCCAGAGCTGTGTGGGGCAGCAGACACACAGTCCACAGCCGTGGGCATTACTGCAACAGTCACAGCGACACCCCATTGCCTGTCCCCTAGTCACGGCACTCAAAATCAAGTGAGCTCCTTTCCGTGTACGGGCTTTTGCTAACCTGCAATGCGGAAGAGTTGGGGCTGATCCTAGTACATTTCTCAACTGCATAGAAAAGGAAAAGAAAGCCAATTCATAAGGGAGGAGTAGCCCTAAAATTAGCACAATATGAAGAATGTCATGGAAAGGTTTCCTCTCATAACCCGATCTGAACAAATGGTTAGAAAAGCAAATAGCAATGACTCTGTATTATAGACTAAACAGATATTGTGCTACTGAGGACATTTTTGAAAGCAGAGCTTGTACTTGGCAAATAAAGACATCAGACCAGCAGCGGGATTCACAGCCTTTTAGATTTACTAACACATGCAAAATAACAAAGACAACATTTTTACAACATTTCTTATCTTCATAGTACTGTATAAACATCACCTAGCCATATGCCTGTATCTTCTCAATGCCCCAGCAAGTCCTAACTTTAACCAGATACCTGCTCCGTGGGAAGACTGGCTTCCCTAACTGTCCAGCCTTTTGCCTCCCCTACAAGGTGGCTAGATATGGTTGTGGTCTTCTGTCGCTCACACTAGAAGAGAAACTTACATCAGATAAATCACTATATATTTATTGGACTATAAACCACTGCTATTTTTTGTTGGCTTATGAAATGATCCAGAGCCTACAGTCACTTCCCTGAGCCATCTAATACCCTTTCCACAGCCACTGTAAAATTAGTCACAAGCTATACCACAAGTTTCCACCATTATCACCTATTAAAATGCTTCCTTACTTACAGAATGTTTAAACATATGTTATTGTATCATGGCTGATATAATCATGGTTGACAATGTGGGTGGGGAGGTGAATGAAACTTTTTTCGGTCCATTTACGTCTTCCAGTGCCCAAAAGCTTAGCCAAAAATGTATGAAAGGAAGCAATCACTCACACAATCCAATAAACATTTTTTTCACGTGAGTGATCTCACAATGCAGCAACTGTTATAGTTACTAAAAGAAACTTTTCTACCCCAGATAAATAATCTTATCCCACAAGAAATGTTTGTCTAACAGAAATAGGCAGCATGCTAAAGACAGTTACATTAACTGCAGTTTATTGGTTAGTATTATAAAGCTCCTTCAAGAATGAGGAATTTGGAGGCATCTTTCTATACAGTAGAATATTATCATAAGCCTGAACACATTTGCCCTACCACCCATGAGTAGGCTTCTACTCTAGCAGTGAAGAGAGATGCCATAAAACGTGAATCACCTTGAGGGTGATTCTCCACTGCCTAAGGAAGGCAGATGAATAGAGCAGCTAAGCTCCTCATTTAACAGTGCTCAGAAAACTGCCTAATAGGAACTAAAATTCATGCTGTCTGACACCTGCTTGTTATGGTCGCTGCTTCCCCGTAATACAAAATGAAGCTGCACACAGGTCTTCACTCAATGAACCTGCTCTCTGCTTTCATGCATAGACAATCTCTCTTTTTCTCTTTCAAGTCTTGTTTCAGACAAATCACTCCCTTTCAGCTTCTCCCCAGTGGAGAATTTTCCTCTATCCTTATACACTGCGCTGGTGACTAACGCATCTGGCGGTTTTTTTACCTGTAAGTTAACACTATCACAATTCTCTGGACAAAGATGTGTTACTCTCATACATTCAGCACAGACTTCTGAAGAGTGAGAAGATGACATAGTCCTTGTTTTTAGCAGATTACAGATTTTCCTGTACTCCTGCACCTTCTCCAAAATTCATCTGACTGTCCCATGACAACAAGCATAAGCTGGAACTCATAGCAAACGGTATTTTCACTGCGGTTTCCAGAGAGAACCAGGAAAAGAATGGATTTTTGAACAAGATGAGCAAATGGGGTAGGGACCCTGAAGATACGCTAAAGGAGGTGAAAAAAAAGAAGATATTTGTAAAAAAGTAATCCCCTTAGGGATATAAACCAAAATGAAAGGGCAGAAGATGAATTATATGAAAATTGAAGGAAAGCAAAGGGAGGATGTAACCTTGGATGGGACAAGAGGATCCTCCACTTTCCTCTTAATCAGTGCATTCCTTTCTTATATGTTTGAGAGCTTTCTTACATGTTTGAGAGCTTTCTTACCCTCTGCAAACAATATTTGAATTAATGGCTCCTATTCCAAGCAATAACAGAGATGCAGATTTTGAAGAGCGCTGAGTATCTGCATTGCCTGTGGACAGTAAGCTCTGAAAATCTTGTCAGCTTTATGTGGGAATCTAAACACAGATGTAGATATCTAGCTTTAAATGGATAGGCTTCAAAGTGATTGTCTTAATGTAGGATGATATTTTATTTGATAAATCCCAGGCGAACAAACTTGGCATCTGAATCATTAGTCCATCCACAGAACTTCTGGAGAGCAGCTATGGGAGCAACATCTGGGCAAGCAGAAGTAACTTGTAAAATTTCTTTTCACATTCTTTGAGGAAAGGCAAGCGTTTAAAACTATGTATTTTGCTTCTTCCTTTGACAACCTTGGAATAAAACTTTTACAAGTTTTTAGAACTTTTTTCTCTTAGGTTTTCCTTAGGCATTTTTTTTGGCTCTTATGGAAAATAGCTGAAAAGGAGCTACTTATGAGGTCAGCCCTGCAAATACACTGCCCATAGTTCAGGTTCCAAAAATACTGTGTATATCCATAACATATTATGCAGTAATAGACCATAGTAAATAGTCCCAGAAACACCAACATACAGACACACATATAAGGATATAAAGGATCCATATATTCAAAATGAAATTTAATGATTTTACATAGTAGTGCCATTTGCTGAACAGATAAAAATAATAAATAGTGGCGCCTTTGGGTTAAGATTAATGGTGCATTTTCAGACAATGAATATAACTGTTTCATTGATTTCATGCATTTCTATTTTGCCCAGAATCCGTATCTAAACCATTTTATGAAAGTCACACATCATTTCTTTGAGCATAAACAACATTCCTCACTTACAGACAAGAACATGCTGATCAGCTTCCTTCAATAGTTAGTTAAAGGAGAGATGATGAATTTATTCCCATTCACTGTGGAGTGGCATTTTTTTTCATTCTGACATCCTGTGCTGAACACTTTATGATGCATAGCTGAGTGACTCTAATACCAAGAGGCAAGAGGCTGCAGCCTCTAATACTAAGAGGCAAGAGGCTGCAGCCTATCATGTAACTCCGTTACTGGGATTTAGATTAAGAGTGTCTTGCACATGTTACTGTCTTTCTTTTAGCTGCTTCATGTTAGATGCCTTGAGAATAGCTTTTGGAAACCTTTTTCTCAAGTCGTTCTTTTTACTGCCCATCTGGGTCTCTGAAAGGATCTATTTGTCAGTGAGCTGCATGCGTCTAATTCTGGGGGAAAATCCAGCAATCAAAAGAGAAAATAGTAAGTTTAGAAAGAAATGTTTCCATTTCATTTCCATCTGCATTGCAAAGCCTGATCCTGGCTACTAGAGTAAATGCTTTTATTTGCTTAATTATTTCTAGGTTCATCCTAAGAAGATTTTACGTGTTATATTATGGCAGTGACTGTTTTCCCAAGAGATCTGTTATGGGAGGTATAGCAGTGGGTGCAATAGCAGTTAAGCCTTTTTCTTTCACCTTCGAGAGTTGGTGGGTTTTTAAGTTTAAAGACAGTTTGCTTGCTCCTGTGTTCTCTAGGAGTATGGAGCTTCCTACTGCAGTGCACCCCTCTCTTCCCAAGCCATGCAGCCCCTGGACATCCAGCAGATCGGCCATGCAGAATTTTATGGGAAGGAGTAAAATTTATGGTGAGGAGAAAAATCAAAGTTTAGATTCCCTCCTTCCCTCTGCCACAGAGAGAAGCCAGACTGATGGCATTATTCCAGTTGTGGCCCAAAGGAAAAAAGACAGAGTGGACCAGTGGGACTAAAGGGGTGCCATGTAGGGCCAGGACAAATCTTGTTGCATGATGGAGAGAAGATACATTTCAATCTTATTGTCATGAACAGCAACTTCTTCTTCCTGAAAGGCAGAATGTTTAAACCCAACTGGTTTTCCTTGCACTTGTGGACACTTGGGCTTTGGTTTGTGCATCAAATAGCTTGGAGCTAAGAGGTGCAACTAGCAAATTTGATAGTTGGACATTGTCACTTTATATGTCCTCCATGGTGATTGATATTGTTACCTTTATTTTCTCCCCCATCAAATCAAATCATCACACACAGAGGGAATATAATCATCCAGCTATGCCCAGGATGATACCTATAAAGTACTAGAGACCAGCTCCACGCAGCAGCACTGCCAGCCACTAGTGTGGAGATCTTGACAGATTCACCAAGAAGATTTTACCAAAACACAAAACTCCAACTGAAGTATATAAGAGCTGAGGACAACAACCATTAGATGCTCCGTCACCTACACAGTGCAGCTTTCCAGGGGGAATGAAATTAGAGGGTAACTGCTGCCCAGACAGCTTTCCTGTTCTATTAAGGTTTTTTCCCCATCACTAGCTATGTGATGCTGCTGGAATGCTACTAGAATATGTAGCATTCAGAAAATCAGCCACATATTCTCACAGTCAAACCGTTACCACAACCAGAGGTGGGCTAAGCATACCTACACTCTGATCCACGTGATATGCTCATATGATCCATGGCCTTCTTAAATAACGAAGTTGCATCTTGAGATAAATCAGGGAAGTATCATTAGAAGTTTGCCCTACCCTTACGCTTTTCTTAAACATCTTCTTCTGGTTACTGAATGAGACAGATGCTAGTCTAGATGGATCTTGGATATAACCTAGTACAACTCTTCTTACAAACTCTAATAAAAGAAGATTGCAGAGCAGCCAGCGAATCCAGGAGGCACTTCTGTTTGAAGGGATGGTACTCACACTCTCCAGAGATGTGCACTCATTCAAAATGCTAAGGTGGATGGATGGTAATAAAATCTGGAGACAAGCAGATGTCTCCCAAGCTACAGAATGAGTTTACAACAGCAAATACTAATGAACTTAAGACATTATGAACATCTTGCAAAGCGCCAGAGCCAGCTATTATATGTCTGAGCTTCTTAAACATCAAAGCTATTTTTCAAAGTTTATTTATACAAGCCAAAAGAAGGTATGTAGTTTTCAGTTAAAACTTGCAGACCACAGAAATGGCATCCAAATTTTTCCTAATAACCTCTCATGGCTAATGGATTTTTATGCCCTTCATACTTTTATATAGACCAGTCTGCAACACTTTCAGTACAGTCTGAAAGCAGCAGCTGAAATTAAATTCAATCTGGGTTGCTGTGGTTCTGTCCTCTGCCCTGGAGGAGCCATGCTGTTTTGCCCTTCTCTGTTGTCTTGCTGCTGGCATTTGTACAAGTAGAAAGGGTGTCTCTCCAGGAAACTAATGTGGCTGAAAACCAATCAATTCTTTTTTTTTATGGGCTGCTTTTCAGTCAGATTAGTTTCTTCAAATTCTCCACATAATGTGGATATAAGGAGGTGGACACGCATGGTCAGGAATGAGTGAGAAGGGCAGAATCTCTGCAGCCTCTCTGTAGCTGTGTATTAACTGCTGAGGAACACTGCTGCTAGCAAAAGTAAGAGAACTCTGGTTCTGCAGGTCACTGGATGATGCAGTTTGCAGGGTTAGTTGAGAACTTTAATTTGACCCATAAGCTCTTGGAAAAGGCTAGCCTGGTACAAATGGATCAACAAGAAACCTGGGATGGTTTTCATTCTTTGAGCACTTTGCCTGCTCTGAGAAGACATTAATGAGCTACCTGGCCCACACATTGCATCAGTGTTTCTCCTGCTTTTAAGTTCTGTGATGTTCTTTCAATGTTTCCTTTACAAGAAGCTGCTTTCACTCTTTACCAGTTTTCAATAGAAGCAGACTTTTACATCTCTCTTGCACCTGCCTTCCCCTCATGCTGATCATCAGAGATGATGCCTCTGCAGCAAAACACTCTTGACTCACAATTCACTGCTAATCATTGCCTCCTAATGTTCTAAGCACAGGTAGAGACATCATGTATACCAGGTTGCTCCTGACATGAGAGAAGGGATATTTTAACATGTTTTGTCTCACCATATCAGTAAAAGGAGTAGTTAAAACCTTAGCCTAACGAGGGAGGAGAAATGAAGGCTGTACAAAGCCACTGGACGCAGGACCTCCTACACTGGGACTTTAACATCTCCCTCTGCACCAGCAAACCTGCTTTTGTTTACAGTTCTCAGAAGTGGAAAAGAGTCAAATAACTTCTAGCAAAAATTGTGGGGTTTATTTCTGTGATCTACTAAATTTGCCATGGCTTAAATTATGCATTAAACAGGTAATTCCTCCTGTTCACTTGATAAATCAGTTGCTAAAACTCAAAACTACTGGATAAAGAGTTTTAATAAAAACATTTAAATCTAGTAGAACCATCAGATTGTCAATCTTATGATTTAAAAATTAATATCACAGGTAATTCAAAACTGGATTTTGAAAAATATGGTAGAACAATTAAGAAATAAAATCTCCCTTGGAGATCCAACAGTGTTTTAAACATAGCTGCTTTCCAGAGTAAAATGTTTTACTGTCACAACCAGCTGCAAAGGAAAAAAAAACCTGAAGACCTTTTCCCCTTTCTGAAAAGTCTACACGTAGAAGCTGCTATAATGTTTACTGCTGCTGTTATAGGGGTTTAATCCTTCCTTTTTGAACACCAGTGGGCACAGGATTGGTCCTTGAAAATAAATGTTTCTTCTGCCTTGTAAAGCATACTATTTCATGAAAAACTTCATTTTATAGGAGTTGCTATGGTTACCATCATAGGAGTGCTTTTGTGAATATAACGATCATTCACTGAGTATATGTGAAAGGCTCAGGACACTCACCAGAAGCCAGAACTGTCTCACTGACCTCATAAAAGTGACACCAAGTCTCTTGATTGCTTACCTGGTAAACTTTTCATGCGTGTGTCACCACATGACACTTGACAGCACTCCTAAAGTGACAACTGAAAAATTTCAACTGTGCTTTAATGAGTGTGTGACAATACACTCTTAACTTTCCCATCATGTGAGAAAGAAAACTAACACTTGAGCATCACCTAACACCTACCCTGGCTCAAGTGTTGCTTCCCCAACTCGACAAGTACAGAGAACACAACTACATTCTCCATCCACCAGCCAGCACAGATCAGAATAGTCTCTAGCCAAGTGGGCTAAAAGTACCTGGAAATATGTGGAAATTTGCAGGTCTATATCCAGTCAGGAGATCTCAAACACACCTCTTGTCCCATTGGAGTCCCAGATGACCTTGTTTGGATTGTCCTGGTGAAATTCTGTAGAAGGGCACCAAAGGAAAGGTTTAGTGTAACACCAGCAACTGGTGATCAGAAAAACAGGAATTCACCTGCATGACCTCCACATTCCTTCATGTAACTGTGGCACGCAGCCCTTGTACACCAGGCTTTCTACAGCTAAGGCTGTGCAAACTGGTACTAAGCCTTAAGTTTCCTCACACCAGTGAGGGCTGGGTCAAGATTTGGAGCAAAGGCTCGTATAATTTATCAGGGATGTCTGTACCAAACAGTCCACTCACAGACCTTGGGGACTGATTCATTATTGCTTGGCACAGAACCACTTCCCTGAAGTCCAAGCCTGGGTGCTGAACCTGGCACCTACATACAACAAACCCACTGATTACATCCACTGAAAAGATTTGGCTGAATGAGATCATTTGTAATGCAAAGGTAACATGAATTCCTTCAAGTCCATGGTACAGAACCACCTTGACTTTACCTTCCCTGAACAGGGCTTTCCATTGCTCAGCTTAGTCAAGCCTACAACCAGACGGTTGCATCAAGATGGGGAGCAGCTCTGCTCCCGCTTATACTCCCATTGAATTCTGGGCATCAGGATGATATAGAAAGGGACTCCAAATACTCAAGTTTTTATAGCAGTTGTTACTGAGTGCTAGAATTTTTCAATAAAAAATTTAATATACTAGAATTCAAGTAAAAATGAGCAATTTGCTTATAAAATACATATTTGCTGCACTGTACCACGAACTTTTGTAGAAGTGTGCATCATAGAGTTTTCAAATGAAACTTAAATGAGTGGGACCTGAGACCTAAACTCCCTGAAACACCACTGAAAACTTTGCCTCAATGCTTTGAAGAAACAGATATTTATTGCATAGCTGTATCTTACCTCAAAATTGTAGAATTTAAGGAGGTTGGGTGTCTGGCTTGAGACCTACCACAAATGAAACTGACCTCATTGTAACCCTTAAAAAACCCCAGCAACCCAACATTCTACATGAGAAACTGCCACAAATATTTTGGCAACATTTGCTAGTCTGAAAGCCAGCGTTTTAGGGCTGACCTAGCATGAAGGCTGAATCACATGCCAAGTCTTAACTGCACTACTCCTTCCAAAACTGCAATTGTCTCAGGTTTTTTAATCCACAACCCAATGTCTAAAGTCCAGTAGTGAATGCTAACAAAGCCTTGATCTGCAGAGTGCTAATTTATTCCAGGACTGCTAAAAGAGAAAACCTTTTCTATAAACACCAGATCCTGTAAACTGAGAATTCATCACTGCAACACCTAGAGCGTGATGGAAAGTGTCAGGAATGGAACCCAGAAGCCCTTATTAGGGGTGAGATTCTGCCTCCAGAGTCAACTGGCAGAGGATGGAGATAGCATAATTATAGTTAATTTTGAAAAGTTTTAGTTAGGAATGAAAAATCCCATCCTTTAGCAACTTTTCCTTCTCTGCAGTCCTGAATCTTCTGCTAAGCTAGGTCTGTGTTCGTCTCTCAAAAACTAGAAGGACTCTAACATATTATAATGCCGAAAGGAACTGCAGTCACACCTGTCCCCTTTTCTTTTAGGATTTCACAGAAAAAGGGACATATTCCAAATGCTGCATGAAAAGAACTGACTGAGTACTGCTTTTCCCAGTAGCACAACCTTACCACCAGAATTTGTTACATGAAAAGGGACACATTTTTCTCCTCTCTCCCTATTCTACAGTGAAGATCTGCTACTTTATAGAAAGAAATGTATCAATTTTTGTCTAGGAATGCAGTGGATAAGGCACAGACCCCAATGCAGGTTCAAAATGAAGTCCGAATCGGAATTGTTTATTTGTAACACAAATTGCTCTTTTATAATAATCTTTTTGCAAAGTCATTGTCCCCTCACCAGTTTAACATGGGTGATTGGGTTAAAGCACTTGTGCACATGCCTTGAGCTGTTTGTCAATTGGTAGCATAAATTCTGTTTTTCTTTACCTAATCCCTCCTGATAAACTGCTCGGGACTTTCCACTACTTCAAGGTTAGCCAGTTCTCAGCTCATTATCAAACTCTGTCAAGGCCTCTTTAACCCTGCATCTCCCCCTTTTTGTTTTTCTATCATCATGACCTGCTGTACTGTTTTTTTGAACTATGTTTTGCAGACAGCTCATTATACATGGGATCAATAAAATTAATATTAAAATCAATCTGCCAATTATTATCAAATTATCTGCCAATTATTATCAAATTATTTCCCAAATCTTTTAATCAATCACTAATTACCCATCATTTGTTTTCCCAAATCCTTTAACCAACCACTAATTAGCTACTTGTTTAAACCCCAGTCCCCCAATCCTCATGGATCAGGGTGTTTTGGTTTGGTTTTGGTTTTGGTTTTTACTTGGTAAATCGTTAGTAAATAATCAGATAAATTCATACAACACATTCCCTTGTTCCTCACACCCATGACCTTGTGCTTAACAACAAAAATGAATAGCAGTGCAGTGTGGCATGTCTAACGAAATCTAAATCTACTAACAAGTTAGCTAACAAGTTGTTTAATCAGCCTTGAATCATTCACAAATCCTGTCACTGAAGTCTGACAATGGTACTAGTCAAGGTAAGTCAAACATTTTTTCTTTCATCTACCTGCATCCATGACATCATTGTCAGCCAATTCACCAGGGTGCAATAGATCAGCACCATCAGGTTGTGGAGCTGTAGTATCATCTTCTGGTATTCTTCTGTCTGTGTTGCTCACAAGGTAGGGTCGAACACAGCGGGCAGGAATCCACTGGGTACCTTGATCTGCAATGACACCAGCATAACCTCTCCCCCAGGTTATTAACTCAAAAGGTCCTTCCCATTTTTGTGATAATAATGACTTGACCCATACCCGTGCCTTGTCTCTCTGTGATATCATCTCGGATGATGACAAAGAAAAAAAATGCTGTACCATGGCAGGTTCAGTTGCTGTCTCAAGAATGTTCACATAGTTCAGGGTATGTACTGCCTTATATAATAGTCATTGCGGGGTTTCTCCCAACATTCCCCTTTTTTGTTTTTCTAGCATGCTCTTTAGGGTTGCATGTGTTCATTTATTAATAGCTTGGCCTCGGGGGGGGGGACTTCGTAATGCCAAAAACATGTTGCACCCCCCACTGAGCAAAGAAGGACTTTTCGGCTGATATGAGCCGGGCCGTTATCTGTTTTGACTTGTTTAGGAACACTGAGAAAGGCAAATGATCCTGATAGATGTACAATCACATCCTTTGCTGATTCACCAGTTAGAGCCGTTGCCCAAATGGCATGAGAAAACGTATCTACTGTAACATTTACATATTTCTGTCTCCCAAATTCAGGAATGTGAGTCACACATCCATTTGCCATAACTGTAAGGCAGACAAACCATGAGGGTTTACTCCGCTAGGTAAGATATTTGCAAAAGGTTGACAATCAGAACAAGATTGAACAATTTGGCGAACTTGCGACCACAAAATTTGGAATTGCCGCCTCAGAGCTCTAGCTGACTGGTGAAAAAAGGCACGCGACATAACTGCTTGTTACATAACTTCAGGAACTGGAGGTACCCAGGCGAGCATTGTTAAATGATCTGCTCGCCTGTTACCTTTCACCCAAACCCAGGAAATTGTGTATGTGATTGCATATGCATAACATAAAAATCATGACAACAAGTGTTTACTAGAAATAGCAATCTCTTAAATAACAAAAATAAGTGTTCATTTTTCAGTTCTTTGAGCCATGCATTTTCCGTGGAATTATAAATGTCAATTGCCTCAAGGCTTTCAGAGTCAGAGATCCTCTCCTCCTCTGCTTGTAAGGTAGGTTGCAGCTGGTGTTCGGACATGGGAGGCTGTGGCCGATGTTTGAGGTCATTATACTCCCAGCCTTCCAAACGTGGGGCAGTCGTCATCTCCTGGCTTGTTATGCTCTCTGCTGAATCATCCAGAGCTGCCGCCGCTTCTGTCGCAACTTTTTTCTGTCTTATGTTCCCACAGTGACTCTATGATTGTTCTCCATGTTGTTAATAAAGCAGCTGCCGGGCCTTCTCCCCACGCAGCAGCATCCCCAAGTTTTCCTTTCAAGTTCTCCCAAGTTCCTATGTCAAAAATATTCGCTACATCTATGTCTTCCTGATTTTGCCTTATCCATGTAAACAATTTCAGTTGCATTTCGTCATATTTAACTCCCTGTTTTGAAAGGATCCTTTTAAAAATATTTACTACCGATCATTCCTCAGCTGTCACACTATTTCCCATAGTTCCCAGTTGTGTAGCTCACCTGTCCTGCAGGTAAGGTGGCGCCTAGATTCTTCATGTCTCTCCCGCTGGTTAGAATTCATAACTGGGCATTGCCACTGGTTACCCTCTCCCCACAATTTTGATTAGCCCAAAGTTCCTTCCCATCTCTGGTCCTAATCAGTCAGGTCTCAGTCAGGTCCCTATTTCGGGCACTATTTGAGGTGGATAAAGCCACGAACCCCAATGCAGGTTCAAAATGAAGTCTGAATTGTTTATTTGTAACACAAATTGCTCTTTTATAACAATCTTTTTGCAAAGTCATTGTCCCCACGCCAGTTTAACATCGGTGATTGGATTAAAGCACTTGTACACGCGCCTTGAGCTGTTTCTCAATAAGTAGCATAAATTCTGTTTTTCTTTACCTAATCCCTCCTGATAAACTGCTCGGGACTTTCCACTACTTCAAGGTTAGCCAGTTCTCAGCTCATTATCAAACTCTGTCAAGGCCTCTGTGTTATTCTCTGTGTTACTTCCCAGGCTTTAACCCTGCACAGGAATACCCCAGAAGTGATACCAGAATCAGTGGGACATTCTAATGGGGCAACGATCCAAACAACCGCTTCTTGTCACTCACTCCTCTTTGGGCTAGAGATTCAGGCTCACCATCTTGTGCTTATACCATATCCTCACAACTGGTGCAGGAAAGATGATAGTCCAGCAGGCAGAACTCAAGGAGCAGGAAAGAGATTGAAATTTGAATCCAGGTGTGGACACATCAGGGAAATTGACACTTTTGCTTTCTCTTCTGTTTTAGCACACATGTGATCGATCTGATGTGGAGCATCTTTCAACTTTCCACTCTGCCTTTTTTCAGCTTGAGGCTGCCTCTATGCCTCTATCACTCTCCTGCACCATGTTCTTGGTTACTAAGACCATTACGTGAGGGATGCCTGTCTGACTTTCCTTCTGAGAGGGCAGAGGTTATAGAAGCTGGAGGCTGCAGTTAGGTGGTGTTTAACCTTGCTGATATGACCTAAGATGTTTAACCTTCTACAATCTTGACATACAATCCCAGGCATATTTAAAGTTTCCTTTGGAAGGTAGACACCTCCTATTTAGCCATTGCTTAGGATGTATCAGGCTAATGGATTTGAACACAGTCATAAAAAATCTCTTTGCATCCTCTTTTAAGTACCTTAAGCCTATTTTATACCAGACTCTATGGAACCAAAAGTAAAAGAAATTTTTCAGAAGTAGTATTAATTTCATGCCCTCAGTGTTAGTTTGGTTTTGACAACAGAGTGGTTTACTTGTTTGGCTTCTTTGAACATCACAGACTCATCAAATCATTGAATCATTTAGTTGGAGAAGAACTTTGAGACCATTGAGTCCAACCACACCTGTCCACTACTAAACCATATCCCTGAGCACCTTGTCTACCCATCTTATAAATATCTTCAGGGACTGTGATTCCACCACTTCCCAGGGCAGCCTGTGCCAGTGCCTGATAACCCTTTCAAAGAAGAAATTTTTCCTGATATATAATTAGGAACATGCCTCTTGATACTTTTGTGTCTAACAGTCTTTGTGACCATTGATATTAAATGCTATTTAATAAAAAGCCTGGAATTTGGAGAAATTTAACCTAGGAATATTTCCACTATATCCTTATCTCCAAACTAGTAACAAAGTCTCAAAAGTATAAGAAAGCAATTAAAACTTTGCTTCTATTTTCAACAAACCCTACAGAGGAGCTAACGTGAATCATAGAATCAATGAGGTTGGAAAAGATATCTAAGATTGAGTCCAACAGTCAGCCCTACACCACCATGCCTATTGAACCATGTCAAAGTGCCACCTATATATGTTTTTTGAACACCTCCAGGGATGGTGACTCCACCACTTCCCTTGGAAGCCTGTTCCAAAGTTTCACTACTCTTATTGTAAAGAAATTTTTCCTAATATCCCATCTAAACTTCCCTTGGCGCAACTTGAGGCCATTTCCTCTTGTCCTAGCACTTGTTACTTGGGAGAAGAGACCAATATCCACCTTACTACAACCTTCTTTCAGAAGCTTTCAGAAGTTTGCTTTCAGAAGCACAGGTAACAGAGAAAAAACAAGTAAAGGAAAGGACCTAGCACTTAATTAATTTAAATTTCTGAAATGCTTAGAATTCAATGCAGAGAAGTGTCCTTTTTCATCATAATTATGTGAAAGACCAGAATAAAATAAAGTTAAATGAGGCAAAAATACAAATAAGAGAGCCTAGATCTTGTGGTAACTTTACTTACTATGTTAATTATATATTTCCTTCAAATGTTTCTGGTTTCCCTCCCTGGGACAGATGGAAGAAATTAATCTTCAATGCAGCATAAAATCTATTCCAGATCCTCTCATATGCCAGTGCTTAAACATAACTAACTAGTACAATAAAAGTCAGAGATGGGAAAGATCTGTTAGCTGACTACCAAAAATTTTAAATACAGAAATGCACCAATTCAACTGCACTTATTTCTAAATATTTAAGGAGATTTGATTACATCTTAAATCAGTTTAACAGTGGCTAGAATCAATTTATTTCACTTTGAAACCACACTTAAGAGCAAATAGAAGTGACCTGCTTTTAAGTACAGTTGCACTAACTAAATAAATGCATCTGTGTAAACTAAGAATCAGCCAGACAGTGAGGCCTACCCAGTTCTGATAACACTGACCACTGGTAACTCTTCTGGGAGGCTCAGGGTCCCCCACTGCCACTGCAGCTGATGGAGAATAAATATTTCCCTGTTCCCGAAAACACAGGCTCAAGCTGAGAGTCAAGAGATACTGAACTGATGCCTCAGTTTTGCCTCTCTCTGGCCTTGGATGAATCTCTTAACATCACGTTATGTCTGAAAACATGTTAGAAACCTGAATACAGTAATTCAAATACCAGGAAGCAGAGAACAAGCTCATGCCATTGTTACTTTCATAGCCAGGCACAGCATTTTGGTTCCAGTCCTAAAAAAAATTGTATGAATTTAATTTGGTGAGTAAATTGGTTTACATGGCAGTTTACCAGTCACAAAGGATGCAAGAGTTTGTTTCTGTGTATTCTGAACTACCACATAGCTACCTATACAGGACTGTTCTGTATGAGCACTTTTTATAGCTTTTTGTCCAAACTAGCTTTTAACAACTTGCTGAGGGAAAAGGTGGAAGAGCGATTGTAATTACAGGGCCTTATTCTACGCCTAAAGCCTTATATTTATGGTAATGTTTAAATTAAATCTTCCACATAAACTGAAAAATCATGTATACTTCTCTCCAAATGACATGTATGCAAACCTAAACAGATATTCAAAACAGATTAAATGCCATCTCTCCACAGCAGAGCAGTGACAATTCAGCAGTTTCATAATAAGCATTTCTGGTTTTGATGCGCACTCCAAACAACACCTTGACAGCTCTTCCCAAGCTGTTCTTCTTTCCTTTGATTTTACAAGTGTCCTACCCACATCCAGATTATTTTAGAGACTCAAGGTCACACAATGTTAGAGACAACAGTGGCATGAACTACACCTAGCGTGAACCTGTTGAACAGTGTTAGATGTTACTATTAATTTGTGCTACTGCATGTCTACATATGACTTAATGTACCACTAACAAACATAAATGTATCTTGACATGAATGACATTGATGCCATTCAATGCAGATGCAGCTTAAAAAGTACCGGTGGCAAACTAAACCAGTTTAGCACTTCTTATGCCAATGTAAGATTGTCTTGTGCAGTATATTTTTGCATTATGGTCCATTTTATGTCTCAAATATCAAGATTTTCACTATTTTTCTTCTTTCTTGTAAGGCACAAATAATAAAAAGTAGAAGAAAATAATTATTTTTTTAAAAAAATTACTTCCGTTCACTTTCTGCAAGTGGCTATCTCCTACAGTTGACAGTGATTTCATAGTTGGAGAATTTTCAAGAGAAAATTTGAATTAACCAGACTTGATATTTTCCACAAAACACCAACGGAAGAGGTTTCCCAGTTCTGAGGTAAGTTTAATTTTTTTTTTTTAATTGTCCCACAACATCTAGATTGTGGGGAGCACAGAACGCCACCCTTCAGTTATGGGCTTGAACCTGACCCAGGAGAGACATAAGTGCTGGTCTCCCAGCTTGGAGACACAAGCTAACAAACCAGTTCTGTCCCCTTCTCTTGTCATCTGCTACAGCCTGAATGACCAAGTGGATTAGACTGATTTTTCACCTGCATAAGATACTGGTTCACACCTCTGTGGATGAATATTTACTTAAGAGATTGAGAAATAGAAAGGTGTTCACCTCCAAACACAGAACAGATAGGCATGTGTGTCATGTTCAGAACACAGGGGCTCACCCACAACTTTTCGCTGTGCTCTCATGCTTTTGAATACAACTGCTCCACTACTGCCAGGCATTCTTACATCAGCATTTCTTTGCAGGCAGCATTCAAAATGTTCCTTTTGCATTACATCACTTTTTATCATAGTTACAGAAATTCTCATGGGTTTAGAAAACCGTCCCCTGCCCGCTTCTGTGTGCGATTTCAAAGTTATTATATTTGATGTAATCAGCAAGTGCCAGGCAGCACTAAGGGGAACTGAAGAAAGCTCAGCACAGCAAAAGACTTCAAATAAAAGCCTGTAATAGCGGATGCTCCAAAAACACATGGTTACAGGGGACGCCCATCCAACAGGCTCTATTAACTTTCACTGGATATTGGGCACTGCACCTCTCAGGCCTTTTTCCAGTTGGAAACATGAAACTGACACGAGTGTGGTGAGATAGTTTCTAAAATACAGCCATCCAAACGCAGTGGCCTATCAACAAGCACAGATGAAAGGTTTTCCCTGCAGGACAGTGGAGCCTTTCAGGGTCTAGAGGGGAAGTCCTATGAGGAGTGGCTGAAGTCACTTGGTCTTTTCAGCCTGGATGAGACTGAGTAGTTTACTGCTTCCTCACAAGGGAAAGAGGAGGAGCAGGCGCTGACCTTTATTCTCTGATGATCAGTGATGGGACCCAAGGGAATGGTAAGAAGATGTCCCAAGGGAGGTTTAGGTTGGTTATTAGGAAAAGGTTCTTCACTCAAAGGGTCCTGGAGCATGGGAAGAGCTCCCGAGGGAAGCAGTCACGGTGCCAAGCCTGACAATATTCAAGAAGCATTTGGACAATGCCCTCAGACTCACAGTGTGAATGTTGGGGGTGTTCTATGCAGAGAGAGGAGTTGGACTCGATGATCATTGCGGGTTCCTTTCAACTTGGGTCATTCTGTGATTCTGTGATAATCTGATTTCTTATGCTCATAGGGATGCATCAATCTTTAACTTAAGTTTCACTTCCTACGATCATCACAGGTTCCGTTTGTTAGGCAGAAGAAAGCTTCATCATAAAAAACCAAAACAAAGCAAAACAATCAAACAAACAAACAAAAGCACACACTCCCCAAAACAAAACAAAAAGCCACCAAGAAAACAGTAACAGAAACACTTACTTTATAAACTCTATGGATCAAACTTGGAATATATTGAATTCGGTATGTGGCCCCCTTCCAACTCAGATCATTCTGTGGTTCTGTGATTATCTGATTTCTTAAAGGGATGCATTGATCTTAAGCCAGTTTCACTTCCTACGATCATCACAGGTTCGATTTATTAGTCATCATAAATACCAAAACAAAACTATAAAACAAACCACCAAAACCACACACCCCCTAAAGAAACCAGTAATAGAAACACTTTCTTTATAAACTCTAGGGACATCGCCTAACTGATCAAACTTGGAATACATTGAATTCAGTACGTGGGTCCCTCCCAGCTCGGGTCACCGCGAGCAGGGGGTGGTGGCGGGGGACGCTCGGCGGGGCAGGGGGCCGGGCAGGCGGACCGGGGCGGGCCGGGCGGTGGCAGGCGCTGCTTGTCACACACGGCAGAGGCAGAGGGAGGAGGCGGCGGAGCGAGGGCGGGCAGCACTGCCGCCGCCATGGAGAAGCATCCCGGCGGGGAGGACGATTGCGTGGACTCGGGAGCCGAGACGGGCGGGTGAGTGGTGAGGAGCGGGCCGGGGGCTTTTGCCTTGCCCACCCACCCCCCACCGCGGGGAGCTCCCTCCCTCCCGGTTGCACTTGTTGCCGTCCCGGCAACGGCGGGGCTGGGGCTGGGGTTGCCGTGCGATGCCCTAGGGAGGCGCGGGGCTCAGCGCGATGCTTCCCGCCCCACTCCCACCCTGGGCTGGTGTGCTGTGCCATCCACTGGGGAGCTGCGGGGCGTCACCGTGCTTGGAGAGCGCCGGAGATTTGCCTTTAGTAGGGGGACGCTCCCCGGTATCTTCTGCGCTCGGGGAGGAAGGTACGCGAGGAGATCGTGGCCGTGGGCTTTGAGTTTGAGCTCCAGAGCGCGTCGTGCAGCCTCAGTGTGGGGCCCAGAACTGGGCTTTATGGGCTGCGGGCACACGGGCCAGGGCTTGGTGCCGCACTATCCTTGTACTCCGGGATAACTTGCATTGAGGGTAGTTTGGAAGTGATCCCTGCTACCTGTACTGTCCTTGTGGCAGTGACACCCGGACAGCATAGAATCATAGAATCATAGAGTGGTTTAGATTGGAAGGGGCCTTAAAGCCCATCCAGTTCCATCCCCCTTACCATGGGCAGGGACATCTCCCACCAGACCAGACTGCTCAAGGCCCCATCCAAACTGACCTTGAACACTTCCAGGGAGGGGGCATCCACAGCTTCCCTGGGCAACCTGTGCCAGTGTCTCACCACCCTCAGCATGAAGTCCTAATGTCTAATCTAAGTCTTCCCCCTTCCAGTTTAAAGCCATTCCCCTTCGTCCTATCACTACTTTCCCTTGGAAAAAGTCCCTCCCCAGCTTTCCTGTAGTCCCTTCAGGTGCTGGGAGGCTGCTATAGAGTCCCCCCGGAGCCTTCTCCAGACTGAACAAGCCCAACTCTCTCTGCCTGTCCTCATTGCAGAGGTGCTGAGAGCCACCCATGAAAGCAGGTTAGATTTGTAGCCACCCTAAACTGGAGATGCTGTTTATATGATACTCACCATACTGACCTGTGAAGTGGTGTCAACTTTGCAGGTAGTTCTTCAAGTTGTAGATATCATATCAGAGTCAAGAAGAATGACTTTTTTTTATGACCCTGCTGCCAGAGGTGTGCTGTTTTTGTTAGTGGGATGACTTCTTCTGAGATCATAGAGCTGCAAGGATGATCCATGGGATCCCCCATTCCGCTCTTGCCTTCAGCCCATCTCTGTAGGAGAGAGAGGGAAGTACTTTCCAGCCCATCCTACATGCTGCTGCTGTATCATCCTGTCAGGAATGACAGCGAGCCTTTGCTCTTCCTCTGGCCCCAGGAGAACAAAAGGACACTGCTCACTCCTGTTAGCATTGTTCTCTCCTAGGTCTTCATTCTCCTCTTTCTTTGCTTTCCCAATTGTTTTTTTCTCAGCTCCTTGTCTGGTGTATCTCCTTTGGTCTCTAGTCTGACTGTTGCAAACTTTAAAGCTAATTCTTCTTCGAAAAGTGGTGTTGGGTGCACAGCACCAAAGCTGGAGTAGCAATACTACAATTTTTTTTTTTTAAAGGTGGAAATGGAATATGGTAATCTTTGTCCTACATCTAGCTATTAATTCAAATATTTTTTTTAATCTCTTCTGTAGTCTGAGAAGTTAAGGACTTTTCCCATCACCATGTATTGTGGGCATACCTAACAAAGGAAGTTTTAAAATGTTTTATGTCACATGAGCTTAAAGGAAAAAGACCAAGCCTCCTTTCTAGATATTGGGGTAACAAGGTTTTAGTTCATCTTTGGGGAATGTGGGTAAAAGGAAGACAAAAGATCCAGTGAATTAATGGTTCAAAGCTCAAAAAGTCATTGATAGGCCAAGTGACGTGTTTATCTGGAATAGAGAAACCTGGGTTTCCTCAGGAGGCGAACTTAGAAAGATTTGATTTACCTGGTGACATAAACCTTTAGACCTCAGTGACCAGCATGGCAGCCACTTGTGCCTGGCATCGGTGAGGTGCCAAACCTGACAATTTTGTGAAGCATCCCTGTCCCAGTCTCAACACTGGAATGTGTAGGTTAGTGGCGTATGCTGTCTGAGAAATTTGAACAGTAATACATGGAAATTAATAACGGCAGTGCTTTGCACTTAAGTTTATTTTAAAAGCAATGGGTCTCTGCATTTCAATTGTTATTTTTAGTTCTGTTTAGCAGCTATTTTAGTTTGATAAACACATTGTGTATGTCTCTTTCACAATGTTTATATTTCATTTTTTTCACCAAACCAACTGTTCATAGCACTTGCTTTTCCCTCTTAGAAGATCTGCTTTTTTGCTTTTTCTCAGTCCCATCATAACTATTGCTAAATTGAGCTGTTTTCCTTTTTCTTCAATTAGTCAACGGTAAAAACAAAAAAATAGTGAACCATTTTGAAGTTCAGCTGTCATCTTATGAATGTATAGGATGAGACAACTGTCAGAGTAATTCAGTGATTCCTCTCTGTCACTCAGGAAACAATAGTGGATAGTGACTGTAGTAAATCCAGGCCCTGCAAGCCCTTGTCATCTTGATGATCATATGTAATGATGTGTGAGCTCTTACACGGAGCTTGCACTGTTGAAGCTGCTTATAGCAGCTAACCAATTGAATAAATAAAGTACTCTAAGAGGCATATGTTCCTTAAGGTTTTGCTGTGGCTTCCAGCTACAAGAGCAGGCAAAACTGTGTGCTACAGGCAAGATCAGCTACAGTTTGAAGCCTTCATTTTCCTAATCTGTTGGAAAATATGTTCCTCTTACTGCATTCACCCAGTAAATAGGGTTAGTAAAGAGGCTGCTGAAATAAAATAGTGTATTTTGGGTTCCTGAATCCAATAAGAATGGATTGTCAAGTACCTAAATAAAGAGAGTAGAACATATAAGCCAATTAGTTTATATTGGCTGTTTATTAATGAGATTTGAAAGGGTTTCACCATCCTTGGCATGAAAGACTTTGCCCATACAAATTGTATTTTCTCGGGAAAGGTACTTTTTGGGTTTTTTGTATAAAACCTTATTTCATCTGCTACTGAAATCTTTTAGCCCAGAAGTATGGTAGATAGACAGCTTTCTCTAGTAGTAATTTTAGTAGTGGATTTATACTGTAATACCTGACATTTTAGGAAGAAGAAAATCATCTTTCTTTGGTCTTTGATTAGAAAGGAGAGGGGAAAAGTGGAGAAAAGAAATTCAAGGGAGAACAAATGTGTATGTTTAAAGAACTGTAGATAAATTGTAAAGCAAAACAAAAAAGGCTAGAAAAAACAATACTATGTTACTTAAAATGAGTTGTAAAAATGTTCGTTTTCAAATTTTCTTTTTTTTTCAAGCCATACAAATGCTGTTATTTCACTGTCCTAACTCTGAATAGCAGACCAAAGGTTTGAAGGGCTAAAACACCCAAGATGACAAGCTAAGGTAAATTTAGAAGTTGTCAGGCATGTAATTTTGAAGCACGGGGACAGATTTTTGCTACCACCGATGTCAAGGGCAAAGCATCAGCTTAATTCATTGTATTCAGAGATGATATCCTGAATGACACGTTGTGAATGTGGAAAACAGGTAGTTTCTCAGACCTAAAATCTTACATTGTTATTCCTAAACTTTTATTTGGTCATGTTAGCTGTGTTCAAGGATCACTTCTATAGGAATGTGCTTTCCTATTTTTCAAGCATATGTGCCTTGACTGAGCATAACAGTTCCATGATGTAGCTGGCATTAATGAAGATTTCCATATATGTGACAATTCCTAGCAGAACTTCACTTGTTCCCTAGACAGCTATAATAATCTATGTCTTAAAGGGTTCACATTTTGATAATGAGCTTACTAACAGTACCAAAGTTTGCCTAAACCCTTCGTTTTCTCCTTCCTTACTTAGAAGTCATTTGAGTTTTTGAGAAAGTTGTAACTTTTAACTTTAATTATTTGAATTTGCAATTTTTCCATTTATATATCAAATAATTTATTAATCTATTTAGAGGCAGTGGGAACACATTCTTGAAGTACAAGGGGGGTTGTATAACAAGTTATAATAATAAAATATAAATATATAAATATAATAATAAAATATAAATAATGATGATACAAATGGAATTAAGTAGCAGTTAATGGCTGGTTGATGAATTTTAGGACAAAGGAAACTTGCACTGTTTCTTTGGTAGCAGGCAACTGTAAAAGAATGGTTCAATGATATATAGAGAAATCCATTGCAAAACAAACAAAAAGTATTTGAAGCTTAGGACACTGTACCATGCAGCAACTGTTTTTAATGTATATTTAGCAAAATCTGTTGCTGTTTGGTTGCAGTTGTTATTCTGGGAGGTTGTTCCCTCCTTTTCATATTCTCCCATGGTTCTATTCCTTAAATTCATTTTTCAGAGATTATGCAAATTTTTTGACTGTGCTATGCTTGTTTGTTGTTTTTCCTTGTGGCTTTCACTAGCTGCGTGTGTGGTCCTGTCCAAATCACAAATTCTTTGAGCCTGTTAACTTATCTATTAAGCAGATTTTAAAAAACCCTTTATTTATTGCAGTTCTGCAAAATGTGTGAGACTCTAAAGCAGAAAATAAAACTGTTGATGAGACAAGGCAGCCTATAAAAAAGAGGTTGTACCCCACTTAATGGTAAAAGTGTAAAGAATATAGTGATTCGTGTGTGTCCTCTATCAGGACGGTTTGTTTAAGTTATCAAATGAATAGCTGAATGGTGTATTGGGATGAGAGGTTGCTTTCATGTCACAGGTCTCTAGCTTAAAGGGATTCAACATATGACTTTGTTATCTGTATGGTAGTCCTTCAATATGATTTGTTAGTCTCTTGTCACATATTTCATTCATCTGTAACTAATTCTCAGGAATACAAATAAATGACTGCTGCTGAAACCTGTTTTCACACCTACTTTTACCTTGGTTGTGATTTTTTTTTTTTTTGCTGAGGCTTTTGCTTCATGTACATCCCTCATGTGTCCAGGTAGAAAACTCTTCTCCAATTTGACATTCAAATAATAGGAAATCGAGCTATTTGTCACAAATTGGAGACGAGGCATCATTTTTAACCAGATTTACCCAGTGAAGCGGAGCGATTTTGTTGAACCTTAGGCAGACAGGCCTGCTAACATGTGGCACTGGGACCAGGCACTGAAAGCGAGGTGAAAGAGACTTTAAATCACATTCTGGTGGCCTTGAGGTCTGTGCTGACACTCGTGATGGTTAGGTCCTAGCAGGCAGTAAGGTTCACCTCAGCTAACTGCAACTACATGCAGGTTACATGATTGGCATAAATTAGACTACTTCTGTTGTTAGTTAAGAGCATCAGGACCTCAGCAGGGTGACTTACCCACTGACTGTGGATGGGTAGGTACGTGCCACATCAGTCCTCATGCGTTCCTCTGGGGACTGCTCTGTGAAGCAGTTTTCCCTCTTACTCTTCTGTGAGAGGGGTGCTCAGGCAGGCGTGCTCATTAAAGCACAGTGTGGTCTTACCTCAGGAGGTGCTTTTTGGAAGATTATGAACAAATTTTCATCCTTACACACTGATGATGATGATGTCTCTCATGTGGGGCCTCAAACATTACTGTTGGAATAAGCTCCTGAGGAATAGTAGTTAGAGCTTAGTGATGGGAATCCATCACCTGACTTCATCACTCTACTAGAAATCCAGAGCAAGGCATTTTGAGACAAGTTGCTTTGAGTTATTCTGTTGGAGTCATCTTGGTTACACCAGAAGTATGATGAAGGTAACAGATTTGTGTTGTACTGGTACTAGTGAAGCAGATTGTAATATGACCCACAGGAATTTGGTGAGAAGGAACCAAGGACAGAGCTACAAAGTTAAATCTTCTGACTCATCCATTGTGCTTTAAACTGCTATAAGATCCTCCCCTGTGCCCTGTGGAGAGCTTTCTGGGGGAGGGAAGGCAGAGAAGCTGTTAAATACAACTCTTAATATGAAACAGTGAAATCTGAACCAATGCTAGGTAGAGAAAGCACAGGAAATGTGAATCCAGCAGGTGCTGTTCCATCAGTACTGGGCAAATGAAGGATGCAGACAGAAGAAGAGCTAGTAAATTTTCCACAATTTAATTTTTGAGGGGGACTAAGGAGTCCTTGGCAATGGAGACCTTGGGTATATCATGGTGTGGTATTGCGTTAGAATACCTTGAGAGATGTATGTTTGTTTTACATAGCATACTGCCTTGTGGAGATGCTGGCTAGCTCAGAAACCCCAATCACAGCCATGTCAATGCATTAAACAGCCGGGGGGAGAACGGGCAGGAGGGGGGTGGTGTTGTCCCTTGAGCAACGGAACTGTTTTTTTCCATATTGTTGAATACTTACAATGGTTGATGGCATCAGTTTCACAGTATCACAGTATCACAAGGTTGGAAAGGACCTCTGAGATCATCAAGTCCAACCTATAACCCAACACTAACACCAACCATCATCTAAACCATGGCACTCAGTGCCATATCCAATCTCCCCTTAAACACCTCCAGGGTCGGCGACTCCACCACCTCCCTGGGCAACGCATTCCAATGGCCGATCACCCTTTCAGTAAAGAACTTCTTCCTCACATCAAGCCTAAACTTTCCCTGACGAAGCTTGAGTCCATGCCCTCTAGTTCTGTCACTGGTCACCTGAGAGAAGAGACCAACCCCTGCCCGACTACAACCTTCTTTTAGGTAGTTGTAGAGAGCAATGAGGTCTCCCCTGAGCCTCCTGTTCTTTAGACTAAACAGCCCCAACTCACTCAGCCGCTCTTCATAGGGCTTATGCTCCAGCCCCTTTACCATCTTCGTTGCCCTCCTCTAAACACATTCCAGTATCCTAACATCTTTCCCAAACTGGGGGGCCTAGAACTGTACACAGTATTCCAGATGAGGCCTGACTAGTGCCGAGTATAGGGGGACAATAACTTCTCTGGTTCTGCTGACTACACTATTCCTGATGCAGGCCAGAATGTCATTGGCCTTCTTGGCCACCTGGGCACACTGCTGGCTCATGTTGAGCTTCCTGTCAACCAGCACTCCCATCTATCTCTCTCCCAGGTAGTTCTTGGGTATGTTTTACTGTGAGATAGGGACTTGTTTTGCCATGTTACCATGGCCCAGGGACCATTCCCAATGATGACTTCCCAGTTTGTTTTGTAAGGCAAGAGGTTTTAATGGTACAGGTGCAGACTCTTTCATGGCAGTTGGCCTGAGTCCCACATGATTCTTTAGAGTGCATTTGTTTATTAGCGCATATGTCACCACTGTAGCTACGTTAATGTGATGCTGTGCCATGGCTGATCAGCACACTGAAGTACCCCAAGTACAGCGTGTCGCTGGTGTAGCTGCAGTGCGTGCGTGAGTCAGAGATGTAATGTAGGTGTACTTCTTACCCAAAGAAAAAGGTTTAGAGTGCTTTTGTATACCATACTCAGTAACTGCAAGTTCTGATAGCGACACTCAGTAGGCTATTTCCCTTCCTTGCATATTTTGAGGCTCTGTGGTACTGATGAGGAATGAGTAGTGCAGGGTGATCTCAGAGATCAGTTGGTGCTTGTGATGGTCTTACGCTCTCTGACAACGCGCAGTCCCGATTCTTCAACGGCGCTAATGGGAATCGAGGTCCCAAATTTATCTCGAGCTTCTACATTCCTTTTTTAATGTCTCTTGATGTATTCACAGCTCTTCTTTGCTGGTGGGCTTACTGTTGAGCACAAATTCTTTGCAGACTGATGTATCTTTTGACTGAGCGATGAGCCCTGCGTTTCAGTACTTCCCACTGCTTCAGTACCCTTTTTGATTTTTTTCCTCGTTACATGGCTATAAAGGGAACAGTTCTCCATTTCTTCAGTTTCCATTCTGAATGTTTCTGTCCTTTTATCTGTGATGTAATATATATCAGAGTAAATATCTTGCTGCAAGACCATGTAGTTGTCCTGGAACCTCTGAGCCCCCTTCTGGATCTGGTCTGTCACCATTAAAGTCCAGGAATGCTTTACTCTTGAGCTATCTTAATGGGAAAATCCTCTTCCAAGGGAACAGATAGAAGTTGGTACTCAAGGTGTTTGAAACAGGAATGGAAAGAATAGGATGGAGCAAATTTGCTGTCCAGAGAGTCTGCCTGACCCAGGAGATGCTTATTGTGATACTTAGTTTTTCTAATGCATGATCTTGTCAAAAGGAATGTTCATTGTGTACTATAGTCTAAAAAGTTTAAAAGACATGCAGAAATTTCAGAATTTAGTATCCTAAATAGCTGACAATAAGGCAAAAAAATTGCTTTGTAAACCACTTACCACTGCATGTCACGAATCTGAATGGTTTGTGCTAATGTTTTGAAAATATTAAGGATCATACCAATACTGTTATTTTTGTTCTTATTCAAGCCAAAGAGATTCTAAGAAGGGAGTTGGAGGGATGAGAAAAAGTGATTCAAATTGGCCCTGAGTGCACATAGGGAGATTCATATTCATCCTATTTGATTTTAGGCATGTAGTCTCACGTTAGGAATATGGTTTCTGTAAGTTTCATCTCTGGACAACAGCTAGGGAGAGACACACTTCAGACCTCTCTTTTTATTAGAGGTAGCTTAGGAAGGGTACAGTCCTCTTTTTGGCATCTGAGGTTGACAAACCTTTAAGCATAATTATCCCTTTTTAAATTCCGTGTATGTCAGTTATGCAACAAACATGAATTAGAATTACCAAAAAACCCACCCAAATACAATTCTAAAGCCTATTAAAATGTGACTGTGCAATTAGTCTCCAAGCACACTCTTGTCTACTCCTTTCTCACTCCTCATCTTTTTATTTTTCCCCTTGTCTCATTTTTCATGTCCTGCCTGTATGTAGACTGCCACTTCTTCGGTTCAGGACTCATAAATTCTCTGTGTCCTATAATGCGCCAACAGCACTTTGGGATAATAAACTAACAGTGTGAAGTAGTAGAAAGCTGCTTCTACTTGCAGTAAGCAAAAGGCAAAATGTTGTCTTTCTTCTGTCCTAAATGCAAGCAGTACAGATTTGTATTGAATTAGCTGCCAAGTGCTGATCACAGATACATTGCAGGACAGCCCCAGGCTGTTTTCAAACAGAAGTGCAGACTGAATGAATCCTTGCTTGGGATGCATGGAGGCAGCTGGACGTATATTGCTTGCCTCTGGGCTTGTGAAGAGTGGCATGTTACACAGTCTTCACACCCTTCCAAATACACATGATGCCAAATGATACTGACATGTCTTGCTGCTGTAAATACCCTGTGGCTTAATGGCCTCCACAGTATTACCCAGCCAGCCACTGGGATTGCTTCCCCTTGGTCCCTGCCCGGAGCTGAACCAGTGCTGTGTACATGGCCTGACAGTAGGGAGAAGGATGTCTCTGCCTCTGCCTTTCCCTGCTACACAAGGGTCCCGGGAAGAGGTTGGTTGAAGAACAGCATTTTATGCATGGAGGAGGTACTGTGTAGCAGGTATAATGGGGTGACTGAGAGAGGCTGCTAATGATCCGATCCCATGGTCTCTGCCATGTGTGTCAAAGATGTTTCCTTGCTCCCTGGCGTTATCAAAGTGGCTGGGGGTGCAGGAGTTGGTAAAGGAGACAGAGAGCGAAAGAGAGACAAAGCTGCAAGCCCCCATCAGTAACTCTCTCCCCAGCATTGCACAGACCTTGATAGTATTGGTGGATTTTTTTTTCATGACTATTGTGAAAGAAGCAGATTATGTCATCTTTTACTGGTCCAACAGGATTGTCAAGGACAAGTTGGAGGTAGTTCCTCATGGTCTTTCTCACCTAAACCAGCAGTCTTAGCTTCTGATCTGCAGAATGCTGAGTGCTTAAGCACAAGGCTATGAAATACGAGGATGACTGCAAATGCTTTGTTTCATCTGCAGAGATATGTCCGTATGAAAATTGAAAGCAGCCATTATAGTTAACATGGGGTTGATGTCCTTTATTCTTTTAGATACCCAAGAGCCTAGAGTATGAAGGTATCCTGAGAATATACTTAGATGCTATCTATTTCCAGACAAATACCTTGGGAGTCGAGGCTCACATGTTCTTTTCATTTAAAACAATATTGCAAACTTATTGCAAACTTATTTATATAAAACAAGCATTTAGGTTTGGATCCAAAAACCGTGTTATGTCTCCCTAAACAGTCTATGTACATGCAAGAGGTTAATTGCGGCAAAGAGGTTTGGTGAGTGTGGTCTGTTCTGGAGACCCAGCAAGCAGGGGAGTGGAGGCTGTGTGACCATTAACTCCAAAACTAAACATTCGGAAATCTTGAGCGAGGCCTCAAAAGTGGAAATAAATTATTTTTTAATGTTCAGTGATGGCATATTTGCTTTATCTTAGTATTTCTGAATCTTTAGGACATAAATTGACTGTGTTTTAGTCAGTCCAGAATGGAGTTTTCAGAAGTTTGGAGTTATATGCAGATACAAAATTAATTGCACTGTTCCTTAAAATACTTACCTGCTCTGACTTTCTCACAGATAATCCAGTATGCACTGAAGCAAAACCAATGTGTGTATGGTTTTACTGAGAGATGTCTTTAAGAGGAAAAGGGTTTCCAAAAGCAGTTTAATTCCAAAAGCTGTTTATATTTTGGTACTCATTTTGTGTCTTCCCTTCCAGTTGTGACCAAAGAACAATAAAAGTTCTGCTCTTTGAATAGAGTTCTCCTAAAAAAAGAAAAAGAAATGGCAAAGCAGCATTTAGAGGACAAACGGTGAGGAAGATAAGGACCAGAGTAAAAATCAAGGAGACTTAACCTAGCCGGTGTCTGAAGTAGCCTGTTTTCCTTACGGAGGGCCTTCTGAGCTTTAATTTTTATGCCTAAAGTGAGGTAGCATGAATAGCCCCTAGGTAAAGCCTTAGTTGCTTTACTCACTCAATGTATATGGTTTCAAAATTCATATGAGATGCCAGTTTTTCTGAGGCCATGTTCTAAAACTCTTCCAGTTATTCTCTTAGCATAAAAAAAATGCTAAATGGACATTAAACTATTTTGATATGCCATGTGAGTTGATTTGGTACATTTTTCATTATATCTTTTATGTTTAATATGGTCTAACTAAAATCTTTGTCTTGCAGGTCTGAGAACAGCCATATGTCCTCTACGAGCAGTGAGTATAACTGAGAATTTTTTTGAGATGCATTCTCATATTTTCTTTTTTTCTGGTTGCTAATATTTATTAAAATCAACCTAGTCTTATGATGGAGCTCACTCTGACACAGTAAAGTTCCTGTTCCTTTTCTTCTTGGATCTATGTCTAGAAACAGTATAGAAAATTAAACTGATTGGAAGTTTATGACCAAAATACAAGCCATGTGTAAAGTTATTGGAGCTCACATGAAAGCAAGACAAAATGAAAACAAAATGTGTAGGCACAGTGTGGCACGAGTCCTCCATCCAAATTAGTTTGCAGTGATGAATGTCATTAGAGATGGGGGATGCAGGAATAATTGGATGCTTGTTGTAAGCTGATGCCAAGGAGGAACTTGAAAGCAAATTCTGTGAAGCATTTATTTTATTTCAAAGATCATAGATGTTCTGTAAGTGTCACAGTCTTTCTAGATGTTTACAGTAGCCAGTTGAATTTCAGGTTATCTGACTGATAAAAGATGAATTCTGGTGCCTGGGTTATTTTTTGTTCATTTTCACCAATGCGAAATGGCAATTTTTTAAGGAATAAGGAGCACTTTTTCAGTTCTGTATCTACCCATTCCAACCATTTTCTTAGTTGCAGGTCATACTGTATACACAGCACTTTGAAATGCAATAATGCTTATTCATGCACAGCTACTAGCATCTCTCTTGTCAAAGTGCAAGGTGGTGCCTGTCTCCCTGATTCACACATAGATGTGAGATTTATTATGCCAAGCAAGCAGATCAAAAATTCACAGATGACAAATCGTGTTTTATAATCAGGATCTTTGAAGCACCATGAAATCAGAGGGAAAGAAAGCTGTCATTTTTTCTCATTCACACATTCTGGCTGAAGCGTGGAGAGGGTTATTTTCCATCTCCCGTGGTCTTCAGAGGAGGGCTTTTATTGGTTTCAACAAGAGCTGGCTCAGACAGTGTTCGTAATGTCTGGCTCCTGCACTGATGTGACTAGCAGGGAGCTTGCTGTCTTTCCTCCATCTGCTCAGTATGTGTGTCTGAGAAAGAGAAAATTTAGTGCAGCTTTTTTCTGAGTTCTGTTGTTTAAATACGGTTCTGGATTCTCACTGTCAGACATAATTTTTTAAATGATTGGGAGGCAAAATCCAAGTAAACAACTTTTCATTGATAGTAAAAGCATATTGGATTTGACTGGTTACACCAGGTAAGTACCCCACCGTCCCCTCATGGCTTGGAAAATACGCTGCCAGCTTCCTCCACTTTCTGGGTGTTGATTATTTGCCTAGCAAAAGTGCTTATTTGGCAGATAAGTTCAGAGGATAAGGTGCAAGTAAATTACTTCTCATCTGAAAATTTGGGTTTGATCCCTTACCAACTTTGCATGATCACCGTACGTTTTACAAATAAAAGTAACAGATTGCATTTGTAAGTCTTTATTTTTGTTCAGTGAGCTGTTTGTACGGGTAATTTTTGGTTGTGTGGCAGTGACAGTGTGTCATGCTAACTGTGGTCACCTCAGTGGCTTGCTGCCCATGGTTGTCCAGAATATGTGGGGATTACAGTTGTATTTCAGCACCAGTAATTTGTCAGTACAAGGAGGTATTATCATTCCAGGAAAGATACAAAAGGTCAAGAGACAGGACAATCGCCTTCTTTCTCTTTTCTGCTTCCAAGGCAAATTATACTGATACAGCTTCACAAGTAGCAGTATTTAGCTTTGTGTTTTGTGAGGTTTGTGTGGTTGGTTTGGTCAGAGCAAGAGTAACAGAAAAGGCTATATTAAAGAATTTCAGTAAAACAGAAATACTTTCATGTCAGAGACTGGAAGTCAGAGGTTGCATAATGCATTTGAAGAAAAGATTATTAGGGAAGAGTTATCAGGGAAAAAAGGTGAACTGGCCATTTTCATTTCTTTGAGGAAAAGCTTCAGCAAGTGGTATCATTCATAGTACAGAAAGCAGTCTAATCATTGATGCTGTTGGGCCTTAACATAATACAAAGTAAACCGTTGTAAATTAAAAAGCGAAGAATCTCCATTACCTACAGCTGCTTCATCTGAAGCCCCTGTTCTAATGAAGTGGAGTTTATCTAAACCAGAGGATTACAGGCTAATTTGGTTTTACAGGGGTCTTATTCATTAGTACCAAGGAGGATCCAATTTCAGTGTTTATTAAATGAATAATCTTCTGAATTACTAGATGAACTCCACTGGGCAACAATTTTCCACAGACATGCCAAGAAAAGAAGAAAGACTTAGCAGGTGAATTAAGTACAGCTGCCTATATCTCTTGCTGTGATGACAGCAGCTGAACAAATTGCAGGACTCTGCACCAATGCAAAAGTATACAGGGATCCTAGACCCCCCCAAGTCAGAAGTAAAATCTCATCAGCTGCTGTGTGGCAAAGAAAGGACCATTCTGTACATGAGCTATTTCTAGTACTTTTTTTCCCAAAGCGTGTGGCAGCAGTTATTGTGGGCAATGTACTACTACAGCAGTTCAAAGCCATGCCTGGTGGGTTGGTTGGACCTTGGGTTTTATGTAGCATCTCAATTTTTTTCTTCCTTGGCCTTGTATCCCAGCTTTGGATAACCCTAAAATGCTTTTTACTGGGAGCATTTGTCTAACATTTGTGGTTTTGCACAGCAAGTACTTTGAGAAAGAGTACCAAAGTTTGCAGAGTGTGTTTATTTCTGCAAGAAAATGCAGCAGTTATCTGCCAAGAGGGCTCTGGCTGTTGTCAGGGTGACTCTGCCTCTTTGCCTTTTCTTATTGAGCAGAGGAAATAGGCCATGCAAACCTGTCTGCTGAATGCTGGATTTTGAGGTATTACAGATTTGAAAGGTTCAGCAGTGTGATATCAAGGGAGAGAAGTGGTAAATTAATTTTGACTTTTTTTTCCCTGAATTCTAATATGTAGAGCCACTTTCCCCTTTGTTCTTTAGCAGGAGGTGTGCTTTGACTTATTAGGATTTTTTGCCCATTGGTACGCTCTTCCTTAATATAGAAAATGTATGAAGCTTCTTTTTGCTCGTATTTTCAATTACCTTTTCAATTACAGTTTTCAATTACCTTTAGGGATCCCATATCACATAAAAGAAGGAATTGTGCTAGGCACTTCATGGACACAGAGGAGACCTTTAGCCAAAGTACATAATACCAGAATATAAAGACCATAGGTGGTATATAGGTACAGTTAAAATCACAAAGAAATAATTAATTGGTGTTGGTCAGCACAATAAGCAATAGCCTGTGCACATCAACATGTTAATTATCTTCAAATTGCTTTGAGCTGTGTGTTTCAGGGATGATTTTCGACCAGGGACGAGTTTTGAAGGGGGCTGCTTATTTTCTCTTCTGCATAATAGTTGCATTTATTGTAATGGCTCTTCAGGAAGACATTTTGAAGCAAGACTTCTGTGATTTGTAACATCTGAAATGTTCAATACCTAGGCTGCTCTGGAGCCAATTTAGGCAGATTGTCTTAGAAATAATTGTGGAAGTGAGTGATTCCCCCCTGTCTCCCAACTCTTTTCAGCTAGGCAATCACAAGTGAGTTGCCTGGTTTCACATTTGTACCGTTCCAGCTAAGTCAGTAAATGAAACATAAAACTGGCCCTACGGGAGAAGATGTAAGTTTGTGGCAGGTTTTACAGCATTTGAGATAGTAAAACCCTGTACTACACAGTGGTTCATGTTGTGCGTGTCAATGAGGTAAAGGGCTTGTCACTCACCTGCTTTGCCATTGGAAAGCTGGTAACTCATATTCCCCTGCACCCCCGCCTTTCATTTAGCAGCTGGGAAGATTGAGTCCTCCTGGGGTGTTTTTAGGTTGTCTGTATTCTTCCATGGTAAACCTGAGCACTGGGATATTAAGATTTTATTTTCCATGTTGTGCATACTTCCTAACCAGTGGAATTTCACTCACTTTCTGGTTCTAAAAATGAAGCATAAGACAGTTTATTTTGGCAGATATGCAAATAACTGGGTTACTTACCATGTTTCTTTTTAGTAAATTATTTTTCTGTTTGGTATTCTGTTCCTTTGCTAGTCTAAATTCAGATCTTTGTTTTGGGATTCGGTCAATGCTTTCACGATGTCATCTGCATGAGTTCCCTAGGCTGGTTTTGGACTGTTTTCTCTAAAGATGGCAAGAGTCCTTATGTGCAAAACTTGCAGTCTTTATGGAGCACTGGTAAGGGCAAGATTTCTCTCATTCTTGATTTCAGAGGCAGGGTGAGGTGTTAAGGCTGTATCTTACCGCTATGCACCAGCTATGTCCTGAAATAGAGTGCCCTAATCACATTTTGGATGGTAGATTTTATTTCCGGAGTGGCGTTTGCTCTTTGTGCTGGATCTGGCCATGGGGAATGGGAAAGCAAGTTTACTGATGGCACCAAGCTGTGTGGCACAGTCAACTTGCTGAAGAGAAGCGATGCCATCCAGAGGGACCTTGATAGGCTTGAGAGGCGGACATATGCAAACTTCATGAAGTTCAGCAAGGCCAAGTGCAGCGTCCTTCACCTAAGTCAGGGCAATCCCAAGAACAAATACAGGCTGGGCAGAGAATGGATTGAGAGGAACCCTGAAGAGAAGGGCTTGGGATGTCTGTGGATGAGCTCAACATGAGCCAACAATGTGCGCTTGCCGCCCCAAAGGCCAACTGTATCCTGGGCTGCATCAAAAGAAGCGCGGTCAGCAGGTCAAAGGAGGTGATTCTGCCCCTTCTACTCTGCTCTCGTGAGACCTCACTTGGAGTACTGCATTCAGTTCTGGAGTCCTCAGCACAATAAGGACATGGAACTCTTAGAGCGAGTCCGTAGGAGGGCCATGAAGATGATCAAGGGGCTAGAATACCTCCCCTATGAAGACAGCTGAGGGTTGGGGTTGTTTAGCCTGGAGAAGGCTCTAGGGAGACCTTTTACCAGCCTTTCAGCACTTGAAGGGGGGCCTATGGGAAAGTTGGGAAGGAGCTGTTTATCAGGAAATGTACTGGTGGGATGATGGGTAATATTTTTCAGCTGAAAGGGGGTAGATGTAGATTAGATATTCAGAGGGAATTTTTTACTATGAGTGTAGCGAAACACTGGCACAGGTTGCCCAGAGAAGTAGTGGATGCCCCATCCCTAGAAGTGTTCAGGCCAAGTTGGATGAGGCTTTGAGCATATTGATGCAGTGGAAGGTGTCCCTGCCCGTGGCAAGGAGGTTGGAACTGGGTGGTCTTTAAGGTCCCTTCCAACCCAAAGCATTCTATGATTCTATGAAATCACCAGCACTACAGTATTTGCTGTTTATAAAAAGCCACTTGAAACCTTGTGTTTGTGTACCCTGAGCTATTCCAAGATGACATATGCTAATCAAAGTCCTTTTTCTTTCAGACTTATTCCTAATCTTTTTTATAGACCTAGCAATTCTCATTAGAGTAAGCTAATGGCAGATAATGAAGTGACAATCTTCAAATAAGAAACCCAAATTACCCAAAAGATAGTGCTTTCCTGAAACTGTGTTACCTTTCTTTGCTGATTCAGTGCTGTGTTTATCTGCTCTCATTTCGAGTAACTGTGTTTACTTTGAAGCCAATTGTGAGGTTAGGGCCTCATTAGAAATAGACATTATGTATTTATATGCACTGTCATTCTGAAGCTACTCAGGTGCCTATGTAGTCCATCGGGTGGGTTGTGAGGGGTCAGTGTTGGGCCACCTGTCCCATCAGTGCTTGATGCTTGCCAAAGCACAGTTACATGACAGTTTTCACACTACTTCTATATCATGTGCTTGTAACAATATGTTGCCTCTCTTTTTTGTGTTTTCTATTTTGTCTCTTTTTCTCTCTTTTTTTTTTCCCATCATGGCATCTGCTTCTTGATGTTACCTGGCAAGAATCTTCCTCTTCCTTCTCTCTTTGAGTTATTGGATTGTAAGCATTGTTGGAATGAAATGTGAAGACGAAAATGTATCCCTGAATAAAAGAGAGAGTCAGATCCAGCCTGAGCAATAGGTCCTTTATAGAGGAGAGCAAAGTCAAATGTCTCCAGAAGTTATCCCATTTCTAATTCTTGACAATTTTTAATAGCGAACACTGCAGAGACCAATGGATCACATCTGTCAAAATGGGCACTAATGGAGCTTTTGACAAAAACCAAAAGATGTTGCCTTCCTGGTTGCAGAAATAAAGGGAGCTACAGCAGTCTGAGGATCTATAGTATTATGCAGATGTATAGGTGCCTTGCAATGATAGCATGTGAAAAATGGCTTCCCATTACTTGTGTGTCATTTCAAATTCTGTCTGCCTTCACTTAACTGTTAAAGGTGCTGAAAACTAATGAGGAACAGGTAGGGATCTGGGTTTGATTTGGGCTTTCAAAAATTTCACAAAGCTAAATTTTCACAATATAGTTGACCACTTCAAGTTAGGTTAGTTCAAGCCAGTTCTGACCCAGGTGCTGCTGGACTGTGTATCTTCTAAGTATATTTCTCCAAACAATGTAATTTAATAAGTGTAAGGAACTGAGATGCTGTTAATGGCTGGCAATGAGCTGTATGAAATACAATTGTAAAACAATTTGCAGTGGGCTTACCAGCATCATGCTGCATTTCCAGAAGGTGTTATTGTAAAAGGAAGACTAATTAAATTATGAGGAAAATGGAAGTGGAAATTGGACCCAAATCATGTAGTGTTCTTAGCCCACAGCATCTGTCAGTGTTGCAAATTCAGGTGTTTTAAATAGTTGTGAAATCTGAAGTGTCAGCTCCTGTGGAAAATACATTGAGCATCTTCTGCATGTCTTGTCTGGCCTGTGTTAAGCTGCTAGAGGTAAAGAGCGATGCTGTTTCCCACTGTATGTGGAGAAGGAAAATATTGCTACATGCCACCTAGCAGTCAGTGGCTGTACAAAGCATTTTTATGTAGCTGCTCATCATCAAATCCCACCACAATGAAGGAGCAAATTGTTGCCTACAGTATAGAAAAGTATAGTACTGAACCACAGAAAGTCAAGGTTGGAAGGCACCTCTGGAGATCATCTAGTCCAGGCCGACTGCTGAAAGCAGGGGCGGTGAAAGAGGGTTGCTCAGGGCAATCTCCCATCATGTTTTCATTGTCCCCGCAGGCTCTCTGAGCAACCTGTTCCAGTGAGTGGCCACCCTCAAAGTAAAAAATTTTTTCTTTATATTTAAAAAGAATTTCTTGTTTTTCAGTTTGGATCATCAGTCCTGAGCAATATCCACAGGCCCTGCTGCTCTCCAGTCCCTAATTTTCCCTCTCAGTTTCATAATTTTTAAACAACTTCTTCATGTTTTGCTATGTTTTTTGATCACACAGCACCATCCCCTGCTCCCAGCCCACCAGCATCCCAGTCTAATCCACAAGCATCCACATATGATGCATACCAGCCCTTGCCTATGTCAGGACCAGCACGGAGTCATCACTGCTACCAATCACCATTGCCTGGAAACCATGCTGGAGATGTTGGTATTGAGTTAATATTGTTATTTGCGCTTTTCCCTTTCGAGAAGCTGAGGTTACGGTGCTCTTCTAGTAGGGAAATAGCATGTTGAGGTTGGTCTTCTGCACATGGTTGCTGGGAAGCACAAGGAGCAGAGAGGAAATGTGCCCTTAAAGACATGACTAAAGATGGCCAGTGGCCAGAAAGCAAAAATGGAAAAGAAATGAGGCACAGTCATTTGTAAGGACATGCACAAATGAATGTGTAACTGTGCTTAAAATCAAATCTAAGTGCCAAATGTGTGGCATTGTCCACAAGCATGTCCTTCCCCTTGTAAAGACTGTTCCGGATTAAATGTAAATAAATAAATAAATAGATAGCTTGAAGTAACCCGTGTATCTCTGTTCTTTGTTAAAATCAGACTTTCACTCTTTGAGACCATTTGACATGCACAAAACTCTGTGTCCCATGGTTAAATTTCTTCCTGCAGGCTTAGTGCTAGCTTGGGATTTCTGCATCGAGGGGATATAAGTTTCCCTAAACAGTTACTGGACCAGAGCTATCAAAATTGCAGTCAAGTGTATTTCCTGTCATAAGGATACAGTTGATAAGAACTGCACTAGTTGTTAAAAATCATAATAATTAGTGTATAAATGACAATCTGAATGTTTTTCTGGCTCCTTTTTTAAGCACAAGTGGTCATAATCAAAACCACATGAGCAAATATTTCCTCTTTCTCATTACCAAGCATGATTCAGAAGAATAGGGAGCTATCGAGTGCAACACAATTCTAATAAACATTTACAGGAATGATTTCGGAGAAAATTTAATTGGATTATTAGGTGATGTGGGTTGAATTTCTCTCTGTGGAAACATTGATGCTGCTGTTCCAGAAAACTAGAAGGAGCTGGGCAGCCATTTAGTGGGCCTTTTACCCTTAGCGATGGGTCACAGGAAAGATCTTGGGATTCCAAGTTCAGCTGGTACGGTGATGAGAATGATATGGAAAATGTTGAGACGTCTGCTTGAATTGTTAATGTCTGAAGAGGGGAGCTAAACACAGAAATCTGTCCCATGGCAACTCCTGACTCAGAGTCACTAGTTGTGGTAGAATGGGAAAAGCTGTCTGACTCGCTGACTAAAGTAACTAAACACTTGTGCAGGCTGAAGCTGTTAAGGTAGTTTCTACTAAATGGATGCTCTTTTGACAATGCCAGAATGTTAACTCATTTTATCAGCACAGTACCTTATAGTGTTGGCTTGTCTTTAATTTGAACTTTTAAAAATAAATAAATAAAATAATTTTTAAAATAAATAAATAAAATTTATTTATGCAGGCTCGCTGGGGAACTGGAACGTTTGGTAATCAGTGGGTGCCACATTCTAGAGCAGTAGATGTCCACTGCCTGCCTTACTTTTGTTGGTACCACATATTTGTTGATTAATAGTTTTGGAAAAAATCTTATGTGAGTAGTTTCTAAAAGGTTCGTGAAGTGTTTGCCAGGTGACTCCTGGCTGCTACCATATGGGATCAGGATAAAGCACTGATGACAAAGCATGCTTTCTGTTACTGCTTCCCTTTCCATCAGCTGGTATGGAGTACATCTTTTGAACTACACATGCTGTCAGCTGAAGGGATTGAGAGATTCAAAATAGTTTTCCACTACTGCCAAGTCCAAATGACTCCTTTGCTGTGATGCTAGTATTGTTGATTGTCTACAGAGACACAAACATGGCAATGCATGACCATGCCTCAGGGTTTGATCCTGTAATTTCTTTAGATGTGTCTTGCGTGTAGATGGTTTTTTGTAGCTTCTGCCTTCTCTCTGGCTGGGTTATCCTGCTGCCTCTTTGTGATACCAGGAAGGTTTGTGCAAAAGCGCAAACTGAATAAAAGAAGAGATCTGCCTGAAAATCAACATTTTTAGCCAGAGCAGTTCTCCAGCTTCCACCAGAAGGCACCATCCTGATTACTCTTTGTCTGAGGGCTTCTTTTCAGTCTGTTCATCAAGCTGTTTCAGCTTGCACCTAGACCTGACGCATGGGAAGCACTGGAAACACTTAGCTGGGAATAGTAGGGGGAAGACTGCCAGCAGTGAAGTCTTAAATTGTCTTAAGCCCTTCATAAAATCTCACTCTCAGGTAATTAGTGTGCATTGTGTGAGGTATGGAGCTCACTGTTGGACCAAATTTGTCAGCTGCTCAAGTGTACAGCGTTTCTTGGGTTTTTTTCAAGGCAATGTTCTTTCTGCCCTTTTATAAAAAAAGACATATTTTTGAGAATCTTAACTTTACATAGGAGTCGGATTTTAATAAAATACAATGCTTGCAATCAAAAGACTCAACGATGTGATGTTGGATGCAGTTTGCATGTTGACATGCATTGTGCAGCTTTTCTTTTACTGATGATTACCAATGGGAGTTTTACTGAACTAGGTACACATTGCAACTCTGTACAGAATCTGATGTTAATACCAAAGATCGGTATCTGGATTCTTGCCAAGTGCAATGATCCATATTTTTCTTCAGGAAAATTTTATGATTGGGAAAAATGTGCATCTTTGCAAAGCTTAACTCTTCTAAAGTGGCAATTTGGAATACTGCTCTCTCTATGTTTCATTTTCAAGTCCTCTTCCCTTCTCTACTCCCTCTAAGAAGTGAGGTGACTTTTTTTAATCCTACATACAGTATAAAATAACAATAAAATTACTATAACAGTTAAGCATTAATAATTAATGCACCTTCCCTGTATTTCTTCACTGAACTGAATTTAACAGCAGTATAGGCTCTTACATGAATTCCCACGTCTTACCCTGGTGGTCCGGGTTCATTCATGCCAGTAGCATCGTCAGATTCACTGGGGCAAATCCTGCAAGCAGCAGCTCACTGTTGTGCTTCAAGTCACTACTCACAGGTTTCTGATTACTGGTTCTTCTTATGTGTTTCTGAAAGACGCAGAATGATAGTTTTTCAGCTGTTTTCCACAGATCAGGAATATTCTTCAGGGTATCAAAAAAATTTTTCCTTACTATTTCTCACTGGGTCTCCTGTTAGAGTTAATCTTTGTGTGATGAAAGCATTTGAGCCCCCTGATAAGCAAATAGAGATAGATTGTGACTTTTGAGTGTAGACTAAGACAATGATGGCAGTTTGAACTTGTCAAATCATGTCGATCTGTTTTTTTGTCACTTGGACACATGCAGACTGAGACACCAAGACAGCTCTTGAATTATGGTGTACTGTGTGAGAGGGAAGAGGGGAAATGACGAAAGTTGACATGCAGGAGAATATCCCTTAAGATATATGAACACACCAGTGTGGGGGGGTTTTTGCTTTTGAGCAAGCTAATAGCTAATTCTTTGGTTAAGGAGAGTATTGAAGTAGGACTTCAGTGCTCTCCAGATGATAAGTAGATGACAAGGTTGGGGTTTTTTTTAAATTGAAATTCTGATTATTTCTAACACTGCTGTTACCAGTGTAACATATAGTGTCGGCAGCATATTTTCAGAGAGGAGAATACCAGGTTAGAAGAGCAACATGCAGCAAGAGTAAAGAGCTCATGGAGAAGACCACAGCATTGGTGGAAAAATCCTTATCTTGAGGCGGTATTTGTGAGGAATTTCCAAGCAATTTGATTGCTAGCAACCGTGGTGTGAAAGCAGTTTGTCTGCATGAAGATCCAATCCCATACACCTTCTCAGAGTTGGGGTTCTTTTTTGCTGGATTCTTAATACACAGTAAAGAACCACCTCTGCTTTGACATGTTGATGGCCTCCATAAAGCCTAGGTAGAACATATGGACACAGCAAGGAGAAGGCTGTAGTGTCAGGCACATGGGATTGCACAGCCAGGTGCAATCATGTGCTCTCGTCCCTTTCTTTTTAGCCTGTTTTTGAAGGAAAACGTGATGTGAACATGTGCCATCTTTCGTCACAGAGGCACTAATTTCCCACAGGTTTCATCAGAACTGGATGAAAGGCAGTGGGACAAGCTTTTGTCTCCATGAAGAAAAAAGGTTGTAATGTGAGTTCAAGATACCTCTTCTCCTAACCTACAGCAGGACAGTCAGCCCACAGGCAGCACACACATACCTTTATACCAAGTATAAAGCAGTGAACTGTTCCTTGTCTGCCAGGTAGTTAGGAGATAAGTGAGAAAGCTGCAGTACTGTGAATGAGGAGATGAGGAAAGCAGGGACAGAGAGTGTATCTGTGACCGAAGGAGACCCTGGCTCTTTGTCTTGCTATGAGCAGTCAGCAGCCTGACTAAAGGAGTCAAAGAAATTGGGTTTGGAGGATATAATGGAAGATATGACAATCACATAGTTCAAGAGCATTTCTTCCATAATGCCCATCACAAAAATCACATCTCATTTGTTGACAAAGTTGTACAGCAAGACGAGATACAAGAATGATCTTCAGGATAAGTATGTAGGCCCATAAACTTTCCCTCCAGTTTTAGTTGCATAGTTGAGGCACCAAAGATGTAAGTGAAATTTCTTGGTTCCCACTACACTTTTGGACAATGAAGACTGATGGGCCTTATCTGAGGTTTGATTCTGTCTCTCTCCATTGACTGCAAATAGAGTCCAGGATAGCCAGCCTCCTGCTGGAGGGACATCTGTCAGGTATCTAACCTTCCATGGGATGACTCTAAGCCACAATTGTCATGTTTCCCATGAAGAAGGTGAGGGTAATATGTTTCTGAAGGCAAGCCGATATGGCCATCCTGTCCGTATGACTGCAAACAGAAGAGTATCAGGGTGCAATTTCATGATCAGCTTAAGATGTGTAGCTAGTTACACAAGTACCCAGGCCAACATAAGGGAGTGAGCAGGAGTCCATGGAGAGGTGAAGGACGTGAGATGGCCCCTTTCGACAGCCGCTTAAGTTGATCATGAAAGGTTACCCTTAGGCAGGTCAAGCGAATGTAGCTGGTGGGGGAGGGATAAGAATTCACTGGGATCTGCGGCACAGTGGGAGTTTCAGCAATCGCTGCACCATTTAACAGCAAAGGTAGCACATGGTGAAATCTGCCATTGCCTTTACTTGATCATGCAATGCCTCTGTGGGCATTCAGTATCACTTTTTTTTATAAGAATCATTCCCACAAGGTTGACTGCAGGCTGTACACAAAGGGCAGTGACACATCGTAAGACTGTTCTTGTTAACGTACCAGAGAGAGCCTTTTAACTCCATCAGGCAGATAATGGACTTAATTTTCAGCCTTTATTTTTACTCAATTATTTTTTTCTTTTTTGGTTCTACAGCATCTGGATAGCAACACAGAGAGCCTATATCATGTGCTCATCTGGAGGAGCAGATTGACCATTTTACTGTGCTTGTTAGTATGCTGGTCTGCTGTGCATTGTCTATACTACCTTAGTATGGATGGAGGAGTGAGCATCCTGGCACCATTATCTCCATTAAAGAACATTCAACTGCAGCTCTGCAGGAAAATGTTGCTCTGATGGGAGCATGAAAGAAGTTTCTACTCTTGTCAATGTGCTGTGCAGAATATCCTCTTTCTTACTGCTTCTGAACATCCTTCATGAGTTTGAGGTTGTGTGTAAAGCAGGGCATGCTGAGAAGCACATTATCCTGCAGCCCTGCATTTGTCAGATGCTATTAAACAGCAGGGAAAGAGAATGGAAGAGCTGGTGAATCTGTCACATCCTGCTTGTTCAAAAGATTATTGATGCTGCATAATTCATCAAGGCATGACCTAGCAGAGAATTCTGCTGCCAGAGGTGTCCAGTAACTGCCTCTGTTGCAGCTGCTCATAAAATGATGATCCTTGTTTATGAAAATAGCTTCTGTCTTTGTGTCTGCCCATGAGCCTTTCAATTAATACTTAAAACAGTCATTCTTGCCTTGAACTGAGATAAAATGTGAAGATCCTGTTCAGTGAGAAATGCTACCATTTTGACATTTCTTTTTGTTTGTAAATGGGTTTGAAATAGGGAAATATTGATATTTTCTGTGCAACAGAAATCCTGGGAAGTTTCACTTAGGAAATATTATAGTGCGTTTTTTTCTGATATTATACAGTGATTTTTTTTTATGTTCCTACAGTTGAAATACTTTGATTTATTAACAATGAACAAAATATGCTGATCTGTAATGTCCAGTTTTGAATTATTTCATCACTTCCTCATAGGAGTTATTTCCTGATAATGAAGAACTTCTTGATGGGGATCACAGTTCAGAAGCTTAGCGCGTTCACTCTGACCCTCTCCCATTGCCTGATTTACATCTCCTATCATATATCATGCAATTTGGTCAAAATCAGATGTGAAATCTTACTGCCAGATGTAGTGATAAAGTCTGGATGGTGTAAGAGAGGTCCAAGCACTGGTTTCCTTGAAGCAGCATGCCACAGTGGGAAAGCAGAATTTTGTGTCCTGAGGTTCAGATTCTCAGGTCAGCTAAAAAAAAAAATCTTTCTGTCAAGTATTTATAGGTTGAATACTTCCTCTGAGTTTCCTGAATAGAAGATTGAAAATGCAGGTGGCTAGAAAATTGCCACAGTTTGAAAATACACTTTCCTATGCACAAAATGCACCCCAGCTCGCATAGTTATCAGGTTTGCCTAACCCTGTAGATAACTTCAAATTAAATATCTCCTGGTGAGTCTAGGAGGTCTTTAGGTCCATATCTTGATTCACCAACACAGGGTTAGGAGAAACATTTCAGGGAGACAGGTACTTATCTCCTTCCCGAGCTCTGCTATAAGCTTGTTTTTAGGCAGTCAGTGGATTTCCAGCCAAGTCCACTTGGAACAACCTGGAAAATCAAGTGTCATCAAGACTGCTGAAGGTGGTGACTTCACTTGAAATGAAAAGGTGATTAGAGCACTGCCTCAAGAAGGGACAGGTCTTCATGAAGAGCTGCTCCGGGGGAATGCAACCAGAGCCTCTCACAAACGTGAAAGAGGGACCAGACTGCCAGAGCATGGCTGGGTAACCCAGTAACCATTCTTCTGGAGTTAGGTGTGCAAAAGTCCTGGGGCCAAATGCAAGAGGAAGTTCTTCTCTAACCTAGTGGTTATTCAGGTAAAATGGAAGAAAACTCTACTCTTTTCTGCTACGGACATTTTGTCTCCTGTGTGGTTTAATGTAAAATGCATACATACTTCAGGGAGTAGTTGTAGCTCCAGTCCTCCATACTTTCAGATGAGCGTAGCTGCTTCCCCACTGCTATGGTTACTGACCTGATGTTAGACCCATGTGTGACTGCTTTGGGCCAGGAGTTCCGCCTTTCTGGCAAGCTGCGGCAAGGATGGTGTTACAAGATACCCAAGTCTTTATGACACCTCTCAGGGATGCCCTTCCCACCCCCTATCCCAAGGGAGCAGAGCACTTAACCTATTGCTTCCTGCTTTGGGTGTTTTTGTCACTAGATCACCGTTGTGTCACAGCCATGCCACTAGGCACGTGTCCTGGTTTCAGCTGGGCTAGAGTTAATTTTCTTCCTAGTAGCTGGTATACTGCTATGGTGTGGATTTAGTATGAGAATAATGTTGATAACACACTGATCTTATAGTTGTTGGTAAGTAGAGCTTAGGTCTTTTCTGTTTCCCGTACTCTGCCAGCAAGGAGGTGCACAAGAAGGTGGGAGGGTGTAGAGCCAGGACAGCTGACCTGAACTGGCCAAAAGGGTATTCCATACCCTATGATGTTCTGCTCAATATAGAAACTGGAAGGAGTTGGCCAGAGCACTGCAGTCACTGCTCAGCAATGGGACGGGCATCAATCAGTAGGTGGTGAGCAATTGCAGTGTGCATCACTCATTTTGTATATTCTGTTATTATTGTTGTTGTTATTTTCTCTTGCTTTGCTATCCTATTAAACTGTCTGCATCTCAACGCATAAGCTTTACTTTTTTTTCAAGTCGCCTCCCCATCCCTCCGGGTTGGAGGCTAAGAGTGAGTGAGTGGCTGTGTTGCCAGCTGAGGTTAAACCATAACAGCACCTCTAGCTGATGGAGGGCTGGGCAGCTCGGGATGCCAAGAGAGTTGGCCTCTGCAGGCACCACTGTTCGAAGCAGGGTTGGGGGAGGGGACGAAGGAATTAGGAAGGCAAGATCATCCTACATAGGTTTTTCAGAGAAGCAGCCCCTCTCAGCAGAGGATGAAGGCAACTGGGCTACATAGATAGGTACCTGTCCTGTCTGTCCCCAAGACAAGGCAGCTTGAATTCCAGTGAAATCATAGCTTCATCTCCCAGCTTTGAAGTCATCAAGTGTGACAGCCTCACAGCATTTGGGCTGACTGTTTGCTTTAAACTCTCATGGGCAGTTAATACTATCTAACAAAGGTGTAAAAAGTTTAGAATTGTAAAACTCTTTCAGTCCTGGTATAATTACCTCTTAGCAACGTTACTGTTTTGCCAACTCAAAGAGAACTAATCCCCTCTTGTCATAGGAAAGAAAAAATGTAATAGCTGTGAGAACTGTGCAGCTTATTTTCAAATAGATACCTCAGCGTTTTGATATTTTCTGTGGGATTAACTAGCAGACAGGAAAGCTAATACATATGCAGAGTTATCATTTGCTTCTGTGACAATTTGCCGGGGGCAGATTGAACTGTGTCATGAGAAATGGTGCCGTTTCCCCCCTTTCCTTGTCAGTTGAAGCAAAAGAACTTGTTAGTAACATTGAAACAATTCGCAGCTTATCTTCAGTTCAGGGGAAGTTTGTCCTAGCTCCTTGCCTCATATTTCTGCTTTTCTTGTTTCTCTTTTTCTTGCCAAAACAGAAAGGGGTGCCATTTTATAAGCACAGGAGCCACATAATGAAAGGTGTAAAAGTGTTGTAGTAAAGTCATCTTTGCTAACATAGATAATGAAGCGCTTTCTATACCTATTTGTTACACTTCCCCCCCTTCAGCACAGTTGCTTCTAGCTCAAAAAAAGATCATTTACTCTGCTGTACATATAACCATAGCTCCCAATGATGGCTGTGTGCAGTGCTTTGGTGCTCTTCTGAGGCTGGCTCTGCAAGCATCTCGTGCTGATGGGCACAGGCAGTGATGGCTGCAGAATACTAATGCTGGGGCTGGCTCCCGCAAGGCTCCACTTTTGAAAAATGCTTTAGCCATTCAGTGTCCATGCACCATGCTGAGCAACAGGAGGGCAGAAAAGACATGCTCAGGGATTTTTTTTCAATGCAGAGCAAGAAGCCGACAGGAACGATGGCTCTTTGCTTCACATTGTTGTGTCCAGGCTTCTTTCAGAGCTGCAGTCATTTGCATGCATCAATATCAAGTCTGTCACTTGTTTCAGGCTTTGATAGCATTTGTGTATCAAAGGAAATGGAGGGAGAAAAGAGCTGAACATCTTCTATGCTAGTCTTAGAAAATGAATAACTGCGTAGCTATGGTGATTACTTTCTTTCTGGTTTTATTAGATCACTGTCCTCTGCAATTTGTTTTCCTTCCTGTCCTACTGTCCTGTGAAAAGGACCATGAGAGGACCTCCCCCTACACTAATTTTGTCTTTCTCCCACACCGTGGCTACTCATAGGGGATATCTCAAAGAATTACCGACCAGTAACAATTGCTACAGCAAAGCCTCTTGCCGTATATTGACACAGGTATTTTCTTTGCTTGATTTTTTTTTCTTCCTTCAACCATCTGACGAAGTCACTCCACAGAGATGAGAACTCAGCTGTAATTGTGTTTTTGATTATTTACTTGATTTTCCCCCAGGCAAAAACATGTGCTTGCACTTGCTTTGCATACCATATCTTTCTGCAGCTTCTAAATGGAGGCTGATAATATGTTTACTGGTCATCTCTGGAAAGTGATGCAGATACAGCTAGCTTTTCTCTGGGTCTTGCAGCTATTCTGTATTGAAAGACAATTAAAATACACTACTTGAATAATACTTCTTTTCCATTAAAGCAATTGCTGAAGTATCACAGGAATATTATTCTGATGCCAGGAGGGCGGAGGGAGATGTTCGTACTTATTGCCAATAGGAGGGGAAAAAGCTTTTGAGACAATCCCCCTATTAAATGTGGCCTGCACAATGAAAAGCTTCGCAAGCCTTTCTAAGGCTACACACATTTGGGCTTTGTGCCCAGGTTTGGAGTCTCAGACATTGAGGTGGTTTGAGAACACCACACAGGGGGAACAGTTTCAGCAAAAATACGCAGATTACATGGATAATTTCTTAAACTGCCTTGGATCTCGAATGCCATGCATCTTTATTGACATGCAACTCCAGCAGAACAGAAGTAACAATTTGTCCCCTGCCCTCCGACCAGCCACTGCTCTGCTGAGCTATCAAAAAAGTTTCAAAGACAACGACAGAGCCCCTGTGAACACTTCTAAGGCTAACTAGAGGTTTCTTCTTTTCCCCTGAGTGACTGTAATTCTTTGTGCTTCCTCCTTTTACTGGTCTTCCCTAATCTTATAAAAACCTTGAAGCAGTAGTATTATAGTCTTGATGGTCTGAAGATATAAACAGTGCAGGATTTGTAAGGAAAAGTAATATCTTTTCCTTAAGAAGGACTTGTGTGACTGAAGGCTTGTCTGTTTTTTTTTTCCCCTAACTGTATCAGTTGGTCTAATAAAAGATATTACCTCTCCCTACAAACTTTGCCGTACTTACTGGAACAGTTGCCTCCAAGACACGGAACGCTCTTAACTGTGTGGAAAACTCCAGTGCCAGAGTGATAGAGTGGAGTTAGTGGCGTGATTTCCATGCCCTGAGGCAATTGGCGCAAAGTAAAACGAGGTGGGGTGAACACTGTCCATTCTGATCATTCTGCACATCATTAGTGTTCCTTTCACTCCCACTCTGCATCAGTGTTTTTCTCTTCCCTGCCTCTCAGCTGTATGGTGCAGCTCTTTTCTAACCCTGAGGTGCACATTGGGTAATGTATTTTGGATGCTACCTGAATAGAAATAGCAGTAGAACTCTTACATTATGCTTGTAATGTCTCTATGTTTGATTATTTTCTTGGTTGATGTATCTCTGTACATTAATTTTAGTTTACTGCAGGTGAGCTTGAAAGAGATTTTTAAAAAGCTCAGTGTGACTGAGTAGTCTGTTTCTTCTTTAAAGATCACCTAAATGTTGACGGCTTGGTTACAAATCTGAAAGGAAATTTTTCTTTTTATGCTCTCAGGTGAACTTTCTGTGGAAGGCATACAAGACCCATTCCTTGTTAGTGTACATATTATCACAGACCCAGGTGAATCCAAGACTCTTCAACAAGCCATCGATAAGCTTCTGGCCTGGCTCCATCCAGACCTCCAGCTATTTTGTCTCTCAGAAAGACGGACACCCAAGAAGCACAGAAGGCCAAGTAAGGCTGGCATTTCTCAGCCAGCCCTTGCCATCATTCTGTTTCTGCAGGAGGAATACGGAGAAGAACCGATCTTGCAGCTCCATGAAGCCTTTCAGCAGCCACCTTGGCATTTCCACCACACAGAGCGAGTGCATGGGAAGTTCCTCCCTTACATGCCGTGCAGTCAGGACTTTTACACTTTGGCTCCAGAGACTCCTCTGTGGGCCATTCGCCCAGTGCACTATGGGAGAGAAATTATTCGCTTCACTATATACTGCAGGAGTGAAAATTTTGTTGACATTTTGAAATTGTATGAGTTGATACTGAAAAGACCAGTATGTCAGAAAAAAACGGACTTTTGTGTTTTTCCTATCTATTCTAACATGGAAATAGACATCCAGTTTTCTTTAAAAAAACTTCCAAAGGGTCAGGTGCCAATGCCAACAGAGTCAGCGTTGATGGAGTTCAGAGTAAAAGATGTAGGGCAGCTTGTGCCTCTCTTGCCCAACCCTTGCAGCCCCATCAGTGAGGACAGGTGGCAAACAGAAGACCACGATGGAAATAGGATCCTTTTGCAGGTAAGTTCCATACACAGAGAAACAGAAGCACATTTATTGGTTTTGTGCAGGAAAGCTTCAACCTGCAATGACAGCCAGAAAAGGAGCAGCACTTTTGTTGTGCTGTCCTAGGAAAAAGAGCCAGAACTACTGCTAAAGAGAGAACTTGGAACCCCTTGCTGGGTGTGTAACTTATCAGGAAAGCAGTAGATGATACTGTCCAGATATCAGTCAACCTCAGTTTATGCAGACAGTGATGTGAGATGAGGTAGTTGTTTAAAAGAATGAGGAGAGAAGAAATTATGAGCCCAAGTGGAGAAATGATGACTGATGTGTGCAGTTTTATAAGAAATACGGGCACAGAACTGGAAGGAGTTTATAAAGTAGCTTGCAGCTATGAAATTTTTATGGAAGACAAGCAGAATTCCTGATGGTGCTCATTATTTTCTGGCATCACAGGGTGACAAACTGCATCTCTGTTTTGCACAGTGATTATCAGGATGGAGGGAGAGGTGGTGAAGGGAAAGAAGTGCACCCTGAAGAGCAGCCTAGGAGAGACATTCCCACAGACTCTTTTTTGAACTAATCTCAAACGCTTGTAACCAAAAAACTGAAAAGAGAGTTTATTTGTTAGGACATCTGTAGGAACCATGTCTGGGTGATGTATTAGCATGCTTTGCTTCAGTACACCACATCCAGAGGAGATAAAGGGGATAACAAGCAGCAAGCTTTTAATAGCTGCCTCCTCTGCAGAGGGGGTTTCTTTGGCAATCCAGTGCCAGGTTAATGTACATTCCTGCACTACAGAGGTATTTGTTGCCACTTAACATACGAATCAAGGAACACAGACCCTCACCTTTGGAAGACTGTTGTTCAGATTTTGAAGAAAGGTTTGGTTTTTAGAGTGAATTGCATTCATGAAGTTTGTTAAATAGTCCTACCTTGTTTCTTTGGAAGAGTCATTGTGGGCACCATCCTAATTGTAAAAAATTCCTTACTTATACCCAGTATAAATATTCCTCCTTTAGTTCAAAACCATTACTCCCTGTCCTATCACAACAGGCTCCGCTAAAATGTTTGTCGCCATCATTCTTAGAAGCCCTCTTTAAGTAAGGCTGCAATAAGGCCTCCCTAGAGCCTTCTCCAAGCTGAATAACTCCAACTCTCTCAGCCTTTCTTCATAGGAGAGGTGTTCCATCCTTCTAATAATTTTTGTGGCCCACCTCTGGTATACCAGCAGGTAAATGGCAGGTCCGGGAAAAGGCTGTTTCACTAAATGACTCTTATGGCACAGGAACAAAAAACTGTCAATAAACAGATTTAAGTTGGCAGTTGTACAGATAGATGACCAGCTATGTAACAACCCCTTGGCAGGTGCACACAGATACCCTAATTCAAGGCAAGATGGTCAGTTAAGGAAAAGGGATTGATTGTATCATGGAGCACAGGTTATAGGAAACACTGGATTTTGTGATCCATGGACTCTTTATATTCTTTTAACTCATTCGGAGTTCAAAACAATTATAGTATCTACCTTTTAAAGCAACAGTTCTACCTTTTGACTTCTCAAGAAGTGCTACTGTTAACAATATTATCAATGCTACAGCAATGGTAGTAACTTTCATTTCTTCCCAATTATATGAATCCAAACAATAACCTCCTAGTATTTTTCAGCCTGCACATCAGCTGGTATTTAGCAATCACCAGACTATTTTTATTTACTTCACATGGCTACTACACCTTTGTACAGATTAAAATTACTGATTATACCCAAAATGGGAGATTAACATCCCTCTGAAATTACAGGCAGTGTTTAATGTTTGAAGTTTGATTAGAATAACAAGATGCGACCTCTGTGTTTTTCTTGGTGTGCTTACAGGGACTTGGATACTTGCCAGCCAGATTGATTTATGTTCTTAACCCCTTTTGCAAATGCAGTTACCAAGGGGCTTAGATAAAGTCAGCGCAAGAGAAAATAAAGTTATTCAAGGGCAGGATAAGTCTGCTTAATACTACAGAAACTTTTCCTTCATTTGCAAGGAAGCCCTTCAACTTTTTTTGTCACATTAGCTCTTCCACATTGACAAGTCAGTTCCAAACTGCAGATATGTATCAGCTGAGGCAGAGGGTAGGCTTAAGTCAGCTTTAGCAGGAGCAAGGCTTAAGAGCATGTTTGCATCCTGTGAGAAGACATCCACACCGCTTCACTAGTGCTAAGCAGTAACTCTGGGGAGGGAGATCTTGTCAGAGGACTGGGAAGAATATGTAAATAATGCAGCTAAGAATATACCATATACTGGTATACTGAGTATACTGCCAGTTTCATAGGTCTTGTCCAAATTCCTGGCCGTCTCTGGACATAATCCACACAGAGGCTGTTGAAGTGCTAATGAACTTACACTCATGGCAGTGCAACAGGAAAGCAGGAAAGGTTAATAACTGATGGGCTTGGCTTGGTCATGCATGCTTATGAGGCAGGGATAGTGAGCAGAGAGAGGAAAGTGCTCAGAAGGCTCCTTTAAATTATGAGAATGTAGAAGAAAGGTAAAATAACATTTTGGTGGAATTTCCTACCTGCCTTGCATGAGAGGGGACCTGCAGACATAGTTGGGAGGAAGGCTGGAGACAACAAATGAGTATCTCCCCTAAGTGATGATTCAGCACTTAGAGCCTAAGACCTACTGCCATTTTACATGGCAGAGGGCACCTGAGCCATCCAGAAGAGGTGTCCCGGCAAATTAGACTTAGGACCTATGGGAGGTCTGTGTCCTCCTGGAGTGACAGGCAGGCACTGTAGGAGATGCCAGAATGGACCAAATATCTATGTTCAGGCATCTGATTCATCCTGTAATAACCAATTTCTTACTGAAGTCCCTCCCCCTCCGCCAGCTTTGGCACCAAGAAGCAAACAACAATGCCAGAATGCCAAAACAAATAAAAATCCCCCAACAATTGTATGATTTGTTACTAGATTATGCTAATCCTGACTGAAACAAAGTAGTCTGGCATTGTAAGGCCTTTATGCTAGTTATTGTGCTAATAAATCTATTATGTTTATGGGGTGGCTATTTTCTGCCTAGCGTTGCTTTGGAGAGCATGCTTGAAACAACAGTGCAAATGGTAACTGATCACAGCTTTTAGTTAGAGGGGTTTTTTTAGTTAATTTACTGAATTCCTCTTACCTATACAGAGCAACCATAGTCTTGACTTCAGAAGTGATATAATCATATTTAGGAATGGTTGTGGTGGTTTATTACCTAAAACTTTGATTCTGAGAAAAGATGGCTTGTGGACCTAACCATTGAGAATGATTAACCTGCTGCTGTGCCACCTGCAATCTCAGGTTTCTGCTAACTCGGAGATTTCTGTATCACTTGGTATACAAAATGGGTGCTCTAGATCAGGCAGTAGTCATCCCCTAATGGTTTCATGAGGTCAGCTGCAGTCATCTATGTACAAGATCAGTGTGTTACTGTTGGATGTGTCCTTGGAGTTACCAGAAGTTGATCGAGGTGGCAGATGTCTGCCAGCTGCATGCATAAAGGCATTCTGTGCTAGGCATTTGCAGTGTGAAATGCCTGAAGACGGGAAGCAGTGTGAAGGTCACATGCCTACACGAACATCAGAAAATATATTGCACAGAAAGAAGAATCAAAAGTTTATAGCTGAAAACTTATTTGTTCATTCAGTGGATTATGTACAGGTGTCTGTAAGACTCATGAACTCATCTTTTCATCCTTTTTTATCTGGGTTCAAGAGGAGAACACAAGTGCCTTTGTTTCCCTCAGCTTATTTAAAACATGTAGGTACCTGCGTGATAAAGTATGGTTGTAGTTGATCCTCATACTCAAGATAGCAGAATGCAGAAGTTGGGCAGAGAGATTTTTCCATGATGCACAACTGACTCAATGTGTTTTAGGCAGCAGAGACAGTGCTTCCTTACAGAGTAGTGGAGACTGTTTGTAACTGAAGCAAGGGGCTGAATGGGACAAGAGGACAAAATACCCTATCTTAAATACATGGGCAGCAAGAGAGGGTATTAATGAGCTGCTGAGGTCAACATAATTACAAGATCTGAGGTTAGGATGAAGCTTTTCTTTTTCCTCTCCCAGCCCCAACTGAGACTAAAAGAAACATTTAACTTTCCTCTGCTGCACAAGGAATGGTTTGCCTCTCAAGCTTGTCTTCGCCAAGGAGAGGCAAATCTTGGAGGCTCAGGGTCCAGTTCTGTTTCTCTTGAGAGGTTTAGGACACAGATCAGTGTGGTGACAGTTGCATTTACTTCAGCAGGGCCACCACACCCTTCCAAACCTCACCTGGCTCTGCATTTCCTCTCTCCAACACAAAGGGGCATTCCTTTTACCTTTCCTTGTGAGTGTCTTGATGGTCATCCAGCATTTGTATGATCTTGATTAAACATGTAAGTAGCCTCGGAGCATTAGTCAATCCAATATCATTTGTGCCCAAAGGCTTGAGCTTTGTGGTACCTGTCTGAAGCATACAGCAATTTAGTCTTCTGAAAACTGAAATGCTTTTGCCTGCTGAAAGTGTCAACAGGCTCAGTAAAGAAATGGCTTAATGATTTGTAAAATGATGAACATAAGGTCACACTGGATGATAAAATGTACCAATGTAGTCTTAAAAGCAATTAAATCATCTTGTCTCTGTTACTCAAAGCATTGACCAAGTACAAACTCTGGGAAACAAGAGAAAGAAACAAGCAGTCCCACTACTGTAGTCTTGAGGCACTGCAGTTGAATACAAGTAGAAGACAGAAAGATGATCAAGTAAACCAGGATGAAGAGAAGGTAAAAAGGAATGACAAAAGCAGACAAAGAGAGGATGCTTTGGCAGAGAACAGTTTGGTCTGCAAGAAGGAATATGGAGGTAAGAAAAGAGCTTCAAGCTTGCTTGAATTAATAGTGCAGATAGATAGAGCAGGTCTAAACACGAAGAGGAAGAAAGGCAAGAAAAGCATCAAGGATGAGCAAGGATATATAGGGCATCTTTACAAAAATTACTTTTAGTTTCCATTGAAACTGGTGAAAAGAACAGAATTTTGATAAAAATTGACTCGGTTAAGGGAGGTACCTTAATCTGATTTAATTAATTTGTAAGTCTAAGACCAGCCTTCTGCTTTTAAACATTTTCCACTCTATTTTTCCTTTCCTTTTAGTGACATAGGTGTTTGGTTCTTCTTAGAGCTAATAATTGGCATTGAGGGGGGACACAGTCAATCAATCACTAACTCAAGTAGCAAGAGATTTTTTAGTTGGTTTTCTTCATTCTAAGGCGCTTTCTCTCTTTTTCATTCATGTACTTATGTTTCATGGCATAGTAAGATCTGTGGTGAGATACACCCAGCAAAAACTCTTGAGTGAATATATTTAGCGTTCCAGGACACCCACCTGTTCCAGTGGTGTAAGCACAGATTATGCCACTTTTCAAATATGTTCAATTCAGTTTTGTGCAGTTTGCCTTTTGATATATGGTGCATTCCTGTTGAGCAAGGCACACAAAATCGAGGCTGGAGATGGTGATGTCATTGCTGTGCTGGCTGTTTGGTGGGGTTCTGACCTCAGCAGAGCCTCACTGGTGGTGCATAATAGAGATAATACATAATGAGATCACTATATGCTTTCTTAAAAAGCACATCACTCAAAATAGACTGCAGGAGCACTCGTGGATTTTTTGTGTCAGGTAAAGGCAGCTGAAGTGAAGTCAAACGTGCATTTTTCTGAGATTTGCCCCAAATTGTTTATGGTATTCCCAGACATTCATCATGAAATTCTTCTGCAGCCCATTGTAATACACAGAGACTCTAAATCCCTCCAGGCTTCACAAAGATTTATGCAGAGATTATAAATGAGCACAGATTAGCGCCAGATAAAAAAATCTGTTCTGCTGAAGAGCTAATCTCAGTCAGTTTAGTCAGTGATCATGTTTGTTGTGTGTCTTTATTGAAAGGTCTGACAGATTGAAATTTCATTTAAAATCAACGTGTCAGTTTGAATCGAGTCTTTGTGCTCTCAAATGGCTGATCCCCTCTCCAGCATCTCTGCTGTGTTTATGCCCAACGCAGGCAGCATGGCTGTACCAGGCAGGGCTCTGCTGGGGCTGCAGTCAGGTATCAGGCAGCGCAGAAAGCCAGCTATGAGAAGGCTGAAGATAAGGACTTACAAAAGACAAGTATTCAGAAAAATTAAAGCAGATACAACGGCTTTCAAAGCCAAGGGAGAAACTGGAGGGAGGGACAAGGCTGTTCTGCTGAAAAGAGTAGCTTCATGTGGATCACGCTGTCCTCAAGGCACAAAAATAGGTCTTGCTGTTTTCAGCATCCCATGCCTGAAAGGGGAGCAGAAGATCACCATCTCCCACTTGCTTGTCTCCGTTTTTCCTGAGAACTGTCATATGTGTAATTCCAGTTTGAACTTTGTGGGACTGACAGGTAGGTAAAGTTAAAACAAAGAGGAGCAATCGCATGAACGCACAGGCTGCATGCAGCTCTCCCTGTGCCGTGCCAGGGTGGTACAAGGGAGCACAATCAATGGCCTTAGCACAGGTAGTTTTGCCTGAGTTTTAATCCTGGCTAAATCATCGAATCCTCTCTGTGATCTCTGACAAGCTACAGAATGTAGATATAGAAAAGTCTTATTAGTCCACTTAATCCAGCTCTCTACAATATAGGATTAGCCTGTAATCTTTATTCACTAGTATGTCAAGAGATGGAGCTTCTGCCACTGTACCTGTAGTACAGTTGTCACGTCCCAGTATTCTTACAGTCAGGGAAGTTTTCAGTTATGTTGCTTTAAGATGAAAGTATTATAAAAAGTCTCCCCCTCTTATTTCCTCTTTCTGCTCATATCATGAAGAGCAGCATTGGAAAATAGGTGTTCTAAATCATAACGCATCTAAACAAAAAAGGATTGAGGTAAGTGATTCTTCCTCTAAATAGAGCTGTGCAGAAATAAGCTGTGTTAGTAATGTCTCTTGGCCTACCATGCAGGCAGCCATCCTAAGGGCAAGCTGCACTTGTCTGCTTCTCTGATCCAGCATTACCTCCTGCCAGGCCAACTGGGCTTGACCTGGAACAATGAACCAGTAGCAGGAATATTCCTGAAGTACTTAAGGCTTTAACTGTGTTAATAAATTAAACATGCTCAGAAACATTCCCAGGCACTGAAATCCCTGAGTGCTGTATGTGTGCTTTCAGGCCAGGCAGGATATAGCAGGTACCTACAATTACACAACTTAATCAGACACCGTATCTCTCACCAGTGGTGACCTGAGAGCCCAAATTAAATTGCTTTTTCTTTGGAATACATGAGGCTTTTACTGGTGTGCAAAATAGCTCCTCTGTACACAAAAGCAAAATGAACACATGGAAGTTATCTGTGCAAAATTTGTTTTGGCTCCAGATTGTAGACACCTAAAACTGGTGCCTAGCTGCAGGTATTTTTGAGTGAGCTGCAGTCTGTGTTCTCACTGTAGTTAATGGATATATACTCAGTACAGCCCAAGGACCTAGAGATCGATTCAACTATTCAGGTAGAGGAGTTTCCTTTAGGGAAAACTTAATTGCTCTCCAGACTCCATTGGCTGTATTAACTAGACAACTGAATCCTACCTGTGATGTCTGTGGGCTCTGATTTATATAGGAGGTCAGACACAAAACCCCCTGAGACTGTGCCTGTAACTCTTTTTATTTAACAAATTAAGAAAATCAGCTACGGTCACCTTCAGAATAATTCCCTCTGAGTTGACAAACAGCTGCATACAATGCTGCCAACATTCAAAGCAATTCTGCAGATCATTTTCTGAAAGGCTGTTGAGGATCACCTTCATTTTTTATTTTGTGTATTCTACTGACAAAAAGTGAGTTCCTGTGAGCACTGACTTGATCTTTGGGAAGAGGTGGAAATTGCAGGGAGCCAGATCTGGCGAATAGGGTGGGTGCTCAAGCAAGTGATGTTGTTATTAGTTAAAAACTGCTTCACAGAGAAAGCTTTGTGGTCTGGCACGTTGTCTGGATATGAAATCCAATGGTTTCTCCATAATTCTGGTCGTTTCCTTCTCACGCATTTGCATAATTTTGTCAAGTCTTCAATGTAATGTTGTTGATGTACCGTCTGGCCACTGGGAACCCACTGTGCCATCACAATACCCTGGATGTCAAAGAAAACAAATCAATGTGGTCTTTAACTTCAAACAACTCCTGCATGCCTTTTTGGGACTTGGAGATTTGGCCGTCTCCCACTGCATTGATTGTTGCTTGGTTTTGAGATTATACGTAAATATCTAAGTTTCATCATGAATAATTACCAGATTCAACAAATCTGCTTCATCCTCAATGCATTGCAAAAGGTGCAAACACAATTCCTTGTGACAATCTTTTTGTTCATCTGGCAGCATTTTGGGAGCCATTTTCACGCAAACCTTTTTTGTGTTCAATTCTTCCATTAGACTGCATCGAACATTTTCCCTGTTCAAATGAACTTTCTCAGCTACTGCTTGAGCACCCAAGCTTCTGTCTTTTCGAACCACATCTCGCAATTTTTGAATGCTGTCATGAGTAATTGCTGTGCATGGACAGCCTGGTTTATCATCACCATCTTTCACACTTTCTTTGCCTTCCGAAAATTAATTGTGCCATTCAGAAACACACGCACAAAACATGCACTCGTCACTGTAAGCCTCAGTCAATAATTGAAATGTTTCCACAGTGGTTTTCTACAGTTTCACAAAAAACTTGATGTCAACTTGCTGTCCACTCTTGCACACAGACATTTTCTGGCTGAGGGTAAGAACACATCTATATTTGAACACGCGTCCATTCGTACTGAGTGAGGCGATCAAGCTGAGCCTTGTCTCACTGTGACGGGTTAGGACACGTTCTATAACCATCTCTTTGTCTCTCCCCTCCCATTCTTGCTGCCAGAGCTATAGGGTTAGTCTTGGGTATTTTTTTGTATCAGCTGTTATATATAGACAGATAGTATGGTCTGCACAACATAAAGGCAAGGCGTTTGTTCTGCCTGCAGGGCTCTCCCCAGTGCAAGTGTCAGATCTGTCCCCAAAAATCTTGTGTTTCACACACAGCTTTGTCCGAGTTGTTACCACTTCTTGTGTCCCCAAGGGCCTCCTTACTTTCACAAACAAGACTGCACTTGCTTGGATCCTTGTTTTGTTTGGATGCTTGATCTGCCAAATTATCAACTAAGTCTGTGAAAACACAAGAATGTAGCGTGAAAACCAGTCATGGTAAGGCAATCCACCATCTTCTCTCTGAGAGTTAGGAGAAGTATTCTGGAGGTTCTTCTGTGGATTCAGCAAGCATGGTGGTTGAGTCCATGTAGTGTATCTGATATCAGAGCTACTGAACAGAAAAAAAAGTACATTTGTTTAGTGCAAATATCAAAATAGAGAGGAGTGTTTTCTTGAAAAAAGCTCATCAAAAGTGTGCAGGGATTTGGTCGTTATTGCTGGCTTATCTATAAGTGTCTGCAGTTAAGAATTGGTAATTTCTTCATGGACACAAGCCTTTTATCTTGCTGAGTAGTTTTTTAAACTGTATCTCACCTATTGCATAAATAAAATAATGTTGTGTATAGCAGTCCAAAGGGATTTCTGGTTAATGTTTTGTTGACAGTTTGACTTACTTGATTTGACTGTCTGCATTCAATTTCTTATCAGTTAATGAAACCGCTACACTACTGTGGTTAATTTTCCCATTAATTCATTTAATTCTTTAAGACATTAAGGAAAATAGCTTATTTTATTATACAGAAATAGATTAGCATACCTCATTACATATACATTGATGTATATATAGATATCATCTACAAAGCCCAAGTGAATGCCTATGGTTTGGCTGTCCTATAAATCACCTCTAGCTAGGTGAACACGAGTGAGAAAAACATTTTTTGCAGATGTGAAAATCCTTTTTTGCCTATGAAAACACTGCAATTAAAACCAGAAGATGGTTAGGACAGATCTGGGTCACTAAGACAATGTGATGTGCACTAGCAAGATATTAAAGCAGCAATGTAGGGAGTTCTTTTAGAAACAGTAGATACAGAGGACCTCCTTGGTTGCCAGATCCAATCCATTTTTGCTGTGTCATATAATCTCTTTGGTAAAATTATCAAGCTCTATCTTTAGCCATTACTCACCCAAGAAGACTTTTCTACTTCTGTTGTGATAAGAAACCTTTTATTATTTTGTGATTCAGGTTTTTTAATGGATAGTTAATACTTTTCTTTTTCTTGTGGTTGCATCTTTTTCATCTTTATTCCTTTAGGCATGATTTGAGCCATATTCAGCATTGTGGATGGGGCCATAGCAGTATTGTACACAGAGCATTAATACTTAATAAACTCACTTGAGACTGCCCAAAATCGTATTTGTCACAGCCTTGTAACTTTAATAGCACATAGCGACCAAGATAGTACTTTCTTCTCTGTTGTTTACAACTGACAAGTCTTATAGCTGAGATTAATGTTTATTCTCAAGGATATGATCTTGCCCTTTGTCCCACTGTCCCTTTTGGATCAGAAATCTAGCTTTTTTGTATAAAGTGAGAAATTCCACTAAGAAAAATTTAAATTACTTTTTTAAAATGCAAATTTCTAAAAGCCTTACTGAGAGCAGTGTGATAATGAAAAACCTTATGATTGCTCAAACTCTGTACAGTTACCCACACATCAGTGTCTAATCCAATAGGAAGGCCACTTGGCCTCCAGCAGCTTTCTTAAGAAGGACATTGAGTCCCCATTTGACAGAACTGCTGTCCGTATGCAAGTGTTCAAGTATCTTGCAGGTAGGCAACTGAATCCTGCCCCAGGGATGAGATTCAGGTCCAGATTAAGATCATAACCATCAGGTTGAGTCTTCAGTCTACGTGTCTACAAGCAAATTAGGTGTCCACAGCCATACTTAAAGTTGTTAGGAGTTAGATAACAGACCAAATGGGTTCTCAGGTGAGCTGTTAACTAACCAGATGTAAAAGAAAAAGTGTGAACACATTGAAAGGAGTAGTAAATTCTGATTGAGACAGCAGAGAATGAAGTTGCTTTGATGTTTCAGAGGAAAAAATAAAAAGATTTGCACCACAGTGAGGAAGAAATGAGAAATTATAATGATGGTAACATACATCTCCCATTTCTTCATTTTTGTTCTTTAGCTGTCCACTATGGCAGAATATGAATGAATCTGAACAAGTCCATAGTAAGTGAGAATTTCAAGCTAGTGTAATTCAGACTGCAAGGCAGAGCTCCTCTACCATTTATTCTTGTTGTCTTCAAGGCTCCTTATGTAAATATTTGGAATTCTGGCAGGGTGCTTTCTTTTTGTTATTGAAGTGAAACATTTGCTGCAAGCATACTGAATGGAGTCTGCTTCGTAACTATTTGCAGTAACAACTCAGCGATGGAGACTTACGACTGTAAGACTGCCAATTCTGTATTAATGTAATCTTCTTTTCTCCCTTTCCCGGCTGCAGCAAGCACACAGTTGGTGTAGGAAGTCTGCAAAGCAGAACAAGCAACCATATCCATCTGTGTCAACAGACTCCCGCCTCACCACTCTGCCAGCCTCTCTTTCTGAGAGCCACCAATCTGTCCCTGAACAACCAAAAGAAATGGGCCAAAACAAGGTGCATCACACAAATGGCCTTGGTTTTTCCCAGGAGGACTTGAGACACAGCGATCAAGGGGACTTCACACGCAGATCCAGCAGCGCCTCCAGTATTTCATGGTCATTTCAACGAAGCAAGTCGCTCTTCTGCTTGCCCACAGTGAATTCCTCCTCAGCCTCAGAGACTCTTCATTTCAGTGAACCGTTTCAGTTTTTAAATTCTGAGTCACCTGCAGCCAGGTTAAAAACATGGAGGTGCAGTCCCAGGCTTACCTTTGACGACTTGGAGGGTGCCCAGGAGACTGATGTAGACACAGGGATGAAACTGTCCTTCTCAGATCTGTCTGTGGTCTCAGCATACTCTGTCCTTAATGGATTTTGCAATGATTTGAAAGCCTCTCTTCCCCCACAGAAACAAACTGTCAGTAAGACTAACCAGGCAGCCACCAGTGGAAGGCCTGTGTCAGCCATGTGCAATAACTTTCAGTCAGTTGATAGTTCACTGCCTTCTCTCTCTGAATGGTCTTCCAGCTCATTAACATCAGCACCTCTTTCCAAGCAGCAGCCCAAACAGTCCTCCAGGGCAGCATCTTGTTCACTGAGTGATCATAGCAGCATTTGCCCAGCTTCACCAGCTAACGAAGAAGAATTTTACATATGAGGTTTTTTTATCTTACATCTTCCAAGGCATACTTGTTCTACTTGTGAATGACAGTAGTTGGCCCACCTTGAGCTTGTAGGAAGGTCATCACAGAAGAGAAGGTGATGCAGCAGAACATGCTAAATATTTGAAGAAAGCATTCAGATCCCTCAGAGAAGGGTGTCCCTGAATTATGTACAGTAAAGCAGTCTGAGCTTGCACCCAGTGTGTGTTGAAGGGGATGACCAGAGTTTTGTGCATGGCAGTGCAAGGTAGGTGGGTTTTGTGACTGTCCTTTGGACTCGTGGTGAAGGAAATGCCAGGAGAGGTACACAATAATGCAGCTTTCTTTGGAAGAAACTGGAGAGTATTTTGTGACACTAAATGGTTTTAACTATTCTGAGAAAGTCCCTTAACTCCGGAGAGGTGGGAGAAGGAAGGGTGTTCTTTTCCTCTCACAAGTTCCAAAGGCAGATCTAGGCACAGCAGGTCCTAGTAACGTGTCTCCAGTTGAATCAGGCAAAACATTTCCTGTAAGGACACACACAGTTCCTTTTAACTTCTGAGAGCTGGCAGTGCTGGGGTGGGGAGAAGCTTCAGTCCTTCTCCAGTGAGGTGGAAGCTCTGCTGTATATGTTGCTTTGACCAGGATGCAGAAAGTGCCAAAAGGGAAACCTTACAGAGTGCTTTCAACCCATCCCCTCAAAAAGCCCATCCTTTCCAGTTGGGTGGGAGCTGTCTGGGCTGCTGTCTGACCCACTTGTGTAGACAGTGGTAGATCCAGTAAACCATGTTTACTACTTCTAACTCAGGCAATACAGAGCTTACGTTTTTGGAACACAAAAGAAGAAACATAACCCAGCATTTTTATATATTGCTACACCACTAATCCAAAATATATGGCAGCTCCTTATTTTTTAATGGGTTGTTATTTTTCAGTTAAGAATCATTATTGCAAAAACTTATTATTCATATTTCCAGTGCAAGCATTCTTCTTTCTGAGTAAAACACATTTATTCTGAAATACTTCTCTCTGAAGGGAGAACAAGTCATATTTTACTGGTTTTTCAAGTGATCCTTTTAAAATACACATTCTTGATCACCTGTTTGCATAATGCTATATGTAGCCTATATATAGGTACAAACGCTGAAGACCTACCATGATGGCATTGCAGTGAGTGGAATAAAAACACATTTGTGGAGAAAACGTTTGCTGTATTATCAGGTAGTTTTACTCAGGAGAATTTCTGCTTTGAGAAAAAAAAATAGAAGCTCAGACAGATTCTCCAAATAATATTTACAAAAAGTGGAACAGCTCCCCTGGCCTATTTAAGTAAATGTGGTTTGTACAAACAGCTCTGGAAGAAAGCCTGAGGAAAGTGAGTATAGATTTATTGGGGAGGAGGGGAGATACCATTAAATGTGCACCCCCAATCCAGAAGACACCAGCAGGATAGTTTAGAGTCAGGATGCTACTTCTCAAGGCTTTTTCCTTTTGCTCTTATTTTTTCTACACAGGGCAAGAGGCACCAGGCTGAAGTCCAAGCCTCCTCTTTGTGAGATGCAATCCTAGTATATATGAGAGGCAGGACTTATCTTTTGTGCTAAACACAATGTATAAATAGAAAAATTTATTCAAGCTCTAGGAACAGAGGAGATTATCAGCCTCCTGTCCTCCAAATTGTTTAGAAATATCTGAGACCAGAAATAGCAGCAATGAAGGATTTGTCGTGATGTGCGTGTGTTTACCTGCTCTGTACTTCTTCAGAGTCAATGCAGTCTTTCCTCTGACTTTCGTGGCCTTTAGAACAAGTCCCCTCTGAAGACAGAAGACCCAATTTATCCAAAGTTGTGCTCCATGTTATTGTTTATACCCTGTCAAAATACTTGTAAAACACTGTGAGGTCAGACCAGCAGGTATTTTTCATCAGCTTCAATGGACTGTATGAGCAGCGATACCTAGGACAGTCAGAATCCACAGGTTTAAATTTGTGATTTATTATTTTCTGTCGTATTTGTAATAGTAGAAAAATAAATGATGAAATAGCATTATTCATGGAACAGCCATTTTACCAACACTAGCCACTTCCAGATATGACAGAATAAAGTTTGTTCAAATCTGTTAAAAGTTTTCATATTCATTCTTTGGAAGAGAGGAAAAAAAAAAGGACTTTTCAAAATATTTTAATAATACAGATAACATTTGATCTGAACATGAAATCAAAAAATCTTCAGAGAGCTGGTTTGAGCTGATATGTCTGTCTCATCCTGTAATCATGCCAACATCCAGACTCTCTCTACCAAAGCTGATTGGGGCTTTTAACGAAGAGGAGGCTTTGAAACATCTTTCTGCCTAGGATGTGCTTCTGCAAGGAGTTCAGCACTTCAAGGGGCTGCCTCCTGATGCAGCAGGAAGCAACCGGTACTGGAGGTCTACAAACAAGCTCAGGGTAGCTCAGGTGTCAATCTTGAGGCTCGTGTGTGGCATTAACCAGGAGCTCCACAGACATCTCAGCTCCAGATTTTACCACATTAGTTCTAGTGGGAAGAAAGCCAAATGAGCTTCCACAGACTGAATTTATCCAGTCTCTGCTGGTTCTGTCTCCAAGTATTTCTGTTCTGTTTACTGGTACTTAAATAGAAACAAAAGTTTTAATTGTTTACATTCATGGTGCTTGTAACCAAATTTTGGCATAATTGAGTGTCCTACTGTCAGGAAATACAGAAATGATAGTGTACAGAAAACTTTTGATCTGTAGTAAAGAAAAGCAGATTTTGAAAAGTTTTTCACTGAGGTTAGGCGCCATTAATTCTCTTCCCATTACTTAAGAAGAGACTAATCTCTTCAGAGACTTGATTATGCACGTTTCATGGCATTTACTTATGTATCATATTATTTTTGTTGAATTATGAACAATGTCATTTGAGAACTGCAGGGTTTCCCTGAACTTTCTCTCCTTCCCAACCCCTGAAATGTGTTGCTTCTGTGAAATAAAATAGAGATGAAAAGTTAGTTGTGCTCAACCTTCTGCGTGTTCATTTATGAAGAATTGCAGACTCACTGACTATTTTTAACTAGGCTTCAGAATGAACGCAGTGACACAAGTTCTCCAGATCTTGGCAGTGTTTGTCAGTGGGATAATTACAAAATAAACATAGCAAAAATATTTTTATGTTGGACTCAGCTTTGCTTCTGCGCACAGGATATTTTGATTCTCACTGTGTTATTGTAAGAAGTCATGTGCTCCAGTAAAGCTGAATGGTAAAATAGGAGCTGTGACACAGATCACTAATCCCGCATGCTTAAATCTCATCTTGGTGGTGTTACATGTACATTGGTCTTCGTAATAGTGCTTCCCTATTGTTTCCATTAGTGTGTGGTGGGATCTGTTACGCGTTTTTTTTATTCCTTGCATGACATGTGTCTGCACATAAATATTATATTGCATATGCAAAGTTATGTAGGTTTGGCTGTGTTTAGCTTTTTTGGTTTTATGGTTTAACAGAGTGGGGTTTATATAGATTTATATGGCAGTTAATAGAATCATAGAAACATCAGGAGTTGGAAGAGGCCTCTGGAGGTCATTTAATCCAAAGTGTCTGCTGAAAGCATGCAGAAAGATGCTCAACCCTCAAAGTTTTGAAGTTAAATCAGGTTGTTCAGGATCTTGTGTGGTCAGGTTTGAAAATATCCAAAGGTGGCAGTTTCGCAGTGTCTCTGGGTAACCTGTGCCAGTGTTTAACTGCTGTCATGGTGAAGAATCACCTCCTAATCTGAAGTCAGAATTTCCCATGTTATAACTCATGTTCTTTCCCTTTTGGTTTTTTTTTTGCTGTGTACCTCTTGTCCTATCACTACATTCTCAGATAAAGAGCCCATCCCAATCTTTCCTGTAGGCCTCCTTTAAGTACTGGAAGGCTGCTAGAAACTCTCCACCAGACAGTTTCCCTTCTCTTCTCCAGGCTGAACACTGCAACTCTCTCAGCTTGTCCTCATATGGGAGATGCTCCAGCCCTCTGATCATCTTCATGGCCTTATTCTTTGCCTGCAGCTGAGCACTGATCTACCCTTTTCATAGATCTTTAGATAGTCCCAAGGTCCCATTCACAAGCAGTAAAAGTAATTTCAGACTCTACTGTCATGTATGTAAAATTAGATTTGGGTGCCTTTTTTATGTAATTGATTTTAGAATTAGCTACATTTAATTTCATCTGCCTTTTTATTGCCCAATTGCTGTGCATTGTGAGACTTTTCTTAAAATTCCTCAGTTCTCCATCATCTTTACTATCTTGGATGCTTAATAGCTTCAACAAATTCCCATCTGATGAAGCCCCACTTTTTCCAGGTTTAAGTCCTGCTGAACAATGTAAGTTCGAGTACAAATCCCTGCATGACTCCATTGCCAACCTCCTTCCACTGTCAGAACTGGCTATTTATTTCTACCTTCTGTTTCCTGTCTTTTAATCAGTCCTTTATTCACATAACCTTACCTCTTAAACTATCACAGCATGGTTTCTTTAAGAGACTTTGATGAAGGGCTTTGGAAAACTGTTCTTAGCTGTACACCTATTTGTAAGTACCTTCTGAAGCCTCTGATAGATTTATTAGGTGTGATTTCCTTTCATAAAATCATATTGACGCTTCCCCAAACTAACTCAAAATTATTTCTGTTTAGATAATGAATTCTCTCTCATCTGAGCCTAAGAGTCATTTGAGTACAGAAAAATTCTCCCTGTGGCATTCTTTCTCAGCTTCCAGGACTCAGCATAGTGTAAATTGCTAAATTTACACAGAATCCAGACTTCCTGAGCCAAAAACTGTGTTCAGATCACTGTGTGACCAACTGCTACCTTGTGCTACCAGTGGATTTATCCTCCATCAGTTTGTCAAATTTCATGTCGAATATCTTTCCATTTGTTGGGTTTCTACAGTAGTTCACGGCAATGAACTGCACCGGATTCATGCCCTGTGTGAGAAGATAAACATGTTTATTTGCACCCTTCACCCAAATAAATTCACTGAGCTCTTCCTGTTCCAGAAGTCAACGCAGAGTGCTGGGCAATGTTACTTCTGTACTTGGGAAGGACCCTGTTGCCCTTAGCCCAGGAACAAAGAGGTTGTGTGATAAATAGGAGGAAATATCTTGCATGTGCGCATGTGAGGGAGGAATCCAGCTGCTCTATGTGGAAAGCCCTGCAAGCCTTGTAAATCCTGTGATGCGAAGTGTTTACAATAGTAAATGAAAGAGGGACAGGGAGAACATTCAGACACTGGATCATTTGGTTGCTTGTTGACTATGTTTTGAACCTCCTCAGACAGCTTTCTCCGAGACACTACTTGGTGCCCTTCACCCTAAGACTGTTCCCACTATGGAAAAGGCTAAATCAAGTCTGGGCCTCTGTGTCTCCAACACAGGCCCATCAAACTTTGCATCCTCCTGTGCTCCCACGTGTCCTTGGGCATCCCACTGGGCATGAAGCACAACTCCTCTAGGTTATGCTGCAAAAACACTTCTCATCTGGGCTGCAACACAGTCCTCACTTTATTTTGGATCTCCGGCAAAAGGGGATAATTGTGCCCTAGGGCTGTAAGGATCCCGCAGCAGCCCATAAGGTGAGCCAAACCAGCTGCGCTGTGGTGTGCCTGTGACCAGTGGGACAGTTCTCAAGAGTGTGGAAACGATTCAGGCAGTGCTGGGCCGGCCTTGGAGATTGAGGTCAGTGTTCAGCTTGCTCTTATTTAGCAACTTCCAGATAGAGAGTGTTGCTTCAATCTGTCCACACAAAGGGCATCTGGAGTTGTAAAAAGATCTACCACTGAACAGGCACACTCAGTCTCTGCTTTGATTCAGTCTTTTGCATTAAGCCTGGTTCACTTTAGAATCATTTGTCATTTTAAATCACTTTTTCCTGAATGTATGAGGCATATCATAGAATCATAGAATCTACTGGTTGGAAAAGACCTTTGAGATCATCGAGTCCAACCGTACCCATCGTCCGCTAAACCATATCCCTCAAAAACTCATTTACCCATTTTTTAAACATCTCCAGGGATGGTGACTAAACCTCCCTGGGCAGCTGTATCAGTGATTGACCACCCTTTCGGTAAAGAAATTCTTCCTAGTATCCAGTCTGAACCTCCCCTGGAGCAACTTATGGCCATTTCCCCTTGTCCTGTCACCTGTCACTTGAGAGAAGGGATCAACACTCACTCTCCCACAGCCCCTTTTCAGGCAGTTGCAGACAGCGATGAGGTCTCCCCTCAGCCTCCTCTTCTCCAAGCTAAATAACCCCAGTTCCCTCAGTTGTTCCTCATAGGACTTGTTCTCCAGCCCCTTCACCATCCTTTTTATATGTACATATATATAAAAATAGCTTAGTAGGTGGAGGTCATTGATCTAATCTGCCCATCGTTATCAAAAATTGCTGACCATTAGTACATAACAAAATGGTAATGGAAATGGATTTAGCCAAAGCTGACCAGTCACTAAGAGAAATACCCGGCTCACATCCCCATGACTGTGGAGTACCTGTATTTTGTGATGGGATGACAGCAACGCAGTGTGCTATTTTTCTGTGCGTATCTCGTTGGGAAGCCATCAGCCTGCAAAAGTTGCTACTGCCATCTCGTGGCTCTCCTGCACATGAGTGTCAGCGCAAGATGCTACCAGTCCTAGCGGGTGACATCTGCAGGACACCTGGCAGGGGACCCTGCAGGCCCTCATATGGTGCCTTCTGCAGCCTGCAGCAGTGCCTGGCACAGCCTGAGATGTGTCCCCGTCCCCAGGGTCCACTGTGAGCTTTGCAGCAAAGCATCCCCGAAGACCGTGGGGTGAAGGTGATGACGTTTGAATCACAGGACAGTAGAAAGGATATGGAACTGTTGGAATGGGTCCAAAGGAGGGCCACAAGGATGATCAGAGGGCTGGAGAACCTCTGCCATGAGGACAGGCTGAGAGTGTTGGGGTTTTTCCACCTGGAGAAGAGAAGGCTTTGGGGAGAACTCATAACAGCCTCCCAGTACTTGAAGGGGCTACAGGAAAGCTGGGGAGGGACTTTTTCCAAAAAGTAGTGATAGGATGAGGGGGAATGGCTTTAAATTGGAAGGGTGAAGATTTAGTTTAGACATTAGGAAGAAATTCTTCACTATCAGGGTGATGAGACACTGGCACAGGTTGCCCAGGGAAGCTGTGGATGTCCCCTCCCAGGAAGTGCTCAAGGCCAGGTTGGATGGGGCCTTGAGCAGCCTGGTCTGGTGGGAGGTGTCCCTGCCCATGGCAGGGGGGGGTGGAACTGGGTGGGTTTTAAGGTCCCTTCCAACCCGAACTATTTTATGATTCTATGAAAGCAAGGCTTGCTCCAGCCATCGCCGCCAATGAGACCTGTCTGCCCTCTCACCCTTTGTGCCCTGCATTGCAGTATTATCTGCTGACAGTGCCTGTTGCTGGGCTTCTACCCCCATTTATCACCCTCCCTTTGATCACAGATCTGGGGAGCAGAATAACCCAATGGACTGACAACTCAGTGGCTCAACTATGACATTTTGCTGCAACCAGAGCCACAGGAGGAGAAGCGGCCACAGCCCATGAGGTGACCACTCAGGGCTGTGCTCAGGATGGAAGTGAGCATCTGCTGCGAACAAGCCCTTGAGCACGGCACGGTAAGCCGGCTGGCTGTCACAAATTCCACTATTTACTTTGATGAAAATTTTAGCCCTCCTGGTACGGAGATAATCTGCTAAGTATGACCCAACTCCTGCCAAGACAATGCTTCTTGTGAGGTTAGCAGTGCAACCAGAGCACTTCTGCTCCTTAGGTGTAATGAACTCAGTGGCAGGGTCTCCTAGAACAGGTATAAGTTAAGAATGCAACACATAATACCAATTGTATAATTCCTCCTACTTCAGTGAATTAACAGCCATCTTTTTGCAGTTCACATGTGCTGTTGCATGGACAGATCTATATTTTTTTAGCTGAATTGTGACTGGGAGCGGCTGTTTTATTCACATGATTTGCCATGACATGGCTGTGAGTCCCACATTTTTCCAGTTGTGTATGGGGTTTTTCATTCACAAGAAAGGAAAGTTTTAATTAATTACTCTGTGGCTCTGTTCATGTTTTTTAACTAGTTACAAGCATTCCTCTGTTGTGCCACATAAAGACACAGAAATGCAGCCTCCGCCCTTAAGCTTCTCTCTCCAGCACTTCACTGCCTTGCTCTGTGGTTTCCCCACAGGAGGTGTGAGGATGCTCATTCCCAGTGTGCCACTTGTGTAAAGACTGCAGAAATTTTGAAGAAAGAAGTTATGGGCCTGCCTATGGCAGCAATAGGAACAACCACTGCCAGGGATGCCACTCCTGCCCACCTGGATAGGAGATGGGCATGCAAGGGCTGGGAATGAGGTCAGGGGAGTGCTGGGACAAGCCAAAGTGCAGGAGAGGAGAAAGGTAGAATCAACTTGTGACCTTCCTCCCTTTTTATAGTCATAGATGGTGCACCAGCTCCAAGCATGCAGGGCTGTACAAAACCCTGTTCTTCAAGGCATCGGAGTGAAATATGGGGATGGTGGAGGGGACCTGTCAGCTCCAGGGGCTAAGGGTGCTGAAGTTGTCAGGTTGCCAACAGAGCCCAAGTACACAGAATGCTTTCCAGATTTCCAGGGCAACATTTGCTTTGAGCTGATGGGCTTGTTCGCTGTTTCAGCACCTTCCTTTGCACGAGTTCCCTTGGATTCATGTTGCCGGTCCCCACATACACTCCTTTTCCTTGTCTTTCCCTTCCTCCCCTTGATCTTGCCCTTACTTTTTCTTTCTCTTCCCACCCAGTTAATTCCTGTCCTTGACAAAAGTCCAGACCCATAAAAAAATCACAGTTAGTACAGCACTAGTCTGTACTTGGCCAACATGAGCCTGGAAGTGCTCCTGCTCTGCCTGTTCCCAGTTTCCCATGACATCCCCTTGTCTCATCTCTTCAGACAGGACCTAAGTCTGGGGTTGCACCTGCAGCTCTATGTCCAGAATGAAACAAGAGAGGACTCAGGCTCCTTTTCTCCTGCCCACTCCTCTCCTTAACATCTCCTTATTAAATCGGTGGGGTTTGGTATGTACCTTATTTCTAGGACACTGCAGCATACAAAACTGTTTTCAACATCACTAGGAATCATTCAGTGACATTGCAAGGATGTAGCTGCTGGTGTGCCCTGCTCCACTCTGTGCCTGGAGGCTCGTTGTCTGTTAGACGTACCAGGTCACCAGAACCTTCTCTGATGCTGCAGTTTTTGGTAGATGGTCCAAAGAAAACCTGGCTGCTCTCTGAAGTGACAGCTAGCTTGCAGCCTGACACGAATGAAGAGCACAGCAAGATGGAACAGATTTTTTGCCCTGGGCCTTCTCTGCTGATGTGTTGCATTTGGCAGCATCATTTTGAGAAGTGAACCAGTCTTATTGGCTTTGTGTACAAAAGAGACTTGAGGGGGAGGGGGGAAGGTGGGGGAGAAGATGTGTGAATCCATGTTGATTATTTTGAAGCCATAAACAAGTGGCATCAGAAAAGAATATGACAACCATATGGACTTTCAGAAGTGTGAAAAATTCTGAAAGTGATATGCAATCGTGTAAGGACTGGCATGCAAAAACAAAGATGACTAGAGATATGGGTGGATGGGAAGTATAGACAGGGGATTGCAATCTGTGATGGAAGAGTTAAGATTCTGGGTACACGAAAAGAATGCTATATAGAAAAAAGTATTTAAATTAAATTAAATCAAATTAAATTGTTACATAAGAGAATTCTCCCAAAGGTGATAGAAATAACAATATTTCTTACTGCTGGTTTTTAAAACTAGGCATCTCAGGGAACTGCAGTCTCAAGGACTGAGCAACAACTTTTTCATGAAAATTATGATTGTTTTTCTGGGAAACGTCACTGAAGATCCCACATGCAATCCGGACTTTACAAAGGGCAAAACCTACCTGTGCGAGAGCACAGGTCCTGGGTCCTGCTGAAGGGCGTCAGGTGCTTTGACTGAATTCAGTAACTAATGTGACAGTGTTAGTGTTAGATCTCTCCTGTGATGTTCACCAAGGAGACGATTCTTATCCCAGAGCCTCGTAGTTGCTGGTGTTGCCCCTGGGAGGACAAAAAGTAGATTTGCAAGTTTTGTAGCTTCAGTGTAGCAACCTCCATACACGCTATATGTGCGTATGGCAGGGACATCTCCAGGGGCCACGGGGCCTGGTAGATGAAAGTGTGTGATGGAAAAAGAGCTTTGCTTGGCTACATCCATTAACAGATATCCTGACTTCCCACAGATTTCCTGCAGGTATTATGCAAAGTGGAAAGTTTCAGCAGGAGGACTTCAGAGCAGCTTGCCTCAGCTGCTCAGGGAAGGTCGTAGGAGGCAGGGAAGGATGAGCCCTGGGGAGATCCAGGCTTTATGACTGCACAGCAGATCAGACAGAAGAGAATGTGTGCATGTGTGTCCCTCATAGCCCAGTTATGGTCTCCCATCACTGAGGTATCACAGGAAACCTAACTTGGAAGCAGCCGAAGGGAAGTTAAGACAGAATCCAGTCTTCTTCTGCTGTTGCATGGAGTCGGTACTGAGGAGACCACTGTAGGTCATGCTGAGCACTGAGACAGCAGCTGGGACATTGGGGAATGGACAGGTTGTTCATTGTTCATTGAGCACCACTAACAAGGTTTCTGTGGCAATTACTTTACCCATCTCACCTGTAATGCTGAAAGGTGTTTTCTGCTTTTCTCCAATGTTGTTTGTGTCTCAGCAGGATACACACTACAGGTTTGCCTACCTCTGATTTGCCTTGCACCCAGAATGAAGAAACTACAGAATCTGGGACATGCACTCCTATAGTCTGATATTTTGAGTCATTCTTTCCATTCCACAATATTACTATTACATCCCAGTGTCTTCAAGAAATCAGTACACACACAAAGGCTGGATATCAGAAAAAAGTTCTTCACAGTAATCAGGCATTGGAATGGTCTGCCCAGAGAGGTGGTGGATTCACCATCCCTGGAGGTTTTTAAAATAAGACTGAATGTGGCACTTAGTGCCATGATCTAGTAATCGTGATAGTGTTGGATTAAGGGTTGTACTTGATGATCGTGGAGGTCTCTTCCAACTCAGATAATTCTATGATTCTATGATTGAAAGGCCTACATATATATTAAATTTTTCCATATGTATCTTCTAAGTACACCCTTTCTCTCTTTCTCCCTGCCCTTCATTAGGCCGTTGCAATACCAATAACCTTCTGTTGCTCAGTGACATTAGCCCAGTCACCAGAAAATTTAATGTCTCATGGTCTCTTTCTGAAGTTGTCCTAAGACGGATCAGCAGGAAAGTGTCACTGATGAGAATGTGATGAACTGTATGGAGAAATACAAGGCTCTTCTTCTATTTGAAAAGGAAACTACAGAGAATACTTTAAGATGCCATGGTTTTTACTTTCAGACTGTGGAGTGACAGGCCTAAAGAAAAGCATTTCAAGACCCTTCTTATTTCTTTATTTAATGAGGTATGGGGTTTAGCTGAGGAATTTAAGTGGTAGACTGATAAGCATTTGGAATTCTTGAGGGTCATAAAGAATCCAAAATAATTCATTTCTACACTGTGACAACTGCTGGTTGTTTCTATTTTCCCCTAAACAAAATATGAATATTTTTACTCTTTTTGAAATGCCGAAGTAACAGAAGAATCTCACTTTGCAAGGAACTGCAATACTAAATGTCCTATATTTGACAAGAGTGCTTTCAGACAGATGTAGCTGATCTATCTCTAAAAGAAAGAAAACATTGAAAAACAACAATTTCTTAATTTCATGATTCATGCATTCATCAGCTGGTCCTTTGACACTTTTGCTAATTAATAGAGTTGTTATGAGACAAAGTAGCAACAGAGATGCATTAAGCAAGGAGAAAAAAATCCACTGAAAAATAAATGTTTTACATTTAATTACAACAGTAATGGATTAAGCATATGTGCTGTGCCACATCTCAAGCAGAATCAGCGCATCGTCATGTTCTTGAAGAAGCGATCTTCAGAAAGAGCAATTAGGTTTTTAACACTTTTCCTTTTCTATTACTAGTAATGTTTCTGATGAAACAACATAGTTTAACAGTTTAATTTTTTTCTCCTTCCAGAACACAGATTTGCCATTTTCAAACATACAACCTTAGGGGCCGGAAATGTAACAGTGTTGAGGGTCCCAGCTTGAAAGGTATCTGTGGACAGAAGTCCACAGAGAGCAGCTCCAAATGAAACACAAGCAGCCATCCTGTAGTGAATGGCATTTGCCTTCTGCATGGCTTCACACAACACCCTCAATCATATGGTACCCGAGTCTTCATAGAGGAAAATTGAGAATAACATCTTGTTATCAAACCTAGGTCTGATGTAGTGCTGCTTACAACAGAGAAACCTTAACAATATTATTCTCTTAGATGCTTATTCCAGCAGACTTCAGTTTAAAGGAGGAGAAGGCAGTGCATGTTTTCCATAAGAGCTAGGCCTGCATTAGACCCCTGAAAGCTCAGCTTGGAGCCAGCTCTCCTCTCCTGCCAGACTCCAGCTGTGTCAGAAAGAGCTTGTGGCTGGATACGAAGCAGGCTGCACACTGATATGAGGGAGGGTAGCTTCCCAGAATTACTGCTACTCTGAGGATTGTTTTAACTCTCTTGATTTCCAAGAACTGCTATGGCTCAGGAAAGAACACTTGAGAGTTAAGGGGAAAAAAAAGAATGAGCATAGAAAACAGACAAACTATGCTGGAAAGCAGCACTTGTTCATGCTAGTATGTGCTCACCTGCTTCCATGGCCAGAGCTGACTTTTGGCTCTCCTGTTTGGAGCAGTTTGAGCACAGATAAACCCCCAAGCAGAGAATCATGCTATGTTCAGAGGATCGGTGCTGTCTCAGCCACTACAGTATCTGAAAAAAGTCCATGTAGATCCTTGGTGAATTTGCCTAACATTAGCCATTTAAGCAAGTTACTTTTCAGGATCCCATTTCTGGGAGATTCTTCTCCCCTGACTTTTGTTCTGCTACTTCCTCACTTTTTTCATCTGTAGGAGCATTTGCAGCAACATAGGAAAAAAAATGTCAGTTTTGAAGTTCTTTCCCTCAGCAAAAGGGTGATCCTATCAGCCTGCCTTGATTTGTTGCTGAAGTCCATCACAAATGGGGCAGTGTGACAGAGACAACAGTCCAGCAGGGCTGAGGGTCCATGAGAACCTGCAGACAGCAAGCCCCGTTGTGTAGTTCCAATAAAAATTTTGGTTTAACATCTTGGCTCCCTATTCAAGCACTGGTCTGGCCATGCCACTGTTATGAAGATCAAGAGCCAGAGCTGCTAATACCCAGCATTAACACTGGGTAGGGTTTGTATTGGCTCTGCAACAAGCTTTTTCTGCCACTTCCCGTACCCAGTTTTCTCTGTTGCCTTAGCCGACAGTGGACTAACCCTGGTGTTACTGCATCACCTCCCAACACCAGAAGGTAGCAGGGTGCAATTTCACGTTACTGCTTTTTCCTTTGGGACCGAAACCCATGAACCAGCTTCAGCTGTCACCCTGAATTGCACCTTTATCCTTGCACCCTCTTTCATACCTTTGGAGCCAGTACTACTTAACATCTTCATAAATGACCTGGATGAAGGACTCAAGGGCTTACTAACTAAGTTTGCCAATGACACAAAACTAGGAGGAGTAGTTGACACTCTTGAGGGCAGAGAGGCCCTGCGAAGGGATCTGGACAGATTGGAGAGCTGGGCAATCACCAACCGTATGAAGTTTAACAAGGGCAAGTGCTGGGTTTTGCACCTGGGTCATAGCAACCCTGGATATGCAGACAGACTGGGGAGAGAGGCTGGAGAACAGCCCTGCAGAGAGGGATCTGGGGGTGCTGGTCGACGGCAAGTTGAACGTGAACCAACAGTGTGCCCTGGCAGCCAAGAGGGCCGACTGTGCCCTGGGGTGCATCAAGCACAGCAGTGCCAGCTGAAGGGGAGGTGATTGTCCTGCACTACTCTGCACTGGTGCGGCCCCACCTGAGTATTGTGTTCAGTTTTGGGTGCCACAGTATAAAAGGATATCAAACTACTGGAGAGTGTTCAGAGGAGGTCACAAAGCTGGTGTAGGGTCTTGAGGAGAAATCATATGAGGAGCGGCTGAAGTCACTTGGTCTGTTCAGCTTGGAGAAGAGGAGACTGATGGGGAGCCTCGTAGCCATCTACTGTTTCCTCACAAGGGAAGGAGGAGGAACAGGTGCTGATCTCTGCTCTCTGGTGACCAATGACAGGACCCAAGGGAATGGCAGGAAGAAGTGCCAGAGGAGGGTTAGATTGGATATTAGGAAGAGGTTCTTCACTCAGAGGGTGGTGGAGCACTGGAACAGTTCCCCAGGGAAGCAGTCACAGCATCAAACCTGACAATGTTCAAGAAGCATTTGGACAATGCCCTCAGACACACAGTGTGAATGTTGGGGCTGTCCTGTGCAGGGACAGGAGTTGGACTTGATGATCCTTGTGGGTCCCTTCCAACTCAGGTTATTCTATCAGTCTAGGCTACCTAGGAGAGAAGAAATGCTGCTGTCATGTGTGAGACCTGGATGCCAGAGCTCAAGAGAGTTGCCTGAGGCCCATGGTTGTGATAGAGGTGGGAGGGAAGGGGGGCTGGAGAAGGGCCAGCAGACAGCACAGAGCCATTACAAAGGAGGGAAAATGGGTGGCATATGGCCAGCCACTGGCAGGGCAATCAGGTGGATGATATCCTGAGCTCTTTCCTGAAGAATAAAGAAATCTGCATTGTATCTTAGTGAGAAAAGCTCCTGGCTTGTTCTTAGCAGTTAGTTCTTTCTCAATCACAATAGAGAAAGAAGGGAGACTTCCTTTCAGGCGGCAAATGGTACCCTCAGGTACCCTCAGATACTCCATCAGGAGAAAAAGGACAAGCTGGCCTCGGCTGCTGCATCTCATTGTTTAGGAACCAAGTGCCAGGTCCAGGTCTGAAGTAGTAGAGACCTGCTCAAATCTGTGAAGGGTGTGTGCTACAGCAGGGTCTTTGTTGGAAAAAGAAAAAAAGACCTGCTATAAATGCATATATTTTTGTAGAAGACTGTCAGCAATGGTATGTAACTGTAGGGAACACGTTCACACAAAGTGGTCCATTTCTGAGCCACATCAGCCAGGTCACATTAAATTGGACACCAGCAGCAGGTGCAATCCATCTATCCTGCTGTAAATCAACCTTTTAATTCTTTCTTCTGCACTGACTAACTTCAGTTAGCAGATCCTCATGCCATTGTGAATGTATTTATTGATCACATTTGGATCTTCTTTTTTTCCCCTGTCTTTATCCTTACTGCTGCAAACTAATCTTGCATTTTCTCCAGCAGGATTCTTCATCCCTGTGCATGGCTATTGCTTCTGGTCTCCTCCAGCTGTCACTCACAGCAGTCACAAGGACAGGATGAACTCTTCACCTGGAGCATTAGGTAGGAATGCTTGACATAGCAGTTGCTCTACAAGGCATAGTAAGTCAAAGGCTTTGCCTTTCCTGGTGCAGAACACTGTCAGCTATGATTGAACCCACTTCAGGAGAGAGGAGAGAGTCTCAGGGAGGCTGTTTCGAGCCTTGGGGTTGCCCCAGGACACCTGGACCACAGCAGCCTGAGAGCTTTGCTGTGGTCTCTGTTCTTCCTGCAGGTCTCTGTTGCACCTTCTCCTCGTGTGCCCTGAGAAGATGCCTCTCTCTCCTCCCAGGGAACTCTCGCTGCCTGCAGCCCCACAGCAGTACAATGCTCTCATAGCTGTTTCTCCCCACCACAAGAGTAAGACTCTTATATCAGCCTTGCTCACTTCACCACATGCTGGTTTTGCTTTATGGAGTACCATGAGGCTGGAGAAGACCTTTAGTGCTCTGCTTTTCACATCTTGTGAGGAAGGCACAACTTAGCTACTTGTTAAAGGAAGATGAGAGCCACAGTGAGCAGCATGCAAATAAAGACACACACACTCACTCAAACCTTCCCAAGGCTCCATCAAACATAGTACTTGTACATAGGAGAGAAAAAGAGAGAGCTCCTATCCTCTGCTGCTGAAAAAGAAGGAATTGATCTTCATTTTGGATTTTCATGCTTTTCACTTTCTGCCCTGGTGCAGTGCCACACTGACAAATCCTATCTATAAAAAGGAAACCTTGATAAAAAAGCATTAGGAAGAGGCCTTCAGATTAGTGCTTTCCCCTTTCCTTCTAACTCCAGCTTCACACAGTGGTGTCACTCTGCATTTAAAGCTGTATCTGCCTGTAACTCACCCATGATACGGAGCACCAGACCTCCCTCTGTGAAGCCAGTGCACCGGTAGATAATCCAGATCAGTTTACCTCTGTGTACCTGGCAGCACGCTACTGTGCAGTGACCAAATATCAGAAGAGTTTGTGATTAATTAGGATCAGATTAATCCCTGCTGACTGCCTGTCTCTGTGTAAAAAGGGCACTAGAGGTTAGAAAGTATTAAGTACCTTAAACATCTACTTGCATAATGTAAAAACCTACTGAAGATCCAGACTTTGTGCTTGAAAGTGTTGATGTGGAATTATTTAACCCTAGAGGCATGCAAATATGCACCTTATCCTATCAAAGCAAGAAAATCCATTAAAAAATTTCCAGGAGGAAATGCAACAAATATTTGGCAATGGAAAATAATAAACCTGCAGCACAACGGAGACAAGACATCTACAAAAAAAATGCCTTAGAGATTTCCAACTTCTAAGAATTTAGTTCAGCAAATAAATTGTAATTTTTATAGTTGTAATAAAGCTTTTTCTGGGACAAAATTGTACCTAGTTTTCTATTCTATTTTCTATTCTATTTATCATAAAAATACAACATCTAATAGTTAGATAGCTTCGTATTTATACCCAGTCTATGGCACTCCCTATGGAGCCCAGGGACTTCACAGAAAAGATCTATTTCCTTGCTTTTATATGTTCAAATTATTTAATGCATTCCTGACACTGAAATGTAGATTATATTTTGTTGAGCTTAGCTATCCTGAAGCATCTAAGTGGTTATTGGACATGTTAAAATGTGAAGAGCTTTTGTGCTTTTCTCTTAATTTTAAACATAGTAGTATTTTTAAATGAGGAAGGATCCTGAGGCTGATGTAAAAATCTAAAAAGCTGAGCAGCTATATAAATCGAGATAATAGTAGAAAGATTTTTAGAGGCAAGACAGTCTAATAAGGGATGCACGGGTCTGTGAGAAAATGTCAAATTTACACACATCTTCACATATGCTGATAGATCATCAGGCCTTTTTTCTTTCTTATTTTTCATTACTGGTACATTTATTTGAGTATTAGGGACATTTATATAATAACAGGATATTAGCTCCTTTTGAGGTCATCTATCCCTGTGACTTATTCCCCATTTACAGCCATAAGCTTCTCATTGTGACATCACCTTGGCTGCCACAGCAGTAACTGTGATGTCACTGAAAGGGATTATAAACTGAAGTGGGGAGTAAGCTGCAAGAGCAGATCAGGTCCTAAAGAACAAAGGTTTTGTTTTGCCCTCCTAGCAAAGGGAGAATGAAGCACTCCACCCACCCTTTCTCCTCTACCTGTCATGATGGAGCAGAATCATTTTTCCACTCAGTGCTGGCTGGTAGTGCAAAGACCTTTGATGCTGCCAGCAAATCCGCTGAGGTCCTGCCATGATCTCTGGAGGAGCAAGGCTGGTGAGGGAGCTGGACAAGGTCCTCCAGAGCTGGGACCCCCCACCTGCACCGCTGCTCTTCTGTGCTTCCGTGCTAGTGTTGGGAAGACACAAATACAGAAATCTGCTTAGGAATGAGGCAGCTAGGACTGTCAGGAGAAACGCCCGACATACTGAGACATCTCTGAACTACATCTGAACTTTCCCTCAACTGTTAACATGTGGGGCACTCTGATGAAGAAACATTGAATCCCAGGGAGGAAACTCCTCCAGGGAGGAAGTTTGAGGCTGGCTGGGCAGAAGGGTTATGCTAGCTTGGGTGCACCAAAGTGGGTGCATGATAAAACGTGTTCAACTTATACAAATAAGTACAACCTTGTTTCTCTGTCCAGCTCAGGGGTCCATCACAAGCTGGGGTGAGAGGGTAGGAGAACAGCTCACTGCAGAACCACAGCAAGCACAGGGTGGCACACGCAAAAACCACAATGGGACAAGCTGCTACTGGACAGCCCAGCAGCCCCAGAGGTGAGTTAGGTGTTGCTCACTTGGTTCCAGTTGGTATTTTGACCCAATACCCAAGCTGAAGGGAGGGTATCTGTGTGATGACAGATGGGAGCTGTGGCTCAGTACTAAGCCAGTTTGGCAATCTGCCTTTCAACGTGGATCCACCTAGTCAGTTCAGGCCACAGGAGAAGTAAAACTGCAGCTGATGAACTGGACTATGCAGAGCTGCCCTATAAATAACATTCTTCTATGTTATTCACTCTGTAAGTTCCCATTTGATCTCACCTCTCTTGCCTACTCAACCAAATCCCTCTTTTTCAAAACCAGACTTCTTATGGGAAAGTCAGCTCTACAACTTCACAAACATCTTCATGTTTTCATCTTCTGTTTGGTTCCTTGTCATTTCAGCCAGATCAGTAGCAGAAATTGCAGTTGGCAACATGCTCATTTGAGGACCTCTTCCAATGTCATTTACTTGGCATCATTTATTTGGCACTGTAGGAGACTGTGATAGTCAGTTAGATAAGCATTTGGGGGTATCTGAATTAAAATCAGCTTTTAACATTCTTTATATTCCCTGTCAACAGTAAATGTATTTAAATTGTCAGTTCATGTAGTCGTGTGGGAGGAAAATGTGCTGCCACAATGCAGCTCCCCATTCCTACTTTTGGCTCACTGGCATGTCTTGTCTGAGTGTGAATTTCCAGCACGCCCCATGCAGGGTACTGACTCTTTCCCAGAAGCATTTTAGAACTGCATATACCGAAAGGGTGACTTTCAGGGGCTGAGGTGGCATTTCACAGGCCAGCAAGTCAACTCTGGACATGCTGATGCAGCACCTTGGAGCTACTGCAGGCAGCAAAGTATCTGATCTGTGACAGCAGCCATCACAGGTCAGGTGTGCACTGAGGAAGGCTCTTATCATACATTCAGAGCCCACAGGGAAGAGGATTTACTGCTAAGATCTTCATATAACACTGCAGGAAGTATATACACAGCTGAGATTATCTCTTTGGAGCTCATGCATCATTTTTCCCAGAGTTTCTTAAGCCACGTTTCCCTATGAGACATGCATAGGAGAACTACTTGGATTACAATGAGGACGTACAAAATCTTTACTCAATCAGTTTTACTTCCTCCTTTTTTTAATTCAAATAAGTTTCATTGACCTAATAAAAGAAGGGACCTTGTCCTTGTAGTTTGTCTGCCTTTTTGAATTCTTTCTACTGAAATCTGTATGGCCAGACCAGTCATCGTCAGTTAGAAGACTGACCTGATTTGGGCTCTTACTCAGGCTACTCTTCTGCATGTGGAAACATCAGTCACTTCATCAGTGTTGTGATGTTATCCTCATTCAGTGAAAGAGGAACTCCTGTTTGCTTTGTTTTGCTTTCCACCAGGGAAAGGCACCATTCTGCCCACTGCAGAAGACATCACACAACACATTAGAAATACCTGTCTTGCAACTGGAAAAGAACTTAATTCCAATGCTGACAGCTCACGCTGCTTGTTAACTTACTGCCTGGCAAAGTTCTGGGTTGCTTCCAATACCTGTCTCCAAAACTGTCCCTGGACACAGTTCAGGGCTCATTTACTCAAGGACTCATCCCCAAAACCCCCAGGCCAGAGCCTGTCACAAGTCTGGATCCCACACAGTCCTCCAATACCTGCCCATTAGCCCTTGCATCCTCCAGGGTGTCCACGCACACTCAGGCATCTTGCAGGGCAAGAAACACTGATTCCCAGTGTGATTCTGTAAAGTCACTGCTCCGTTATTCCACTTGCAGTATTACAGGTACAGGAAAACAGCCCCACAACAATGTTATAGTCATGTTTTAGAGCTATGGGGGCTGAAGGGGACCAAGAGCCAAGTGCTGCACAGTTTGGTCAGAGCCAGCCTGTGCTACTGCCCCTCTGCTACTCAGCCTGTAGCTGTGGGCAGGAAGGCTGCCTTCAGCTGCGAGAGCTGCCAAAAAGCCTTTATCACTCTTAACAGTGCTTCTTTCCACCTGGAGCTTGCCAGGAGGATGTGAGGGAAGCGGTATGGGTGCTCCTGCAGGATGGAGCTCCTCTGGGGGACTTCTGCACTGTATTCTCTCCCCAGCAGGTCCCAGCTGGCCGCGCGCTGGTACCAAGCCCATCTGTTCAGCGAGGCCATGCCCCGTGGAGGAGCTGTTTTGCCACACCAGCACATGGAGTCTGGTCTGAGACATTGTCACAGGATCAACTGGCTGTTTTTTTCTTTTAATAAAGCCCTACAAATATTATTGACTTCACTGAACAACTTCTTTGAAGGTGCTCCTCTACAGTGGTCATCCTTTGAAGAGCCTGATTTTGTCCTTACACCCCAGCAGGAGGCAGAGGCGGTGTTGGTTTTTATACCGCATGTGGATAGCAGTAAGAAAATTTACTTGAACATGCTCAGCTGGGTGTTTTGCAGCTCCACAGCCAACCACCTCCCTGCAGAATAAGCTCTGTATGAAATGATGATGCACATTTTTCTTATCCTGAAATTCAGCAAAACCACCTTCCTGATGGAGCAAATGTGTCAGTATCTTGCAATGTGGGCTCTCTCCTGGAGGGGAGATATCAGCAGGAAGGAAGCTGGTTTGGATTCTGTTTAATTTCCCCGGGGTTATACATGTTAAAGAGAGCAAGCATACAAAAAAAAACCAGATGCAAAGGGAAGGTTAAATTCTGTTCTCATTTATGAAGGGGTAAATGTACACTAACCCTGTTGATACCAGTGTTGTGCTAGAATGAAAGGAAGATTGCTGGAGTCCAACCTGACACAGGAAAGCAAACAAGAGGATTCTAAAGAGGAAAACCTTCTTCTCACCCGGCCCTCTCACCTTTTATTGTTCCAGCCTTTCCCTGGGCAAAATTCTGCTCCAGATAATTGCTGTCTAAAGTCTGTGCAGCAGGAACCTGAACTAGTGACAGCCCAAAAGCAGAACTGCTCCCCCTTTCCTCTCAGCAGCCATGCCAAGCCAAGGCTTGTGTTTTTAGAACAGAGATTAACAAATCAGAGAAAACTTCAGTCAAAAAAGTCTTCCAAAGAAATCTCCCTCTGCCCACAGTACCAGTGCTTGCTGTGCCTTTCCCTCCAGTTTCTCATTTCAGTCCTGTGAATTCTAGCTTCTTCAAGGGCTGAACAAGCTCCTCACCTTCCTCCCTAATGTCTCCACTGTGGAGGCTCGACTCTGAACCTGTGTTCCACAGACAGGAAGCACTCTGTCCCCTGGAGGAGCCTCCCAGCCCGCACTCCCCTGGCAGATCCCGATTTGCACCACAATTCAAGTTGATGTCAGTGGTTTGCATTCATATTCCCTTACCTGAGAGCAGTCTATGAAGACCTTGAGGATGAAGTTCTGGAGAACAGCTGTGTCTGATCATTTCTTTTTTTCTCTTCTCTCTTTTCTACTCCTTCATATTTTTCACACCAGGTATCGCAGACATACCTATGATTGCATCCATCAGTGCTGAGTGGTGGAGGATGCTTTAACAATCTGTGCCCTTACCCACTATGATGGTCACGGAAGAGGACATCGAGGGCCTGTACAGTAACAGTACTGGCACACCACAAATGCTGCCAGGATCTAATCCATTGGTGAAAGCAGCCACCACACACTGTTTCTCTCCAGTGCTTTCCACCAGTTTTGCTCACACATCAGGAAGAACTTTGTTGTTTTCCTTTCCTTGAGCAGTGGTTATCTCTGCTCAGTGAGAGGACAAAGAGGTTGGGCTCCCTCTGAAGCTTTCAAAGCTGCTCCTGTAGAAGCCCAGAGGAGCTCTATAGAGACACAGCACACCATGCTCCAGTCTCCTACCCACATCTTCCTGTTTTCTCCAGATGTCCTCCGTTTGTGCCTTTCCTCATTTCCCTCACAGGCAGTCGAAGTTACGTCAATATCAAGAAACATTTCTCAAAATACAGCTGCTACCTCTGCCCCTTTCTGTCTTTGAAGAGCATCCAGAGAAGGGTGACGAGACTGGTGAAGGGACTGGAAAACAAGTCCTGTGAGGAACAGCTCAGGGAACTGGGGTTGTTTAGTTTGGAGAAGAGGAGATTCAGGGGAGACCTCATCACTGTCTACAGCTACCTGAAAGAGGACTGTGGGAGAGCGAGTGTTGATGTCTTCTCTCGTGACAGGTGACAGGACAAGGGGAAATGGCCATAAGTTGCGCCAGGGGCGATTCAGGCTGGATATTAGGAAGAATTTCTTCACCGAAAGGGTGATCAGGCACTGGCACAGCTGCCCAGGGAGGTGGTTGAGTCACCATCCCTGAAGGAGTTTAAAAAAAGGATAGATGAGTTTTTGAGGGACATGGTTTAGCAGATGATGGGTGCGGTTGGACTCGATGATCTCAAAGGTCTTTTCCAGCCGGAAGATTCTGTGATTCTATGATCTTGGGGACCAATCAATTACATTCCTTTTTAAATGCTTTTCCAACATCTTAAAAATAAAACAATTGCCAGCAATTTTGTCAGTACTTTCCTCAGTACTTTGTGATGCATAGCCAGCTTAAGACCCAAAGAAGGATACAATGCCTAAACTAGGACACAGACAAATTTAAAGACTGGAAAAAAAAAAATCCTAAAAAAGGAGCCAGAAACTCCCTTTCTCCACAGTGGCCCAATTCTGACACTTCAGGAGGTCCAGGACACCTCTATTTCTAATCTGAAATTTCTCTAATTGGTCTGTTTGGTTTGCAGCCCCAGGATTATGCCCCAAACTACCCCCACTTGGACAGCTCAGCTCCTGTCTCCCTTGGCTTGCTTGGCAAGCTCAGCTTGCAGACTTACTGCCGCTCAGCACCAGCTTCTTCCTGGACACTCAGTCCTCAGCTTTGGAACCCAGTTTGAGGAACAGAAACATAAAACTTAAGCTGCTAAACTGAAGAGGTGTAAGAATCTTGGGTCTGGCCTGGAATATTATAAACATTCATACTTCTGCCCCAGTATCTTACCACTTTTTAGCCTGTTTGCTTCACTGACCTTCCTTCTTTCTTACTCTACTGCCTTTTGTCTTTCTGATTACTCACTAATAGATTTCAGGTTGCAGACAGGGAGGGTTTGAAAGAAACACCGCAATTTCTAAATGCTGTCTGTGATAAGACACAACACAGAATGTTTTTTTCCACTTTCCCACAGGAACTATGCTGTCCTACACAACATTTATACTGGGAACAATTTTCAATTACATCTTTTATAAATACTGACCCCAAATCTGAATAGCAACATTTTTGCCAGGTGGGAATTGAATGTCAGTTCTGGACAATAATGCCTGAAACCTTCAGGGACTCCCTATCTTTCTGCCAAATCTTAATAAATCCACAGGAGAGTATTGAGCAGGGTACAGAGGCAATGTCTTATCAAGTCTGGAGCTTCTAAGAACATTATATCAAATCCTGCTGTACAGTCGTCACCAGTGATGAGAGTTAATTTATCCATTGACAGCTCTGAGCCCTTCGAGAAATCAGTTGGTAGCCTCCATTTCATTTCCTCTGAATACATCTCCAGTCTAGCAGACACTATTAATATTAACTTCAGCACAAAGGTCCTCATTCAGCAAAAATTTGAAGCCCAAATTTAATTTTCAGTGTGAGGATACTGCCATTGAAATCCATGGTAAAATCTATATCCTCTGCCTGTTGTACTAGGCTGGGACTGGCTGAGCTCTTGCCCTTCATCTGTCCTAGCAGGAATGTGGTCTACACTCCAGGATCCTGAGACAGACCCCAGTATCAGTGTCTATTCTCTCATCTCCTCAAAACAGCAGAAAGAGAGGAACAGTGCAAGTGCAGATGAAGAGAAGCCCATTGACTCACTCTCATTTGAGCTCTAAATTACATGGCTGCTCCTTTTCTTGTAAGAATGAAACATAGCACCTAAACACTATTGCTTGATTGTAATGCCCTTTTCCCCTATGTCTTCTTTCCCAGTTCTAAAATAGCTAAGTGCGTACATAATGTCAAAATCTATGAAACTCAATAAGCTGCAGAATTTCTCTCATTTTTAAGCCAATACCTTGCTTGCCTTGTGAGGCTGTGAGGTTGAACCTGGGAATAAGATGGGCAGGATTTGATCCTATCACATGAAGAAAACCATGACCAGCTGCAACTGCCTATGGAGTGGTCACAACCACAGCTCTTCTGCTTCTGGTTCATTCAAAGTGACCCCTTCCTCATAAGATCTCTTTCAAGTGCACCACTTTGTTGTTTCTTTCCTCCTCGAAACTAAAGAGTGAATGAAAATCTTGCTATTTTGGATGGCTTTAAAAGAATAATGGCAAATTAAATTGCGGGAGGTTTCTGAATAAAGTTTCAAAGCTGGGGGGGAGCCGGGGGGGGTGCATGTGTGTGTAAATAGCTGTGTGCCTGGTACACAGAGAGCCCTTTCTCTTCCCCTCTCTAGCAGAGGAATCAATGGAATTCATATAAAAGAAGGAGGGGGTGGGAAGAGAGATAGGAGATGCCTTGCTTGGTACCACCAGGTCACAAGTCTCATGAGGCTCAAGCAGGGCTTGCAAGGAAGTTGCTGACTGTATCTCCATGTGTACCTTTTTGTTCCTTGCCTTGGATTTGCTGGTCAGTGGCATGCTGCTTTGCCTGGCTCTCCATAGAGCTTGTAGGAATTTGGACAGAGTGGTACAGACATCGCCGACAGAGACTCTGATCACTGACTATCCCTTTAAATGCAGTCTCATGACTTAGTCTTTACTCCACTACCTATTAAAGAAGGAGACAAGACCTACGTAGACAGCTTCCATTCAGACACCCAGAAGGACACAGAAAGGCAAGACCATTTAACAGAACTAACTGTGAGTAAATAACAGGCATTAGAGGTGCTCTCTAGAGCAAAGGGCATGGAGAAAGATTTGTAGGAAATCCTGAAGGGAAAGAAAGTGCAGTATTTTTTTAAAATATACTTGCATACAATGTTCAAAAAGCAAAATTCTGTAAAGAAAGCAATTCTGTGATTTTAGTATTTCTCCTTTAAATACAAATCTAAGTATCTCAATATAACGTTTACTGATGCTTGATTTCCCATAAAAATCTAAGGCAGTGATTCTGCAAATACAACTTTTTCACTTGGGTTAATTTCATAGAACGAATATCTGGGGGGAGGAATTTGAAGCCAGCCTTTTGCAAACTTGGGTCTAAACCCCAGCTTGGAGCCCCTAGTTAGATACCTGCACTTCATGAGGGGTGGCCTTCCTCTTGGGGGTGCTGGATGTGGCCTCTTTCTGCTAGGGATAGAAAGGAGCCGTGGGTGCTCAGCACCATGGAGACTGCACGGCTTCTGCCAAGGTGTCCCATCACATGTGCAGGTAGCTACCTTTTTAACCAGGCACTGTAACAGCCAACCATCCTCTATGTGTACAGGAAAACTTGGCTCTCATTAGCCAATAGAGTCATCAGAATGTCCCTACACCTTATTTATTATGACAACAGCTACTAGGTAGATGTGGACAGGTACTTTATGAGTGAACATTACTTTCCCAAGTGATACCTTACACTGATGGAAAGGGGAAGTTCATCTGTAAGCTCAGCCTATTGCTTTTCTAAATATCTGTGTTATTAATTGCAGGTATGATTGTCTGGTGGAGAGTGTTCCCAGCTTGTCTTCATGTTGTCCGTCTTATTCTCTGCATTTATCCTGTCTGCTTGCTGCTTAACCAGAGGAAACTGTGTCTCCTATGATGAACTGAAAGAGCTGAAGACTGAATTTGCCATCAACTTCTACCGGCATGTATCCGAAGCAGAGAACAGAACCAATCTGGTAGTCTCCCCAGCTAGCGTGGCTGTTTCTTTGGAGCTACTGCAGTTTGGAGCTCAAGGAAATACCTTTATGGAGCTGCAGAATGCCCTAGGCTACAACATTCATGGTAATGTACTGCCCAAAAAAAAATACTTCTTCCTTGTATTTTGCAATAAATTCACAGCTTTACTGAGGAGACAGCAGTTGCACACATCATACTAAACTTCTCTCTTCTGTCTCACTGCAGAATGTAGTTTAGGGACATTTTCTCTGTATTCGATAGCCAGGTATCAGCTGGACAAAGGACACTCAAGAGAATAGTTGATACGCACATTATTATTTCTCTTTTTTCTGGATCGGTCCTTACTCTTTTACTGTCCTGAAATACAACTACATCTATAAAAGCTACTTCCATGAACAGCAGGACTGCTTCTGGTTTCTCAGAAGTCGATGGTACCCGTTGTGTCCTGGCCTCCCCTGTGTGCTCTGTGAGGGGGTGTCAGGCAGAGGACAGTCATTTCCTCTCCTATGCCGCTTACATTTTCTTTCCTATTCCATTAACAAATTTTATGAAACCGTGAATTATTGAATTATCTTTAAGACTTTGCATCTTTTTCTAATGTTGTTACAACTGACTGAAAAGATGAAAAGTTATTAGAAGGAGACAGGCAAAGGGAGATATACATTGACAGATGGATGGTGGAATTGCATCTTTCCCTGAAAGCAGGCTAAAAAAAAACCTCTCTGGGAATCTGGAAGGGAAATGGAAAAGGCAGATGTCTTAAAATCCAGCATTAAGTCAGATGAATTTAAGGATGCTGTTTTCATTTTAGCTCTGGATTATCCTACCGTCTCACATCACACAACGAAAACCATTTTTACATCAGGGGCAGAATGTCTGTGAAAAGCAGATGACTGCCTCATCTTCAGAACCTGCAGCTTACATACAAGACATGTATAGAGGTGGCACCGCTGTTTCTCAGCATAATATTTACTTTCAGTGGATGAAGATTAAAGATAAAACCTACAGCAATTCCACCATCGTGTGCTGTAATCTGACTTAGTCACTGTTACCTTTAGGTATGGCACTGATATTCCAAACCAACGCAGCAGTAAGAGTTCGCTCTGGCTAATATACACAGATAGAGCTGCGTGCACTGGGACAAAGACAGTGAGTCTATATTATAAGCAGCTGATATAACGAAGTCTTGCCTATGAGACTCCTGTTTTTCTAAATTTATTAGGGTAATTTCAAACAACATTAATTCATACAAGGATTATACCTCGCTTGACACTTATGGTCATTAGGGGCTCAGTTATTCAGAAAGAGCCTTAAAGATAATATTGCACAGTGAAACTCAGGCACAAATCTCCACACAAAATGTAACGAAGAGAACTGCAGATGCTACTAATGACCTGCTAGTTGTTTGGTGCTGCCTTACTTCTCATGTGGCATATGGTATCAAGCAGATATTTTATCTCCATTTCAGTTGTCTGTGGCACAAGCCACATGAGCTTTGGCTTTCAGTAATACTAATGCATGAATGTGAAAATGAAGTGGGATAGGATGTATTGCTATGGGTTATAACAGCACATTTCCAGTGAAGGAGAAATAAATAAATCAAACACCTCAATCAAATTTCCTATCAGATGAGTAACACCGAATCACATATATATGCATATCTGATAAAATTCCTTTCTTCCATGAGCTGTTGGCAGTAATGTTTCCATTAGTCTGTCTTAAACAATAATGAAGGATGTATTTAAAATCTTAGCACATTGAAAACAATGAAAACATTGATGGTTCATTCACTATTCATGGAGAATCCGCTCTTACATGCACTTGTAATCTTCTTTTGATATTTGGAAGATTTGTTCATGTTTATTCTAGTACTAGAAAAACAATGTATAAAGGGATGTCTCTCTAGATAGCACAGATAAAATGACATGCTTTTAAATGCTTTCTCCTCGCTGTTTTATTTTGTCCATAGTAGCGTATTTTAAAGCAAATTTAAACTGTTTGCCAGGTAAGAATTCAAGACTTTGGTTAGCTAAGCACTTTGATATGACTGAAGTTACCAGTTCAGGATGCCACACCTCACGTTGACATCTGCTTCCAATTTACCATCTTTGATTTCTCACCTCCTCCAGAGAGCTTGCCAAATGCTCAGGTACTAATGCAAAACACATGAGAAAAGCACTTTACACTTCAGACTGTGTGAGTTTTCTTGGCATCTGTTCAAGGAGTTCAATATTTTATCCCTTAAAGAGTAATAGATCTAAATGTTAATTCCAAACTTCCCATAGGTCTTCCTGAAGGTTATTAAAAGAGCACTATTAGGTCAGAAAACACACTGGATTCTCAGGTGGTAGAAAGCAGTAGATGTGAAACTCTACTTTTACCCATCAAGAATCTGAACCAACATAGTAAAAGTCTCTTGATGATATCAGGGATGTGTCTGGTAGTTGGAGTCCCACTGCAATCCTGCCCTTCACCTAATGCTCAGTCTGGGACAGGTTTGTCCAGGTGGTATGGATCTTTCCCTGGTTAGCCACCCCAAATTGCCCATGTCCCAGGTGGCAGCCCAACCTTACTTCCCTCCAGTGCTGCCTACACCCAGAATCATAGAATCTTCTGGTTGGAAAAGAACTTTGAGATCATCAAGTCCAACCAAACCCATCTTCCGTTAAACCATGTCCTTCAAAAACTCATCTACTCATTTTTTAAACACCTCCAGGGATGGTGACCCAACCACCTCCCTGGGCAGCCTTGGACAGAAATGGGTGATGCCTTCTTTTGCCTAAGGTTTCTCTGTAGTCAAAACCATGATTTCTGGCCAGGATCATAGCAGCAAGTCCCAACATACCCATAGGGAACCAGAAACCTGAGGGCTGCCCAGGGCGCCCTGGGGTTTCAGACCAAGGCAGAAGAACTCCTGAGCTGAGTACAGCACACTTGAGAACTGAGAGGCACAGCACAGACTCCTCTTGGAGACAGTGCACAGCAATTTGTTGCTTGGGTTTCACACAGAAGTTGGGACACCTGGTGCCTCTTTCCCTGGGGAAAGCAGAGAGGTCCTGCTGGTCGCACATGGCCAAGAGGTGCTGATGTCTTGCTGAAGAAGAGCAAGCTCCAGACATTTCCCAGTCTGCAAGTGAAGTTTATTTGTGGGAGGAGGAACCTGCTGGAAATGTCTTAAATTCAAGTAACAATCTCAATAAGACTTTTATCAGCTGGATGTAGGTAAGTCTCCAAAGCAAAGCAAGGGATATTGGGGAAGGGGCTGAACCACAAACACAAGAAGTTTGAGGAGAATTGACACAGAGCTCATCAACATTTCAGACTAGATGCAAGTCCCAGGCTGCAGGAGGTCATGTCAGCATGAACCATCCCATCACAAAACGTTACAGTGAGCAAGATAATGACAGCCAGAAGCAGCTCCTAAATTGCCCTTCAAGGGAGCCTACTAGAAACTTTGTGATTTTATAAACACAAAATCCACTAAGTTTGCAGGACTTGTGTTCCTGTTGGGTCCACACCTCAGCCCTGTATCCATCACAGAAGCGACCACCATCCTAATCTCGATAAAGATGTCCCTGCTTATCACAGGGAGTTGGACTAGAGGACCTTTAAATGTCCCTTTCATCCAAAATCATTCTATGATTCTGTGAACTGCCATGAGCTCCCCAGGAACAGGAGACTGGAGAACCTTTCAATTTTTTTTCATTAGTAGATGATAAATTAGAGAATACATTATTGAATTTTTTAATGACACCAAGCTCGCAGTTGCTACAAGCATTTTGGAATATCAGAATAGAACTCAAAAGGATTCTGGCCAACCAGAGAAATGTGTGAAGTGAATAGGATGCAATTCAATAAGGATAAGTGCAAAATTCTACATTTAGAAGGAATAACCAGCCATCAAATCAGGGAACAATGAGCCAAAGAACAGGTTTTTTTAGGAAAGGATCTGAAAGGTTTTAGGATTTTAAAAAAAAACAGTGAATAGGAAATCTAATTGTACTTCAGAAAAAGGAGACACTATTTTGTGCTGCATAAAGAGAAAAGTTGCTTGTACTATACATGAAGCAACCTATCAGCTCTGCTTATCATTCCTAGGCCTCATCTGTAGTACTGTTCCAGGCTGGGGCACTATCGCTCAAGAAACAAAGCAACACGAGGGCTAAGGGTAGCAAAGACAGACCTGGGACAATCAGGGAGATGCCTTTCCTGGGGAAGTGGCATTGATAAATGTCAGGAGAAGGAGGCAGTGGTACTGCGGCATTGGCAGCTCAGCCAGTCATCGCCAGGGGTGCTACGTCTCACTAATAGGAACCCAGAGAGTTCCCAAAAGAACATAACATTCCTTATGAACAGAAAGACCTGTGTTTGCATGGAGGTGTGAGCCTGATGTGAAATCATATCTGCAACTGAGCAATTTCTACAGCAACATGAAGAGCACTTTCCTATGCCCAGTGCATTACTGTCCTTGACAGTAGTGCTTGACAGTAATATCCTGCACAGTCACGTGTGCTTCGGTTGTTACAGTGTTTTGACTTTTAGAGAACACTGGTGTCAGCACTGGAGTTGAGAACTGCTGAGCAATGGTGCAGCCTCTGCTGTCCTTAGCCTCGACATGATAAATTGCAGTTTCTCCCTCTCTCTTTCCTGGCAGATGAAAACGTGCAAGATTTCTTGCACATGGTGTATGAAGGTGTCACCAACTCCAGTCAAGGCACGGTGGTTCAGCTGGCGTGTTCCTTCTTCGTGGATGCCGGCGTGCAGCTCTCGCCCCACTTTGCTGCACGTGCTGCCCGCTGGGCAAACAGCAGCCTGCAGCAAACCAACCTCACTGACCCCAACAGAACCGCCGCCCAGATACAGGAATGGATCACCAGTAGCCTCGGAGGTAACGTGAGAATGACTGCACATGAATAAAATGTAAAATAAGAATAACGAGAGAGCCTACCTTTAACCAAGTATATTTTGATTCCGTACTCTGTGTTGTCTAAACCAAGCCAGGAAATCTAATTTTTGTGCTGATGCTCATTTCTAATCTGAGGAGAGAGCCAGAATAGGTCTGAAGCTGTGAGTATAAGTTTGCAGTATGAAGATGGTAACTGCTTGGCCTTGTTCCTCTAATTTTTAAAATTACAGTCCTTTGCAGTGTTTTCAGTTCTAATGAGGAGCAACCAAATTCCCCAGGGTTGGATTTTGCTACACTAAATACTTTCAGGCTGCAGTGGGGAACACACAGGGCTGTAAGCTCAGCAGTCTGACTCTTAGCTTAAAAAGTCAAAATGGGAAACAAAAAGAATTTAATTTCCACACAAGCAAGAAAAGTAATGAAAATAAATTCTGTGTTAGTGAAAAAAATACTTGAAAAAACAAGTCCTTAGAAGCAGCAGAGCAAATCGGTCCCTGAATTTATCCTATCAACTTATGTTATGTGAGTGTTAAATTTGCCATCAACATGTGAGGTGATGTTAAACTCACACATTAAAGCTACAAGAAAAAAAATTCTGTCCTCTTCAAATGAACTATAATAAGTGATCCAGCTTCGTGACTGAAGACCATTGCTCTAGAAGCAGGTACTAAAATGGAACTTCGTATTGTGGTGCTCACGTGTGCATCTTTGAATTAAAGGGCATGACACTTTAAAAACCTTTGAGATGATCACAGCAGGATCAGTTGAACTGACAAGTAAATAGGAGAGGGGAAGAATTAGTATATAAGCCTGCAGTTCACTTATTTACTTCATGAAGCATTAATCATCGATCCATTTCATGAGGGATTTCTGGTGCTAATGATGAATGACTTCCAAGATAAATGTGGGGACATTTAAGCTAGAAAACCAGTTAGGGTCAGGGCACGGTGCTGAGGGCTAAGCTGCTGTCTTCCACGCTGTCCAGTGAGTAGCATAATCCTAGCACAACTTTGGCCCTCAACACTGACCAACTTGAGCTCAGTTCTGGGGAAAGCATTGACAGGCAACCACAATGAGGCCCGTGGAGGTGGGGAGGGGAAGGTAGAGGATTTAACAGTGCATTGTGAATTGTGCATGTTGCCGTTACGGACAGACAATGGTTCCAATGTGTTTTATTTACTCACACAGATCTGGCCTTTAGATCTGGGTGAGTACAGTGGCAGATGACCCCTGCCCACCTCTTTTCCATGCAGATGGGGACACTCACGAAATGCCATTGGAGAGCGCTGGGTCACCGCTCAGCCACGTCACTCTGGTGAGCACCATGTTCTTCAAAAGCATGTGGCAAAAGAAGTTTTCCTTTATGGATACCCAGATGTTGCCTTTTACCACGGTGGAGGGCTCAACCCTGAAAGTGCCCACAATGCATCACACAGCTGAAGTTAACTACGGTAACTGTCCCTGATCTGGATTTGCTCTATTGTACCACATGGAACAGTTTTACTTATTTAATTTCCACAGATACTCCACTAAGATGTGTTATTTTCTCAGCTTGGAGAATTATCAGCAGAAATCTTATCAAATGAGGAGACAACCTGTGTGACTGAGTTGGTTCCTTGTAATCCCAGGCAATGACAAAACAGATCCTGGGTTCAAAATGGTTCCTAAAATATCTACTGTCCACACGCCATCCTCTCATAGACCAACACGTCCCAGCACTCCATAACAAACTTGTCAGCTCCCAGCAAACAACCATAAGGCACCAAGATAATGTGCCAAAAGAAGAGGACAGGAGAGACTGAGGATGTTGCAGCACACAATTCTTTGCAATAGCACAGAGCTTGCTGAATAGCTGCCTAGGAAGGGAAGCCTGTCAGAAGTACAGCTGACCCCGTGGCAGAGAGGCAGTTAAGACTAAAACTATATCAACCTCCCCATCAATTTGTTTTGTGGGTTGGTGAGAAATTTCCTGGCCCCTCAGCCTAATCACTGGCTCCTCCAGGTGGGAGCACCAGAGAGAGGATGTATCAATGGGAGCACCAGCCCTGCGCACCCATCCCTTCTGTCTCTGGGCACAGCCTTTCTCTAAGACTTTAGGATAAAACTACAAAGTTCAGGGCCAAATTCTGTAACAAAGGCGAGAGGAATTTTTATGGCCTTTATACCAAATCAGTGGATGATCTCAGCATTAGCTTAAACCAGGAGGTCAAAGTTTTATTTGTATAATACCTGAATACAGTGTATGCTTCTCTCAATGGCTTAGAGAATGTGGGTTGCAGACAGAAGGACTCATGCTGTAGGCTTAATTTTCTACCACCAGGAATTCTGCCATTTAGTTCTACAATCTCTTTCAAAATATAAAAACCTCCTTCCCTTCTATCCTGAATTTCAGAACTGCACTTGGGTAAAGACCTTCCTAATTCAAAGTCTAAATTATTTCAAGATGAATTTATATCGCTTAGCATCATTGCAGCATTATCATTTAAGTTAAATAGTTTCTCTTCAGCTTTGATATTTACTCCCAAATGTATTTGCAAGTCACCAAGCTGCCTCTCAACTTCCTGTTAGCTAAGCTGAAGATGCCAGGCTCTTCTAAACTGTTAAAAAAACAGGCAGTCAAATTCTCTATTAGTCCATTTCTGCACTTTTAAAACTTTTTAATGACTCTTCCTAGAAAATAAATGAACATTTTTTCCCAGCTGGTGAGTCCTAGGTGAAACAAGGGGAGAGAAATCTCCACAGGTACATACCTTTTTGGGGGTTTTTAAACAATCCTTTGATTTCCACCACTCCAGTCATCATGGTAACTCATTGTTTGTCATTATTTCATCTTGCCTTTGTCTTTGCTTTTTGCCTTGAATTTTGGCAATACTTTGGAAAGCCACTGGTAAGCTCTTTTCAGCTTGGGAATCTCTCTATTAACTTAGCTCATTGTAGTTTCCCCTTCAAGTAGCTGCTTGCTGCTTTTCATTCCTTGCTCTAACTTCCATCACTTCTACCTGTAAATAGTGCCACAGTGAAACTGTATTTAATGTTTTGCTTAAAGCTAGATGGTTGGATTTCTGTCTTTTTATCAAATTAGTTATCAAGTCAAAAAAGCTTATAGATTTGTTTGGTAGGGTCTACCTGATATTGCAAAGTATCTCACTTTCTGTTTCTTTCTGTGACTTGACTATTATTTTGTCCAGAGTACGTTCTAAAACTTCTCAATGACATAAAATTTCTCAGATTGCTTCATTTTTTGTTATAAATGTATTCCTGTTTTCCAGTCTGGGAAAAAAATGAATCTACAGTCCACTAAAAATTTTTGCTTGACCCATTTGCAATTCCACATCCAAGTCCTTTTTATATTCTGGGGTGATGATTATCCAGACCTCAGATTATTATCTCTCTCAAGTAGTTTAAGCTTTGTTTTTGTCTCTGGTGTTTTAATACTTCCCATTCTTTCCTCATTTCCACTAGGAACCTCACCAATATCCTTTGCTATACCATCAGATTATTTCTTTCCCATCAGTTCCAGCAAATAATTGGGATGAATCTAAAATAAAAAAAATAATTCAGTGTTCAGCAGCACTTTCTTCCTTTTTCTCTTGTTTATATGGCTAAAATATTTGTTTTCCTTCTTTGCGGAATAGTCACATCAAGCAGGCAGTTGGCAGCTCATTATTTCTATGCCTTTTTATATCTGAACTGTATTTAACCTAAGGAATCACTTTTTCCACTCTTTGCAAGTTTGTCCTTACTGTTATATATTTTTTTACGGGGTTTCTTCTTCCAGGACATCCACGGAGTGTCCACCATGCTTCTTCCTCTTGCTGGGACTGCCAGCCCCTGAGTGTGTTCACACCTTTGACTTGGAGCACCCCCATCCTCTTTACATTTGAATTTTTACAAGTTAATTGACTTTACTGAAGAGTGTAGAGTTTCCCTTTTCCAAAACCCTACACCATCCTTGTTGTTGGGCAACATAAACTACTACATCAACTTCTGATCTTTCAGCCCAAGGTGATTTTCTATCACCAGCTTGATGCAAGGGCTTTGCTACTCCTGCTATCTGGAATAGCCTCACTGTTCGTTGCTTTGCTGTTCAGGTAAACAAACAGGTTTCTTGGAACTAACAAACACCTCTTCTCTGAACTTTCTCTTCTAGTAGAGTGATATTAAGCATTAAATATTCACACAGAAAAGAAAAATGAGCAAAATACTAGGAGCAGTTTTTCTTCCAGCCTGGAACCCGTGAGCTCTCTGCAGCTGAAGAGACTTTTGAGGAAAGTCAAAATGAAAGAAATCATTTAAAATTTGCTGATTGTCAGATTTAATAGGGCCAGTTCAATCTTTGTTGCTAGAAATGCTAGAAACATTTCTAACTAATCAGTTTGAAATTAATACGTAAGACTTTCAGTACAACAAAACAGAGGCATGAGATAACTTTCCTTCATTATTAAATGATATCAGCTGTCTCCCATCAGGATCCAAAACACAGAGCAAGATTAGCTCTGGCCTGTTATGGATCGCAGCTTTTACAACATTGTCTATCCTTTTAATGTGTCCTCACATAACAAATCAGGCTGGGGACAATTAACACTGCTCTAAGAAAATGTCAACCTTACTGTTCACACGTGCCTTTTAAACACTGCATCTATTTTACATATTCATTTTTCCAAGCAATTTGTTAACTATATTTGAATACCAATTTAGCATATACATAGCCCTTATGGGATGCTCAAAATCAGTTCAAGTAAGAAACACTAAATGTTCTGAATCAATAATCTCAACTCTTTGATTTTCTTTCTAATGAACAAATTACCTTTGTATAGAACATGCTGACTTCAAAATATCAGCATGCTCACAAATTAAACCACATATGTCTAATTCACTGCATGTTGCGAATCTTGATTGAGGTTCCTGCCAACTACACCAGTTTATTGTGATGGGTGATTTAGATTGCTTAAAGAACCACTGTCAAATATATTAGAAAAAAAGTGGGTTTATTATTATGTTGTGAAAGTATGACTTAACAAAGTTCAATTGTAAGGTTCACTCTATTCTACTGCATGGAAAAATACATAAAGGAAAATTGAGTTAGAATCAAGTTCACAGAAAGACCAGAGATGCAAAAGGGTAAGGAAGACCCTCCTGTCGAGTCACGAGGCTTGGAATGGATGTTCTTGCTTTTTAAACTCCTCAGAGGGGAGTCCAGGTGTGGCTGGATCCAGACTTAGTCTCAGGTTTGGTCAACAGTTTATGTCTAAAGGCTCATATACACCAAGTTTATAATAATTGAGTAGCTACATGGATTAGCAATGTTTCATTAGCATCAATTCAGCATGCAATCAAAGTTACCATGGCAAAATTGAAGTCACCATACTACAAGGTTATGTGCAATATCAGTTGCTTACCAAAGATCTGTTGTTGGTTAAGGTCTCTCTTGCCTCGAGGAGCACCCTTGAGAGGTGTCGCAGCTCAAGGGGAGATCATGACCATCCAGTCACACTGCTTAGCAGGGAGAGCTCAAACAAAGCTCACTTAGGCTGCCATATTTATGGAATAAAGTGGTTGGCTTGTAGTCAAATGACACGTGAGAAAGATATGCATGGCAGGAGGGCTGATATAGGAGCCTAAAGTTTAATTTAGCAGAATAATCAACACTTATGGAATCCTATCTAGTTCATATCTGCAAAATTATCCACTGTTGTACACTAAACATTTGAGACTACCTATAGTTATATATTTGTTGGCAAACATTTGGATATTATGAATGTGATCTACCTATATTCTGTTATTTATAACTCCTAATTCAAAAAGCCTGAATATCTACTCTTGAAGATATAGCTGCCACAGCTTGGTGAAGTAGATTCAATATCTTGGGTGACCTGCAGCAAAGGCAATAAGCTGTTTGCTTGCAACATGTATTTAACTCCTGGTCTGCTAACTATTGCTGAGTGTTCCTGAAATGTTATTTATCAGACTAACAGATGAAAAAATAAGAAAGTAAAATTTGATAACTGAATCTCTTCTACTCTATAATAGAAACCATTAGAAATGCCTGAATTAGTTGTTCTTTAAAATATGGAACTAAAATTGTACATTTTAATGGCTGCTACAAATTCTTGTATAACTACTTACATGTTTGGAAGTCCACCAGCTTTCACTTTTAAGACCAGTTTTTATAACCTTCTTCTAATGTTGGTAGGTCTTTGTGCCTAGATTTTTAAAAATTATAAATTTGTTGCTTAAATAAGCACAAACCTAACTATTATTTAATATAACTGTTTACTGAAATCGAGTTAAAACTGATTTTTAAAGGTAGTGAAGATGGAAACATGAGACAAAGTAGGTTTCAGTTAATTAAATAGGACACTTGGTTTTGTTTATTTGTATATTTTTATAGAGAATTGTAAGCTTATTCAATGAACATGCATTGCAGGGACATTCTCCATAAAGTTACTGTCACAGCTGCAGTAATGTTTTTTCAAACTCTGAGCAAGGAGGACAGGTACTATATGAGAAAATAAAAAAAAAATCTATGCTCTTTTGAGATGGTGCTTCAGGTACTATTACTGGCATTTGTATTTTTCTGCCAAGACATATATATATACACACACACATATACTGCATAATCAGCTCTGTTCAGATGAGCCACTCTTGTGAGCTCATAGCAGCCTGAGCTGGCTGTAAGAGCCCATGCGCTAGATACAACTCCTTGTATCCCATCACTGCTGTTCTGAACCATCTGCTGATGGTTGTGGGTTTGGGGTTTTTTCCCCCGACTTGAAAGATGAAATAAGATCTACGTTTGCCTAACAACAGGCCAGTTCCAGACTGCATCTCTGGAGGCTTTCAGCGTCGTCGAATTACCCTACCTGGGAGAGAAACTCAGCATGTTTGTAGTGCTTCCCAGCCACAAAAGAATATCTTTGTCCCAGATTGAGTCTCACCTTTCTGCCAAAACCATAACCCTGTGGGCCAACAGCTTAAAAAGAATGAAGATGGACATTTTTCTACCTAGGTAAGCAATGTTAGTACTCCAAGATGGCTTCACTACTTCTGTTGTCAGAATTATGTGTGATGGTGCCTACATGAGCAATGTGTGAGACAAAACCAAATGAGACACTTCTAGTTTTGTTGTTCACCACATGATCAGAAAAGACCTAACCCTCTCTTAATCTCTAATGAGGTGATCTGGGAATGCCAAAACTTTCCAGTATGCTCTGTACTGTTTAAAAATACAGGTATTTCAATTGATCCTACAGCTTTTTCTTAAAATTTGTTTGAGGTATAACAATTGTTTAAAGATCTAAAAGGAGAGAAGTGTTCCTGGACCTTCCCCACACTCAGTTATTCTCTTTGCTTAAGAAAGCGTATATAACCTTTAAAAGAAATAGAATATCTTATTTTTACAACTTGCTAGTATAAAGCAAAAGTACTCTACAAAGAACTTGGAGCCCCCACGGATCATTCCATCTTTCTGTGCACAAAGTAATTTTCAGCCACCTGTTTTCCACAGTAGTCATTTGCCATTGCTAGCAAATGCACACAGCCTACAGGTCTTTTCTATCAACTATTCAAATACAATTACATAGCGGGAGGAATCAGGTGCAGAAGGGCCTTTAGTGGCTGTATCTGTTTGTACGGATCAGCATGGAAGGGCTTGGTTACACACCTATTATGACACATTTTCCACTTAACAAAGCACCGAAAAACAATTTTACATTAATATTCTTTTTCTCCAAGTTAATCTTTCGCAAATGTTTCAAAGGGTCCATTGCTACAACCTAAAAAATGTTGTTAACAAGAAGACACTTGAGGAAACACAGAGTTCGTGCGTCAAAAAGACCAAGGGGCAGTCTGATTGCAATAGATGGAGGCGAGGGAGTCCTTCTATTAATGTCTTCAGATGAAGCTGGATCACTTTTCTGCAAAGTACACTTAAATCAGCCTGAAGGCATTGGGCTCATATAGAAATAGATGCATGAAATAGAAAGGCTTGAAAGAAATTGTGACTGTTCTGCCTTTTAGCTCTGTGAAGTTCAAATCCCACATTTAAATAAAATCTATCATATTAATTTTAGGTTCAGCATTCAAAGCTTTTTTGACCTAAAGACAGTTTTTTCTGCCTTGGGAATTCGAGACGCATTTGATCCCATCACTGCTAATTTTAAAGGTATTTCAGGTAAGAGACTTGACTGAATAAAAATTCTCTGACCTCGACTCTTGCATTTGAATGATTCAGTAAACGGATTGTACCTCTTCCTCTGTGAAACTCTAAAATACAGTTCATGCTCAACTGTTCTACTTCATTATTGGCAATTGTGTTTTGTGCTGTAGTTTTGTAGGACAGAAGAATCTGAAAGGGACAAATTTCATTTTGGTCTTGCTTTATCTTTTTTTTCTCCTTTTTTCCTCTGTTCTTTCTCTGTGATTAAAACTATGAAGACAGTGTAGTCTGGAAAACGGTTATTCATTCGGAAAATTAGCATACTTTAGTACAACTTGCATTCCTATCTTTGGTTTTAAATAGTCATTTAACAGTTTCGGGTGTTGGTACAACAAGTCAGTGTTCCATCTCCTCACACGACAAGCAATATTGGCACAAAAAATGTTGACATATGCCCATGCTATGTTGTCTTGCTAATCCAGTGACCAACAGACTAAATTATACTTTCCTTTTGCTGTGACTGTATGATATGTTATGATTGTAAACTGTCTTGGTTTTGGAAATCTGAAATTAACCCAGTCCTTAGAAAACTTTTATCTGTATTAGTATTAAGTACTGAATTAATCCAAATTATCTATTTTTTTTTTTTTTACTATTTTCAGCAACACAAATTATTTCAATTTAGTGATTTCTCCTCTTAGCAAAAACTCAGAGTGGTAGCTGCTCCTAGAGATGCAGAGAATTTGTGCAATTCTTGTGCATGTGAGTAAATAAATGGAGGTACGACAACAAGAAATTCCTCCAATTTAGACAAACCTAGTTTTACAGAAAAGTTGCTCTTCTGGGATGAACCTCAGAAGGCACGTGACTTATGGGATTGTTATACCCCTTTTAAAATTGAACATAGCAGCACACAACTCAGACTGCAAAGAGATGCACGTGTGAGAGCCTGGAAGAGCCTTGGATTCTCTCAAACATTGTTGCAAAGAAAAGCAAAGCTGATAAGCAGGATGTGTCCGGGGCAGGGAGGTTAAGGCAGAGCAGCCTTGCTATGGAGCCATCCCCCCGAAGATATAATTTGTTACTGACCGCTTATTTGTTGTAGCCTGCTGCTTTGTTTATTGCAAATAAAGGTTAATATAGTGATAAAGTGCCCACGAATGCATTTTAAAAGTTAACATCTATTAAAATAAGATTAATACTTTGAGGACATTAATTCAATCATAAACAGTCTCTTTTAGCAGCTTCTTTCCTATGCGACTTGCTGCCTTTCTGCTTCACATAATGCAGGGTAAGGCTTGTAGAAGTATTTGATCCTGTCTGTGGCAGAGTTATGGGTTAAAAGATACACTGAGGCCCTTCTCAGTTCTACTCTTACATTACTCAGTCATGTCTCATAATAGTAGGTTTATAGCTATGATAGTCTAAAAGTTACGTGAGGTAGAGTTTATAAGGAAGGTTTATCTTCTAATTAACCAACAGATACAACTGGAAAAAGAAAAAGATTTCATTTCCTCTTCCATTTCCATATGAAACAGAATCCATAACCTTCAGAATATTTACTCTCAGATCACATTTAGTAAAGAAATGTGTTACTTCATTTCAGACCAAGAATAGTTTTTTTCCTGCCTGAAAACTTCTAATTTTTTCTTCCAAAATATGTCAGATTCATCTAATTAAAAATATCCTGTCTCTTTGCAGAATTCTTGTCTTGTTTCCATCCCAGAATTCTGACTGGACAAAAACTCTGATGGAAACAAATAAAATGTCCTTTTAGTATTTACACGTTTTTTTACTATATCATAGAAGAGTTGGGGTTGGAAGGTACCTTTAAAAGTCATGTAGTCTAACCCTGCTATAGTAAGCAGGGACATCTTCAACTGGATCACGTTGCTCAAAGCCCCGTCCAACCCAGAATATTTCCAGGGACAGGGCATCTACCACCTCTCTGGGCAATCTGTTCCAGTCTTTCACCACCCTCGTTCTGAAAAACTGCTTCCTTCTATCTAGACTAAATCTACCCTCTTTCAGTTTAAAGCCATCATGTTTTATCATTCCCCCTCTCCCAGACTAGGAAGGAGATCTGAATAATGAGAAGTCAACAGCAGAAATGCCTCTAAACAGAAAAATATCCCAACTTTGTGTTCGCAGTAGTGATTCTCTCCTGAGAACTTCACTGCTTGCCTGCAAGCAGGATCCGTGCTTCATGTAAAAGTCAGAGGCACCTGGGCCATCAACCAAACTGCCCTCTGTGATGAAGGACCTGTTCAGGCAGGTAGATTCAAGACACACCGGAATGTTTTAACTTGTTCTCCAAATTGCCTACACATAAGGTCATGCTGGTCCAAAAGTCATATAGTAATACCATCTCAGCCACATGCTGAGATAGAAAGTCCTTAATATCAACCTAACTTAGACATTCAGACTGTCTATGGTAATCCACATAAGGCAGACATACGAAAAATCAGGTGCAGAGTCAAAATTAGAACTAAGGATCTTCTAACACGGAAGCCAGATGCAGAAAAAGCAACTGAAAGGCAGGTTTATACTGTGCTGTCTTTCCAAACGTGATGCAGTGAAGAAACTTGCAACAGAAGAAAAGCTAATAATATGGCGTATATTGTATTCAGTATGTTGTCACTGAATTAGATGCCCAGGAGAGACACCTAACAGTTATGTCATCTTTAGATTCTGCAGAAGAAAGGTAAAAGCATACTGAACTATGAAAAAATGGTGTTCACAACAGAATTCAGAAAATAACTAATGATATTCATTTCTGGGGTTTATTTTTGTAGAGGAAGGTAGTCTTTATGTTTCAGAAGCTATTCACAAAGCAGAGATTGAAGTAACAGAAGATGGTACAAAGGCATCAGGAGCTACAGGTAAATCAAATATACAAACTTTAATTTTTAATTCTGAAGGTTATCACTACTCAAGCAATTACTTGTCTTTTTGTTTTTTTAAAAAAATATGGTAGCATTTAAATGCATACCTAACCTAAATTTAAACCTTTTTACTCAACACACTTCCATTTTATCTTCATAATTGTTTATAAGAACTCTTGAAACTCTTCCATTTCCATGTTTTATCTCAGATTAACATATAAACACTTGAGTGAAAACCGACTTTACCGGCCCCAGGGAAGTCCTATTTAAAAAATAAAACACTTTTTCTGTTGGTCAAATCTGTTTTCTCAGATCAAGCAAAGAAACAGAAAAAGTTACTAAAGTTTAGTCCGTAGCTCCTGAACCATTAGGAGGTTTGGTTTTTTGAAGATGATCTCTTTGCTGGCATTGAAGGTCATGACAGGGAAGTTTTGTCTTCATGAAGATAAAGACAGTCTTGTTTCTTATGTAGACTGAGGCATGACCTCCATGTGCAGTAGTTTCTGCTAAAAGATCATTTTGATACGAACACCTGGGACTGGCCAGTTGGGGAGATGCAGCTCAAACATCAGCACAGGAGAAGGGTGATCATTCACTACGTCTCACCTTGTTTCTTCCCTGGGCTGTGCTGACCTTAGATGAGCTCCATGCACACATTGCAAATGCTGGCGGTCCTTGACTGCAGACCAGGGCAAGATCTGGGTCTTCCCCATTTCTCCTGCTTGCCCTCCTTTGTTTCAGAGAGTCCAGGTAGGGAGAGCCCCAGAATGCATCTTGCTGCAGTACTGGGCTGCTCTGTGAAGTGCACTGCAGAGACCCCACAGTCACAATGCCAGAAGGAGCCAGAGCACACCTGGTTTGGTATAGTATTCCTCCAGCAGAAACTCTGAATAAGACACATGCTGTACATATGTAGGTGTACAGTGAAAATTTGACATAAGTTAATCTTGCTGCAGAGCTGTACAGTTTTAAGTTTTATGATAATTTTCATCTCTACTGGGGCATTAATATTTTTAGCATTTTTCCAGTAATTCCTATACAAAATAAAAGCTTTAGGTATCTTCAATTACATACCAAAGACTAATGGTAATAGCAATCAGATATCAGACCTTCATCCCATTGAAACCAATGCCAAACCTTCCCTTAACTCCAGTTAGAGCAAGGTAAGAAGCTTACTTTAAAAGGTATAATTATGTTTATTGCTTACTTAAAAAAAATGTAGACCTAGTCACTCACTGGCTTGAAAGCTAAAGTAGGCACCTTTTTTCAGGAGCACTGAAACAGTGCCATTGCAACTTGTTTTACTGAGCTCTACTTCCATTTTCAATTGAATTCCATTGTTTTAACTGCTCATTACAAAATAAAGCAAATATGGGGGGGTTAGTATTGAGGGGTTTTGACAGAAGAATTGGAAGAACTTATTTAAGCTACGCTTATTTTAATAATAGCTGAGCCATCATAATGGGAGAAGAGTCATAAACTGAGATCAAGAACACATCGGTTTTGGTGAGAGCTCCAACACAGAAATTCTAGGGTGACTGCTGTTTGTCTCCCATTTGGAAAAGAGACTACGTTTGTACTTTGCTTATCTTTTTTTTACCAATACAGCATAGCCAGGGATTGGCTAACAAGTTAGGCAATAGCGTGGTATGACCTCAGCAGAGTTAGGACTGCAATAACAGCAAAAATATTACCTTTGAAATCCAAAGCCAGACAGACTCAATTCAGCAACAAAATACAGACAAATCACTGGACTTAGCGTAGTCTCACAGCACCTGACTTGTTCATTCACCCAGACTGATTTCACTGTTGGATGAAATTGTTGTTTTAGTCTTAAAGCAGAGGAGCAACTCAAAAAATCAAGGTACTAAACATCAGAGCTCAAGGGCACTGTACAGAAGATGGAATGAAAATAGGCACATTTTACTAATGTTTTCTTTGTTGCCTTACAGCAATGGTACTACTAAAAAGATCTCGAACGCCCGTTTTCAAAGCAGACAGACCTTTCACTTTTTTCCTGAGACAAGATAACACAGGTACACATGCTCTCTGGTTCAACAGCAGAATCCCTCACAATGAGCAATGAAATCAGCAACAAATTATCTAAATAACACGCTGTTCTCCAGTCCACGAAATTCCAACCGCGATGGGGTTTCAGGGTATTGAAAGCATAAAGAATACAGTTTAATTTATTTAAAAAGAATGCATGATAGTCACAGAAGTCGGAGAAGCCAGGTTAGCCTCTCCTACATATATGCAGTACCTGCCCAAAAATATTTCTACTGTAATTATAGGCACTAGAAAGATCTTGGAGATCTTAAATGCCTCAGGATTAGGGACTGACCTTCACAGGGCAATTCGAATTACGAATGGGTTGGGTCAGATGGATTAATATGTAAAGTAGTTTAAATATAAATCTTCCCCTATAAATGAAATTCATTCACGCCTATGCAGACAAGCACACAGCAGACTTCTGACTGTAGGCATGAGGACTCCAAGGCCTGAAAATCCAAGTATTAATCCTACCTCAGGAGTTTCTAGAGGGATATCTCAGGAATTCTGAAGACCAATAATCTTTTGCTCGGCTACAGCTCAGAATATGCAGCAGCAACGTTCTCCTCCCTCGTATCTCGAATAGCAGCACCTTCAAGGAGATAGGTTTACACACATCAGTGCTTTGTATCCTCATGAGACATTCAGATTATCAAAAGCCATGGATACTCACTGCATATAATTGGGTAACTTTGCACTGCAAAAAGTCTAACTGCTACCTTCAATTTTGCAAGGAACTACCAAAAAAATACATGCTTCTTCTGCAACTGATGAGCTGGTTTGAGCTAGCTCAACTGATAACTCTTTTTTCCTGCTAATGAATTCCCCCAGCCTCCAAACCAAACAAAACTGCAGAGCACATCTGAAAGTGAAGCACCATAGTACTCCTTTGGCTTCAGTATTAGACTGTATGTCTCATAAGTTACTGCAGAATCTTTGCCAAAGGAAAACACCATATAGCTCACTGGCAATAATAAAGAACTGCATTATGTACCATTTAACAGGTGTTTTCTCCTTAGAAGATCAGGCCATCGCCAAGAACTCTTACCATTCTTAACAATGCAGTAAATTTGCACCTTGAGTGTTTTCCAAAAAATCCTTCAAATGACCAAGTTTCTCTCATAACTGAGGTCACAGCCATTCAGACTTCCAGGGAACATTAACCATTTGTAGGGTTTGGTAAAACACCGGGGCCTGGCAAGAAGTCCAAGAAGAATAATTTTCTTAGAATCATAGAATGGTTTGGGTCAGAAGGGACTTGACAGATCATCTGGATCTTACCCCTCTGCCACAGGCAGGGACACCTTTCACTCAATCAGGCTGCTCAAAGTCTCACCCATTTTACTTATCTGCTTCCAGGCAACACACACTGTTCCCTTCCAGTAATAGCAGAAATATATTTTTTCAAATCTTAAAATAACATAGTTCTGCCCACAATAAGTGAAAGAGTTAGGTCTTTTTTTAATCGGAATTTCATGTTTGACCACATACCCTTTGAAGAACAGGCAAGGCAACAGCAATATGAACTGAACCACAAATTCAATGAATCCGAGGCAGTGATTTCATTCCAGGGATTGTAATAACCTCTCCTGTAAAAATATCATCACAAAGGAACAAATTGAGGCTCTTTTTCGCTTAGGTCAAAAGGAATTCTTTAGCCAAAGGTTTGGGCAAGTTCCAGATATTTTGGAAACTATTTGGAAAGGTCTCTTGGTTTTTAATGTAGTAATGTTCAAACTACTAAGGCAAGCGTGTAACTGCAGTTGATTTTTTCATACAAGAAATGATCACAAACCTGCTAGGTCATGCTTATTTTATGTATTTAAACTATACCACACTTTGAAAATCTGGTCCCAAACTGAAATAATATTAATCCTGTTTTCATTTACAGGTTCAGTACTCTTTATAGGAAGAGTTACAAATCCTTCATAATAAATACCAGACAAATGCACTGTCTTCTGCTCCTCTTATTGAAGATTTCTTTTAAGGAAATTCAAGTCTACATTCTATTTATTAAACCATTGTTTTCAACAATATCACTTTTGCAAGAATAAGAGTGAGCAAGTCCTCCATAGCCTTATTACCTTGTATATGCTTTTGGAAACTTATCACTGTCTAGGAATCATTAGCACCACCACTACTGCAAAGATAATAAACATATAAGCATTTGAGAAAAAACTAATAGATTTTGCCACATAAATGTTTAAGGATAGGCCAAATGTTTAAGATTAGGCCAACAACTTCTGCTTAACTTCATCATGGCCGAAGTCAGTTTGACTGTTGCTGAGTATGGAGGTCATCTTAAAGACAGCATCCCACAAGAAGACTTTGTGATATGTTGTTTTCAAACACAACTTTATTTCTCTGTCCTGAAGTCAAACTTATGAACAAAATTGAAGCTCCAGCTGGTCCCAGACTTAGATGCAATCCAGCTCAGATAGTAAGGTAACAAGCAAATAGCAAAACACTGTGAAAAGAAAAACAAGTTGAGAGGTCATTTCAAAACTGACAGAAGAGGTCAGAAGCACAAATACCCAACTCAGAGACCAAATAGTACTACCTTCTTCGCCAATAATACTACCATTGCTACCTTTTATTTTACTTTCTTTAAATGAACATAGTGTAGAATGGACATTCCTGAAGATCACTGAAAGAAGTTAAAAGCATCTAGAAAAACTCTTTCAGCATCCTGACAAAAGCTGGGATACAGTGAGTGTTGTAGTACAAGATCCAGCAACTCATGGCAGAAGCATCTGAAACCCAGACCCAGAAAGATTTTGGGTGAAGACTGAACCACTGACTCCCAGGAAAAGCATCAGAGGGGAGCTGCTCCCACTGAATCAAACAAAGCCTTCCAAAAGTTCAGAGCCTCTAGCACAGATGAAAGATGTAGCCAAAAAAGCACCCAGTGATATTTTGCATCCAAGCAGTAGGTACCTTCCAGCTGTCCCCACATTTGTAAACATGTAAAGCCTTCTGACACAGAACTCTGAGGTTACACACCCCTGTTTTCCTACATTGTAGCCTCATAAAACTATGGGGTTTGTCACTGCTGTGGATGTGCATACATAGCATCAGTTTCTTATGCTTGTCACCAAATAGTGAAGCACAAGGTACACAAGGCTACAGGGTATCATCCTATCATAGCTGTGATTCAGCATTACCTTCCTTCCACTCATTCTCTGATTAGAAGAATAGATCCCAGAGATACAAAAAGGTTCTTCATTCTTTAAAACTGATACTAGAACATGGAAACTCTGGAAAGGGAAGGCAAAATGAAGTATTCCAATAAAAACTGTATTGAATCCTACACAAAGATTAAAATAGAGCTTTTATTGATGGAATAACAAAAGTGCTTTTCTTAAATATTTTTCAAAATACATTTATACAACTTACAATAATATATCCAAAATAACTGTATATACAAAACATCACCTTGTTTAATGTATGTGCTTTTTTTTCTGAAAATTACAAAGCAACTTTTTGGCAAAGTTCAACCTTAAGAGGTGCCAGTTTTGAAGGTTGGATTAAGAAAAATAGAACCTGAGGGCAAGTGACACTTAAGTCCATGACAAGCAAGAAGTTCTCCATTTAAATAAAATTTTTGTGATATTTTTCACATTACAAAAATAACAAGTGAAGGAAAAAAGATGGTAGATACTTTTCTCATTTTATTGAGCAGCTTCTCATTTTTCAGGTACAGGAATTTGAGATAAGAACGCATGTCAAAAATGAATGCAAGTAAGGACAGCAGTGCCCTGCTGTGGCTTTCCCTTGTGTGCAATGTTTCTTAGCTGTTGTTGATATGATTGACCTGATTGGATCTGCGATGGATTTCTTCCAGAAAACTCTCAAGTTGTTCTATCAGCATTCGTTTTTTAAACCTATATTTAAAAAGAAAGCAAAATAATGTATACATACAGTGATAAATGAAATATTGCTCACAAAACTTTCACTGGACCCTGGAAACATCAGTGACTATTTTAGGTCCAATGCATGATGAAGTTATATATACACACCTCATACTTACACACTCTGTCTCCTAAAGTTCTGGCAAGCTACTAACTTGCTTTTCCATTTTATGAGAGAATACAAAATTACACTTACTACAGTCTATTCCAGCACATTGCTGAACATCACTCAGTCCTCAGAAAGCCAGGAAAAACTTAAGTGTTTTCTGTTTCCAGAAGTAAAGAAAATATATGCCAAAAGAACTATAATCCCAAAGCTGGCAACAGTTTTTAGGAATTATTTGCATGGCTCCATGGTGCACACACAAAACTTAAGTGAACTTGGTACTCGTGAAGGAATAGCCATTATATAGTGTAGAGCAGATATTCTGACAAGAAAATACAAATTAGAAGTCTAAGAAAGAAATTAAAGAAAATACAGATACAATCCATACCTGGAGTCTCTGCTGTTCTATTCCACACCAACTACCTAAATTTGTACAGTGGAACATTTTGTCACCTTTGCTTACAGCCTGCCTCGGCGCGCACAGCTCCTTGTTGTTCCCAGCTAGCCCTCCCCCTTGCAACATTTCTGCATCCAAGAAACCACTTCTGACCAATGCTTTGGCAGCCATACACATACTCAAAGATAAGCAACAATGAAAAAAATCACATGCTTTCTCAACTCAGTACTATTCTGAACTATACACCAAGTTCAGTCCTATGACCTCTAGTCCTGGCCAGGCCTCCCAAGTGTATGGCCTTGACTCACAGAAACATGGCATTTGCCCCAATTTCCAGACCACAGACCTCCTCACAATCCCAGCTGGACTATGGAGAAACAAGCTCTTTTTCCCAAATACTTAGTATCTCGTTAAATACCCATGTTCTGGGCCCTTACTCATCCTTCTCATCACAGCCCCTGACTCTAACCCCACAAAACCCCCACACTTTGATTAGTGCTTCTCCTCCATTCTTCCTCATTGCTTTCACAACTGCTCCCTGCTTGTTGAAAAGTATTAACCTGGGAAATAATATTTATTCCTCCTCATTCCCTCTAGTAAAAGTCAAATTATTTAAGGTAATAGCAAAATGCTTTACTACAATGCAATCCTAGTGAAAATTTAACATGCTTATATTTTGTGTACATAAGAGGGCAATGTTACTTTCCAGAATACCTTCAAGTGCCTCTGAAGCAGCTGTACAAGTTAATGGCAATCATTTCCTAGAAACTTAATCTGATGGAAGGTAGGGAAAAAACAAAATGCTAACAGTGCTAGTTTGGGCTAAAGCAGAACATTTTTCTTCTCTAATTTTTCAGACTGATGGTTATCTCCAAAGCAATGGTCATTGGTGTGCAGAGACACCACTCCTCACACCTATTCCTACTTAAAATTAAGACCATCCCAGAGCCGGGTCACACCTGCTGGAACAGGTGACCCAGCCTGGCCAACAAAGCATTCCACAACATGCACACTATACTCAGTATAAAAGATTAGAGATCATGAGGGTCATATCTCTTCTCTTCAATGGCCAATGTTCAGGAAGGACTCTGCCTGTCTGTCTGCCCCTAAACCCATCCACAAGTTCTTGAATCCAATTCCTGGATCCAGTTGCAGAGCCCAGCTCCTGCCTGTCACCGAGTCCAGTCCAGGACCTTCTGCCAGCCCTGCAGCATCAGGGGTGACTTATCCTGGAGTTTGAATTGGGTTTGCATACTTGTATAAATTTTATTATTCTTATTGGTATCTTCCTTTTATTATTGTTGTTTCTTTAAAGCTGTCTTAGTGTTAATCTCCAACACACAAGCTTTTTCTCCCTCATTTCCCTTTCTGGGAGGATACTGGCAGAGGGAGGGGGAATTGGGACTAAGAACTGCCCAGTTTTAGCTACTGACCTGACTGGGATGCTTACTATTCTCAATCTCATAACTTTTGGCACAAGAATTCAGGTTTACAGTGCACTATGTCAAACCCTTCAGCACATCTCACTGGAAGTTCTTTTCCAAATGCTGAACCCTACAGCAAACAATTTCTCTCAAGGCAACAGAAAGTTTACCACATTAACTAATTATGAAATTAACAGATTAACTAATGGCTACTTCAACTGATCATTGTGTTAGGAATATTAGTACCTTTAATAATAAAACTTTCTCGAGCAGTTACAGCTATTAAGAATAAAGCTTCATTATTATTTTGAAATTAGTTGCATTAATTCTTGCCAGGACTTTTATAACAAGTGGTCATTGCTCAGCATTTTGTCTAGGTATTCACTTCGGCTTTTCCTATGTGTATTAGTAGCTTAAAGCTCTTAGTTTGGAGAATAAAAGGGAATTGAATTTCTCATATTGAGAAGCTGGTTGGTTTGGAGAATGTTGATCTGTGCTTTGTCAGCTCTAGACTATTTAGCAGAGAATAAAAAAACCCATTCTTTATGCTAGGACCACAAATGGATTGCCATGCCAAGTCCAGAAATACTGAAGACCTCTCCACTATAGCAGCTAACTCATTTCAATCCTTTCCTAAACTCTTCATTATGTGCATCCGAAGTTATAGCCATCTATGGGGAAGTCATGTCTCCTGTGTTCAGAAAGGACTCCTTATAAGCACTAGTATCACCCACTCAGGCTGAGCCAAATGTGTATCACTAAGCAGGAGAAAAGCGTCAGAATAAAACAGCTAAAGATGTCAAATTGAGATGTGGTATCTCCTCATCCTTACTATTTTCACAACAGAATGGAAATGAAAAAAAACTATTATCTACCTCATCTCGATTTCTGCCTCTCAAAAGTGACAGCTTTTTTGCTATTAGAGAAGGAACTGTGGGATTTTGAGAGGAAGCCAAAAATCGTGGATTGTTCCAGAAATCTTCCTCTCCCCTCACAGCTCTCTACTAGATTAACCTCCAGAACTCAATGGGGACTGTTTTTTAAAGACAGACTACATTGCCAATAATGCTGAAGATCTTTAAGTCTGTGTTCAGAGTCTGAATTGCAAATCCAAATCTGAATTGCATTCTGTGGCATTGCAAAGGTCAGCCATCAGCTCACAGCATAGAACTATCTCCACAACTCTGGAGAGCATAGAGGCATTTCCAGCAGGGAGCAGGGAACCTTGGTTAAATGTGAATAGCTTGCCTGGATAAAGAAAGAAGCAGAGAACTGCACAGGGATTGCAGGCAATGTTATCCGAGTGGATAACATCACCACACTACAAAAATCTAAAATAGGAAAGAAGAGGAAGGAGAGAGATTAAGCTGTTCGTAAGCACAAACCAATAAAAATTAAAGTTTAACATCAGTCAATAGAAACAGAATTGCCAACTTTTCCCAACAGTAGATACAGAAAACTGTTGGCTATGGTAAGAAACAAGATTTAATTACAATGCATTCAACAGCAACACTCAACCGCCAGTTTTGTAGGGAAAGAGTCAACTCAAGATAACTGGAGTATCTGTGCAACACAAATAAAAATTACAGGTGATCTGAAGAGCCTGATTTTAGACACACAAACATTCCAAGGGCTGCCACAGACTCCAGGAGCAACAGTATGGTTTTGGCACGCTCAGACAGTGAGAAAACAAGTGCAATGTACAGGCTATGGAACAACTCTGACAGGTGATATAACAATACAGACAGATCAAGCAAAAGCATGATAAAGCAATTGTTGCTATAGGATCAGCCTGATCTATATAAATCTACATGCCCCACTGTGTTGGCAGTAGAAGGCTAGAGAAGCAGTGTATGTTACAACGAACATCAGACATCCACACTCTCAGCATGCTTTTATCCAAAAATTACTTTGATTTTTATTTAGCAATAAAATTTCTTTAATAATGCCACAGGAAAAAAGCTGACTCCTACAAAAACAGAGAGAAAAAAATCAACTGTTTTCCAAGGCTTCTGAAACAAGCCTCAAGGTTACAGTTATATTTATGATCCCAGCAAGATGCTGAATTATTTAACTCAACTTCAACTCAAACACTACTGGTTCCAATCATAATTACATCTTTATTTAAGAGGAAGGAAGGGAGAAACATGTAGAAGGCTAAGCAAATACTGTCTAGGGATGCTGTAAGGAACAGTTTCTACCTGGATTAACAACATAGGGTCTAAACTCTCTGCAAGTCTCTACTGCGACAAATTACCTCCCATTTCCACATGTCCTCAGACAGGACAACAGTATCTCTGAAGGAAATAAACCTGAAAAGCAGAGCCATATCTTCATGGAGCATACCTGGATCTCAGAACTATTTTTAGGACAAGATTTGTGTTGCTGCAGAATAACAAATTCCAACTGTTTCTGAAAGCCTAATTCAGAGTAATATGCAGTTTCATCAGTTTTTCAGATTAGCAGTATGCTCACACTTGAACTTTGGAACTTGAATGATTTTCTCAAGTTACTTTCTTTCTACACTGTTGTCCATCTACATTTACAGGGATTTGGCAGTTACAGCTGCTAACGCTTTTAAGAGAATCTAAGGCAAGAAAGCAGGCTTGTGCTAACAACATTAGGAATTTTGTGGGTTTTTCCCAAGGAATTATTTACTTGTAGTGCAAAACATTGTGTGGCAAGTTTCAAACAAAGAACTGCACGATTGTCAGGCAGTTATGCTTGGAAGCACATACTGCAGTTTTGCAAGATAAATACAATTCAGTTACCTACCTTGAAGCTTCTTTAATAACATTTTGTAAAAATATCAAACGGGTTTGTAAGCTTCCTTGGACGTGCTTCAGTAAAAAGAAGATTCTTTCATACTCTGTAAGAGAAGAGCAAAATCAGCTATGAAAACCCTATACAGATATCTGCTGTAACATATTTGAGCGAAATCTCAGTGAAAGGCTCAGTGAAATCTCAGTGAAATCTCAGTTTTCAGCTTTAAGCTTTTAGGATATATCTCCTATCAACCAAGATTGTAGCAACGACCTACAGTTTAATGAACACTAACATTAAAAAACACAGGATCCTGCAGTTTACGATATTATCGGAACACCTAACAAGCTAATTCTAATGCTGAGAATATAAAAAGCATGACCTTCATAAACATTGATAGGTACAGCCATGTATTAATCATTTATTCAGAAAGTTTTCAGCAGAAGTTTTAAAACAAATCTTTTCAGCTTTAAATTTATTTCGCTTCTGTCTCATAGTTCAGTCTTTTCCTAAAATAGTGATCTAATACAAAGTCTTTGTCTAGCTCTCATGCCAGTCATCAGAAAGAGACATTTGGTATACTTACTCCTTCCTGGTTTTCGGATCTCCTTCATAATTTGTGCTTTTAGCTCTATATTAATCTCTCTGGAACTTCTGCAATGCCCTGTTTTTTTCCCTTTGCTTGGTGAAGACATTGGCAAGTTCTCTTCAGTAGTTTGTTCTTTACTACCTGATTCCTCATGATTCTCCAAAAATCCATCAACAGTCAAGTTATTCCCTAAATGTTCATGGCCTATATCCTCTGCGTGAGCTGCTGGTCGATCCAGTGAATTGAATGGAGAAGAGGACACTGAAAACTCTGAGTCCACAGTATTCGGGAAACCGTCTGATGAAAGTGGGTCTGTAACATGATTCTCAACTACATCATCCATTGTAACCTCATTTGTTTCTGATGCTGAAAAAAACCCAAAGATAACAGTTGCCAGTTTCACAGTCCTTATCTGACAGAAGTCAATGAGTCAGTGCAGTACTAAACTCTTGTAGAGCTATACTCCAGCCTGTATAGACTACTGTACATGACAGGCTTAAGAAAACATTAGTGGGTTGTTACACCAACCACATTACTGCATCTCCTGGCAATTATTGACTTAAAAACCCACATGTCTATTCATTATATGAAAAGGGAAATTGCTATATGTACTACCAACAAAAGAAAAAGCACCCGTAAAATGCTTGGGTTTCCCCATTAAATTGAACTTAAACTACTTCAGTGCCAAACGGTAAGGAGGACTGTTAGATAGCACCTCAGCTCAAGGCAAGTGAAGTCACCGCATTACAGCAAAATTCAAATTAACTTATGTTGCAATACTTTTGGAGCATCTGAGTTCTCATGCAAAGGTAGAAAATCTTTCTGGCTGTTTACATTGTCTTCTCATTTAATGCAGGAATACACTGTTTATTGTATGAAAGAGACATCTGTCTGAAGGACTAACCATGTTAACTCTTTCTGTAATTAATGCCAGAAGCACACTTAAATACTTAATTTTCAAAAATAGATATACAATTGCCATATTTGAGAAATAAACCCATAATATTTCTACATAAACAAGTTTTTGCATAAGTTAAAAAGCAAGCTCTCTAAAGATGAACATTCACTTACTTTTGTGAATAGGAATAGGTTTAACAAGGTCAGGCTGTGCTTGTGCAATTGGTGTTGGTGGCCCTTTTCCTCCAATGTGATTATTCATAACTGGTGGAGTTTGTGGACGACCTCTGAGCAGGGGGGACATACAGCGTCGCCTTTTTGGAATCCCTTGCATATTTGGTTCTCCAGGTCTTTTATGTTTATTTTGAGGTCCTGCTACAAATTCATCTGCTTCATCAATCATCATTCCCTGCAATTAATTTAGTTAGGAGACTTCTTAAACTTTAGGCCAAAAACACAGAGTAAAATGTAACAAATGCTTTGATGTTATGATGAAGCTTACTATGTAAAGCAACTATGTACAATATGCCATTACGTACTGAATTCTCAAATGTAAAAGTAATACAGACAAAATATACTGAATCCTTCCTAGACTAATACGATGTGCTTAAGGTCCTTAACCAACAGTCTGCCAAGTAAGACAATTGAGTGGGCTGTCAAAGTTCCTTTTCAGTAACTGCAAAATCACAAAAACACTTAGAAGAGCTCTAAATTATATTGGTAATTTGGTCAAGTCCAAGACAGATTTGGACGAAAGAAGAGTTCACACTCTCAAAGTTATGGGAAGCTTTTTATAGAAGACATTTGGTGAAGGAAATATGATTAAGTATTAACTATATTACAGTGACAAACGTATTTCATGTATAATAGAATTCAGAGGCAGAATACTGTTTTCCAATAAAGCCTGCCCTCCACAGTATACTACAGACGTAAAAATATCCGAGATGCTTTCTTGTAAGCAACACTTTTCCAAATATTTAAAAATGTTTCTCCAATACATTGGTCTAATCAGCAGCACACACACAACAGCATATTTTTCAAAAAGATTTACAAAAGTGTTACCTTTTTGTCCAATTTGAATGGATTGCCAAATGTATGAAGCCTTCGTGGTTGGTCAGGGTCAAGCTCTCGGAGCGGAGAAGGTATTTGTTTTAGATACTCCTGGTAGTTTCCCATTTGTGCTATAGGTACACTGTGAACTTGATCTATCATAACAGAAGCGTTCATTAACACATGATACTGCTCAGTTTGAGAATTTAGCCTATATCCACTTCATATCTCCAGCTTCCAGTCTTTTTTCCAAATGCATTAACAAAACTGACGTGCAAAACATCCTACAAAGTAGGAATTCCTTGCGGCATACAGCTTTAACTCTACCCAATTTCAGCCACCAAAATTTGCTTGACACTTGCATTTTCCCAGAGCAATGGTGATTTTTGACCACAAATACTTAAAATCCATAGGACCCGACCCTAAACTTGTTATGGATTTAGTTAAATTTGCCAAACCTTTGATGAAGCAAAACATACATTAGCAGAAATAACAGGAAAAATACCTAACACAAGTTTTTATGTGTTTTAATCCCCTCCCCAAAGATCAACTTCTCTGCACTTCACACTATATTATCACTTGATCACAGACGTTAATCCCTTAAATAGTGGCAGGACTAACACAGACATTTTCACTTGCATTGCCCTTCTCATTTTCTCCAATTGTTTCATCATCTTCTGTTTGTTAGATGTCATAAAGCAGTGTCAGAAGACACAGTAGAAAGGTAAAGGAACAAATTAAAGGAACTATTTGGCCAAAAGGGCAAAATATTCACAATGGCATCACAGTGCACAAGCTTACTTTTTCACTATTCAAAATCCACTTCTATGGAGAGAGATAGTAAAGGTCTGAACTGCCCTGTGATTTTTTTCTCAGATATATCATGAAAGTTGGGAAAAAACAGCAGACAATCTTATGTAAAAGCCCAAGTCTCCTCACAGGGACTAAAGGACAGAGTAGCGAACCTGCATCTTGCCAATTCTCACCATTTTTTCTTCCAATAAGTTATTTAAGCAAAAAAGTCTAAAAAACCATGCAGTTTAATGGCAGTATCAAACATACACTAAGTTTTAAAGAACTACACTATTTGTTAGTCTTCATTTTTTTTTTAGAACCAACCGCATCACATGTAGGCAAAAAAAATAAACTGTTATCTAACCTTCATCTTGTCCTTTGAGGAACTTGCGAGTACTCTTCAGTAAATTAGATCTCATTCGTGTTAACTGATCCAAAAGATTTCTTCTGGGTATGTCATAAGCGTTTCTAAAAGCCTGAGGTTTCAAATCCTGTGGTTCCAGTAAATAAAGTTCCAATTAATACCACGTATGAAACAAGAGGTAGCACTTCAATGGAAGTATATTGAAAATAACAACATTACACACAGTGGTGCTTACCTTATTCAGCAAAGCTATTTGGAACCCAGCATACTCCTTCATATTGAGGTCTAGAGGTCTATGAGGAATTTCCCCAGTAATCCCCTGTAGCAGATGTTGAAAATCGTTCCTATGTGCCATAGACAGGTTGTGTGATCTGCTTCTGACCTTAATTCCAGTCTCTTGCGCTACCTTTTTGCCTACAGAGCCAATGACTCTATCGGACTCTATTTTGGCCTTAATTTGAAATAAATAAATAAATAAAATTGACAATATGCTCTTAAAAGGATTAGTCAGACTTAATCATTTAAAATTCCTACCTAGAAGATTCAACAATGTGCTAATACACTATGACGACCATAACCAGGATGAGTGCTTAAGGAGTGCTTAATACATAACCATTTAATGCTTAATACAATTTAAATAAAGCCAACAGTTTGTGCCTAAGTCTTCTGCATATTTCTCCTCTGCTGCCCATTATGGTATCTAAGCACCAATATGCATGCAATGCTTTTATTTTCATAAAATGCCATCATTTGACTAGTAATTCTCTGCAAATCTAACTGTACTCACATACTGTTTTCTATGATAACAGCTAAACACTATAACTCTTTAAAGACTGATTCTCCCACAACTATAGTTGCGATCAGTCCCACAATGGTACCAACTTTTTAAAAGCTCAATACGAATAACTAGAATATTAATGAATGAAATACATTATGATACTTGATTCTGTTTGCCTGGTCAGGCCTATCCCTTAATCTTATGTTAGATTTGTACTAAAAATAAATATATTCATAAATACCAGCTTTTTGGCAGAATACAGTTGAACAAAAAGCTGAAAGTAATTCAGTAATACACCTGCCAATGTTGGTTTTGCAGTTTCACATAAATCCGCAGATTACTCAAAATTTGAATACTTAAGAATACTGAGTCTCTACTGGCAGGGCCTTTCAGAGGTTAGAAAAGCTTTAAGTACTATTTGCAGTACATGTCATTACATTTTAGGAGTCTAAGATGTCTAGGTTGAGAGACTAGCTCACTTCACAGAATACTGAGCAACATGACTATGATTTATTAATATATACTGTAAACTTCAAGAGGTCTGCTTCCTCAAATAATCACTTATATTAACATTTTAAGAGAAAGCCTGTCCATAAGGACTCATTAGCTAAGATACAAGTACCTGCACTACCTTTACTTGAAATTTCAAGCCTACTGCATTAATTATCCTGAACAACAAAAGCTTAATATAAACAGTTCAACAAAAGTGGAGGTAGCAGGGCAGAAATGCTTTAGCTGGTGCAGGAGACTAGTCAAAGCTATGGGCACTATTCTGAACACAATAATTTCAAAAGGTCGCTTGCCACTTCCATCTCCGTATCCTTACTTCTGAATTATGCCAGTTTATTTTAGGTTTACTAAACACTTCGCATTTTATTTCACAAGCCAGAGAAAGGACATTTTCTGATTCAGATGCACAAAGTAGAAATCTATTGTCTGAAAAAGTGCTAGAAGAACACCTTTAATAGCTAAATACAACATGTTTTACAAAGTATGTTAGTGTCTGTACAAGTAAAAATGCTCCTTAAATACAAAAAAAACCTCATTGTACCTTCAAATCTATCCTTATAGTCAATTCTATAAAGTCTATATTTAAATGTCAAGTTTTCCTTCAATTCAGAAAACCTAAATGCTTTTCTCCTAATTGCTTATGATAACATATTAACTTGATCTTGCTGGCCTTTTTTCCTTCAAAGTCACAGAACTTGAGTATTTTAAGATTATCTTGACATTAGAATCTAAGTTTTTACTGTTCTTTTGCTTTAACATTACCTGCTGACTCAACTTTTTGAGATATGAAATGACACTGTAACTAAGTCCATATTCCACATTGTCAGCTATAAGGTTTGGTGCTCCCATCATTCTCACAGCTTTCTTCAAAGGCTGAAACACAGAACATATTGTACAGTCATAGTTAACTTTATAAGCGTTGTATACATACCTCAACTAACTGTCTCCATTTCAAATGAAACCTGACGTCCTCAAAGTCAGAAACGAAGCAAAACAAGTACTTTCAGGGCAGCATTTTTGTTACTTTAAAGCACTACTCCATTCATATAATATAATAATAAATTATTAACAGAGATTATAAAATCATGGAATCACTTGGTTGGAAAAGACCTTTGAGATCGAGTCCAACCATGATCATTTATATACAAGGCACAGATGATGAAATTTTCATAACATTCAGGCCTCAAGCCTTCCACAAGACTCCAGTGAAAACAGTATCTTTACGCGTGAAGTTTAATTATTCTCTTAAATTAATACATATTCTACTTGAAATAGGGAATATAGTCATACAGGAAAGAACTATAGTAACCTAATAAAACGGGAATTTTACAACTAAGTCATCTTACCCCAAGATAATAAGGAGGCATTGTCTTCAAATAGCTTTCAAAAGACTGTCGCCATTTCAATGTAGGCTTTGCCTTATGTACTTTAAACAAATCATCTGATTGTTATAAAAAGAAAAGAGGCAAAATGAAAGGCATGTCTGGAGAGCTTCACATCTTTTTCTAGTAAAAACTCAAAAAATGTTAATTCCTCAATGCTTAAATTAATATATGTACTTGAACATAATACAACTAAACACTAAGCTAAATATATAAACACAAAAAATTAATGCTGCAGCCGTGACAAAACCTGATAAATTACTTATCAAATTGAATTGTTAATCAAAACAACAGACTGGGAAAAATGGCTCCTAAAATAAAGAAATAAGTGAGATCAAAACACATCTGAAAGAATGGTGATTAAGAAAATCTTACACATTCAGTCTGAGTCATTAAAGTCAGCCAATTGGTGAAAAGTGAAACAAGTTACTAATGACAAATACATTGCTCAGTCTACCTTTCTGCAGGTGTGATTAATACTGGCATTAATTGCAGTAACCCATTTAGATTAGATAATTTTTCAATTGCCTATGAACCAAGAAAATGCATATGAAGTGATATTTACCTAGCAGTGGAAGGAGGACTGGATAATTGTAAGGCATCACAAATAAATTCACACAATTCAGCGCTGTGCTAGCTTTCAAGTACCCAAAAGGATGACCAAGTTCACTGTACTTGGCACTATTGCTCACATATACCTGCAATAAAACACATTATATTGTACATAAATCCAAAACACTGTGCTGGAACTTCACATTCTATTTTGATTATAGAATAAAGTCTACGAAAACCAGCAGCATTCTATAAATAACTCAGTTCAGTGTGCATTCTACTTGCCTGCCAGCAGGTCTGAGGGGATTTTCTCTCCAGGATAAACTGGGTCAGTGGTGAAGGTTCTAACTCGTATTTATCAAAAGGCAGTTTGTCAATGACCATCGGTTCACAGTCAGTACAGGAGAATTTCACCACAGGATGAGATGTGCGAGGTGGCTAAACACAAGCATTCCACTGTTAATAACTCTGCACAATGACTATAACGCAATTCTGCAATGACAACTAAAGTGATACAGTTTATTTAAAAAACGATATATTTAAGGAGCCTTTCAATACAGCATTCATTTTTTTTAGTGAGTCCTAAGCAATTAATTTATTATGTTAGCACTGTCAAAATCTGAAGGAACCTTATTTTCTAAGAAAATACCAATTATTTTACCTAGTAAGTCTAGAATAGTATGCAAGTTTAATTTGCAACAGCTTTGCAAATAAAAGTAAATACCAGAGGGGTCAGAAAAAAGTTTTCAATGTTACTCTGGGCATGCCCATTTTTATTCCTCACAGAAGCAAGTGTTGTACTTCTGCACATGCTGACTTCCTCCAGTGCTTATTCTTCTTGTCAAACTTAACAGTTACAAAATTCAAACTTAATTATAACCACAAAAAGCAGAACTAATTCAGAAAACAACAAGCTTTAGAATAACTCACATTTTATCTAGGCCTGTCAAACATTACTTCATTTCAAGCAATTTAAGTGTCTGAATTTTAATATTTTTTATTAATTACAAGGGAAAGCCTTTGGGCACAAGTTTCAAGTTGGCAACATATTTTAAATTTGTTTTGCTGAAAGAGAAAGCCGATTTTTTTTTTGTGCCTGATGAAAACTGGAGCTGTACGTCTTCCACTGAAGTGTTTTCAGGAGAGAAATGTCAGCTCTTACCCTGAGCACTATCCAAGTCCATTAGAATGTGGGGAAGAACTCAACTGGGAATCCTCCTTCCATTTACTCTCTTTACAAGAGGGTAACTAATACGTAAGATGAACTAGGAAAACAACAGGGTTTCTTGGACCTTCCTACCACCTCACCTTGAAAATAAGATTTCTACATCTATAAACTCTTCCTCTTAGGATGAGCCACCCAAATGTTTTCTGCTCACAGAGCTGGTGCAGCCTTGAACGTCTCCACTCTGAGGAAGGTGTACTGTCCAAGTGCACACAAAACAAGTGGCTCAACCAACTGAAGGAACTGCACTTCTCTTCAAATAAGATGCCTCCAATAAATAGTTGCAGTGGAGTTTTTGACTAAGCAATGAAGCAGTTATACTAGGAATAATAAGGCTGCAAAAGAGTTGACCACTAAGACTTGAGAAGTTAAACAACCCTTCGCTGGACAAGAAAAGCATTTTTACCCCAGAACAGTGGGAGCATGTTCATCTGCCAATGTAATTATTAGCAGACTTTCATACACATTTAAGAAAGCCTTGATAGCATTATTACCTACAACATATGAAATAGTTGTTGGTGTAGGACCATTTGAGACAACTCCCACTGTGCATCGGGTAACAGGGAGGAAGAAAAAAAATGTCTGATTTTGGATAAGCATCACAACATATGCTAAGTTTTAACATTATTTTCAGAACAGTAAGGAAACACAAGTCTTGAAACACTGTCAAACTTAGCTCCTCAAAATTGCATAAAGAAGGTTCAACGTGGAATTCCAATTGATGTCGACGGAAATATAGCTGCACATGCAATAATCCAGTGCTTTATGCAGTTTTAAGAGCTATACATGCTACAACAGAGAAGAATTTTCTCATCTTCTCATCATTTGAGTAAGATAACCTCACGTTTTTAGCAGATTTAGTTCAACAGCTCTTCATTTGGCAAGATCTGTTTTAGTCATCTCAACTGACATCTGCAGTAGCAAACAAAATGTACCAACTCTGTGCAGTGAATAGAGGCAGATATGCCACTGAGTGATTGCAAGTACACAGTTTTCCTACAGAGCAGCTTTTTAACACCTAGTACACAATGATGATTTATTTTTCAAATGACTACAGAAGATTTACTTTTACTCATATATGCTAGCTTGCTTTGTAGTTCAGAAGGGCAAAAAAGTCCTTCAATGAATGTAGCCACAAATACCAATGACATCAAACCTGTAAATACAACTAGAATTTCATAATTATATTACTACTCAAGAACCTATATTTCAAAGGACTTCATATATTTTTCAAACAAAAGAGATAAAATCTATGAAAAGTTCAATGAGTTTGCTAGTCAGCACACTAATTTGAGGTCAAATATTCAACAAAAATGACCATGAAATGTAGGCAACAATTATACAACTGCATTATTTCCCCTTTAATAATTTTTAAAGATTAGCAGAAGTACAAAAATACATTATACTATCTGAATGATTAAATCTCAGACCAAAGGCAGTGGCACACATTCTTTTATGAATAATAAGAAAAAATTAATTCTGTGGATGTTACTTAAAAACACAGGGCGAGTTTCTCTACTTGGGATAAATTGAAGGTATGCCTACACTGAACAACAGCTGATGAAGTTACATTCACCTTCTAGAACGAAGACAGATCTATCACAAGGACTGAGAATTGGGAAGATCATACTATCTTATTAATACCATCTGTGAGGCAATAGAATTTGACAGCCTATTAGCAAAGCATCATTCTGCTTCTGGTTTGATATTCTAATGGAGTTCAAACAAACACTACGTACATGTATTAGGTCGACAAATAAACCTGTTATAGGCAGTTTCTTAATGCTTCAAAATTAATAAAAAGCAAGCCTCAATTTTATACGCTCACCAGTAACTGACCTGAGAACTGTAGCACAAGTTTACACTCCATCTTGGGTCACACTGCTTTTATGGTTGCTACAATGAAGTATGTTATCTCAAAATTGAAAAATCAGTGAATAGGAAACCCTGGAATAGTCCCCCATGCACAAACCCTTCATTCTGTCTAGCTTAATACGTACCAGCGTTGGAGAATTTTGATCTGGCCAAAAGGATTCAGGAACAGGCCAATGGCCTATAGGAACCCCAGTTTTAGGGTTTGGTCTGACATAAATAAGTTTGTGACAGCTGTGCCAAGGCTGGGGTCCAAAGGGTCTAGATACATCCACCTGCCCATCTAGAGAAGAAAAAGGCTTTATTAGTCAAAACAGTGTTAAAACTCAAAAAGAGTATTAAACTACTGTGAAGAGTTTAAGAACTACACCCCCAGGGAAGCTCTTCCTGCAGTTAATATTATTTCTAAGAATAGCAGATAGTTGTCAGTAAGCATTTCTGCAAAAACCCAGAAACCATGAGAAACCAAATAAGCATTGAATGTTTACAGGATCAGAGCTGAGAAAGCAAATTATCTGGAGTCCTTCATAATAATCAGTTTCTTTCTCATCCCTTTGTTATTACTAGATAACCTTCAATTCTCCAAGCATTAAAAAAATTGATACACAACTAATACAGCTGGACTAACTTTTTATTGCAGCAAAGTAGAATTAAAAAAATTCTACAAACTTCCCAGTAACATCTTGAGGTACCTAGCAAAGTAATTTAAAATGAGAACTTAAGGTTGTATAGTCATATTTGCTATTTTAACTCAACACAGACACTTTACTACATTAAACAAAAAAATAAGCGTATAAATCCACAGTATTTCTATACTAAGTGACTTACATTTCTAGCTGATTGAAAACTACTGCTTAAAGCTCATGAAGGCTTTTAACTATGCTTGACATGAATAGCTGCACTTAAGACTACCCAAGTAATATGATTAAATGTAAATGTTTTACACACTGTCTAGCAGCTATAGCCAGTATTTTGAAAACGTACAACAGAAATTCAGACGCTGCTGGTCCTTTTTGTAGTAAAGTCTTTTAAACTGCAACAGTTTTCCTCTTATTTTGGCAACTATTACATTAAGTTCATTAAGTCTTATCAATAGTCATTAAGTATCACAGTGTAAAAATTTTCAAGTACCATCAATTGGTGAGGGATCTGGTCCAGCTTTTTCAAAGTTTATCACCACTCCACTTTGCACTTTTTGCACCAATGACTCCAGACACTGATTCAGCATTCTCGGAGAGCACACACAATACGATCGACCTAGAAAAAAACAGCCAAGGTTAAGGTTGGTCAGTGTTTCTGCCCTTAATTAACTTGGATCATTCAAAACTGTTCACTCACAACACACATGGATTTATGCAAGGATCTCTGATTTAAAGCTTCTCCCAAACACTCCCTCTTTATTTAAGCAAGACAGACTAGTGAAACAGTGAGTGTTTCATGTACTTCATTGGAAATGTTTGAGTTTTAGCCTCTTAATGACTGCTTTAACTCAAATTGTTGGTTCCAATTATGGAAAACGGGCTCCCCCTTGTGACAGGCATCAACCCTTAACTGTCCATGAACTTCAGTCAAAGCACTCTTAGTACAGCTACAAGTCAGAAAGCAATGGAATCAAATCCTTTTGAAATGCTTTTTGGATGTCTGTTTTCTATCACATGCCCTCTGATGCATCAGAAGAATCATTAGGTTTTTAATAGGTGATGTAATCAAAAGATTCTGCAAATACATTATAAAATTAATGTCTGAGTTTGATCTAGAATATAATTTCTAAGAGATTAAAAATATGAATGATAAGAGAAAAGTATCAATTTTGCAGAATTATTATGCATTCTGCATGCTCTGGAGGTAAAAACCAAACCAACACACTTCCTTCACTTTTGGCTGCTTTAGATCAGAGTACAACAAGACTTCAGCAAAACTGCACTGCAGCACAGACTCAATTCCTACAACGTGTAATTGCAATACCAAGGTGCATTAGAAAAGAGTTCTCTTCCAAAAATCTACTAAAGAAAGTAGATTCACAGTCTTTCAAGATAGAATACACTAAATTGTCTAAAGCTTTAATTATATTGGAGTTCTGAGGTTTTACAAGTAATATAAAAGTTAAGAAATGCCTATTCCATGACATGTGGAATTAATAGAGCTAAACTGAATTATTTTTTTTCCAAAAGTATTGATTTGTCCAAGGAAACGAGGGCACCCACCTCCTGTTACTTCACACATTGGTGTGATTGCAGAGTCATCTACCGGTACCCCTGTCATCTGCTCTGATTCCGGTGCTGTAATACCAGGCAAACGGAGAACCAAAGCAAATAACCTCTGATCCCATCGAAAGGGCTCCTTTGTCAACTCACTTCCAGGTAAAGGGGAATTGAGAGGTAAATGGAGCTGAAAAGGAATTTAGATCTGTGAATATACTGCTTTAAAAAGAACAATTAAGGTTACATAGTGATGGCAATTCGATCTACATAAACACATTTATAACCTCTCCACAGATATTTATAGTTCAATTCAGGCACCATACATTACAAGCAAGGCACTCGTTTAATCAACAATTAAAACATTTCAAGGCAACATAATGCACAAAGTTACAAACCATATGGGAACAACAACTTTTTAAAACTGATCTAAACTTCAGAATCAATACTCTCTTCTTTCAAATTTCAGCAGTAAGAACTACTTCACTGCAGCATTCTTTTGTTCAAAGGATTTTCTGCAGAACAGGCCCATTCTCAGCTTAGTCCTTTCCTCAATTCTTCAACATAAAAAGCACAACCGAATGAAAAGGCAATGTTCATTTAAGATGTCCGCAGAAGAAATATAACTTGGGTATAGTTGCTCAAAAATATTTAGCTGCCCAAATCAGCTACTTCAAATTACTCAGCTTCAATAAGTGAACTAATGTATTTATGTTACACAATCAGAAGGCAGAAATTCTACATAATTTGGGTATATCCCACAACTAAACTCATGCCCGTGCTGTAAGTGAAACACAGATCAAGATTAAAATCAACACTGAAATGCAAAATGAGTTTCCACTTTTAAGTAATAGATAACAGCCACAGCTACCCATACAAGGAAAACTGCTTGTTATGTGTCATTGTGTTGCCTCTGTCTGGCAAGAACTATACCAACATTTTAAGTCAAAGTACTGAAGATACCATTCAGGGACATACAATACATAGTAGTATTTCTTTTTGCTTTTATTCCCAGAAGAGACAGTAAAGAGATTCAAGTTTCAGGCTTCAAGTTGCACTAAGGATACAGCAATGCTCTGTATATTATTTATTAACCACTAGCAGCAACAGCCAGAGAGATTAACAGAACATCTAAAATTCCCAGGGTTAATGGTAGTTTTATGACTAGTTAACTGAAACAAGAAAAAAATCAATGTTTTCGCTCCTAAGGGACAGCACAAGGCATTCAGAAGACTCTTGTCTCTCTTCTTGCATCCAGATATATCATACAGGGATTAGTGGGAAAAAGAAAGCTTATTGAAAAATTCAACTACAGAAGCCCTGAACAGATAGACTAGACTTACAACAAGTAATTACAAATTTCACAAAAATTTGATAGATCCCTGGCTGATGACACCATCATCAGTAAAAGCAAAATCCTCATTTCATCTGAAGCACTGCAGCCACAAAGCAGGGAAAAAGAAACCCCCAAAGCAATGACTCAAGTGGTGCAAACAGTTCCATTACCCAGACAAACACAAGGCTTAAGCCCAAAAGCTTAAGCAAGCTCAACAGATTCTCAAGCACTTCCTTCTCATGCAGCATTCAAAAAAATCCCAACTGTCAATCTCAACTCTGTGTTAGCAAAGGAAACTACTAGTCTGTTTCAAAGCTTGATTGAAGTCCTCAAAAAGCAGTAATAACAAATTGGCTTCATTTTAAGTTCATATTGGTTAAGAAGTTTGCAACAAGCAATTGAAAATGTTTTTTTTTGTTTGCTCATTTTTAAGAGGTTAACTCAACAGCATTAAGCCTAATTTCCAAACTGGAAACTTCTGCTGTTTCTATTTATGTAATTGCAAGCATCTCATATTGGTGTCTGAAAAATAATCCATTTATTGATACAATCTCAAAGACAGGAACACAAAAAAATGACTCACATAACATGCAAGTAAGAACCAGAACACTTTGGACTTCTCAGCACACCTGATGCTTCCTCCTGAACTTCTGCTTTTGCTGATGAAAGCAGAGAGCACATGCGAGAAGGGCACTATTTTCCCCAAATGTTTTGCATGAAATTGGTCAAAGGGCACTCAGCTATGCATCTGGTTTACTCCTGAATCACATGCATATCTTTCCCCTTTTCACACAACCAACCAGTAATGCAGAATTTTGACTGTAAGAGGACTCAACTACAAGCAGTACATCATCCTCACTTGAGGTTATTATTCATGAATGCCACTCACCAAACTTTCCTACTTAGATCTGAGTGAACAGCAGATTTACTAGCTCTGAAGAACACATTTCATCTGCAAAACATACCTGTGTAACACAGTGCTTTTCTTCAGGCATAATATATAAATAAATATATATAGTGTAAGTATTCCATTGGACCCTGGCATCAACAGTATCCTAAATTCAATTTATCTCAAACTACAAAACCTTTCCTTGGCTCAGCTGGTTATACTGAAAGGACCCCAAACAGTATTCAGGAATAGTCCATTGCATTATTTACACATTGCTACCAGAAACATTCAAACTGTAAGACTAAAATGCAAAGCCATCAGCATCAAGTCAAATGGCCTCACTTTCTTTCTCACAGTAATTCCAGTTAAATTTCACATCCATGTTACTAGAGAAGCTATAGATTTAAACCAGGCCTCATTCTCTGCAGACACTAGCTAACTTGGTCTTCTCAATTCCAGTTACTTTTTTTTTAACTGGTATTTTATTATCACAGCAACTGAATACCTAACAGAAAATAAGATGGGCTTAGAAATGTACATCTTGCATTTCATTTCTCTTTCCCTACAAATATTTCAATATGAAGGCATGCACATCTTTTCCTATCTGTTGAGAAAAAGATAGAGGTTATTTACCAGCAGTGATCTTCACATATTGTCTATCTACAATCATACACAAACGAACCTCCAGCTTAGTACTAAAACCAGCTGTTTCATCTCAACACTAGTTTGTAGGAACACACAAACCCTGCCATTCCCAAATGCCATAGTGCTACAATAAGAAAGCAATGTGCACTTTACACCACCCTTCCCTGCCTTGAAATCCACTAAAATGCTCAAGAACCAAGAGGGGTTGCAGGACAACCTGTTACTGAAGAGATCTTAAAAGATCCTGTTATTTGTGAGCAGGTCTTTTGTTTATTGCAAGTCCTAGTATCTACATGCATTTATGCAATCAATCACAAACTGCAGCACAGTCTAAAATCCTTAAAAATCAGAGGATCCTAGAGACCCTAGGCTGAATAAAAGCTAGATCAGCATTAAAGAACTCTGCAGTGTCATGGTAGTTGGTGAGAGAGTTCAATGCTCTTCTGGCAAAAACTGCACATGCAGGCTCATACATTATAATGGACAGCAGTAATACTGTGTAAGCTTTAGTACCAGGTAATTACAGACAGCTCCACATTGAGAAATCTCACAGAAGGTTGTTACACAATTAGGTACTCAATAAGAATATCCATACAGAAACAATCAACATTGTCTTTTGTATCTAAAAAATCTTTAATAAAAAAAATCAATCCGCAAGTAACCTTTCTTGCAGGCTTTTCTGGTGCCCATAGAGACAAGACACATCTAACTTCCTGGGCAAATGCAGCATTCCATCTTAAGACCAAAGATGGGCCACAAGATTCAAGGCCACCTGAGAAAACAAGCCCTTGACAGACTGAGATAAGAACAGCATTATGTTTTCCTATCTTTTTCAATCCAGTCATATGCAATTATAACACAGATAGGAAGTCACTGACTCTCCTTCCATAGGAAAAAAGATCACAGAGAGACACCAGGTCAACTGCCACACCCTGTCAAGGACACAATATATTTGGCCATTCAGAGGCCAGTATTGTCTGTGAGCAAGTGCTCAGAGTCAATTCTTACACAGAATTCGCATGTCATCAGGTCTGGGGTTCAGTGCCAAATACTGTGATCCTGGCAACTGCTGCTAACAGGAATAACATGGGTGAGGAAGGACTGGAACACACATCTAGTGATGCATTTCCTGTAGAATTGTTTTAGAAATCAAGATTTTTAGCTTGGAGGAACTAAGTATTACAGAGCATTTACAGTTCCTGATTACTCTTGAAAGTAAGCAGGACATTGACATTCGTTACAGTTATTATAGCATAGATGCAAGATGACCACCCCTGGGAAAGATCAATGTGACAATGCCAAACAGTTCCTGGACAAGGAGTCAAAAAAAAAAATCACTGATTCAAGTAAGTCTCTTATAACTGGAAGATGAGAAGACTGGTAACATACAGAAGCCAAGCAGCATTGCTTATGATGGGTTTTTTTTGCATAATCATTCATCAGAATGGTCAATAACCCAGTTTCAGTCTCACAAGCAGGAGTTTAATGCTTCCTTTTAAAACAGAGGCTACGTAGAGAGAAGACAATGGAAGATAGCCCAGCAGCTGTGGAACTGGAGAACATTTTATTTTACAATATAAAGAGGAATAAGAAACACCCTCAAGCAATCAAACACTTCTAAAGGAAAGATCAGGAAACAGCCTAAAAACAAAGCTGAAGAACTAGGTCAGAAGTGAACGCCACCCAGGAGGAGTCCACAGAATAAGACTAATAATGACAGTATCCCAACAGTATGAGCCCATCCTTTCCTCAAGTTATGACCAGGACAAGTGAATCCAGGGAATAATCTGCTCAATATGCCATGCTGAACGTAGAACTGATGCTGGCATTCTTCAGTACATTGGCACTGGTGTATTAGAAGTCAATACCAGAAGGAACAGGACTGAAAAACTTACTAACTTGTGCTGGTAGAGATAACTGCATAGAGTATACAATTTTGGTCTTCAGGTCTGAGGAATCACAACCATTAGAGACAAGGTAGTGCTGAACGGGTAAGGCTCTTCATCTGCAAAACCCATACTAAATACCACAAAGGAAGAGGACATACACCTGGGTCAGGACAATCTGCAGTTTCAATACAGGATGGAGCATGATGTGATTGAGAGCAGACCTGCTGAGAAGGACATGTGGGTGCTGGTTGATGCGAAGCTCAACATGAGCCAGCAATGTGTGCTCACAGCTCAGGCAGCCAACAGTGTTCTGAACTGCATCAAAAGCAGTGTGGCCAGCAGGGCAAGGGAGGCAATTCTCCTCCTCTACTCTGCTCCCTTGACAACCCAACCTGGAGTGTTGTGTCCAGTTCTGGAATACCCAACATAAGACCATGGAACTGTTGGAGTGGGTCCAGAGGATGACTACCAAGGTCATCAGAGGGCTGGAGCACCTCTGCTATGAGGACAGGCTAAGATAGTTGGGGTTGTTCAGCCTGGAGAAGAGAAGGCTGCAGGGAGATCTTATATTAGCCTTCCAGTACCTGAAGGGGTTACAGGAAAGCTGGGGAGGGACTTTTTACAAGGGCAAGTAGTGATAAGACGAGGAGGAATAGGTTTAAACCAAAAGGGCAAAGATTTAGATTGGACATTAGGAAGAAATTCTTCATGGTCAGGGTGGTGAGACACTGGCACAGGTTGCCCAGGGCAGCTGTGGATGCCCCTTCCTGGAAGTGTTCACGGCCAGGTTGGATGGGGCCTTGAGCAACCTGGTCTGGTGGGAGGTGTTCCTGCCCATAGCAAGGGGGTTGAACTGGATGATCTCTGAGGTCCTTTCCAACCCAAACTATTCTATGATTCTATGATCTGAAGAATTCAGTAAGAGTTCTGAAACAAGCTTTATGCTCGACTACTTCACGCTAGGGTAACAGATACGGTTCCCAAAGTGATGAAGTTGATTTCATTGGTAAGAAAGCAAACATTCATCTAACGACAAAGCTTTGAGAAAAGGTGCCTCCAGGTTCCATGCTGGCTTCACAGGCTTTCCAAAAGCCAAGTTGTGTCATTTTTCTTGTAAGTTTTAGAAGAGCTAAAAATACACTGCCGTAGTCTATGATAAGAACTTTATTAACAGTCAGCGGGACACCAACTCTGAAAAACGTCTCCAAAGTCAAATCCAAATAACAGAAGAGACATTTGAAAGGGACCAAAAAGCTTTGTTATTGAACAGAACAGCAACAAAATACTTCTGCATGTCCAAGGTGGTGTTATTGGATTAATTCTGCTTCCTTTCTGCCTGTCCAACTTGAGAGGTAACTGTAAAGGACACTCAAGCTACACTACAAAAAAATTTCTGATCAATAGGACACATGCTGACAAAAGCAGATCATCACTCCTGAAAGACAGAAGCACCCTTAGATGGTTTGTTCCCCAGCTCTTTGATATTGTTAAGGATGTGCCTACTCATAAAGCTATGGCAAAAGAGAAAAAAAATCACATCCATTGCTGGGTATGACATATATACCCTGTAAATACACATGGAAGAACACTGAAACTTGCATTTTGTCTTGCAGGAAGTAAGAGCAGTGGTCAATTTCAGTTCCTCCAGAAGGCAACGCCTTTAAATTTTTACCAGGAAATCATTTTCTCACTATCATTAGCAGAGCAGATTCTGCATCTCTAGAATGTAGTTTAATAATCTATCAAATCATGTAAGTGTCTGATTTGGCCCAATGTCACAATCATAACACTAGAACTATGGGTGCAGTACACACTTATCAGTGCAGCACTGCTCATGAACCAAGCCTAAATTTAGTAGATTAAAGCAGTCATCAGAAAACCCGTTTCCTCAACAGAAGTCACAATTTGAAGATGTGAACGTGTGACTAAATTGTTGCCTGACTAAGTAAATATCTTCTTGTGAAGACTAAGATGAAAAAGCTGTACCAACATTTGAAGAGAAAGGAAACAAACTTGCTGGCTATAAAAAAATCCTGACTCGTGTAAGAAAACTCATGACAGCCAACAGAGCTTTCTTAACTAAATCATTCTGGATAAATGAAAAAGATGAAAGGAAACATAATGCAAAATCATAGAACAGTGTACATTAGAACAGATATGTGAAGGTTATACAATCCAGAGCCTTCTGATGGCTCCAGGCCTTGTCCAACTCAATTGTGAATATCTCCAATAACTGAGATCTCACAACCACTGGACAACCTATATCAGTGTTCAATCACCACCACAGTTAAATTTTTCTTGATATACAATCAAAATTTCCCAAGGTACAATTTCAGCTGTTGCCTCTCATCTCAGCCCTGTGCACCTCCAAGAAAAGTCAGGCTCCCTCCTCCATTAGACTGTTGCAGTTGGTGGCAAAAACACCCAGCTTCACAGGTTTCTCTTCTAAAGGCTGAACAAATCCAGTTCTTGGCCTCTACCCAGTTGTCATTTACTTCACCCCCTGAGCATCTTGGTGACCCTCACTCCAGGATGTCAATGTCAGATTTTACAAGTTAGTCATCTGACAGCCGAAAAGTTGTTTCTCCTCTAAGACAGACAGGAATTACAGAGCTAAGCGGTTACCCAATTAGCTCTTAAAATCCAAAAGCACGTTCTGATGCTAACAGAACTAAAGGTTGTAGAAGGTTCCAGAAGTGTCACACTACCCATTGTTTAATTAATACTTACTCACTGACAACTGTAAATACGAGGCTGCCATTCTACTCCATAGTTTGGACCACACCCAGTCAATCGCTGGATTACGTTGAAAATAGCTTATTGAGTATAAAAACCATTATGAAAGTGAGGTTTTACACAGGCAACTACTTCGTATCACACATCCAAGCATTCCCTTTCAGTTACTGGCTATGGCTATTTGTTAGTAGTCCAAACAGAGGAAGAAAGTTGAATGATTTGATAATTCTGAGTCAGATACATGACAAAAATACTCAAATAACCACTTAGAGACACCCAAATTTCCACATTCAGACAACTTCTCTAAGTGCTGTAAAATGCAATATAAGAGAATATCAGCAGAAATTCAAGTAACTAATGAACAGCAATGTATGACAAGTTAATCTGTATAGTCAAATGCTGTGTACCACATGGAAAAGTCTGAAACCTTCCCCTAAGCTCTAGGACAGACCTTTAGATATTAGCCTTTCCCCTGAAAGCGGAATGAATTTAGGGATTTTTTTGTTGTTGTTTGGTTTCTTTACTACTGCATAGAATGACACGAGGTGGTCAGGCCAACCCTATGCCCAGTGACCTCTTCCATCTTCTTAAGGAAAAAAACCTCAAAGCAGCCAGTACATTAAAATAGTTCAGTGTCCCAGCATATGTTACAGGTCTGACTTTGCCAGATGTCTCAACAGGTGTCCTAGTATATTAAAATCTGGTGTTTAAAACTGCTCTACAGATTTATTTGAAATATATTTCTTCAGCTCTTATCTTGGATTACAAGTACACTACTGATTTGATTATAATCACTTTAAGAGCCCAGTGTGAAAGATGTATATTTCCTAGGGGCCACATCCTTTGGGAAATAAACTTGTTAATTTGAATGTATACGTAAAGAACTTGAATCTAGACCAGTTAAAGACATACATGCTTTAAAGAAACCAACTTCTAATGTATTTGAAAAGCCATGAATTCACTGGATAGAAATAGTGAACTGAGTCTACTGAACAGTTGTACTACATGCTTCTGTGACAAGTGATAATGAAAAAGGGCTATTCAGATTTTTGTAGTACTATTGTATAAAATTACCTCAAATTAAAAGGGAAAAAATACACAATTTTAAGCTATTAATGAACATACTTTTGAGGAGTCATTTATGCTCCTACTGTAAACAGTATTCTAACACAAGATTTAGTAAGCATCATTATAAACAGAGGTCATGTCTTACCTCTTCCTGTATCCCACTGGTAGTAGTTAATTTACTTCCATCAGTAACTGTTATAATTATTGCTGGTTCCAGAAAAAAGGGGTTCCGACCCTAAGGAGAAAAAAAAGGCAATTTCATTTAAAACACTGTGACAAATTCATAAGCTTCTGTTCATTCATTAAACAGCCATTGAAACTGACTGACAAAACCACGAGGCCTAAGCTATTTATTCTCACATACAGTGCTACGGGTTCTGAGTCTTTTCACAGTTAGACACATGTAAAGCTAGACCCTTCCTACACGTGTATTCAATAAACGTATACAAAAACATGGCACAATGCTTAACATAGGACTTCAAGAACAATGCGAACTGCAGTATTCTGACAAACCAGCAGCTCTTTAGAGGAGCAACTGTCTCTTCAAAGCAGATACTTCCAATTCTCGCTATTCTAGGATTGATTTTACGCATAATTTAACTGCAAAAGGAAAGATCAGGAAAGGGCTAAGACCAAATCTGAGGAATCACACCAGAAGTGAAAGCCACCCCAGCTAAAGCGTGACCAACTAAAGTATTTGTATAGTACCTTGTGATCATGATCCCCAGTTAAGAACTAATTCTCTATGTAACAAGGAAAAGCTTATGTCCTGTTTTTTCTTGAGAAAACAATACAGATAAATACAACTAGAACCACATCTAGTTCTGCTTACAAAGACAAATTATCCCTTGAATGCTTGTAATTTACTCTAAAAATATGGAGTGAACTAATAGGTTTTAAGAAAAAGGCCTTTAAAATTCCTTTTTTTAGAAGCCATTTACTATCTTTATATCATCTACTGATTGTGTGCTTAGAACAGAAATATCACCTAATAATTTGAAATATATTTGCTTGGGGTGCCCAGTTTGAAGTGACAACACCACATTTGCAGAGATCAATTACTATATGCCAATAGGAAAAAATAAAGGTTATTTGCTCAATATTTTCTTAAACTCTAATGAAAACTCTAAAGTTTGCTTTTAAAACAGCATACCATTACTACAGACAAAAAATAAGCAAAAATAAAGTTAGACAGTGAAGATCAATCTCTCCCACAAAAGCTACGCTAGTTCATAATCCAATTTAAAGAATTACTCAAAAGATTTAAGGACTCTTAAAATACACTTGATTTTAATTAAAATAATTTCCTAAGAATATTTAGCCTTATCTAATTCTGAAGAACAGTTACAATACATTATTCTGCCAACTAGCAGTTCACCACAACTGCAAAACATCAGCTGGAAGCTAATTATGTTGCACTGAAACAATATGGAAAGCAGTTTCTAACCAGAGAAAAAGGATATTGTTCTCATGAATAATGAACATAATGGTTTAAGCCTACTGATAATAAATTACAGCAAAAATTAAGTGACAATTGATAAAAATAACAAGATTTTAGATTTAGAATGCCATAAGCAACAGTGTTCAGGTCAATATCCTGATCTAATTTGAAATACAAGTATTAAAAAATTAGTTTCTGACAACCTCTATTATCCAGATATCCTCCTTAACTTTAGTGTACCTCACCTATAATCTTTCTCAATTTCACTCATCTAAAATTTAAGACTTAAGTTTAACACTTTGGGCTCAGAATGATTATGAAATAAGTAAGGAAACGAGACTCTAAAAGCCTGAGCACCCCCAGGAAAAATGTCTAAAAAATTACTGATCCTCAGTCTATCTTCTATAATTTTACAAGCACTTTATCTGTAAAATGAATAACCTCCGACATATTAAGTCAAGAATCAACTCATCTAGCAATATATTTGCAAAAGCAAGAATATTTTTTTACCAGAGAAAGAACAATTTTTTTTTAGCCAGAGGAACAACTGAGATTCTCTGACCTCAAAGACAAAGTAATTCACATTTTCACATGTATCATCTGCTTAAGTAATAAGGGGAAATCTCCCCTTGAAATTTCTTCTTCACTAGAGATGTGAAAGTACAGTAATCTTGAGTTCATCAACTCATCAATACAGCTATAAATATCCCATCTACAAAGAATTTATGAAATCAAGTCACAGTATACAATACACCACTGAATTATTTGAAAACAGTGAACAGAGCTGAGTTCACTTAGTTGCACTTAGGTCACAGCTCCATGCAATTTAGAAACATAAAACTACTACGTTCCAACTAAATGAGCAGAAACATATCCAGGAACATATCAGAATATATCCAGGAAGAATTTCAAATAAAATATCTGTTATTGAGGTTTGTTCATTTTTGACTAAAAATTTCCATGTCATTAATTCTTAAATAACACCACTGACTCTTCTAACCTTACTCCTCACCTCAGCTATATGAAGGCATGCAAAACCAGTATTAAGTCAGGTATTGCCCTCAAACCCCCTTTTATTTATATAAGCGCTGAAAGAGACATTTTAGTAAATCTGACAAAACAAAATTTTCAAATACTTACACTTACCCATTTTTAAAAAACTGTAGCAGTTTTGTCAATTACTGTTCCAGAACTTTATTTCAATCTAATCAACTTATTTGCTATTGCTCTTCTTTTAGAACGGTACTATTCAAATAAAACACTATGAATTTACATATCTTAGAAATACTACATTCTTCAAAATACATAGCAACAGCATTGACTGCAAATGCATATAAAAACAATTCAGCACAGCTCAATTATTTTGGTTATGCAGTGAAGCAGTGAGTGACAGAAAGCACATTACCATCTCTTTGGCAGCTTACAGGTATGCTGAAACACACTGGAAATCAACTCAGCATACCAAGGTGTAAATAATAAGTCTGTTTACAACTTACTCTGACAAGTAACTCATCACCATGAGGTTTGGTTCGTTTGAAAATCAAAAATAATCCAGTAGCTAATTTTAGTATCATCTTACATTCCCACACAGGAAAGTCAAAGATAGAAAGTGTGAAATCCTGAGTTCTTAAAGTAAGTAGGGTAAAGATCAACTTGGCCTCAGAGCCAATACACTGAGTAACATAAGGGCATCGATGACAGTTCAAACTAGCAATATACAGGCCTATTCTAAGCATACAAGCAAAGATACTTCTGTTCTTGCGTTATCTTCTTTCAGATAGGTTACAACCACTGATAGTTGATAAACATTTTAAAATGCAGAAACTTAAATGCTGTATTTCAACTGTGGCAGTTTGAGCTCCAATTTACTGCTCGTGCTACAGTAAACTGAGAAGTACTTTCAAGTTTCACTTTAAACACTTTTAAAATAGATTTGCTTACAAACAAGCACTTTGGAAAGCATAAATATTACTTATTTTTCTAGCTGAAAATTCAATGGCAACCAGCTCCCACAGGGACTTGAGCTAATTGTACCGTGTAGGCAAACTGGCTCATTTGGTATCCTTTTCAGTCCAAATAGCTGTTAGAGTCAGACCGCAAATTCTTTCCAATAATACATTTTTCACTCTGAAGGCTCCTAGCAGTGGTGAATATAGTACTAAGGAAGAAGCACCTAAGGTTTTAATGGCTGATCATCTGTTCAACCATCAAGTATTGTCATGTGGTATACAAGGGCTTTTTCTTTCACCTACAATTTGCATTTTTCAAGGGCAAATGTGCACCAAGACGACAAAATATCCCACAAATCCCCTTCTGGAAGAAAGTTATTTAAATATCAGTATCGCTATCAAGGCAATCTTTCAAGCTTGCCAGGCTAAAACAGAGAGATTCAAAGCCTGAAAACTAACTTATCCGTTACACAACACATTCTTTTGAACAATTTGACAGCTTCACAACTATTTGTTCCAAATCACCAAGCAACTCAGTTATGTTGGTTGCCATTTCTTCAGTCTCTAGCTAATGTGGTTCTGTGCTCAGATAAACAAAACAAATACAGAGCTGTAAGCACCACAGAGGTCCACACTGTTCACACGGGGTCACAGTAAGCTCACGCCAGCTTGTGATGCTCTTAGCAGGAGCCTCAGATCAAGCCAGAAAGGTATGAAATTATCAAGCCACACTATGGTCTGGTTAAGACTCTCAAAACTAAGAATTCACTTTCACAGGCATATAAGCTTAGCCACCAGTTTCAGCATGACTGATATATTCACGCACTACTTTTTTTTTCTTCTTCAACATGTTCAGGTGAAGCAATTCAAGAGCTTTTTGTGACCTTTAGATGTGCAAGTACACAATATTATACATGCAGTTAGATAAAACTGATTTAAGATTTATCTCAATGTACAGATTTAGACATTAATTTTAGTCAGAAGTGTCAAAAAACTTCAGAAATAGCTGAGGTAGAAACGTGACAAAAAAATGTCAAGTCAGAGACAAAAACAATGACATGTTCCACAAGCAACTACTATTGAGGAAGGAAGTAGTTAGTAGTTAGTATGAAAGCCTCATGTCCAAGAAAAGCTAGAATTTGAAAATAAATACGAACTGAAATAGAGTGCAATAGTATTTAGCAAAACACATTACTAATCACTGGAAAAAGACTATTTTTCACATCACAATCAAATGTCTATAAGGAGTACTTTCATATTAGTAAAACACAAAATCTAACATAATTCATATTGCACATCCATCATATCTCAGCAGAGCCTTTTCATGTGCAGAAGTCTCAACCCTACGGCCAGTAAATTTAGTCATCTGATCAGGACACATAAAAATGCATGATCTTTTTTTTCAATTCAATGAAGTTTTTAGAATTTAAAAGGTCAAGAGTCTTATAAACGTTCATGAGAATCTGTGAGCAGCCATTGTTCAAAAATAGTTTAAAGTGAAACCCAAGTCAGAATAGTAAAATTATTAGCTTTAAAAATGTTTTCTTTTAACTGATAACAGCTTAAAGAAACATCAAAATGCTGAGCATTAATTTCAGTAAACTAAAACAGATGGTCCAAATCCATCACAGTTTCCACTTTTTGTATCTTGGGAACTCCAGTTACTCTTCAGCAAAACCATGAAGTTCCTAAAATATTAATTTAACATTTCTTAGCGACTTTCCCCATTATTTCTCAAGGCAGATAAATATCAGTAAAGTACACAGAGGTATTTAACAGCTGCTCTATGCTCTGATAATCAGCTGCAAAAGAACTGTAGCGTCTTGCACAACTTTTTCTCCCACTTGCATTTTCAGCAACTTTGTCTATTTTCTATTATTCCTGCAGAACCAAGCAATATAGTTGTGAAGACCTACAGACAGTTGAGTACACTGGCATCACAGTAATATTTTAATGAATTCATAATTGGCAATAACTCTTCACAAACACTACTTTGCCCTTAAGATTTTTTCAAATATAGGTAGATATGCACCATAAACATGTACATAAATGTACACACTGTAGTAACTCAGGAATGAACATGCATTCTAGATCAATAAAGTAAATTTTTTCCTACTGCTTTCTAAGAAGCAAAATGTCTCTAAATAGCTTTCCCAAATGCTGCATATCACCTAAACAATATTTAGCACAAACACACTATGAAATTCCACAATCTACCAGAACGCAAGGAAGAATACACTGGGGAAAGAGCAAGAAAGGCAATTGCGGTTTATCAGAACATTTGTTTTGATAAATCTGACTTCTCAAAGGACATGTCACAAGAGCTCCATGTTTCTCTGGCCAGACTAAAAAGTACAGCACCTTTGAACCATATCATGGTGTTACCCAAGTGAATGAACCTCCATAATAAAAACAGCTTTGAAACCATATTAGTTTGTTATGGCCAACAAGAGAACAGAAACAGACCCCATGAACAGGAACCACTTAAGTGTCAGAGACACTTCTGTGATTTCATCCTGAATGAGCAAGACCTGAGTACCATACTGGAATTCTGCATGAAACTAAGATCTCTGACCAGCCACGCTTCATGCAGAAAGTTGTTAACTTTGTCTCTGTTTTGCTGTCTCTAAGATTTTGAAATAATCCCTTGATGCTGTTGATTACTCAATAGGTGATGTAGTTTTACAGTGGAAACAATTCTGCCTTACTAGTACATGATCAGATATTTCTACAGCAGATGTATTTCCAGATCACTTTCAGAAGTCTCAGAAGAAAGTTCAATGAAAGCTACACTAATCAGTTTTCAGTTACACAGGATAAGTGTTTTGAAGGCTGTTATGAAGTTTAAGTGATAAAAGAGGTTTTTAATATAAACCAGAAATCTGCCATTAATCAGGCATCAAGGGAAAGACAGATGCCAGATGGGTCACAGATTGGAATCTTCTGAAACAACCTCATGAAACACTATTCCAGGAATTACACTACCACCAAGAAAAAAAATGTACAGTGTTCTTTTGAAAGGGGTGCAAGACAGCAGGATGACTCTTAGTTTAACTGTAGTCCACAAACACCTGCAGTATGGACAAATTCTCTATCATAGAACTGAAAATGTCTTAGCTCTCCCTGTAGTATCCAAGATGGACTTACACTCTACCTTCCCTTCATGTGAGTCAGACAGGAATACTACATCACCTGTAAAGGCAGGTTTCAAGAAGAACACAGATAAATTAATCACTGGTTAAAAGTAATGAGAGAGTCCTCTACTACACACAAAAGAAGGAAGATCTACACCTTAAGGAGAAAATTAACTCTATCAGAAATGCATAAGACAGTAGCAGGCTTTACAACATCGAATTGTATTCCTCCATAGTCCCAAGAAGCATTAAGATCTAGTTCCTCTTTACATGAAAGAATATACACACGTGGAGGTGGGTCTAAAACCACCAAATCTCTTCAAATGAGAGATAAGGGAAAGAAATTGGTTTGACAAATGCTGAAGGAATCTTGATTGAGCCCATGACAATAACTATGCACTATGAAAACACCAACTCTCAACATCACCAACTCTCAATCAAGGACCTCATGGATTTTGTTGTAATTTTATCCTCATAGAAGGGATGTGATTTTTATAAACTGATGTCTGGCCAAAATAGCATATCAGAGAGTACCTCACCTACATTAAGTTGTATTTTTAGTTTGTAATTGGAAAACTAGCCAGCAGAGGGGGCACAAGTTAATAAAATCTACCCTTGTATGAGGTCACAGAGTAACAAGGAGATAAATATAAGGCATGCTCATTTTGAATACTTTCTCTAAAGACGCAGAAACAGGTGAACACTTCTGTTCTAAAACTATGCATACCTAAAAACCCCTAAATGAATGTATAAGTACAAACAAGTAGTAATCAGTCACTGAATTCTAATCTCTTGATCTAACTCATGTTTAATCCAATAGTGAGTTCATGGTTTCTGACACCAAAAGAGCACATATTTCACTCCGTGCTGTTGATTGCCAGTCTCTCAGAGGGTTCAGCCACAAACACTCAAGTGCATTACACACACACACCCTGTTCCTCTGACACTAAAAAAGAGTTTTCTAACTTTTGGGGAAGACCTTGAAAACAGAGGTTTAAGAAAGTCTACTAGAATTAATCTAGGTCTGAAGTCATGTTTCCATTAATTCACCATCCCTTCCCCCAAGGAAATGGAAACTGCTGTTCAGGCAGTCATGATTTCCCCTACACTCATTCATGCTCTGAAAGTCAGGGTATTAACGGCAACGACTTTGCAGTAATGATGGCTACCACAAAACATCTTTCCTTCAAAGGTGAGATTCCCAAACCTAAATTCAGCTATGTACAGCTGTCCTTCCCTTTAGGCTACAACAAGGTTACTGAAGGCAACATAATTTTTCATGTCCTAGACAATACTTAAGTTAACTACATTATAAATACCTAAGAGTTATTACAACGCCTGAGACATGCACTAATCACAAATTCTTATTTGGAATGCCTATGGAGGATTACAAGGTAGTTACATGAGTTTTGCTTCATCCCTTACTGGCACTACAGATTAGCACTAGATAAAATTTTTGGACACACAATTAATTAGGATATTGGTTTGATGGTGACTGAAACTTTCAGTATTTCAGGTGACTGAAAATATTAGTTGCTGCTTCCAAAAAGAACAAAAAAAAAGAAATAGCAAAAGGTTTTCAAAGGAGAAAACAAGTGCAACAGCAGACTTTTCCTAAAACTAAGCCAGAAATTAAACTCCTCAGCACACCAGCTACAGAATATAAGAACGAAGTGAGCATTCTTGCAACAGCCACTATCCCCATAATATAGGCTAGGTAAGTTACATTTAAGAATAGGAAATTTAAAGTATTTAGAAAAATAAGAGATGAAAAAAACTATCTGCTCAGTATTTCACTCAAACATTTTCCTAAAGTCTTTTTAAAAAAATAACCGTTTATGGCTTCAATTAACTGTTATTGAAGCTCCAAACATAAATCACCGTCTACTTATCCTGCCCAGTCTGACAGCCCTACATCAAAAATCAGAGACTGTCAGATATTAGTTCTATATTTAAAAATACTACAGAGACAGAAGTTATTTGAACTGCACAAGAGACACCAAGCCTTTTGTTCCCCGCCCCCCCCCAAAATGATAGAAATACATTTAAGCGCATCAGCTGCTTGCTTTGCCTTAGCTTGCAAGTCTGTGTTCGACAGGCAATGATTTCATTGCATATGCATCTTGAAACGCGCAACAAAAATCCTCTGTACTTAGTATCATTTTTATGGATGCTCATAACTTCACAGATTCCGGATTCCCAAGTCTGGCACTGAATGTACTGCTTAAAGACTATTTAATTGTGCAACCTCAGTCATTTTGGAATTCTACTCAAAAAAATTATGCTAAGATCAAAACCAAAACTAACAGCAAGAAAATATAAAAAAGCAACTCAAAGCAGCCTGAAAAGGAGATTCAACACAAGAAATTATAATTTTGGAATACCATATCTCTATATTGAATACCACACATGTGAAAACAGAAGGGATGTGTGTCAATGAAGGATTTTTAGACCATGAACAATAAAGGAATGATGAATACATGGTACAATTTACTATGATATCAAACTTAAAATCTCAAGATACACTGATGTTTTCATGTGCCTCAGAGTTCCCAGCATTACTAAGTCAGAGTTTCAAAAAAGCCAGTTTAGTATGAAGGTTTGTCCTGTTTCCTTCATCTAAGAACAAATTTAATTGAATTCTAAATAACATATTATATAAGTGATAACTACTTGATTAACTTTTAAGTGCTCCAATTTAGATGAGGTCCTTAGTAAGTTTCAAAAAATTCAGTCCTTGAATCTTTCACTATTACGTGACACTCTAAAAATAACAAGCACAGAACAGACTTTACATATAGTGAATTCAGCAAGTAACTAAACAGTAAAGAATATCATTAAAATTAAGAACAAAAAGGCACTAACATTTGAAACATGTAAGCACTAATGGGACATGATAATCCCCAAAAGGGAAAAACTATAACTTTTCCTTATATTAAATTATTTGAAATAAGCAGCAAAGCACTTGCAGCTTATTTTTAAGGTAATGGAAACTGTCACTTAAAGATGCACCATATCAGTTACAGATTAGTAAATGAATCACAACTGAAATCACTTGAAAATGTATAAATTAACCAAGAAATCCTGGTGGTTTCTGAAGTTATTTGATTGAATATAGTAAATTCAAGCTGCTAAAAATATATTTGAGCTTTAATAATCTTTAAGGAAAAAAAACTAAAATAACCATCCATATCAAACATAACTAACATCAGCCCCAAAGAATCTGTGTTTAGTGATGAATTTGGTCATATTTCCTAAAAATACTCCTGAATTTATGCCAAAAATAACAGACCTTGTCAACTCCTGTACTGAGTCCCTAACTATTGCAGCCTTTCTACTTCACGTTAATGACCTTACATAGCTGGTCCTGGCTCAGTCAGCAACCGACAGCATTAAGCCAGGCCTACACTCTACACACACTGGAGAAGAGCAATGAATTGCATAGTTCCTAGGCCCCTGGGTAGGGAAAACACCATAAAATACCCCCAAAACAAAGGGAAAAGCCAAGAAGAGTTGCGCACAAAATTCTTCCTACCTTTTTGGGGGCTATCAATCAGAAGTACTGACGAGCTGATTGAAAGAAGCTTATTGATTCATCAACACAGGACAATTCCATCCCAAGACTGCCCTGCAAGTCCCTCCCAGAGTTTATCATCACCATAGCAGGAGCAACTTAGCTGTTTTAAAACAGATTCTGAACCACTACAGTTAACAGTCCAGCTCATTTGTGATTTGAATCAATCACTAATTTATTCTACTACATGAAGTCACACTCACAACTCGGTTCAAGTTTGACACAACTACGAGCACACAAGAGGCCGTAAGCTCAGGAGCAGAGCAGGTAGGTAGGTAGGCTCAATATGTCTTACATACAGTGATGCACACAATCAAGTCAACAATTTGGGCTTCAAAGTCTTAGGGGGAGGCATATGGGTGGAAGAAAAAGATGGACACTTTTCACTCATATTCTGTATGCTGAGCACCAAAACCAAACATCAATGCCCTAAATGGATCCCAATGACAAATATTCTGGATTTGTTCATTTAACAACATCAAGGAGACGGTGACAGAATGAACAGTGTATTCACATAATTTATCCTCAAACATTTTTATCAGATGAAATCAGATTAACACCTTGCTCCCCACAAGCAGTAGCAGTTACATGTAGACAGAAAACCCCATAAATTAAAGAAATAGGAGTGGCTACACTGAGCAGACACCAAATGTCTATTTCACATTCAGGAAAAAGCTTCCTGGCTAAGTCAACAACAGGACATTAAGCATTATTTTCAATAGGTCTGTCTCCAAATCACTGTCAAAACCCCACACTAAACAACTGCACCCCAGTTCCTCCTACACCAGTCTTCTAAGAGACCTCCATTGTCAAAGCCATGGAATTATGGTAGATACAATCAACACTTTCCCCATTCTAGTTATCTACCAATGCAATGCTGCAGAATCCACACTTACCACCTACAGTCGAATAAATTGAGTAGGATCAGATTTTGACAGATCCTCTTGTTCTCTCACACAACCTGAAATTTTACCTATCCAGCCATTCAAGGTTCCTGACTAAGGTCAGCATCATATCTTGCAGTCAGCAACTTCTCACCTGTCTATTTTAATTCAGCTGTAGGCATTAACCTAGTTTCCCCACTGGAAAAACTCATACTTTTATCTATAGTGGCTTGTAGATTCATGTAAGCAAGGGCAAGTCAATTAATTGAGACACAGATACTATCTCTAGAACAAAAACAGGTGCTTAGATAACATACTTTCTCATTGCTGTAAGATTGAAATTGCCAATATAATACATCTCTGAAAAATCTAGTCCATCAGGCCAACTTTATGGTACCAGAGTGATACAATATGTGCCTTCCATCTCAATTTTTTTTAAATAAAATATACAGGTAATAATAAAGAACCTGAAATCCTATTTACTGCCAATATTCAAAATTATAATAGTGAAAATATATGCTCATACACAGAAAATACTTAATGAACATCTGATATCCTTTGCAGATATCACAGAAATACAGCATAGGACCATCAGAAATCTCTGGTGGCTCATGGGCTGGTCCACACTTTGAACAATTAAAATTAGCACCATAATCACATGATGCAAACTGGACATTTGCTAAAAGTTCTGTACTAAATAGATGCTAACACTCATGAATCACATGAAATTCCAATCTGTTGCATAAACAGCTGAAAACAACTTGAAAAAAGGGCCAGACAATATGATGCTAAAAAAATCACAACATGAAGTAGAAACATTAATACGTTCTCTAAGTGGGACATGAAAATATAGGAATATTCTATAGACTAAGACTCACTAGATTGTTAAAGGTACAAGCAAAAATCATCATCAAGCAAGACTCTCAAGCAACAAAATCAGTTTCAGCTGAGCCTCAGTTGTATTAAAATTCAGACACACACAAAAATAACAGTTCTTCCATTCAAGCTTCAGAGATATGGACCGTCTACAACAGAAATCCAAGACTGATTAACTATTCAATAGGAAAAGTGAAAGCAAGCTTAAAGAGAATAAACCTAACAACTGAGACACTGAGGAAAAAAATAAACACTTGTGCTTCCCAACCTAACCAAACTCCTGGCTCCATATCTACACATATTTGCTTTGCCTCCCTGACAACTTGCTGTGTTGAAGTGCAAATACATTTCAAAAAGACAAAGACACCTCAAACATGGGACACATCTTCAAGCATCCTAATAAAAAAGCTAGTATATCCAAGGAGTCTATGCATGACTTAAGGCAAACTGTTCCAGATAGAAAGTCAAGCCATGAGATAAAATTTTGGTTTTCCTAACTATCCTCAGAATTTCTTCGACAACATTGTGGTGAATCCAAGAATATAGGCCAGAGACAGATCAGTATCATCTGCTTAAGCTTTGGCAGCACAACTGTACTCACCTGACCCCTAAAAATCAAAGCCACAATGAACATGTTATGGCACGGCCCCTTCCAAATCAAATTAATTGAAGTACTGAGCACTTAAAGGTTCAAAGTGGTCAAAGCATATTTGATATTCAGAACATGAGCAAATATCTCCTTTCCACTACTGAAACAGATTGAGGAGCTCATTTTTGTGAGAAAAAATACTTTGTGTAAGCTTGTTTTAACTTTTCATTTCTTTAAAAATATACTGGGTTAGAAATAGACAAGCGATTTTAAGAACACTTAGGTTTTATGTGATTCTTATTGAGACATTCAGTGAGTTTCGTTCCTCTCGGAAGGCTGAAAGGCATGCAGTTGCACCTCACAATGTTAAAAACACTTGCAACAATGTCTGCAGTAACTATCAAAGGATACTACAAACCAAAACTAATTAAAAATCACAAACTTTTCAAGAGCAGACAAGATAGCATGTTTAAAGGATACAGCCTAAAAAGTATAAATGGAAGCAATATGCTTAATTTCATCATGCAGGAGGTCAGAAGGACTAACTTTCATCAGCACTTCACATACAGATCTTTGAAATTATCAGGCATATAGGTTTTGTACACAGAAAACAGAAACTGACAAATTCTTTCTCATACATATTTCTGACATTACTTAAACTTTCTGTGCTGTTTTCTACTCTCCGAAATGCTCTCATTTGTTTTTGGTGGCAGTGGTGGGAGGGGAAGAAAAAGAGAATGGGAGCTATTCTAGAAGTGCAAACCTCTGCCTCAACCAACATGAGAAGCGAATTGCCTGAAAGTGCCTGTGCAACTGTGTCAGCTTGACAAAGCAGGAAAAGCTAACCTAAACTTTGCTTCCAAATTTGGATGCACACAACACAGGCCACTCCAGAGCAGTGTTTATGACCCCAGAATGCCAACACAAGTCACACTCAAGGGACTGAGTTCTAAACCCAAGGAATCTAGTAACAATTCTCAAAAACAACTGGAAAATAAAACTGCTCAATAATTTAAAGAAAATAGAAGGCATCACTGCAATAGCAGAATGTATGCAATGTTAGGGGACAATATTTCATGTATGATTGTTGCAAGCAAGGAGTCACTCTACAATGTGACACAAAAACAAAGCTGCCATGTGTCTTGAGCACAATTAGACTTACCTCCTATGTATTTGGAATATTATTGTATTTAAGCCTTATGGCAAAACATACTGATCTCTAGAGACCAACACTAAGTTTTACTGTGTGAACACATCAGTAATACTGCTACTGTACTTACATCTAAGGATATATTTAGAGAGAACAATACAGTAGCAGTTAACCTAAGACTAGACTGTTTGCTTGGTCATAAAACTCTTGGGGAAAAAAAGGGGGGGTTGAAAATAATGCCATTATATGCAGGACACTTTCCAGCCTTTAGCAGATTTTTAAATTCCCAAAATATTCTTAATCAGTTGAATTCATTTCTTATTTTGTTTTAAAATTTCTTAAGTTACACTTTACTACATACGTGAAATGCACTGCAGAAATGGCTTTTGCCAAGACTGAACACAGCTGGTAAGTCATCAAAACAGTGTTTCTTCTCCTAGTCTAACTGCAGAGAGCACCTCATTCACCACAGTGAATGAAAAATACTTACCCCAAGTCCACTTGGATTACAGAAGCATTATAGTTGGCTTTTCTGTTTCAAAACAACTAAGTTAGCGTGTGCTTTTGTTACAAATTTGTTTAAAAGCCAAACTCAACTCTAAGACAGTTGTACGATAAAAAATTATGATGCTGAAAAATACGTACAAGATACTCTAATGAGAAAAAGCTCATGTAAGTTTGTTACTGAAAAGTGCTGTTTCTAGCTGCAATATAAAAAGAAATACCACTGTGAAAAAAAATGTGGAAAAATACCTTGTGATACGTCAATTCAAGCACTTTGAAATCCACTCAGATAAGTATATTCTATCCTCTCTAACCTCATTCTATGCAATATTGCTGGAAAAAAGTGAGAGACCTTCATTACACATACAACAATAAGCAAGGTGAAACACATGCGGTATCAGAGATTCAGAGTTCTGGCAATGTAATTTGTCAGATTCAGGTTTTGGTAGTGCTGTGTTGGTCCTTTGCACGTGAGTATCAAGACAGCATCGGTACATATGTTACCTACCTTAGTCCGAGCTCAGTCTTAGAACCTACTCTACAAACTGCAAATATCACAAGTACATAGATGGTTCAATTCAACCATTTGTTTACCTTTCGCTGTATTTATAATAGTTGTTTTTCATGTTTTCTGTTTCCACAGAAAGATAAACATTTATTAGTGTTTAACGCTTCCCTCAACTGTAACAAACCACACATTTGCCTCACTCTTCAGTACTCAGCTAAATCGTGACTACACATGTACTGCTGAACAAGCCATAGCTGTAAGATTTAGGAGCGTGTTCCAAGAGGACAGAAAATCCGCCAGTAAAAGGCTTGGTGTTTCAGTCTACCTGACATAATGGCAAAGCTGAACTGGGGAAAAATATGACAAAGAGAAGTCAAATACATCTAAGCACAAACTGGGCTAATGAAGTATGATGTTTTTGGGGTTATGACAGTGAACCCTTACTGAACTTTGTGTTTAAACTACTTTCTTCCTGAAGACATCCAAATCTCGCATTTTTTCCTAAGCTTTCTGTAAAAATGCAGAAGGTGAAGAGGATTGCTATTTTTAGCAAATGCTAAAAGCTGACACCCTATTTGAAGATTCGCCCTTCTGCTATCATAATCAGCTGTGTTATACAGTATGGAAAAAAACTATAACTATTATTGGACTCAAGTAATAGAATACAGACTTTATCAATCTGAAAGTGCTGTGGAAGCTAAAGTAGTCAGTTTAAAACATGGGTACTTTCCAAAACCTTTTGTTGTTGACAAAATCCTTCACAAAGCATGGATCTAACAATGCTAGGTAAACCAAACGGTTTCTAAAGCCATATAATGGCATTACCAAAAACAGCTTATGAAAAAAATCTTCCATATTCTTGACAATCTAAAGGCATTGACAGCACCCCTTTAAGATCTAACTGTGAGATACTGTGATCTAATACAGTTGTGCACTTGGTAACTCTGTCTTCATGGGCAACTGAGTACTTATTTACTGAAAAACTAATATGATGAACATTCATAATAAAATCCAAACAGTAATGTTGCAAGAAATTGTGAAGCAGGAGATTTTCCTCCATTTCAGAATGACTGTTCAGTCATTACTCTTGTTCTGGAAGTCGGCTGACGGAGAAGTCTGGTCTACTTTGAAATAAATCAAGTATAGTGAGTCACACTGCCATTTAAACACAGTTCACACTCAGCAGAGGGACAAGACATCATGCTGTTTCATGACATAACCAGGCAGTCCCATCAAGGTGGTTTTGTGTCTCGTCGTTTGTGAATATAATGAAAATCTGTTTTACAATCCATACATGTGAAACAAGTGGATCTTATCAAATACCTCAGAAGGTTGTCAATACACCAGAAAACAAGCACGATAGTAAAAAAGTGTTAAACCAGATAAATTTCCCAGAGAAAAGCTTAATAAAAGTTTGGATTTATTGCTGCACATAAAACCTCACCTAAGATCATTTAAATGCAGTATTTTTGTAAAATTATCTTCTCCTTCCACTCTAAGATAATTGCTCTTCAAACATGTCTGCTATATTTTAGTTAAGTATTATTTTATGGTCTTAATATTTGTAGCTACCTCAAAAAAGTGAATCACTACTTTATGTTCTGGGTGAAAACTATTTCAAGTGCAAGCAAGCATTCTAATCACTAATACCATCCTGAACTTGTAAGTTTATGTTCATTCAAAGATCCATTTATCTTGAGCAAATTTTAGGTAGCAGACATGAACAACAGGAAGTTGACATAGTGCTCAAAGGCCAATGTGAAGCTGAAGAAAGTTAACTGCCCTGAATCTCATCCAAGTGCCAAAGGACAAGTTAAGTGCTCCAGAAATTGATTTGATTTATGAAAAAAACATTACTTTGATTAGTAAAGCCAAAAATGGGAACCCATGACTTAAGCAGCTCATAACCTAGCACTTGCAATATATTCATCTATTTTTGCAGATACTAAAAGAGTTAGAATTTCTATTTAGTCACCTGGTTGCACATGTGAACACCTCTTCAACAGCCAGCTCCACATATGGAACAGAGAAAAAAGCACACATAAGCAAGGGGGGGTTAAGCCCAGATAGACTTGTAACCAAAACAGATCAGACAAAGAAAATGTCACTGCTCCACAGACAAAAGAGCAGCTTTTTGCAGTAACGAACACTACTAATGAGTCAAAACAGTCATGACAACTCAACTGCCCACTTGACTGAGTAGTTGAGTACTGCTGGTTCACTTAGAGCAAGTTATTTGACATGGGTTTAATTGAATGCTATAATGATCAGCAGCAATGTGATAGAGTATGTATTTTGTGTGCTTTCCTAGAGTGGCAAGTGTTTAAAAAAGCATTGTATAGTTCATGTAACAAAAACATCAGAAAATGGGAAAGATTAGCACACAGACATAAAAGAGGACAGCAGACAGTAATAGACAAAAAACCCACTTGTGGAACTAGCACCTTTTTTTGTTTCATCACTAAACTGGCATTTTAAAAATGCTTAGGTTCACTTGATCACCTAGTGGCAAAGTCATACAATGCAACATGAGAGAAATTTCCTTCTCAAACAAACATGGTATGCTATCACATAGACTCTGCTTAGACTGAAAAACAGGAGGGGGAGAAAGGGGACTGATTTTCACAACCACATTCCCGTGTTAAATATCAAAAGCAGCAACCAATCCTCAGTAGAGGGAGCATTACATGAGAACAAATGAATAGGGCAGCTTCAACTTAGCACATCCCATGTGAAAAATATATGCTATATTTTGCCCAATACTAATAACGTCTTTTATGGGAAAGAAATTCCACCTTTGATCCAGTGTCAGAAAGAAACGAGTACACTTCCTACAGCATCTTTAACCTAGAGTTGGTGTCTTCTAGCAGTTCATGCTACTGAGTAACAAAATGCTGGCCCAACCCCAAAAAGAAGTCCTGCTTTAAAAAGATAGCTGCAATATACACGAGAAAAAGCACAGCTTCTCAAGGCTCTGATACAACAGGTAGGTTTATAAAAAGACAGGTATGCGGAGAAAAGTTGTAGTACTCATTGGAAAGACAGGGTTTTGAAAAAGTGCTCCATTTAGTCCTTTTGGATGTGCGGTGTTGTTAGAGAAACAGCTCACCTCCCAACCATTGTACAGCATTGTATAGGGAAAGCAAAGTTTTCATGAGCCCATCAGGGTCACCACCTAGGGTTCTGAAATACGGACTTGACACAAAAATAAAAAGATGGAGTTTTACTGAGAAGGTCAACTTGGACGCTACGTCACAGTTTAAAAACTTAGGAATAACTGAAGTTAAAAAAACAAAATAAAAAGACAGGTTGGGTACCAAATTACAGTCAGCAATGGTATTTCTTCAAACTATCTCGAGCTCTGCTCACTTTTGAAGAAGCCCCCACATTGAGTATTTCATGAAGATGCCACTTTGGACAACCAGCAAATTGTTGTCTCTGGGAAGTCTGTGTTCTATGATTTTTCCACCTTTTAACAGTCAACCTACCTGCCCATAGTTGTCTATGCCAGTTACTAATCTATTTAAGTTTAATAAATCAAAAGCTGTCCTGAGGGACTGGCCAAGAGTCGTAAGCCCTTCAGCTTGAAGGTTTTTCAGTTCATTCATAAACGTTGCATGGTTTTCCTTCCAGCCAGCCTGAAAAGAGAAACGTGAGAAGACTTTATTCTCCACATACAAGCTTTGCTTTCCTGTTAGGCTACGAAGTGCCCTCCTTGCTGCACACAAAATGCCTCAGAAGTCACTAATATTTACTGTCGTTTCATAAAACCTGAAACATCTACCTCTCTTAAACCTCAGAGCTCCCCATCTGTCAAGTGAATGTTCCATAGGACAAATTTTCTGTGAAGTCAGCGATGCACAAACCTCACAGCTATACCCACCGCCCTCCCACAGCCGCTTCCAGATGGAAGCCGACAACGCTGGAAAACGACCTCCAACAGGTTCACCGTGTCATATGCACCCCCCGCCCTGCTGGGGTGAGGGAAGTCCCCTCCCCTTCCGAGTCCGGACTCCCCGGGCTGCTGCCGGTCCTTCCCCTCCGCCCCTGCCCAGCCGAACTCTCCTTGGAGTTGCTGTCACTTCTCCCAACTTGAATAAATATCCCCCACAGTTCATTGCTGCTCGCACGCACCGCACAGGGGGAAAAATGTCGGCCATGTTGATGTCAGCGCCGCCGCTGCGGCCGCCAGAGCCCGAGCGCGCCCAGCTCCCCCGGCCCCGGGCCAGCCCAGGCGGGGCTGAGGGGCCGGGGGGACACGGCAGGAGGTGTGGGAGGGGGAGTGTGGTTACCTTTATAGCGTAGGGTGGCTCCTCGAAAGTGACCAGCATGTACCTGTCTCCCCGGCTGGCCGGGTCCCGGGCTCGGAGCTGCGGCGCAGGGGGACAAAGCAGAGGGTGAGGCGAGAGGAGGCGGCGCTGCCGGAGCCCCCGGCTCGGCTCGGCGCTGCCCGCACACACACACTCGCTCCCTTCCCTCCCTGCCTCCCCCTCCCAGCCACTCTCTCTCGCTTCTCTCTCGCCTCTCGCCAAGGCAGAGCCCGGTACCTTCATGAAAGTCTCTACAGCGCCTTTGGCAACGTCCAGATAGGTGGTGCCCAGGTGGGTGCGCTGGTTCATGGAGGCGGACGTGTCTATCAGGAAGAGCAAGATGGGCATAGTGCGGCGGGGCCGGCGGCCGGGCGCTACATGGGCAGCGGGCGGGGGCCGAGAACCGCGGGGCGGGAAGGGAAAAGAAGGAAAAGCAGCCTGGGGGACAGGAGAGGAGTCAGTGGCTGTGAGTGCTGTGCACGGGGAAGGGCGCCTCCCCGGGGGGGGGGGTCAGCGCTGCCTGCCCTGCCCTCCTTTGTGTGAGGGGCCCGCTCAGGCCAGCACGAGCTGCTCGGCGAGGGCGAGGTGGAGATGGCTGCGCTGCTGCGAGCCTTCCCCCAGCCACCACCGTCCACTGCCGCCGCCCGCCTTCCCCTCCCCCTGTTGATGTTACTCAGAAGTTTCGGGCGGAGCAGCCGCAGCACCCACCGCCCCAGCACTTTCTCTCCCTGACTGAGGCGCTGCCTCGCTCGCCGCCCCTTTTTAAGGCAGCCTGGGCAGGCCCGGCCCCGCCCCTGGACGACACGTCCCCGCCCCATGTGACCTTCTTCCTGTCCCGTCATTGGTCCTTGGTCATCGTCTTATTAGCATATGCAAATCATCAGCCGAGGGGCCGCTGGGGGAGCGGTAGGAGTCGCGCAGGGAGAAGGCTGGGGGGGGGGGGGGGGAGAAGGCGGGCCCGGAGCAGCGGCGCCGCGCAGGCGCAGTGTGGGGAGACACGGGGGCAGGGCGGAGAGGGGGCTGCTGGTGGGCGTCGCGGGGCAGGAGGGACGGGGAGTGCTCGGGGGGAGTGGGGCAGGAGAAATGTGAAAGGGTTTGAGGGGAGCATAGCAGAAGAAAAGGAGAGGAGATGGGGGCAGAAATGTGGAGGAGTTTGGGGGGAGCAGGGTAGAAGAAATAGGGAGGGGCTGGGGGAGCGGGGCAGTAGAAATGTGCTGGGGTTTCAGGGGGGCGATGCAGGAGAAACGAGGAGGGTTTGGGGGAGCGGGGCAGGAGAAACAGGGAAGGGGTTTGGGGGGAGTAGTGGTTGGGGGGAGCCGGACAGAAGAAACGGGGAGGGGCTGCGGGGCAGCGCGGGGAGCGATGCCTTGCCGCCCCCCTTGCTGAGCTGTTTCGAGGGCGGGCTCTGGGGTGACCCCTCCTGCGGGGGCAGCGCTTTGGGGCGCGGGGGCGGCCCAGGGGGATCGGGGTGGTGACTCCGGCGCTGCCGTGTTGTACCCGCCGGCAGCGGGCGGGGAGGTCTGTCCGTGCTTTCCCTGAGGTTGCGGGAAGGTCTCCGCGCCGAGGCGGGCCCTTCTCCCTCGCCCGGAGGAGGGGAAATCCTGCGGGACGGGCTGTGCAGCCTGGAGGGCAGCGTTGACCCTGGGACCGAAGAAGCCGAGCTCGGCCTGGAAGGGGGGGCTCGTTGGGCAGGGGAAGGCCCGCTCCTGGCAGGCGGTGCTTCTCTTCGCAGTCGTGTCCGCGGAGTTTGGGAGGTGGAAAATGCTTTTCGGTACCGTTTGGATGGTGAATTCCATCGAAACGTGGCCTGGCCTTTCCGTCGATGCTTAGGGAAAAAGGGAAAAAAATGGCTCCGTCCCAGCTGTGACCTTTTGCCCTGCGTACATGCAGAGATTAACACTGATGATTCTTTGATCCACGCTAAGGCACTCCGAGTGTACTTCCTATAAATCATATAATTGTGGAGTGTTTCCAGACAGTTAATGACGAAGATCTCTGGTCTCCGTTGTCTGTTTGTTTGGTGATCTGGTTCATTTTGTTTTGTTTTTTTCTCCCCAGCAATTCGGTCTCTGCTCTTTCTGCTCTCTGCTCTTGTGCCTTGGAGCAGTAGCTCCGGAGCCATTTCTTAGCATAATCTCTTCAGGAGACTGCTCTGCTTCCTATCTGACCATTTTTTTTGCCTGATCCAGCTGATGTGCTCCCACTTCCTGTTTAGCCCAATTCACTGTTAAAGGCTGTTTAAGAATCTCCAATCTTGAGGACCATGTGAAAGCTAGGAAGGAATCTGGAGTCAGTGTAGAGCAAAATACAGTAACATTTTAAACTATGAATATTTCTCAGTGTGGATCCTGCTGGTGATGATAGGAGTGACCCAATCTTGTGTGCATTCAGTGGCTCTTGAGCTGCCTCTATCTCTCCAGCAGTTCTGTAAGAGCTCCAGCAATGGTGCTGTCTCGTGACCAGCAGCAGAGCTGTTCTGGTCCAGGTTCTACTGGTTAATCATGTATCATGTATCTTATTGGAGAGCATTCCAGAAATGGGGAATTCCTGGAATGGTTCCTTCTCCAAAGTGCTAGGGAAAACCCCTGCATTTTAGAGCCCTTGCCGTACCAGGAAAATGGCATGGTGAAGGGCAGGGTGGGTCATGGAGACTTTGCATAAATCCTGGTGGATCATTTGGACTTTTTAAGTTTTGCTGCCAGTAAATGAACAGAAAGGGGGGAAAAAAGCCATATTAACTCTTAGTGTTAGAATCAGTCATAAAGTAGCATAAATTTTGAATTAACTTTGAAAGTTACAAGCTGTAGGCATGCTGTAACTTTCTTATCTACAGAGGAGGAAGGTGGTACTGAAGCAACTTCTTCTGCTCTACTGTTAGTTCCCTCAGCCCTAGTGATTATTACTATTAGAAGAATCCTACAGACAAAACTTATACACAGTTCCAATGGGACTTACACAAGCAAAACCACTTTACTGTATTTTTCTGTATGTACTTGCTTTTTGCTGTTGTCTTTGAAGCCATTTGGAACATGCAGTTCTTCCAGCTCCTGTGCCTCTTATACTAGGTCCATTTTAGATCCCCTATCAGGCAGAATCAAGGCTGGGGGTGTGCTTATGGTAGGCATTAGTACTTTTATTCTGGGAGCAGGCTGATTTGATTAATATTGAGAAAGATTTTTTCAAAGACAGACAGTCAACGAAAGCCTTAAATGTGTATCTGCCTCTTGATGTGAGAGTCATAATGGTTAGTACTGCCATCAGAGTCACATTTATAAATCTATACGTGAGATTTGCTGTGAAGAAACAAAACGCAGTGATATTAGTGCTTATGCTCATTACTGGTAGAGCTGACACGGCTGAGCAGGGAGAGAGCTTTGAGACTGTCACTGAAAACGGATGCATCTTTCTTTGGTTTTGGTTTTTTACAGGGTGGTCAAAGTTATACCTCATGTTTAGTCTAAATAAGCCAGTTCTAGCTTTTTTCCTAAATCTAGATGAATGATTTCAGCACACTTCTGTCTGGGGAAATACTGTTGCTGTCCTGATAATGCAAAAGATTCCAGCTACTTTTTTATAGGTTTTGTTTGTTGTTTGTCTTGCATCCATGAGGAAGCATCAACATATATGTATGTCTAAGAATACTCATTTAATCTTCAGAATGGACATTGTCTATTTGGGGGCATATAAGATTGAAAATGCAGATTTCACTTTAAAATTGAGTGCTAAGTCAATAAATAAAACCACAAATATAAGTATGAAAAAGAATAATAGGGAAAAAATGTTACTTGGCAACTTACTTGCTTTTTTTATAAATAAAATTTTATTTTCCACTTGTAGCTTATGTTGTTTTTTTGGTGTTTTTCTAGTTTTAATTCAATGGGGTTTGACTCTACATTTTTTTTCTGAAACGGTTTACAAATAAACCTGATTTTATCTTATAATTCAGGTAGCTTAGGTAAACATATAAAACTCATCCTTAGACTGAGAAATTATCTGAGAAGGCTGGGATAAGATAAGATGCAACCCCCCAAATTTTCCAGAAAAGTCGCGTTAAGATAACTGGGTCTCATTTTTTTTCTGTGTATTCTAGGACTTGGAGTGAGGATGCCTATTTTTCTAAAATTTGCAGAGGCAGCTGCCTTCCTTTGAAACTGTCTAGCACCTTTTAGAAGTCTGTACTTTGGCTTCCCCAGCACCAGAACACAGGGAAACTACATCCCTTTGCAGAACGATGACCTCTAAAGAAGTTGCATTCTGGCTTCTCTTGGCCCATCTTCAAAGACAGCCTCCTTTTCATTGTTTGCCCATCGGGAAACACAGAGGATAGCCTTTGAAGATTCCTAGGGATTTTTGTATTCCCCGCCACCCCTCCAGTCATCCAAATCCCTTGCTGTTTCCTGGCTCAGGAGTTGGAACCACTGTGAACAACAGTGTCCCATCCAGAATTTATGTGGAAATGCAAGGAAAGGGGTATTACAGTACTTTGATACAGTTTGTTTTCTAACCATACAGACTGAATGTGGGTATTGGGAGACGAGGTTCATGAATATTTGTGAAGTACTTATGTTCTTCTAAAGAAAATTTTGATAGTAAGTGCACAGAAGATTATTTTCAGAGGAAAAACTAATCTCTGCAAGGACCATCTGTGCTGTGACAGCAGTCAGTCAGTTAATGATGGAGAAGTCACAAGGCACCTGCATAGAAGATAAGGAGGCTTTTGTCATTAAAATCAAACTGTATGTTTGATACATGCTTTACCTTTAGCATTACTGGCTTTAGACTGAAAGGTCTTTTAGTCTTTGAGTTGTCTTCATATGTATTTAACAGTGTTTGACGGAGCAGGACCTCTTCTATTTGAGTAGGGAATATTAAATCTAACATGGAGAAAGACACTTAAAACGAACATTTCAAAATTACAGTTGTAATAAGGTAGTACATATGAGAATTCAAATAGCTTTATAGTTCTTATATATCTTTCCTGATATGTTACAGTGCTTCTTTCACTTAAGGTAACGTTCTGGTCAAGAGCAAAAACCTGTCTCAGCTCCAGGCCTTTAAATTTATTCCATCTCTTGGGTGTCTCAGCTGACATGTCAAGACCCAAAGAGAACAGAAGACAACCTCTAGCATACAGAAGGTAAGATCTTTTACTTATCTATTTTTTTTCCTTCTTTCCTCTTGAGCTTATTTTCCATCCTTGAGATGCTGGTAGCAGCAGTCCACTTGATTCCTGATAATACCAGCGTGCTCAGGAAAATACTGGTACAGGCTTCTCAGCTTCCCTCCAGCCCCCCAGGCTGTGAAGACAGGAGGAGTATTCTGCATTCGCTAAAACAGGTCTGAGGAGACATTTGCTTATTGTACCAGGGGAAAAATATAATCCTTTCTTGTCAGGATGGCCAGAGATCATAGTTACGTCTATCAGATAGTTTGAGAGAGATCATTTTAGCTAGTTTTGTTTAGTTTTCTCTTCTTGTAGCCCTGATTAAAAGCTCTAGTGCATGTGGTAAGGGGTTAATGCAATCCTCCCTACAAATACCTGTGATGCAAAATGTTGCCATGCAGGCTTTCCTCAGGATGAGAGGAACATAACTAGGATATTCTTCCCCCATACCACCACTTTCCTGGGATGTCAGTGCCCTGCATGTACCCGCCTACCTGAGTGATCCCCTTCCAGCGATTGCTTTTGTTTGTTCCTCCAAGCATTCCTTCTTGGCTACACTACCAACTTGCAGTAGCCCCAGAAATCATATCCTTCCTGAAGCGCTGGACCCTCCTGCATGTTTCATAACACAGCAACATAACTCCATTACCATGGATCCCAGACACAGGCGTGCAGAATTTATCTAACTAATTGAGCGGCTAAGGAACACCAATTCCAGCTACAGTCATCTTGGAGTATAAAGCAGTTACAGCTAGAAGATATTCTACAAACACTTCCCAGGGAGGCAAAACAATGAGGTTGTTGCTGGTTTGGGTTTTTTTCTTAATGGCCAGTGTAGTGTGTATAGTCTTGATAAACAAGAGGACAGAATTATTCTTTCATCCCTAAATTGCTTCCCACTGAGGTATCACACCTGCAGGTGGTATTTGAGAGCTGGGAGCTCTTTCATTAAAATACTGCCAAGCTGTAGAAGTTTGTTATCCAGCTTTTACTCTAAATGTGATTATTATGCATTGCCATCTTTTTCCCAAAATCAAAATACACTCTAAAAGAAAGATGCACTTGGTTGCTCTCTGCAAAGCAGCTGGCACACCTGGTGTCAAATGGAATAAAACCCAGTTAATTTGTCTGTTGCCTCTTAACAGTTAATGAAAACTAGCAAAGTCTCAACTAGTAGCTAACTGGAAAGCTCTAGAAATGCCAACTGTAAAGCACATACATAGGTCTTCTAGAGTAAAACAAACCTGATAAAACCTTTTTCATTCAGGAAAGAAATCTATTCATTTGTATTCCCTGACTTCAGGCACCTTTGGCAAGGTGTCTGGGACTGTTTGCTGAGCATGTTATTAAAAAGGTACAGTTTAAATGAAGTGAGAGTGGTTTTTTCTGCTTTTATGCACACCCTGAAGTCCTGATATAAGGCCTGTTTGTTACAGAAAACTTGAACAGATGCCATAGTGGGCAAATCTGTCTTGCACCAACTTGCAGAAAAATAGTGTCTTGTTTTAGAAATATTTCAGGCAGAAAGGAAGGACATGTAAAACATAGCTTTGAAAAGCACAAAAGGATAATTCTTACTGAGCTGAGATTACAAAAGTATTTCTCATTAGGAAAATTTTAGAACTGACTTGAGATTAGCTTATAACAAACTTTGTAACAAGTGTAACCCTTTTTCATAACAACCGGCTTCACCAAGCAGTGCTGGTTTTGGTCAGCAGTAAGTTCTTTTGTTGTTGGAGATGGCTTTAAATTTCATGATGTTGCAATCGGAAAAGCTCAAACATTTCGGGATCAGTTCTAATATTTTCCTGCTGGTAATCCATTAGGGCAGTGTACAGTTTATGGTTATTTTCCAAACATGAGTCCAAAATAAAAATTCAAAAAAGCTCATCCCTCAGTTCAGGCTGACACTAATTCTATACTCCTCCAGGTTTGGCAGAGAATGTCGTGTAAACTGTTTGTGTGATGAATGTAACATTTTTTCTGAGATTACCCTGCTCCTTCCCTCCTTTGAGGTATTTCGATTTTCTATTACTTCTCCTAGGTCCTTGTCACTGTTGTATGCATTCATGTTGGGAGGCTTATGTGAATGGTGAATACATATCTAACAGTGATTTTTATAACTGGGGTCTTGCAGGAAGGTGAAATTTCACAATGCAAAGCAGACAAAAAATCAGGATGTTAACTTTTATATCCATTCCATTTATTTCCAAAGTATTGCTGGGGGGGGGGGGGGGGGAGTGGGGGGGAGTGGTGTGTGTTGTATTTTCCTTGACCAATTTTTGGTTTTCCTCATGTCTTCCATTTCAGGTTCTTCTTATCTTGTCTTTTCCTTCAGAAAAAAAGTTACAATATGTTTTTTCTTGACATTTCTACTTAGCTATTCAGTATGGCTCTCCTCAGCTGCCTGAGGGGAAAAAAACAAAACTACTCATTTACCCTGACAAGTGTTTTTCACTCTCCGTGTTTGTGATGATAGGTTGGTCTATGTGCTTGAGTTCTGCAGCAGCTAATAGGTAACTCCTGATCCAGCAAAAGCGTTTAGAAGTTGACAGATATTACTTGACTTCTTGTTTTAGAGGTAAGTGACAGCCCTTTAACCCAACCACAGTACAGCAGAATTGGACTCAGTTGTGATCCTCTACCAGCTGGCTATTATAGTTGACTTATGGGGAATCAGATAGTATTCCTTTTTCAAGGAGAATTAAGATCCATTGTGCTTTAATTGATGTATTGTTTGGAATGCTCCAGCCTGTTTCCACCATAGCACCAATTTTCCCATTGCTGCATCTGCTCATTGTTTCCTGACACATTTTTTTAATACTGACATCTATTACTCATGTGTTAACGTAGTTACAGTAGTTTTCACTGAGACTTTGGGAGTTTTTACTTTTGTCTAATTAGCTGGACACTTTTGTCACAGTGTCCCTCTAAGTAATATGGCAAATTTTGTCATAATGTCAGTTACTTTGTGGATTATGTAGCTGTAATTGTGACCATCGTGTAAATCTGTTCCTTATCACACTGGTAACAAACCAGCAGATCACTGCCACTAACACCAAGCTTTCCTGTTATTCTGACATCGTAGCGAATTCCTCCCCAACTGGCAATAAGATGGTCTTACACCGCTTTTTCTCTGCTTGAATTCTCTGTTGTCTGGATTGTGAAATTATCCTCTGCATAATTCAAGAACCATTTCATGATCTATGTTTAGCAGAATTTGTTACCAAACAGATGTCTGGACAGTTAATGACCTCTGTAAGTACAGCCCTGTGATTTCTTACTACTCTCCTCTGCCACAAGTCAGCTCTAGGGCAGCATGTCACCTCTTATTAAAAACCAAATGCATAAAATGTGTATAAATTTTCCCTTCAGAATTGTTATGCCTAGTCAGAAGTGGAATTTCTGCCATGTTCTCTTTTAAATCTCTATGTTCATCAATGTGTACATGCATAAATGTGCATATTTCCAAATTTTTCTGGCCAAAACCAAGGGATATGAATAAAATCCCCTGAAATTAATCAAAATATAGTTTCAAAGAAAATGTACTTCCATATATAGAAGTCAGAGCTGGCACTGCCAGTATTCAAGTTGGGGAAAGGGTAGATGCGTGGAAAAGTCCATGGTAGGAAAACATCTTCCACTGTCACTTTTACGCATATGGCAAATGTAGTCTTACAAGAGGATTTGAAGGCACTAGAGCCAGATCATTAGCCCTGGCCAGCGATGTATTCACAGTATGAAATTGTGCTGCAGCTGCACATCCATTCCCTCTTTCATCCTCCCCATTCAGATCGGGATTGAGCCCATCCCTGCCTAGGAAATTTGTCCTAGTTTGTCTTCTGTTTTTTTTTTTTTTTTGATTATTGGGACTTGGGAGAGGAAAGTTATTGGGCAGAATTGTATCAAAGAAGACATAAGAGAATTCCTAATGTCTGGCACTCCTCTCACAGGGGAGGCAACCAAGGATGGGAAGGTGCCCTTTATCAGGAATTGTATTGATAGGACAAGGTGTAACAGTTTTAAGCTGAAAGAGGTAGATTTAAATTAGCTATTGGGAAGAAATTTTTTACTGTGAGGGTGGTGAGACACTGGCACAGGTTGTCCAGACATGTCATGGATATCCCTTCCCCGGTAGATATCGCCAAGACCAGGTTGGATGAGGCTGTGAGGCACCTGATCTAGTGGGAAGTGTCCCTGCCCATGACAGGGGAGTGGAACTAGATGGAATTCAAGGTCCCTTCCAACCCAAACCATTCTATCATGCTATGAATGCTGATTGATACAGATCCAGTCAGACGTCCCTATGGAGGAATTCTGCAAGCCAGATGCTTGAGTCCCTAGAACTTCAACCTGAACAGTTGAGTTCTTGAGAGGATAGCTCATACTCAACTGTGTGGCACTGTGAAGGAGAGAAACTAGACTGCCTGCACTCAAGTGCTTCTGTAGCAGTCAGGCTCTTGGCAGCCGCCTGGGTCTCCTATCATGCAGCTCCTGAACGCCAAGAGGTTTGCTAGATGTCTTGTTGGCACCTGCTCCTACAGTGGAAAGGGTCATTTTGGCCAGACTGCTGGATTGGAAAGTACCAAAACCCCAGGGAAGATTGGTCAACTGTATCTACACTGGTAAGGTTCAGAAGCCAACACTCCAGCACTGCTTCACAGAATTCTTACAATTGAATTGTAAGCCTGTTGCCTGGCAGTTTTGACAACCTCTCAGAAGGTACCTGCACAAGTCTAGGAGAACAGCATAGAGCAACTGCCCCAAAGGCAGTTTTACATCATCACTCTTTCTTGGGGGCAGAAGAAACTGTAGTTCTGTGATGCAAGCTGAGACACACCGTTTGGCCTTAGAACCCAAAGAACAATCTGTGGTCTGTTTTGTGAGCTAATAGAACTGAACCCCTCCTGGAGCAGGTACCAGAATTTCTTGCTACAGTTTTCACGTCAGGCTTTCTACCTTTAGGGAAACGTTTCATTTTAAGTCTGGTTTTGAGTGAGGAGGTTAATGTGTTTAAGTATATGCATACATGCATGGCTTTTCAGATGGAGAAACCTATTGCCAACACTCATTCATTACAATCTGAGGGACTTTACATGCTCTTAATTACTACCTGTCCCTTCTCAAGTGTCTTCTCACTTGAACAGTTTGGGAGCACTAACACGGCCAATTCTTACAGCATTTATAGTCATGGTTCAGTGAAAAATAACTATTGCCCTAGTTCCCTCCTGTTAGTGGGAACTGATCTAACACACGAGGCAAGTTCCTTTGACTTCAAGAGCATCACTTGGCCTTGTATGGAGCCTTCTGAACACCTTTATTTTTGACACAGATAGCTTATTTAAAGCCTCAATGTGAAAATTGTCCTGTGCTAATACTAAGCATGCAACACAGAGGCTGTTCTGGGGCCAGTTGCCCCAAACATCAGGGCATAATCAAAACTACTGAGAATGTCAGACTTTATTTTTTTTTCCTTCCCAATCAGTCCCAGATGGGCTGACTGAGGGGTTTCCTTTATTTTCTCATTTGGAGTTTCTTCATCCACTTTGAGAGGTACAAGATGTACATTCACCAGTTCCTCAGCCTTCACAGAGTTATTTCTACTGTCTTGTCAGATGACATTTTTACACAAGGATATTGCCAAGTTACATGGACATGACTGAATAATTTTTTTTCTCTCCAAACATGTGGCCTCTTATGTCTAGAGCTTTAGTTTACAAATAAAGAATATTGCTCCCATTTTCATGAGTTTTATCATTTGGTGGCTGACCTGGAACAGGCCAGTGCTTCAACACCCACTCTTGTCCAAAAAGATGTTTCCCAAAGGAGCTAAACTTGAGTCAGATATGGTTATCTCTTCAAAATCAAAGGGTACTCTGTAGATTCTGACTGTAGACATATGGGCCTACAACTGTGGAAGATGTTCAAAGCAGTCAGACATTCTGGCTGTAATCTATCTAGAATAAAAATTATGCTTGTCAGGAATGGCCATGAGGTAATCAGGGAACTGAATGCTCCACAACACCATCTGTGATAGTGCCCATCTATTTGTGGCATTGCTGGGACGTATGTATGTGCTCACAGGATGAGGAACCACTTCCTGCTCTGATGGTCAGAAATGCTGGCTTACCTGCTCAAGTGACTCATAACATTTGTACAGAATAAGACATGAAAAAGTTTCATTAGACAATCTGGGATTCTTTTTTAACTCCTCCAACAGCCCTATGGTACTGAGTCATAAGTCCCTGTATGCACTGAAACTTCTGCAATTTTGCTTTCAGTCTGCTTCTTGGGACTTCTTTGCAGGAATTGTTTTCCACAGAAAGGATGAGTTCAACCACACTTTCAGGAACCACAAACTTTTAAAGCAATCTTTTGTGACAGGTTTGAGTCAACAAAACCTGGCAGCTTTAGGGAGGGTCTACCTATTTTTTTAAATACTCAGGTGCTTGTTTTGTACAATATGAAGCTTTCCATAGTTGCAGTAAGAACGTCTTTCCTTCATGAAAACTGCCCAGCTCCAAAAACTCTCTATTGAAAAATGCACATTAAAATGATGCCAGAGCTTTGTTAGCAGTAGCACTGCTAGGAATTTTTGGCCATAAGTTGTATTAAACATTTTTTTAAAAGAAATATTTCTTTTCTTCCTACTTCTAAGGTACTTTCTGTATTAGCAAGCAAAAAACCCCCAGTACTTAATAGTTTAATAGATTTATTTTTCTTGTTTTATTTTCTCTTTATATGCTCTGATCATAGAATCACATAATGGTTTTGGGTTGGAAGTAACCTTCAAAGATCATCTAGTTCCAAACCCTCTGCCTCAGGCAGAGACATCTTCCACTAGATCAGGCTGCTCCATCCAACCAAAGTGCCATCCAGCCTGGACTTCAACACCTCCAGGGATGTGCATCCACAATTTCTCTTTGGGCAACTCACTCCAGTGCCTCACCACCCTCCTCATAAAAAAAATCCTTCTTATGTCCAATCTAAACCTACTCTCTTTCAGTTTAAAATCGTTGCCACTTGTCCTGTCATTACAAGTCTCTGTCTTTCTTTTAAGGCCCATTGAAATAGTAAGAAGCTATAATAAGGTCTTTCTGAAGCCTTCTCTTCTCCAGGCTGTACAACTCCAACTCTCTCAGCCTTTCATAAGAGAGGTGTTCCATCCCTCTGATAATTTTTCTGGCACTCCTCTGGACCTGCTCCAACAGATCCAAATCTTTCCTGTGCTGAGGACTCCAGAACTGAACGCAGTACTCCAGGTAAGATCTCACAAGAGCGAAGCAGAGTGGCAGAATCACGTCCCTTGACCTGCTGGTCACAATTCTTTTGATGCTGTCCAGGATATAGTTGGCCTTCTGGGATGGGAGCACGCATTGCTTGCTTGGCTCATGTCCAGTTGTTCGTCCACCAGTACCCCCAAATCATTTTCCACAGGGCTGCTCTCAATCTCAAGCTCCCAGCCTGTAGTGATGTTGGGGATTGACCTGACTCAGGTGCAGGACCTTGCACTTGGCATTGTTGAACCTCACGAAGTTTCAGATGGTTGAAAGCATTTTGCCCTAGCTAAACAACATCCACTGTAGGCCTATGTGTAGTAAAGGTGAGAAAATGTTTCAAAAATGGCCAAAAGTCAGAAGTTTTTGTATGAAAATGTTCCTTGTTATTCCCTGGATGTGTTCTTAATTGTACACTTTAGATGAAAGAAAAGTAAATACTTCAAAGTGTTCATACAGTTTGTACATTCTGTATGAGAACTTTATTTACCTTTCAGATTACGTAGGTGATTTTAATGCATTTCCTAAATATAAAATGTATTTATTGATGATACTCCATGATTCTTGAATATCACAGAGGGAAGGAAGACTTAAGGGGAAAAAAAGAGGTCCAAAGTCCTGAGGCCTAGAAAAATACCAGAATAATGAGCTTAGAAGAATTAGTGGTCAGAAACTTCTATCAAAAAGACAGTGAATTAAATTACAAAGTTTTTTACAGCAATTTGGGAGCCCAAAATGTGAGTAATACTATAGCAGGATCAATGAGGACAAAGGAAACAGCAATAAGACTGCATACAATGCCAGAACTGCTTATGGGGCAAAATGTGTGAGCCAGGAGTTCTCATTTGCAGCCCACACACTGACACAGCATCACTTTTTTTGTTCTCACATGTTCACAGTCGGTTACAAAGCCAACAGCACTTGCATAGCACTAAAAATGAGTGTATTTCTTCTTGATAAGGTACTAGACACTGACACTGTTGTGCATATTTTTCAAAGCCAATCTTTTTCTCCATAACTTAGACCTACAGCAGATTCAAGCTGTGTTTCGATAGGTCCTCATTTTCTGAATCCCCACATGAAACAAAACTAATGAAATACTGAAGAAAACTGCCATAATGATAATGTAGGTATTATTAATAGAAACAATAGGCAGTACTATTCACTGTGTGACTGATAAATACCTGTAGCAAAGTAAGCAGCAATGTCTAAATTTGAGGGTGTATTTTTGTAACAAGTTTTGTATCCTTAAGCAAGATGGACAAGAGAATTTTTCACAGAACATTCTGATGCTCTGTGAAGTTTGGCTTTCTATTTAAAAAGCTCATCTATATTTGTTTCCCACATGGTTCCAAGAATGATGTAGTATCTGAAATGAAAAATATTTTTCAGTAACTATCTTATAAAGGCTATCACTGCTGACAAAACAGAAGGAGAGCATTTTAAGCATGCGTTTTTGCAGTTGCACAGAAGTGCGAGTTTTGAAGAAACTGTAAATCCTATCTACTGTAAAGCTGGAAGACATTTAATTTATAAACAGGTAGAGAAGAAAAACATGGGAGAGAAAAAAACCCTGCCACATTTGACAGCTATTAAGAGGCAGTCCTACTTGTTGCCAAGTGGTTTTACCTTTTTTTTTTATGTAATTATCTTTTGTGTAAATAAATCCTTTGGGTTTGGATGAGTGATTGAGGAAGAGGCCTCGGAAGCTGAAATCTGGCTCCCTGTCAATGGAGCAGTTTTAAATTTAAGCTCTGAATCAGTCAAAGCGTAGTTTCGCTCCCACACTAGTTCTCTTGCAGAGCGAAAGCAACTGGAATCTTCTTATTTCTTATAGGATTTCTTATAGGCTCAAAGGGGCATGTGTTGAATAGCTTAGACTTAAAATTTAATCACCATAAAATAGTTTTTCTTTATTAAAGGCCTGTTCTGGGGATTGTTAATATTACTCTTATTATTGTTGAGTGCTTTATAAAAGGACTGTCTTTCTTAGTATCTGCAAAGAGGCCAAACTGTTTATTTAATTGTCCTATTGCTGCTATGTAGCCCCAGTGCTTGCCAGTTTTAGCTGCAAGGTATGTGAGATGTCACTATGTTGCCAGATCATAATTTTGCACAAAAATTGCCACAACATAGCATATTGTAGTGCTTTTTGGCCAAGGGATTTCCCCTCCTCTTGTAACAGAAGTAACAACTTCGCAGATAAGAGTACCCAAATACAGGGCTGACAGCTGAGCTGGAGACCCTCCAGCTCCCTCTTCTGGGCCACCCTCTCCCCTGCAGATCAGGATTCTCTCCTGCTTGTCTGAAATGTCACACAAGAGGTGGTTACCTACTTCTACAAAACAAATGTAGTTTGAGAAACTCAGAAGATTCTCACCCTGATATACATACATATATAAATAAATCACTAAACCAAGCAACCAACCAAACAGAAGATGGAGCCCGAGAGCAGCTTTTAAAGCAAACTGCCGGTGAAGCTGGAAAATTCAGTTTCCTCCAACTCCTGAACTTCAATCAAAACTGCAGATGAGGGATTGGAGAAAGTCCTCCAAGACTTCGGTGCAGAAAGAGGGCATGGAGTACGTTTCCACTGTGTGTGAATGGATTGGTTCAAACCAGTGCTGCTTCTTCTCAGAGGTCTTCTGTTGTCATCCTGTACATGAAGACATGAGCCAGTGTTATTACTCGTAGGCAGCCTAATTCTGCTCTATCCAAAGCAAAGGAGTAAAAGTCAACCCACATCAAGAAAATAAGGCCAAAACTAACAACAGAGGGAAGGATGTTTCATTTACCATGACGGCATGCCAAAAACAGAGTAAAAGAAATTACACTAAGAAACAAAGATGAGGTAATATTAATTTGATATAAAGTAAGCTGCATTTTTCAGCTTGTTTTTCACTCTGTGTTACTGATGCATATACTCTTCCAAGAAAATTCAAATAAGCCAAACATACCATACTAGTAACCACAATTTCTACTGATTCAGAATTTTGTTAACAAAAAAAAGAACCTTTAAATGATGTCATCATATAAATTTCCTCCCATGTAATTCTTGTGATTTCCTGCAAAAAGCACATACCACATAACCAGAGGTTAATAATTATATAATTATTAACCCTAGAGGTTTTTTGGAATGTAGAAAAAGAAATGAATAAGCTTGCTTTTCTTGGCTTCAAATTCAGTTACTAAGTCATCTTGCTTTTGGTCCTAGCAATACCTTTTATGCGCGCAATTTGATCTGAAAGCTGTGACAGAAAATGAAAAATAAAATCTGCTAAGGTATTTATAAGCTTGGTTTTCTTGATTTTTTTCAGTTATATGAGGAAACACTTTTATAAACTACCTGAATTTTGCTTCTATTGTTACGGAATTCTCCTTTTGTCCAATAGGTTTTGTTATTATGAGGAAATTGTTTTTTAAAAGTTATTTTATGCAATTATGTGTGACAGTGGTAGATTTGAAAGAACATTCAGGTCTTGCTGATAATTTCAATGCCTTTTCCACCATTATCATAGAATTCCTCAGTTGAAAGAGACCTTTGAGATTATCGAGTCCAACCGTACCTGTCCACTATTAAACCATAGCCCTGAGAAACTTGTCTACCCATCTTTTAAATGCCTCCAGGGATGGGGACTCAATTTTCCTGATGTCTAATCTGAACCTCCCCTGGTGCAACTTGAGCCCATTTCCTCTCATCTTATCATTTGTTGCTTGCAAAAAGAGACCAACATTGACCTCGCTAAGACTGTCTTTCAGGTAGTTGTAGACAGTGATGAGGTCTCCTCTTAGCCTCCTCTTCTCTAGGCTAAAAAAACCCAGTTCCCTCAGCCACTCATTGTAAGGCTTGTACTTGTACATTACAACAATATTCTTTCAGCGTGTCCGGTGGAATGCAGGAGAAGGCTCAAAGTTCCTGTCTCACTTTGAAATCTTTCTATTTCTTCTCTGTTTCCCCTCTTCCTCTACCCAGGTTTCCATGCATTATTTTTCTTCCCGCTGTCATAGCAAAACTGCTTTTGTGTGCAATAATTTCCTAACTGTATTTCCCCATCTTATGCGGAAAAGTAAAACACTGACCTCATGTTTGGACACCTGGTAAAGTGATGTACTAGACCTCAGGACACCTTTCTATTGTTCAAGTGCCTTCCTGGTCTTGTGGAGGAAATCACCATTACAGATAAGCCCAGAAGATTTTTATCTTGACTGGCCCTAGAGCTTCTCTTGCATTGTGTTGTCATCTTTTTTTTTTTTCACCCCCAAAGGGTAACTAGTTTCAAAGATCAAAACTTTATATAAAGCATATATTTGATTTCAGCATATTATTATTTGGCTTTCATCCAAAATGCATGCCTTTTTCAGTGTTTTCCTCCAAACAGTGTCTTGAACTATGAAGGAATAGTGTTATACTGCAAACTATTTAAGGATATGGAAGAGATAAGGTTAATAGGGATATGTAGTATGTCTCAATAGACAATTGAAGAAAATCCAGCTAATTTGGGGGATACATAGGACCTACTCTCAGTCCTATGAACCACACTTTTGCCTATAAAGACACTAATTTCCTACATTATTTACTTCCTTAAAGTAAATTTCGCAAAATTTAAGTAAGTTTGGCAAAAAGTATTCTGGGTCTCCCAAGAGCCTACAGTTCATTGTCACACACACTCTCAGGCCCTGTTTATCTGTCAGTGATGCACCGTGCCCAGTCTTGAATGCGAACAATTACAAAGACAGCAGACCTTGCCAGACTTCAGTTTTAAAAGACATTTTAGATACATATCCATTCTGAAAATTATCAAAGAATCTCTCACATGTCTCATCAAGTAGTAAGCCAAGCATTTCTAGCTGTAGGTCTAGCCTAGGACTGCAGGATCATCCATAGCGGTAAGAGGATTAGTCTTTGCCTCTTTAGCAGTAGTTCCCTTCTAAGAATTCTGAGAAAGAGAGATTATCTAATGTGATCACACATCCTCTGGGAAATAGTTGGAGACTGCAATTCATTTCCTATAAGCCATTATACAGCCATCAGCAGTTGCTGACCGGACCTTTTACTCCACAGTACACTTGAGAACCTCAAATAGTTTAGTTGAATAAAGCTTATATGTCTTGCTGTGGTCTTACAGATACTGCTTATTTATTTAATATAATATAGATTTGATTACTAAACATTGTGAAAATTTAGTTTCTGCCCCAAAGAATTTATTATACCTTTCCTCAGGTTCCTGTAGGTATTATATAGGCAACGGAAGTGCCGAGTGGGTAATTGTGATTTGTTCTGTTGCTGATGATGCTGTATGTTACTCCCAGAGAAAAAGTAAGCTCCTGATCTTTGAGTTTTCATACTTGAACTCTTACAAGGCTCCTCAGTTTTTCTGCTGATGGGCAGTAGCACTGAATTCTTTCAGGGAGAACTGCTGCTTCTTGGCTTAGGTGTGGGTAAATTTAAAGTTACAGCTGAAATAACATTTTCGATTCTGCTGACTACTTCTGTGATGTAGGACAACAGTTCAGACATTGAGCATGATTTTCCAGAATCTTTTGAGACAGATTATGAAAGTTTGATGTATACCTTGGGAAGAAGTTCTTCACTAGCTTTAGCACAGTGTGTAAGTTATCTGGCCTTATTGGACCTCAATGAATCCATCAGGAAAATCAACTGAAAAGTACCATCTTGCCGAAAATGAGCTGCCAGAAGTTCTGTTTCCCTTAGGAATAAGCTCTTCAACAGTGAATTTCTACTGCTATGAACCCCTACCAGGCTTGTACCAACCAGTCCTGCAGATATTGCTTGTTTGTTTAGCATAACACAGATTACTAAATGTTATGAAAATTTACTTTCTGTCCCAAAGAATTCACTATATCTGTCCTCTGTTTCCTGTAGCTATTACATAGGCGACATAAGTGCTGAGTGGGTAATCAGTATTTGTTCTGTTGCTGACACTGCTGTATGTTACTCCCAGAGAACAAGTAAACTCCTGATCTTTGAGTTTTGGTCAGGGCAATGAAACTGCAGGACTTCTCTTAATGCAAGTAAAATGAGATTTGAGATTACCTTCATCACAAGGACTGCTGGGGAGGCTATGGAGATCTTTGACCTTGCCTAAAAATTGCAGTGGCATTGGCTAAGTTTCTAGTGCCATGAACCCTTGTAAAGCTACCGACCACTACCTCTGTAAAGACCGGCCCCGCATCTTGTTTCACTCATTTTCAACACTGAAAATCACTTACAAATTATTAAATTATGTAAGCATCATGTGATGCAGAAAATACTACAGAAATTGTAGTACAACAAGGTCCTACTGTTTAATGTAGCAGCAGAAATCCTATCCTTACCTCACATGATGACCTTCAGTCCCAAGGTAAACTTGGGACTTGGGGAGCTCTTGACCCTCTTGAGTGCAGAGAGGCCCTGCATAGGGATATAGATAAGTTGGAGAGCTGGGCAATTGCCAACCACATGAAGTTTAACAAGGGCAAGTGATGGATTTTGCACCTGAGACATAGAAATCCTGGATATGCAAACAGACTGGGGAGTGAGAGGTTGGAGAGCTGTCGCGGAAAGGGATCTGGGAGTACTGGTCAATGACAAGTTGAACATGAGCCAACAGCATGCCCTGGCAGCCAAGAGGGCCAACCGTGTCCTGGGTTGCATCAAGCACAGCAGTGCCAGCCAGTGAGGGAGGTGATTGCCCTGCTCTACTTTGCACTGGTGCAGTCCCACCTTGAGTATTGTGTGCCATTTTGAGCACCACAGTATCCAAAGGATATAAAGTTACTGGAGAGTGTCCAGAGGAAGCCACAAAGTTGCTGAAGGGTCTAGAGGGGAAGCCATATGAGGAGCAGCTGAAGTCACTTGGTCTGTTCAGTCTGGAGGAGACTGAGGGGGGACCTGATAGCAGTTTACTGCTTTCTCTCAAGGGAAGGAGGAGGAGTAGGCACTGATCTCTTCCCTCTGGTGACCAGTGATAGGACCCGAGTAAATGGCAGGAAGATGTGCCAGGGAAGGTTAGATTGGATATTAGGAAGAGGTTCTTCACTCAGAGGGTGGTGGAGCACTGGAACAGCTCCCCAGGGAAGCAGTCACAGCATCAAACCTGACAATAGCCAAGAATCACTGGGACAATGCCCTCAGACACACAGTGTGAATGTTGGGGTTGTCCTATGCAGGGACAGGAGTTGGACTCAATAATCCTTGTGGTTCCCTTCCATCTCAGGACATTCTGTGGTAAGTAAAGTAAGCAGACAGAAGGAATTGCCCCGTTTCGCCTTTGCTCCCCTTTCTTTCACAAAACGACCCAAGTTGGAAGGGACCCACAAGGACCGTTGAGTCCAACTCCTATCCCTGCACATGATTCGCAGCAAGGAGGATACGGGAGGGACAGCAGAGATGCTTGACAGTGCCAGTGGAGGAGTGTTGGGCACTTCCCAGACGGGGGACAGGGGAGGGACAGCAAAGATACCTGGCAGTGCCAATGGAGGAGCCCTGGGCACTTCCCAGAAGCAGAATACTTTTACACAGCTGTCCCCCGAGGCGCACTGGGAATGCGGGCACCGAAAGAGCCGTGTAGTGAAACCACTGTCTGCCAAAACCCTTTCCCCTCCAAGGCGCGGCGCAGCAACCCCTCACTGCAAGATGACGGCGCGCGGCCGCCATTTTCCCCTCCTCGCCCCGCCCCAGCCTGCCCCGCCCCGCCCGGCTCGGGGGAGGTGCCGCCACCGCCGCGTTTGTTCCTGCCCGGCAGGGAGCCCCACCGCGGCATCGGGCTCCTGCACGCCCCTCCGTCCCTCCTCCGCCTTCCCCGGCCGCAGCGGCGGTGCCCATGGCGGCAGAGCCTCAGCCCAAGGCGCTGACCCGCAAGCCCCTCCTGCTCAACAAGGTGGAGGGCTCGCAGGAGGTGGTGAACATGGCAGCGATAGTGCCCAAGGAGGATGGGGTCATCAGCGTCTCCGAGGACAGGTACCGGGGACTCCTGCGGGGCCGTGGTCTGTCAGCTCCACCATCGCTCGTGGACCTGCGGTGGTGGACCACCATCACCACCCCCACCCACGAGCGATGGTGGGAGGTGGCAGGTCCACCACCATCACTGATGTGACTGTGGACTCCACTACTGGAGTCCAGGCGAGAGTCAGGGTCACTGTGGTCCAGCCTGGGGAGGTGGCTTTAGGCAGCCACATCTGGTCCTGGAGGGGAGGGAGTCCCAGCTCGAGTATCCATCTCTTTCTCCACCGCGGTGTTGGTCAGGGCGATGAAACTTGCAGGATTTGAGGGACTTTTCTTAACATGTGTAAAGTGGGATTTGACATCTCCTTCATCACTAGGGTTGTCCGGGAGGCTGTGGAGATCTTTGACCTTGCCTAAAGATTGCGGTGGCATTGGCTGAAACGGTAGCTTTGGTTTACCTCTCCCCTCTCCAGTCGTTTCTTGGTAATTGTTAAAAAATACCATGTATCAGCGATAAGATCTTGGAGTTAAATCCCGTGCTGTAAAGCTGCCAAAGAGGAGAATGTTTTCAGGCCCGGGGTCTAGGCTGCCCAGAGGCAGCTTTGTCTCTTTGAAAGAGCTCAAACTTAATTCAGCTCTGCAGCTGAAGCTTCAAAACTTCATCCTGAATGTGCCTGCCTTTGAAGTAAGAGCTCATTTTTCTTGCAGAGTCTATTAATAACTATTTTAAGCAGTTTCTTTGCAACTCGGGTGCATGGTGTGCAATCAGCGTCCCTGGCTTGAAATACAAATGTTGACCAGTGTGTGAATAAATTTTGGTTCTGAAGAGGTTTTTTTGGTGTACTGTTTCTCTTGGCTGCCTGTACTTTGTTGAGTGTCTGTTTTCTTGTCTCTGGTAGCTTTCTGAAAAACTGTTGGTATTTCTCTCATCCTGCCTTTGTCCTCACTGTGAGGTTAGTTGTCAAATATGTGCATATTTAACATCATTTAAGTTCATCTAAGCTCTGCTCTCAAAGTGCTGCCTCATAGCAAGAGGGACTGAGCTATTTAAAACAAGTGCACTGTAAAAGAGACGTTAAGCAGAGTTTTACATTGTTACATTGCCACAATCTTGTGTTCTTTACTTGTTTATTGTGAAGCTGAATAAAGCTTCAGTGTATTTTGGTTTATTGTAGCTTGTTAGGCTTACTCAACCAATTCTTGTATCCATAAGAAATTATTCCTGAGATTCATTTGCTCATGTGTAGGTCTCTCAATCTCTGTCTTCCCCCTACCTTGGAAAAATAAGTAGCTTCTGCTCTTATAGCCTCTCTGAATTTTTGCAAATAGGTTGATGCTCCAAGTTGATAGCTCTGTGTAGACAAAGGGACTGATTTGTTTCACTAGTAACCAAGCTGTCAGCTTCGAGAAAATATTGGTGAAATGAAAACTAGGTGTTTCTCACTAGGAAACTGACTAGTTTGTTGAGCACCACCCCCTTCCTTCCCATCCCAGAGCAACCCTCTGGTGTAGGTCAATTAGGTCCTGCTTACTGATGGAACTGGGGAAAGAAAACTGCTGTTAGGTGTGCTGATAGATGTCTGTAGCTTTGCTGGTGTTATGGACATTAAAACATTAAAACCTGGAGGTTCCCAAGTTATTTTGTTTTTAAAGGCACTAACCAAGTAATTTGCCTGATTGTGGAATTGGTTTGTGGTGTGTTTGAGATGCTGTAAGCTGTGATTGTGCCTTTTATTTCTTTAGGCTTGAAGAGGTTGAGTGATGGCTTTTTCTGTCATTTTCCATTTGCATTAGCATTTTTATCTGAATTAAAATGTTCAGAGTCTAAACTCATTTGGAAGGGATAGCAAGTTGGGAGTCAAATTTGGAGGTTTCGGGATACCTGAGGTGGAAACAATCATTTATCAGACTCAATACCTGTAGCTTATTTTTACGCTTGTACAGATCCTTGCAGTACCTTTTCTTGTTTGGACCTGCCTTCTAGTGCTAGTGTTGTCATAGTTGTTTAATGGCTTTGGAATGCGAAGGGCTTTTACACTGTAAACTGTAACACCGGTTATGGAGATGTTATCTGTCTCTTGTTAGCAAAATAAGTGAGTTTTGGCCTTGTTTATCAGCCTGTGATATGTATGGCTTGTTTGAGAGAAATGCTCTGAAAGTTTTGCAGAGAACTTCAGCTGGAAGCCTTTCTATCTCCAGCACTTGCTTCAGGCTGAGGAGAGTCGTTGTCTCTCAAAAAAAAAGGAAGTTCTCCATTGGTTTGCTAGCTAATGGCTGAACATATCATTGCTGAAATTGCAAATAGTCTTAACATATACAACAGCTGGGCACCACTCTGAAGGTTTTCTTTAGTGCATGATGTGGCTCTATACCTGTAAACCCTTCAAAGCGGGTGCTTAGTCTCTGGTCTGCATTTTGTATGGCACCAGTGGTTATATTGGTTTTAAAAGACGCAGGGGTGGTTTCAGCTATAGCTTGCAGACATTATATAGCCCTGAATTGCTGTATTTGTAGTGCATACTCGCACATATTTTAAGAAATAAAGTGGAAAACTAAGTAATAATTGAGAGTACAATTATTCTTCATAAAGAATGGCATACAGGGGGAAAGAAGGAATCTCAGGGGATGGTTTACATATTTAACTAGATTATCTAAATTTTACATAATCTGCAAGGTTGGAGTTTCTTTTCAGTGTGCATCCTCTGAATCCTAGTCAGTTATATTCATTGGATGATATGCATTGTGTCCTAATCTCAGTTGTTTTGTCTGATCCCTTACTAGGGCAAAAAAGACTGATGCTGCATCGCTTTACTGTATAGCTGGTGTGTATTGGGAGGAATGAGATGTAATTTTAGTCTGTGTTTTTCTTCTAAGGAAAAGGGATGCACCTGTCTAGGCAGGTGAGAGTTGAGGGAGTGGCAGCATTTGTTATCCAGGAATGTATAAGTCTGGTGTAGGAGGGCTATAAGAAACAAATTATTAGTTTTCATCCATGGTCTTTCACCTGCTAGCAAATGGGTGGAATTAACAGACATACATCCAAATATGTGGAGTCCTGAGTGATCCATGGCATTGAATGCTGTAGGTGATACCTGTGAAGCCAAAGTGGGATTTTCCTAATATACACAGCTGGCCCTAAGTCAGCAGCTTCCCATGTTTTAAAAGCATGTGCTTTCAAAATTTCAAAATTGCTGAGCATCCTTGTCTTTTATTGCCTTCAGAGGGACATGTGGGTGTTGGGCATGTCTGAAAAGTAGGTCACTGGCATGTCAAGTTCAGACATATCTGCTCTGTACTCCAAAGAAGATTTAGTGTCATAAATCTTACTTGAGCATGGGTACATATTGGGAGAGGTGCACCGACTCACCCAGCTTTCAGTGCAAGCAGTTCTACTTGGTGTTGTCACATTTCTGTGTTTCTCAAGAGCCTGCCAGTGATGTGAGCACTAATTCAGCTGGGTGTCCGATGTGTAGAGTACAGGACTGGCAGGAGGGGGCTAGGTGTCATCATTATAAACTTGCATTTTGCCACTAGCCGTCCACTAGCTATATTGTAGGTGAGGAGATCTTAGATGTGCTACTGTAGGCGGCTTTCCTGATCCGTGCCCTCTTTGGGGTGGGAGTTCTATGCTCAATTCCATGCCACAGACCATGGAAATGTAGATGTTGCTGTCAAGAACTGTTCTTTTTAAAGTGTTCATGGAAGGTTAAAGCTTTGGTAGTCAACTGAAAATTGACAAAATCCTTACTTTTTAAAGAACAGGCACCCTAGTCTAGAAGGTGGCAAAACCTAGGAGAAAAATATTTATGACATAGATTTTTCTTTTTCAATAAGAAAACAGATACCTTTTTCTTCTCCTTGTATCATATTACTTTGTATCACCTTAAACTCCTTTTGAACAAAGGTGTCTCATCTTCTTTGTATGGGTCACTGTGTAAACACTGAGCCCTGACCATTTATCACGGACATTCGTGTTAGTGTCTTCATCTTACATAAAAAAACCTGTGCAGACTTTGTATTGGGTTACATTTTGAGGGTTTTTAAATGCAGATGTGTACTTTAACTGTTGTCCAAGGCTTGTCGCCTTCTGGGTATGATAAGTAGCAGGTTTTTTAGGGGTATGAGAAATGAATGTCTGTCTTACATAGATGAAATCTTGACTTTGTTAAACTAATGACGAACTAGGAATGGAAATGTGCATATGTGACAAGAAATGTGAAGGCTGTCTTTGGTGTCCTGCTAACATGCCTTTTGGCATGGAGAAGCGTGATCTTTCCACCCTGAAATATATCATAAGCAATCTTTTTCTCCTTATGGTTTTGTTGTCCAGTTCTAGGGAATAAAGCATATAGCATTGTAGTTCACAACTGTGAAATATCTCTAATGGAAAGGTTGAACTCTTCACTTGGTGCTGCATCCAGGCAGGACACGAGGAACTGCAGTCCTTGGGTAAACTCCCTGGGTTTCCTTTCTCTTGGGACAGAGTAGTAGAGAGCCATTTCTTTGCAAAAGTATGATTGTAATTCTCATCTAAACACAGGGTTATGTCACTGTTGGCTGTTGTGCTTTGTGTGTGGCTGTTGCTTTGCAGCAGAAAGAGTAGGTGGTGTGAGAGTTGATTTCGATGCTGGCTGTTTGTATATGTTCATTGGTCCAAACCTGTAGATTTCACACCCAGGTTATTTCAGCATGAGCAGTAGTTCAAACACTGTGGAAGGTGTGAATGCTCTTCATACGTGTAAAAAGACTTGTCCTTGCCTGGAAGTTCTTTAAATTTTTATTAAAATATCAGTCACCAGTAAAGTTGTTGAGAGAAAATGAAGGAACTCTACTTTAACAGTGCAGGGGTTCATAAGAGACCTATTGCTGTATATGCAACTTCTTTGCTCTGAATTTTTGAAAACTAATCGGATGTGTTGCAAGTTGATGACTGTGTTTGGAATAAAGCTCAGGGTGGAGGTTAGTTCTGGCTGTTTAAGTGAAAAAAAAAAAAGTGGATGCTGGCAAGAAGTTTAGGAGGAGATGGGAGATCCCAAAGCTTTTGGATTCAGAAATTGTTGCAGATGTTGAAAAGTTAACTGTTCCTGATTTGACTAACATGTATCCTGTTGAGATGCCAAAATCCCGGGACTGACACGTAAAATCTTGTGCTAAGGACTTGTTGGGGATGATAAACTCCACTTAGTAACTTGTGGTGACCTTGCAATGTATTTTTTAACCCCCCTGTGCCACTAAGAAGATGAGTTGAAGTTTGGCAAAGCTTGTATATCCCTTGCCTTACGATTCTCCCCATCCCCCACCCCCGAGTACTGAGTGTCACTTAAAGATTTAAAGCAGTAGCATTTAGTCTTGTCTTTCTGATTTGAACTACTCTGCAACTGCAGCCTCATGTAGGTCAATGCACAGATTGGTGCACCTCCAGCACTTGTATTCAGTTTGGGGACAGTTCGTGTCTTAACTGCAAGGTGGCAGCTGCAAAAATGTGATATGACAACATGGCTTGCACCACAACTTGTACAAACCCGGTTTCAGCAGTGCAGCTAGGCATAAAAATGGTATGGAATATTAGGTGCTTGAGCATTTACAGTCAGACATGCAGTGGCTTTTACTTTCCTCTCTATTTTGGAGATTATCCATTATGTAAAAGGTGTAGATGCATGTATTGTATCTTACAATCATTATTTGGAGTACGAAGAGCGACTTAATATGCCTTCCATTTGCCTTATAGTAGCCTCATTTTCCACCAGTTCCTGAACAGTGCTCTTGGGTTGCAGCAAGTTTCAGGATGGTGCATCTGCCTCCCATATTAACCAGTTCTCGTTTTACTTCTTGTCTTCCTGACCCCATCTTAATTTCACTGGGATCTGCTTACACAGAGACTGGTTCTCTCATCAGCATGTCTTGCATCTGTCAGGCTTGGTGACTTTCCCCTGCAGGCTCTCCTGTTCTGTAGCTGAACAATGCTCTTTGCTGAGAAGAGACTGCACAATGCCACCTCTGTGTGTGCCCTGAGGCCCCTGGAAGAAAAAAACAAATGCTACTTATGGAGTATGTGCAGTACGGAACTGGCATATAACTGAAAATGTACTGTTGCAGGAAACTTTCTGAGTTTTCTCCTAAAGCTAAAGATGGCTAGAGGTGGCAGTGATGTTGCAGTGTTAAATGGCTGCAATACCTTAAAATAAAGGAATTCTAACAGTTTAAGTGGTATACAAGGCTAGTTTAGTAAGGCTGGCCTTTCATCAAGCATCACTTAGCAGACTGAAGGTCTTGAATGTGTGTGAAGTTGTAGCACAAAAGAAATATATCAGCTTTTTTGACCTACCTTATAGGATTTGGATTATTGAGGCAGACACTTTTTCCTTTCTCTCTCTCCAGCTGCAGTAATTCCTGTATGATATCTGCAGACAGTGAGCTGTGCACAGGTTTCCCAGCAACATCTTTCAGCTATGTGATAATACATACAAGAGGACTACTGGAAAGTGGCTCAAGTTTTGTAAAATGATGTTTGTAACAGTCTTAAGCGAAGTCAGGATATATTTGGTGGCTCAGCGCAGAAGTGGGAAGGAGAAGATAGGAGAATGTAATGAAGACAGATGCTACTCCTGCCTGTGCTTGGGAACTCTAAAAGCTCAATGCCTGATGCACACCATCAATATCCAACAGTGCGCAATGCCCTAAGGAGAGCAACTGTCTTTTGCACTAATATTTTCCGTGAATCACTGTGTTCTGTGATCCATAACCTCTTGGATGCTGGAAGGCCATTCACTTTAAAACACCCCAGAAACCATGTTTAATTGCCTTGACCATAGCTCTTCCATCACACTCCTGTAAAATATGAGTGGTTTTATATAAAACTCTGCCAGTATCTGCATGTATTTGCACTGGGATTTGATGAGAATTGCAGTAATCCCTACATAGTCTGTTGCAAAAACAGCAGCAAGAAAAACTACAGTTGTGTGAGGAAGTGATGGATGCAGCCAGGATGTGTCAGGCTAGGATGGGGCACTGTGGGAGGGAACTTGAGCAGTGGCCATGGGCTGCTGAGAATAGCCACACACAGCAGGTCATATCTTGTTCAGCAGAGCCTTGTCCTGCATAGGTCGTTTTAGGGAAGAGAAAATAAAACTTCCTTCTTTATAGTTTTGTGAGGTGAAGTATGAAATGCAGTAAACGGGAAAACTATAAAACAAATATCTGCACAGGAATGGCAAGAAACCCAGCAAGCAAGTTGGGTGACTGGCTGGAGCAAGCTTGGAGAAGGAAAAAGGGGATTTCATGAAAGGAGAAGCAGGAGAGGGCAAATTTAGCAGGCAGCCCTCCAGGGAGGGAGCTTTACACAATCGTGAAACTGTATGCACCTCTTGGGGTTCTTCTTATGTCACAGTTTCTGTGCCTGATTGCTTGGAACTGTGCATAAATAACAGTCAAAATGGATATTTGGCTGTCAGAAAGCAGGTAATAAATTTTACAAATTAGACTGTGCTGAAATTTTAGATGGACAAAATACAGCCTTCATCCTTGTAAGAGGGAGAATGGTTGTGGAGACTGGGCTAAAAAATGGTGGTTTAATTTTTTTTTTCTCTTAGTCAGGCTATAGGAAATAGCATTGTGTAACTAACCTTGGCCAGACTTCGAACATATGGGCTTTGCTTGTCATACCATGTGTATTCACAACTTAAATTGAGTTTTTCAGGGAATTCATTCTTAAGGTTTTGAGCCCTGGATCGAAGGTGATGCCAAAGCACAGTTCTGGGTAGAGAGCACTGCTGTTCTGCTGCCAAGTTTACAGAGAAGTTTGATCTAAAGATGTCTTTTATTCTCCAAATCCTTTACTGTTCCTTTTTACTGCAGTAGCAGTTTCCTTAGGAGTTGAGTCCCACGGGGAGAGATCTGAAAAAAGACTGTCCTGATGTGAATGACCTATTTTGCCACCAGTTGAATTATCTGGATTAGAATTGTCTGGATTCAGGTGATAGAGCAATTACGGTATCCTGTCTTGAAGGATATGGAGAGAAGATCCTTGCATTTGTTTAGAACATGAGAGATAATGAGATTTTGCACCTCCAGCAGTGAGTGCAGATTTCCTAAATTTACCTTTGGCATCAAATGCACTTATAATGGCAAATAAAGGCTTAATTGTATTCTTAAGCAAGTGATGCATCTGCCTTCTAAAGTACTTTAGGGTCTTAAAATAAACAACTTTTTTTTTTTTTTTCAAAAGTTCTAGTAAGGTCTAATCATTAATTGCTGCCTGAGCTTTTACTGTGTCTTAAAAGGTAATAAGATATAGGGAAAACATAATTACATTTGGGTATGCTAATACATGCTAGAGGATGGTAGATGATAGAGGGTTTTAATATTGGTTCAAAGCAGTGATGTATATCCTTCTGGTACAATGGTTTAAAGATTTTTACATAGAGACACCAGCAATCTCTGACTTCCACACTATTAGCTTATTTGTGTCTTGGAATAAAAAACATATAGGCAGTGACTGAAAAGGGAAATCAAGTAGGTTTATTGTGATACAAGATAACATGAAAGAGGAGAACATTGAAAATTAGTCTGTTCTGATGCTTTCCTTCTGGTTGCTGAAGCAGTACAGCCTTTCTGAAGCAGTACAGCAAATCTTACCTTATATGTGTCTCCTGTGCTTTGGATGCTTCGAGAATGTCTATGCTGAGGTTTCTTTCCTTGCACATGTCAGCTGACACTGCAAGGTGAGGTGTTGAACTCAATATTCTGTAAGCTATTTGCCTATATGCATGTTTGTAGGCCAATTTATTCCACAAAGATCCAGAAGGGATTGCCTTTTGAATACAATTGCCCATTATCTCAGACCATGTAACATAATTCCTATTGAGAGACAGCTCCTCATTAAGCCTTTTGCCTCCTTTACATATGTTGGAAACTTAAAGAATCTATGTCGTGAACCTGGAAATGATGAGTTACCTTCTATTTGTAACTAGGTTGCAATCGTTTTACCTGTGTTCGATTATCCTTACTTTACTTATGTTCTTCTTGATCCTTAGTGTTATTAAGCTCTATCTTCTTATTCCCTTACTCCATCCCTGTTTTCCTATTTGAAATAGGGAAATTATGTCCTCCCTTTCGGCTGTGTTTCGTTAGAGCAAACGTGGGCTATGGAGTCATCCAACAAGTGATTCAAATTGACATTGCGAAGGCCTCATGTTTTGCAGTGCCGTATGCATGAGATACAATGAAAGAATTTCTGAGGAGATGCTTTGTGTTTTGATGGTAAGGATGTAGACTGTGGTCCAGCGTAGCTTCTGCTGCATGCAGGGTTGACTGAGGGCAGCTGCAGCATTCTGGTGGGACAGGAGATCCTCTACACGTTGTCCTGGCTGGACTTAACGGATCACGCCTTTGCTTCACGGACTGTTGCAGCAGCTCTGCCATCAACAAGCTATTTTCAAAGGCTGATAAAAATCTGTCTTACCATTAATTGTGCTGGGGGAGGAGAGTGAGAATATATATCTGTGAAGTCAAAATCAACACCTTTGGCTTTATTGTTCCTTAGGCCTGACCTGAAGTTATTTAATAACTGGAATAAAAACATTGGTGTTTTTTGTTGCAGTGAAGTCATACATTTTATTCTGTTACACTGAGCTCTATTTTATGTTCCGTTCAGTCAGAATGATTATAATTAAGCTCCAAAACTACCAGAGCCTTGCCTGGGCCATCCTGTATGTTGCTGCAGTAGCTGAGGCTTTTGTTGTCGGCTAAGATTGGACACTGGATTTCTTCAGGCAGGGAAGGCAGCTGGTGTAAGAGTATCAGCTATGATGCGTGGTAAACGACTGTACTTGGCACAGTGAGTAACATAGCAAGGGTTGGTTACACAATGTATAGACATTAATGAATTTCCAAAGAAGAGCACAGTCTCTTCCCTTCAGGAAATGAATCAGACTTGGTAAACAAATCTCTTCTTGCGAACTTCTGCAACTGCTGTTAAATGAGTGGGAATAGATGAATCCATCACCCTGCTTTCAAAATATCAACTTGTAAATGATCCTTGAGGACTTAAGTGGCAACATCAGCTCAGTCTTATACAAACTGTTACTGAACCTTCAGGTTCATGTTCTGATTGCAGTAATTGCTAGGTTTATTCATAGCCAAAATACAAAAGCACTTGCAGTTTTGGAGAGTTTGCTGTGGAGCTTGAGGTGCTGTGGCAGACTGGCAGATGAGGAGCTCCATTGAGTGTCATGGACTGTCGCAGAGACTTGCTCTCAGCCCCCTGCTGAAGGAGAGAGGAAAGTAGGAAATCCCACAGTAGCTCATAAGCCTAATTCAGTTCCACTGTGTTGGTTTTGGAGTGGAAGTTTAAAAGCAAAGGTAAGATTTTCTGTTAAACAAGAAATGCTATAAATGCTGGTGGTTGTGGTCCTTAGGTTTCCAACAGCTAATTCTTCCTCAAATACTGTGGCTAACCCATATTAGGTACCAGAGAAAGCAGTAGGGGAAAAGAGTTATGAATGTACTGATTATTTTACAAAAAAGTTACATGCTATAGTGCCTGAAAATGCATGAACTTTATATCTGAATTCTGAAAACATTCCTGGGATTTAGATGGTTTTACTCCTCCTTTCCCTCCTCCTCAGTAGGTTCTTTGGTAGCTAAGAGATAGGTTGGCAAGGATTTCCTTAATAAGTGTTCATTAACAGGAAACCAAGCCAAGAAGTCTCTATCCCCTAGTTTCATCCATAGGATCCTTTGGTCACAGCTTACATTAATCCTTGATGACTTAAAAACTCTTTTTTGAGGAATTAGGAATGAACATCATTGTCTGCTTTTTATGAGGTGTGAACACATCTGAACGAATAGCCCAAGGACTGCAAGTGTTGAGGTCACCAGCAGGAAGCTTTGATAAACCTAACAGATGGCTTGGTCTGCATCAGTCGGTGTCTCTCATTGTCTTTGTCTTGTTCTAAAACTGAGTTTGTGTCTGTGCGCACTTCTTGACATGAATAGATGTTTTTACATGGTTTAATTGTTATTCAGCTTTTAGTCACAAAACCAGGACTATTAACTATGTAGGCAAGTGTTTTGTATAGAGTGATGTGGAAGAAGTAAATAAATAACCATTTTGGCAAAAATTCTGGATGCAGGAAAAGCAAATGACACGAGTAATTGCTTAGTGATCAGTGTTCAAGTGTTTTGCATGTGGATTAAATAGTGTGAACACTGGTTTCAAAAAGCAGAGTGTGTACATGTATTGATACCTGAGACTCAGTGGTATTCTTCCATAAAAACAAATTATACTGCCTGTGTTTGCAAGCAGTCTCCCAGTTTGCAGTACTCTGAAGAATTATCATGGCAATGGTCGTCGTCTTGGTTTTAGTTTGATTTCCCTTTATGGCTGTGTGTGATGACTCTATTTAAGCCAGAAACTGCTGTTTATTCAGTTGCTGGCCAATGCCTTTACACTGATCTCAGACTAATAAAAATGATGGAGGGAAAGTGGGAAAATATGGACAACCTCGAAATATTATCACCATGTACAAGGTAACAAGAAAGGAGGGTTCTTGTGAGCAGAGACAGCAAACCTCTCATTGTTCTGACTTCATAGTTCTTCTAAACAAGCCCAGTATTGCACAGGGTGGTGTATGTAGGGCAGACTTCAATGGGATCAATATTGTTCCCTCTTTTCAAGGACTGCATGAACCAGCTGGAAGAAATGGACAGCTGAACCCAGGGCCAGTTGCTATAATGATTGTATTTCTAATAAATTTAAATAGTGTGATGGTATGTGTTCAGACAGGGGGATCTGGCTGGACTGTACCATGTGCGTGTAGATACCAGACACTGTTCTCGCCATGAGCCAATTTGCACAGCATCAAACAATCCCCAGACAGGATTTGGGAGTCAGCTTGGACCGGGGAATTTTCCCAATACACAAGTTGGATGCAGCGCTGGTTTCTATGCCAGGTGGTCTGACTGCCACACACTTGTCCCAGGCCTGCATCATTTATTAATATAGGTGTTTCACATCTCTGGGGCACCGGGATCATGTGTCTATCCCTGCTGGTGGGGAGGCAGATTACCTGTGGGAAACTGATTTTGTGATTTAACTAAAAATAAAAAACATCAACAAAAAAACATGTTGCTGGTTTGAACAAGACATAACCCTTAAAACTGGTCTGCCTGTGAATGTTTTTTTCCGGTTTGAGATCTGTAACAGTGAGTTTAAAAAGCCTGAAATTGAGACCAAAAATAATTTGAGATTCTTAAGACTAACTTCAACCAGATGTCTGGGGAAGGGCAGGTCTCCTGGGGCCATGACGCTGAGTAGCAGTGCACACACTGCCAAATTCCTGTGTGTGACATTGGCCAGTGACCCATGGAACTGCCGGCAGGGCTGGAACTCAGCTGGAGCAATGAGGTAGCACTCATGACTTCTGTAGCCAAGTCCTCCAGTCAGACCCCTGTGTTCACTTGCAGCACCACTGCAGGCCCAAGTGTTGGACTTATAACCTGTGTGAGTACATCTCCTCATGTTCCCCGACAGCCGTCAAGATAATTTGTCTCAACAAGCCTTTGCTTCTGACACCCAGAGAAATACCTTTGGTTTGAGCAGAGCATTGCTTCATCATGTCCTGTAGCTCTGGGAGAAGTGACATGGATGCTTCTTTACATACCAGCTCATTCCCTGCTTGCATCATCCTGGCATGGCATCCTTCCAGTGGGCTTGGTGTCATTGCAGCTGCACTGAGGCTGCTCTATGGGCTACTGGTAGAAGAACCCAGGCCTTACCTCACTGGCCAAGTGAAAGCTTTGGGTCCTATGTTTTCAAAGTCACAGAACAGTGCCAAGTTATAGTAGGACCAATTCTGAAGCACGTATACATGCTGAAGAGAGAGTTCTTCATTGGTGTGATCCGAATGTAGAGCAAAGGCTGGAGAAGATCAAGGAAGTTCAGAGACCTTCTGCAAGGGAGGGTTTGCGATTTTTTTAAAAGACCTTCAGTCATAAAACTGACACTTCTTCCAATCCCTAATATACTTGAAATAAGTTGGGTATGTAGTTGCCACAGATGTTACTGAGAGCATTGTTTTCCAGCCATAATCCATTTCATATAACCAAGGCTTTAATAAGATCTTTGGAGTTTCTGCCAAATGACTGTAGAGGAATAGATGATGAGAAACTTTCATTTCCTAGTAGAACTCACGATGCCACACAGGAATGAGGAAGTGCACTACTTTGTTGGCTTGTGAGCTTCTCTACCCAAGAAAAGTATAGGAAACTTCAGGACACGCTTATGATGGAAAGCACTGTACAACTAGAGATGCTTGTTCTGTAGCTGTTGTGTATGTCTTTCGGCCTTTTCTAGTCTTGCCACTGCTAATGTAACAGAATTTACATATGTTGTTGGGCCAAAGGCTTCCGGTGAGAAAGTTTCTCTTCTGTAGTCTTCCGTAGCTTATTTTTGTACAAGTTGTTTACATTTGGGCGTCTGGTTTAGAATTCACATTGTATTTATTTCAGTCCTTCCACCCCCTTCTCTGCTCCCCCCTCAATGTGATGACTCTGATGTGTTTCCCTTTAGGAAGATGTAATTCACTTTTTCTTCAATATGTAAACAACCACTAAAATCCTCACTGTTGTTTTCATCCTGCTACAATGTCATTTGGGAGTCTTACTGCTGACCTCCTTGTGAGCAGGATCAGATGAGCACTTCAGAAATGCAGCTGATATTTGTATGACTGGAGGGGTGCATCTGCAGCTGCTATGGTAGGCAGAAGGATGATGGGCATCCCTTAGCTTTCACTGCCGCAGTAAATTGTGTGGGCCACTGGTGGAGACAGAAAATCAGTGTTGAGTGTTCTGAAACTCCTTGGTATGATACTGTCCCATGGCAGTTGTGTTCTCCTGCTCTTGAGCCAGGTTGCTAAGCTGGGGTTTGTGTCTCGTAGCCAGACTTGCAGTGGTGAGCAGTGTTCAGCTTTCTTGAGCTTTCATAATACCTTACTGTTCCCTCTTGGACTGAGAGGGAATTTATCCATGATAGGTTTCTTGCATGGGATGTCTTGTTGTAGAAGCCTTTTGTGTTTACTCCTTTTCTATTAAAAGTTTCTTGTTTAGTTTTTAATATCACTTTAACTGTTCTCAGTATAGTTGGTCTGAAATTATCAACTGGTATGGGTCTTCTGATACTGAGGAAATTGTATTGGATTATTTTAGCCCAACCCTAAGTATCATGATTGACTTTTTAAGAACTGAGATCAGGAAATCAACAAGATTTCCTTAGAATCATAGAATCATTTAGGTTCACAGTATCACAGTATCACAAGGTTGGAAAGGACCTCTGAGATCATCTAGTCCAACCTATAACCCAACACTAACACCAACTCATCATCTAGGTTGGAAAATACCTTTTAAGATCAACAAGGCCAAGTGCGAGGTCCTGCACCTGACTGAGACAATCCGAAGCACAATTACAGGCTGGGTTGGAGAATAGATTGAGAGTAGCCCTGAAGAGAAGGACTTGAGGGTGTTGGTGGATGAGAAGCTCCACATGAGCCAACAAAGTGCGCTCACAACCCAGAAAGCCAACCATGTAATGGGCTGCAACAAAAGAAGCGTAACTAGCAGGTGGAGAGAGGTAATTCTGCTCCTCTACTCTGCTCTCATGATACCTCTCCTGAGTACTGCATTCATTTCTGGAGTCCTCAGCACAAGAAAGACATAGATCCATAGATTTGTTGGAGCGAGTCCAGAGGAGGGCCACAGATATGATCAGGGAGCTAGAACACCTCCCATATGAGGACAGGCTGAGAGTTGTTCTTGTTCAGCCTAGCGAAGAGAAGGCTCTGGGGAAACATTATAGCAGCCTCCCATTACTTAAAGGAGGCCTACAAGAAAGCTGTGGAGGGGCTGTTTATCAGAGTGTGGAGGGATAGGATGAGGGTTAGTGTTTTTATGCTGAACGAGGGGAGATTTAGATTAGGTATTGGGAAGAAATCTTTTACTGTTAGGGTGGTGAGGCACTGGCACAGGTTGCCCAGGGAAGCTGTGGATGTCCCCTCCCTGGAAGTGTTCAAGGCCAGGTTGGATGGGTCCTTGAGCAGCCTGGTCTGGTGAGAGGTGTCCCTGCCCATGGCAGTGTTGTTGGAACAGGCTGATCTTTAAGGTCCCTTTCAACCCAAACCATTCTATGATTCTATGATTTTATGATCATCAAATCCAGCTGTAAATCTGTCCCTGCCATGACCACCACTTAAGTATATGCCTAAGGACCACATCTACATGTCTTTTAAATACTTCCAGGGATGGGGACTTAACCACTTCCCTGGGCAGCTGTTCCAGCGCTTGATAACCCTTTAGCTGAAGGAATTTTTCTTAATATCCAATCTAAACTTCCCCGGGCACAGTTTGAGGCTGTTTCATCTCGTGTTGTTACTTGGGAGAGGACACCCATCTGCTACAACCTCCTTTCAGGTATTTGTAGAGAATCATAAAGTCTCTCTTCAGCCTCCTTTTATCCAGACTAAACAATCCCAGTTACCACAGCTGCTCCCTATAAAACTAGTGCCACAGATGCTTCACTGGCTTTGTTGCCCACCTTTGCACATTCTCCAGCACCTCAATGTTTTTCTTGTAGGCAGGGGCCCAAAACTGAACACAATATTTGAGGTGTGGCCTCACTGGTGCTGAATACGTGGGGAAGATCGCTTCCCTCATTCTGCTAGCCGTACCATATCATCTGCAAACTTGGTATCATCTGCAAACTTACTGAGGATGTACTCAATCCCTTTGTCCCGAGCATAGGTAAAGGTATTAAAGAAGACTGACCCAAAACTGAGCCTGGAGAACAGCACTTGTGAGCAGCCACCAACTGGACTTAATTCACTACAACTCTTTGAACCCAGCCATCCAGCTGCTTTTCATATCTACCAATTGTGTACCTTGAATACCTGGGACATAAGGGTTTTGCAACAGTCTTTATACCATTTTTTGTACAAAATCTTCGGTACCACAAGATTTCACTTTCTCACTCTGAACGCAAGTAGAATTTCCACTCAACCTCCGTTGCATAAAATCCTGTGGAAACAACGCTTTTAACCAGATATTGAGAGAAAGGAGCAGATTTGGAGTCAAACAAGTTTAAATTATGAATAACTATCAATTATGCAGAAGTAACATGAAGATAAACAGAATGAGATGTCTTACTTGGCTCCCCTTTCCTCCTATGTAACTAAAATTGATATTGATTCCTGGAATAACAGATCAAAGTGACACTAATATCGCCATTTGGCAATGTGTTATGGTTATGTATTATCTGAAAAAAACAGGCATTTGGGCAAAAACATCAGTTGCTGAAACTGGAAGTAGAAATAGGAAGTTACTTTGTGGAGACAGAGAATGGAGAGAAAGTGTGATTATCCATCTTGCTTTGCAGAGGATTTTAATTCTTGTTTAGTTAGTGTGTATTGAGACTTGATGCTATGCTTTTAGCTGCTGCTGGAGGTAATTGCTACTACATCTTTGAGTATGTATAGTGGGTAGTTCCTGTTGTAAGAACCTAGCAACCACAGGTCACTTTTGAGTCTTCTGGAAAGGAAATGGCCATCCTTCTAGGGGGCCTAGCATCAACTGGTTAAGTGTTTGGTTTTTTTTCCCCACAACACTTGTGTTGGAGATTATATTCTGGGTAGTGTAGTGTCAGTTTCCACGTGCTCAGCAGATCTTGTGGCCTGCTTTGTCCTCCTAGTTGAGTACTCTTACAGCTAAGCTTTTGCGGAGTTAAAATAGGGTGCTTATGCAGTCTAAAGTAGGACTGCAGGAGTGTGTCCAGGTCTGAGGAGGCTGTGGGATTTCACACATCTTTTTTGGCGTTGGTTGGCTCGAACTGCCTTTTTTAATGACGTTTTTGTGCACCTACGTCTTTCGGTAGGGGGCAGTGTTTCTGGACATGTGCACTTTCCTGAGACTTGCTGGTGTTTGATATTGCTGTACTGAAGTTCTGTTGTGGAGCTGGGTCATGACACTGCTTTCTCTACCTGTCCAGGATTGATTTAGAAGCATTTCAAACATCTGTTTTTTATTTTATACTAATTTTCATGTTTTGGAGATATTCTGTGGACAGGACTGAATTTGATTCCTTTTGATGTGTGTTTATTTATTTATTTATTCAGAAACTAAGCTGCTTTGAACAAAAAAAAATACTTTGTCCTTAAGACTTGGTAGGAACTTGACTGAAGTTGGGGAGGAAATGAGAGGACGGACTCACTAAGAGCTGGTGTGGAGATGTAAACTTTCCATGGGTGCTGCGGACGAAGCCAGCTGAAGTGAAACTTTTTTCTTCCTGAAAGAATGCACAGTGCAAACCTTTTCTTTCAAGTACAAATTTTGCAGTATGCAGTTGGAAGAAGATGAAATTTGATTTAAATAGTCTGCATTAGACTTCCTTTTTCAAACTGTTCTTTGTTTTCCTGTATGCTTATTTCACTGTGATAGTGAACTTCTGTTTGCCTTAAATGCAAAAAAAAAAAGAAAAAAGAAAAAAAAAGAAATCCTGTCTGTTAAGAGAAAATTGTTATGGTCTAATGGATTTAGTGTCCCAAATAGTAGAGCAAGAACTTCCTGTCTGTGAGGTACCAAGGTAAGTGCAAGTGCACTCTCTGGAGAAGCCTGAATGTGGGAAATATTGTCCATGTTAGATATGTGGAGGTTACACGCAGCGAAATAGTTTTTGAGTGCAGCTCAAAGGGTTTTCATTACCATGTTTGTCACCACCACACTGCATTGTAAATGCAAAGTGTGGAGCTGGACTTCTCCCTTTCTTCTGCTGACCTCATGCACAAAGCATGATACCTTGATGATACCTCAATGACTGGAGTGCAGGGACAGTCTTGGGGTTTGAAGGGTTTGTCTTCCGACTGTTTCCTCTATTAGGATAGATCTATTATTACCAAAATACTGTGCTCTTTCAGTTTCCTTATCCACGATTACTGAACCAACTGCTCACTGCCATCCTTACTGCAGGCTTTGTATCATTTACACTTTATAACCTGTTCCTTACTGCTTATTCTTTCCATTCATATTCTGTCTCTAACAACTCGTCTCAACTCACACTGTCATTTCCTTACCTTCCTGTTTATTCATTCTTTCAGTAGCCCCATCTTATCAACTTGAAACTCAAAAAAAAGGATAACTGCCTCCTTCCTGCATGAGCCCTTGGAGCAGCTGCACATCCTTGCTAACATTGAATGCTGTTAAATACCAGTATCCAGCAGTCATCTGATATGAAACTTAAATGGGACATCTTCATTTGGGAGAAATACTGTCATCAGAAATCTGGTAAAAAACACCAGGTGCATCAGTGATGTGAAAGATGTTTGGTGTGTTTAGCTGATTTTATCTGCCAGACGTTGCCTTCTGAAAACCTGTAGTACCTACTGTATCATTCTGTATTCCAGCAGCTCCTTTCCCACTGGCAACCTATAGTGATTCCCATTTTTTCAATGGATTTTTTAACCTGCTAAATATTATTAAAATACATTGAATTATTTTGAGAAATTGAGAGAGAGTGAATGTGTGATGCCTATCAGGCAACAGGGAGTGGGCTGAGATGCTACAAGCAGTGCAGAAATGGAAATCAAATGAGAAGGGTTTCTTTCCAGTGCAGTGAGGTGGAGGGAATGGCAATATTTGCCTTTGACTCGGTGGTTCAAAACCACGATTGACTTGGTGAGTAAGGGGACAATAGCTGCTTGAGCAGGTATGTGGGCTACCTCTGCAGTTGCTTGAGGGGGCACAAATTCTGAAGGCTTGCTACTGCCAAGGTGAAGTGACCTTGGTGGTCTGATACCTACTGATTAATAGGTGTTTCTGAAAACAGGAGGACTGGGTTGTGCAGTGACTGCCTGCACCTTTCCCACACACATGTACACATCTGAAGCTTGTATTTTTGCCCATATCATGAGTATTTTTAAAAGGCCGTGTCTAGAAGGACTTGTAAATCACTGTCATCACTTGCTGTACCAGAGTGCTGAAACCAAAACTGGGGAGAGAAATAATGTGGTTGAAAGGTACGTAAAAATGAAGAATGCCAAAAATGAGGACAGACAGTGTGGGATGACTGGGAGAACTGATGGGATTACAGAAAAATGTCTCTAAGTTTTTAAATGCATGATTTGGAAGTAGACTACTGGACTGTCTTTTTTGGTTCCTATGTCTTAAGTAGAGGTTACTGTTTGATCCCTGGGAAAGCTAGGACGTAGATCCTCAGCATTCAGTGGCTTCTAATTAGCATGTGCCTGCCATACCATGAGCTTCTGTTTCTTTCTACAGAAATGTTTTCCTTGCAAAAGTTTGATCAGACAGAGAGTGGTGGTGAATGGTGTTTCATCCAGTTGGTGGCCGGTCACTAGTCGTGTCCCCCAGGGATCGGTGTTGGGTCCAGTCCTGTTTAATATCTTTATTGATGATCTGGATGAGGGGATTGAGTCCATCATCAGCAAGCTTGCAGATGATACCACGCTGGGAGGAAGGGTTGATCTGTTAGAGGGTAGGATGGCCCTACAGAGGGACCTGGACAGACTGGAGAGATGGGCTGGTTCCAGTGGGATGATGTTTAATAAGTCCAAATGTTGGGTACTTCATTTTGGCCACAACAATCCCATGCATAGCTATAGACTGGGGACAGAGTGGCTGGAAAGTAGTCAGGCAGAAAGGGACCTGGGAGTGCTGGTTGACAGGAAGCTCAACATGAGCCAGCAGTGTGCCCAGGTGGCCAAGAAGGCCAATGGCATTCTGGCCTGCATCAGGAATAGTGTGGCGAGCAGGACCAGAGAAGTCATCATCCCCCTGTACTCGGCACTGGTCAGGCCTCACCTTGAATACTGTGTGCAGTTCTGGGCCCCTCAGTTTGGGAAAGATGTCAGGATGCTGGAGTGTGTCCAGAGGAGAGCAACGAAGATGGTGAAGGGGCTGGAGCACAAGCCCTATGAGGAGTGACTGAGGGAGCTGGGGCTGTTTAGTCTCGAGAAGAGGAGGCTCAGGGGAGACCTAATTGCTCTCTACAACTACCTAAAAGGAGGTTGTAGTCAGGCAGGGGTTGGTCTCTTCTCTCAGGTGACCAGTGACAGAACTAGAGGGCATGGACTCAAGCTTTGCCAGGGGAGGTTTAGGCTTGATCTTAGGAAAAAGTTCTTCACTGAAAGAGTGATTGGCCATTGGAATGCGCTGCCCAGGGAGGTGGTGGAGTCGCTGACCCTGGAGGTGTTTTAAGGGGAGACTGGATGAGGCACTGAGTGCCATGGTTTAGATGATGGGTTGGTGTTAGTGTTGGGTTATAGGTTGGACTTGATGATCTCGGAGGTCCTTTCCAACCTTGTGATACTGTGATTAAGTGCTCTGGCCAGGAAAAAAAAAAAAAAAGAGAGAGTGGGAGAAGTGAAGACAAATCTTGGCCTTTCAGACTTATGTGAGTGAAGTGAGTACTTTAAAAGTACAGTGCCGGGGGGAAAGATGCATTTGTGAAATTATCTGGTTGCTGCATTTCTAAAGGCCTTTGTTAGCTTGCATTTATTTATCCTGTGCAGCACAGCTGATGACAATGTGTGTTTTTCCAAAACAACTCATTTGTTCCCTGTAGCGTTCAAGGTCGTAACTGTTGTGGGTCTTTCTTGTAAACTTGCTGTTACTATTTATTGGTAGTATTTAGAGCAAGCTGTCCAGCTGATTTGTTTTAGGGGCCAGATCCTGCCCACAGGACAGCTCTGTCTAATCTCTGAATGGTGTACTCCCTCCTCCCCCCAGCTGAAATAAAAATTGATTGTAAGAGTTGTTATCTGCCACTGGCCCTGAGTAAATTATTAAAACACTGCCCTCCATGTGCACTCTCTCCTTCCGGATGTGCAGTAATTGGGACATCTCTGAATTCAGTTAATATCTTAATTTGCTGCAGATTGTTAAATTTACATTTCTTGATAACTGCTCATGAGTTGTATATATCCCCCCAAAGCTCGCTCTGTTTGTTTGATAAAAAGACACAATTCACTTCTAGTAGATGTGGTATGTGAAAGAAATTTACTAGACTGTCAGGCTGTTCCACCTGGATGTTTTCAGCATGTCTCAGATACCAGAACAGGAGAGTGAGAGGAGGAACTGCTTGACACAGCAGAACACACATGGATTTTTGAAACAAAAAGAATGTTTTTTAGTTTGTGGGAAGCATATCTCATGGCTTGAGGTGACTGGTTGTGTCGTCTCAGCTTTTTTTCTTATTAGCTTATCTGCCTGGATGCAAAGCTATCCCTCCTCTTGCTGTCCTCCACCTAAGAAGCAATCCTGTCTGACCTGTTAATAGCCAAGCCAGAGTTACGAACCTGATTTAATATTTGAGGCAGTGCTGAGCATGCAAGGCAAAGGAATCATAAAGTACTCTTCCCTTATTTACTGCCTTTACCCCATCTCAGCTCTTCTTTTTGCTTGGCAGATGCTGTGAGCTGATTTTATGCTTTAACTAATAGCACAAGGATTTACTTGCCTGATGGTCTCTAGGCGTCTTTTACCTTGTATTACCATTTAAAATCTGCTGTCCTCTGCCAAGGTCAGTGATAGATCTTGTCTACTTCAATCTGCTGCCATCCTGTGCTTTCAACAGCCCTCCAATAAAGACATTACTTCAGACACTTTTCTTCGCACTATCAATACCTACGCTAACTAATAGTCTTCTGCTGGAGGGCAACATCTCTGAATGTAGTTGTGTGGAACAAGCTGTGTTCATGTGCATGCAACCCCTCTGCTTGTAACTCAGGCCACTGTGAAAATACTACTTGTTGCGGAGATCGGTGGTGTGTAGTTGTCTTGGTTAACACCAAATTACTCTTTCTTAAAAAGAAACCACACAAATCATCATCTTTTTGCTAGTGGAGTAGCTCAAGTCTCTCCATACCCTCACTCTCCAAATCTTTACTTTACTTTAAGAAGAATTGCATGATTTGCTGATAGTGTAACATGCATGACACTATCCTGACCGTGATGGAGATGGGTGGTACAGCGGTTACACGCAGCACACCCTGTCTCTAATGGTGGGGCACAGTGGATGATGATGTGCTCTTCATGTGCACTGTACTGCTATTGTAGGCCAGCTCTGTGGTAAGCGTTATAAAATGGTTTGCATCTGTTGTAATTTCCATATGTGTCCGTGTTCTTTCATGTTCTTTCATCCTTACCTGTCTGAATTTGGGCGGGCTGATGAAGGTCTCTGGCTGATGAAGCTTGCTGAAAGGAAGGTCTCTGGTAAGGCACCCCATCTGAATTCAGGATGGGGAAAGCTGATCAGCCTTCTTTAGTGAACATATACAGTTGCTATACAGTTAAATTGGCAAGGAAGTTGTAAAGTCCTTGCTTTGAAAGTACTCTGCCTCGAATCCCTGATTCCTGTGGATGTATAAAAATCAACCCTTTTATTGTGATCATCTTGCCTAATAGTATGACCTAATAAGAACTTTTAAACTTCAGGATATTACCTTTTTTTATTAGCTTGGAATAAGATTTAAATGTGAGGCGCTGCAAAACAAGCAGATCTTTAGAGCTGATTTTATCTCAAGACCTCCATCTGTTTCTTCCAAGTTAAGACTGAAACTTCCCCTGTGAATGGCAGGGGAAGGAGGTTCCTTCCAACCCAAACCATTCTATGATTCTATGACTATGGTTTAGTGGTGGACTTGGCAGTGTTAGGTTTATGTTGGAACTTGATGATCTTAAAGATCTTTTCCAACCAAAATGATTCTGAATAATCACTCATTGTGTGGGGGTTGGACTACATGACCTTCAAGGGTACCTTCCAGTCCTATCTATGATTCTGCGAAGTGTTACGTATACTGTTAAGGTTTTTCCTGGCATGAGATTGCCTCTGCCTGTTGGTCTCCTTTATAATTTTCTTTCCACTTCTTTTTGCTAGGAACATGTGGTTCTGGGGTTGTCTCTAGGAGCCATTGCTGGCGAATCCTCTATCCCTGTCCCTCCCCTAATCAGTACAGACTGGGCCAATTATCTGCATCAAAATAGCAGATAAGCTGATTGGGTCTGGAGAGCTGTGAGGAACTGCAGGATGACATACTATGTGGATAGCAGTGTATCACAGAGTGAATCTGGTTTTGATAAGTATACATTTTTCTCTTATCCATGTTTTGTAAGTTTCTAAATCATGCCAGTGGGAATAAAAAGTATGAATAGTTTCTGCCAAATAAGCAAATCCTGCTAGGGTATGTATGGGGAGAAGATCAATAAAGAAAAGAGTGATAAAGTTCTTATAATTCAACAGATTTGTCTGTGTCTGGATTGTCATGTTTAGTACAGAAGATGCAAGCTCAGACAGGATATTGCCTCATTAGAGGGATTGGAAGACAAGTAAGGAGTACAGGACAAAAGAACAGCTTTCCCAAGTGATTGGAAGGATTGATTAGCTTAAAGAGGAAGCACGTAAGGAATGAAAGGAGTATACACAGTAACTAACCATTGGGAAAAGTAGAGACAACAGAAACTCTTTCAATCATGTAGCACAAGAGCAAGAGAATATACATTTAAATTAGCAGTTAACTAAGCTAAAGGTGATAGAAAAAAATTAGCAGAGTACCAAGCTGAATACTGAAGAATGGAAAAGCTGTAATGAGGCTATATTAAAGAAGTGGCTGGATGTGAAGAGACACTGCATGTTCAAGATGGATTTTTTTAATAATAAACCTTCAAGTTCCGTTGTTCAGTCTTGCGATGCAGGTTTGAAGACCCTTCCTGTTAACTTGTGTTGATTTCCATCTCCCCATGCATTCTCTAGGGGAATGCAGAGGTCACCAATTGTGACTGTCTTGCAAGCCCTTAAAATGCCGTATCACCTCTAAATTACAAAATCAGAGGTCTGGGCATTGCTGGCATCTCACAAGGCTCTCCTCAGTATCTCTGATAAGAAGAAATCTGAGAAACCCTGCAAAAGGGCTTCAAGGCTGTAGTTTCTTTGCAGCTGAAGAGCAAAGCTTTCAGGACAGAATTTGTTTTGCATTGCTTTATCCTGCTTTTTCTATCATTTTTTGGTGGCACTAAAGCTGCTGGGCTTGCTGCTTTCCTTCTTGGAGACCACTGTGACTCCTCAGCCAAAGCTATCCTGCTGCATCAGAGCAACAGAAAAGCTTTTTGCCTCCTCTAGCACAGCAAAGGAGGTAGGAGTTGGGTTTGCTCGAGGACGGTGAAAGTATCTCTGAGTCAGGCTGCCCTTAGAGGAAAATAGCAATGAGCAGAAAAGCTAAGGAAACATTTTATCACCCATAAATCAGGTTCAGTGGTAGACGGGAGGAACTGGAAGTGGGATTCCTCTGCAGAAAGTCCTTGCTCCTGGAGAGCATTTCCAGAGGAGTCTTAGTGTGACGCAGAGCACACAAATACATTCCAAGTAGATGTGTTTGTGGTCTCCGGAGAAAAACAGTGCCATAATTGTTCATCAATATTTGAAATTCGGAAGCCTATCTATTCTTATTTCAATGAGCCTTCAGTATCATCTACAGCTGCATGTGACCAGCTGATTGTCCTATTTGTTGACTAAGGAACTTACCTATACCATACGGATATGAGGGTTAAAGTGAAACTTGATATAGAGACAGAAATAAATGTCTAAACTGAGAGGTAACAACTTTATGGAAACTATGCGTGTTACAACTAAACAGCTGGTTGCTTGGAAAAGTGTTTATTTGCATCAGAATATGATTGATGCTCTTCTCAAAATCAAAGAAACACAGGTTTTCCCCTATATTTGTGCTGCATGAGTTAAATATTAGGTGCTTTCTGATCGACTGTGATAAGTTTGCTGTCAATAGAAAGTAACACTTCTACAGGTTGTGCATGCTCTTGTCTTTTTGCAGCTAGAACCCTATTTTCTTTATACTAGGATTCTCAAATATCTACAATCATAGAATCATAGAATTATCTGGGTTGGAAGAGACCTCCAAGATCATCAGGTTCAACCCTTAATCCAACACTATCATGATTACTAGATCGTGGCACTAAGTGCCACATCCAGTCTTATTTTAAAAACTTCCAGGGATGGTGAATTCACCACCTCTCTGGGCAGGCCATTCCAATAGTTCCCTCTGAGTTGACACACAGCTGAATATACGATGCTGTCAACATTCAAAGCAATTCTGCAGATCATTTTCTGAAAGGCTGTTGAGGATCTTCCATTGTTTTTGCTTTCACATCTTCTACTGTCAAAGAATGGATTCCTTCAAGCACTGACTTTATCTTTGGGATCTGTTCACCATAAGCCTCAGTCAATAACTGAAGAGTTTCCATGACAGATTTCTTCAGTTTCACAAGAAATTTGGTGTTAACTTGCACACAGACGTTTTCTGACCAAGGGAAAGAAAACATCGATATTTGCACACACGGTCACTCGTACTGTGAGTGAAGCAATTGAGTTGAGCCTTGTCTCACTGTGACAGGTTAGGACATGTTCTATAACCATCTCTTTGACTTTCCCCTCCTGTTCTTGGTTCCTGAGCTATAGGGCTAGTCTCATTTTTTTTGGTAGGGTCTTGTTAGTTAACCAAGGAAAACATCTATATGAAAAATAAATTGAGGCCCAGGGGTATGGCTGTTTGAGCTAGGATCTTTCATCTCCCCCCCATATTCGTTTATTACTTGCAGACTTTTTTCTTCTGCATTCAAGTCTTCTCCCAGGTGCTGTGTTGTTTTCTTACTGATACCATGGTAACATTTCAGAGCAGATTGGGAAAGAAAAGTAAAAGTGAGGGAATTTTTTATGCTCCAGCACACCAGCATTTTTGTTCTTTGTAAATTCCTGCTAGGGACTTAATTTAGTGTTTGGTATCAAATATCCATCTTTTCCTGTAAATTAACTTAAATATGAATATAATTTCTTTGAAATGTCATGCTGGTGGTATCTATATTGAAAATGGATATCTCCAGCCTTCACTTCATAAATGCAAAAGCATCAACTTACTTTTTTCATGTGTTGAGTATTTAATTCATATTTGTACAGTGAAGCATAACTTAAAAATTATCACTAATGTAGTTAGTAACCCATAGCAACTTTGGAAAACAAAATGTGTTGTATTCTTCTGAACAGATGTTCCTACTGGGTAGCTGGAACAGAGATGGTGAGGTGTGGTAAGTTTTTGTTCTTCATCTTTGCTACATGGACCATTTAGAAGGCAGCTGGAGGGTTGCTTTCTTGCAAATCATTGATTCACTAACTATTTTTAACATGGTTCCACTGAAGTCACTTATTGCATACCAGGCCTGTAATTTAATCTAACAAGGATCTTTCTAATAATTCCATTACTGAAATGTTTGAATGTGGGAAGGAGGTGAAAGTAATTGGATTGCAATAATTAAATCATCCAATGTGATTACCTTCAAAAGGTTGTGTGTTTATGCTTCCCGAATGCAAACAGGAATCGATCAGTACAAGAAGCACTGAAGCTGCATCTGTTCTAGAAGGAAACCTTTTGGTGGGGTGTGGGTGGGGGCAGTCTATGGGTAAGAGGGAGGGATGAATATAGTTTTATTATGCCGGAGATCTATAAGCAAAACTGATGCACAGGTCTCAATGAAGGAGTTGAAAAATTAACTTTGCTTGAAAAAATTCCTAACACAATATAACACTCATTGTATAATAGTTCCCAAAGCTGTAGGCTTGTGCTCACTGAGAACTCCAGCCCTGCATTTACCTTCATTTGCAGATAAAATTAGCTTCCCTACAGCATTTATGCTGGAATGTGGTGTAATCACTGCACTGCTTCATATGATACATGATAAGCAGCGCTTCTGTAGAGCTGCTGAAGACCTGAGGCAGCTCAACTGTCTGAACCTTGTGCTAGTAACCTCAAGATAACAGTATTGCTCTGTAGTTTTGACTTCTGGTTCATTTTTTTTTTTGTTCTCTCTTTACTTGCCTAAAGTTTCTGCAGTGGGAACTGGTCAGAATCTGATTTTGGTCCAGTGCCTGAACAGCAGTGTGTGCACTGCTTCCAGGCATATGTGCTCAGGTAACTGGAAAAATCACTGAACTGCATTGCTCATTGTCCAGAAAACTGAAAAATGGGTGGAAACTGTTTCACAACTGAGTAGTAAAACTGTCATGTCACTATCATTTTTGTTGAGTCATAAAAATCTTGTTTTTCTTATGAATCTCTGTTTCCTAGACACTTCCCACAAAAAACCCAAAAAAACCTCTATGTAAAACAAAACTTGTGTTAAATAAAGTGGTGTCTCTTTTTCTTAGGTCTAGGTACTGCTGATGGTTATAACAGTTTTTCCCTAACAGACCCATGCAGTTCCACAGCTGCATACAACCTACCAAAACATTGATGTTTTCCCTATTATGCAATATGCCTTTGCATTTAGTTACGGCAGCATGAATTAAATGAGAGAATATCTTATAAAACATGGTTTGAGTTGGGATGTTGTATGAGATTTGTGTGAAAGTTCTGGGGTCTTGCTGGGGTCCATTGCAAGAAACTATACTAGTGACTCTTGAGAATGAATGAAGCAAGAGACATTCACAGGGGAGGATTATGAAGGAAAGCAAATAAGCCTATCTAGATTTAATAAGGAGAATCACCAAAGGTAGCAAAAATCAGATTCATTGCTACCAGCTGATGGTTAAAAAAGTCCATGAGTGAGCCCCTTTGTGTTTCCCCTGCCTGACTTTTTGTATTGAGTTGCTCCTGAAGGTCCCTGTTCAGCATGAGATGGGTGCTTGCATTGTAAATTCTGCATCTCATGTCATCATTTCGCAGCAGGAAGAGAAATGAGAAGTCTAGACTTCTATCAACCCTTGTCTTACAAGTACTGTGTAAATCATTTTCATAGATATTGCTGTAGTGAACCTTACCAAAAATGTTGTCTGCTAGCCTGGGTGTGGATAAATTTGAAGCAGTGGGATTTTATATCTCTGGGAGGTATTGACAGTGCCCTTGAACATTCAAGGACTTGTCAAACTCCTTTCCCCCGGCGGAGTTGGTGGCTGTGGTACTTCTACCAGGTCCAGTTGCATCTGTGTGTATTTTGGCACGCTCCCTGTGCTGTTCATATCTAGGTCTGCATACAGCTGTTATTTTGTTTGGCTTCCTTGCAGTGGCCGTGCTTCTCTGGTGCTTCTGAGCTTTGTGCCCAAGGGTTGTTGGACAGGTGGCAATGGCAGTGGCATTTTCGATACAACAGGAGGATGTTAAAGTTGCTGGCTGTTGGGAGCTGACCCAGCTTCCTCTTGAAGCCAGATCTTACCACTCCTATGGCTTTGTTGCAGGGCATGAGGCATACAGAGTGAAGAGAGCAATGATTATTGCTCAAAAGGCTTTTATTTTGTAGGAAGCCGATGCTTGAGTTACAGACCGAGTTTACAATGAAGATATTGTATCTTCTAGAAACCCCCTTATATAATCGCTGCAAAGAGGGAACCTCTCTCTAAACTAGCCCTGAAATAAAGCCTGTTCTTCAAAACTCTTTAATTTTTTCCCCACACATTGCTCCCTGTTCCTGAATGGGGAATTTTTGTGTTTGATTTTAGAAACAGTACTTACCCTTTTATTATGTGAAGGAACCTAGAACTTACCTGTAGTGAAGAATAGCTGTACATTGTCTCATAGTCTTCCAAGGAGTCCACTTAGTAAACTCATGATTAGTTCAGTTTAAATTGCATGTTTGTTTTTAATAAAACCAGTTAAAACCAGGTACAATGTGTAATGTGTCCCAAAATCATAGGGTTTGTGCAGAACCCTCCATCAGAACTATGGGATGGGCTTTGTGGGGCATGGGCATGGCATGGCTGAGCCTGAGAGACAGTTATGAACTTCCCTGGATCTTTGTGGTTGGGTTTTTTTGAGGGAGGAAGTGCTGGGGTTTTGAATTGGGGTGGGTTTTTTTGTCAGGGGCATAGGATAAAGGCCTCTTAGGTAAGGTCTTCTTGATGCTTGAAATTTTGATATTCTGCTATTAAATTTCTTTGGTTTTCCTGAAGCACAAGCTGGTTCAGAAATCACTTCTGGTTTTGACTTTTGCTTTCATTTATTTTCTTTCAAAACTTATCAGAGAAACTAAGCTCTGTGTCATGGGTTCTAACACACAGGCATTTGTTCATGATCTTTCACTAAATGTGAAAGATCTTTTATTTTTTCAGAAAATCCCAGTAGCAACTCATGTCATTAAGTGGTGGGAGCCAGAATCTCTTCACTTTCCTTGCCCACAAAAGTCCCTGGAGAAGCTGGAGGGTTTGTAGTACTGTAGTAACTTTAATGCACTTGTTAAATATTTTCCCTTATCGCATTTCCAATGACAATGTCTCTTGTTAAAGACAGTAAGACTTTCAGTGCTGTACTTGAATTTTAAATACTACTACTGTCATGTTCATTTAATGACGGCAGATAAAGCTTTTGCTGTTTAGTTTCCAGAGAGACATGGCTTTTAAATACTTCTGAATTGTCTGTTATTGGATATTTAGGAATAGGTGGAGTTTTTAATTTTTTTTTCAACACTAAATAAAACTTCAGTATATTGATGATAAAAATATGTGTTAATACTCTCTTAAGTATGCAGAAAACCTCATGCACTGCACTCATTCTGTATATAGTGTTATCCTAATATGCTTTCTTTTCTTCTGCCATTTAAATAGCTAGATGAACATTTTAAAAAGCTTTCTAGAATAGTTCAATATCTTGCTTTTCCTATTTGGAAACTGTCCTGTAACTGTGTTAAATCGGTTCTGTGATTAGAACATCTGACAGAAGTCGATGTCTTCTTCATTTTTAACTAATTTAGTGTTGTTTGTGCTCGTTAACTACCTCCCTTTTACAAGGACCAGTACCATGCACAGGGTGAGCATTCATCCCTGGATGACCTTGATAAAACTTTAGAAAGTAACAGATAAAAGTTTCAGTACCAGACACTTATTACAAATAGGAAAAAAACTTCATTTTGTACCTTGTACTGCATTTAATGCTCGCCCTCTTTGTCCCTCAGGAGGTTGGGAGATCGAAAACCGCCACTGTATATGGTCTAAGGTGTAAATAATAATGAAGATCATCTTAACATGCAATTTAAAATTTTCCTTAAGCCCAGGAGTACTGACAAAATATTGCAGTAAATTGTACATGTTAAGGGTTGCCTCTGCTCTGTTCCACATCCGGTGTATGCCTGGGGCATGAAGGTGTATTACACAAGTGCATCTCAGTGAAGAGAAATGTTTACAAAGGCGGGAGTGAGGAAGGAAAACATTCACAAACAGGAGAGGAAGGTTCTGCTATGGTAACTGATATATCAGATTTCTTTACTCACATTGTACTACTAGAATTGTTTAGTTTATGGATATTCTGGAGAAATGGAATGGAATAGGGGTAACTTGTTTGTCCAGGTAATGGTGGTGTTGGATCTCTCTGCAACACAGTTCACAGTATTGCAAAATTCAAACATCTTGGGACAGTATTAGGCATGTCTAATATTGGCGTTGCATACCATACAGACATATTTGTCTTTTCCTTTGATTTTACTCAAAGCACCAAGGATAAAAGACAAGAGCCCTGCCTTTGAGTCTGTCCCAGAGACTTTGCAGCTCCAAGTGATACCCAATTTTCCAGCAGGGTGATTACAAGAAGTTGAGACCAGAGTAGGGACCAAGTAGGGAATCTTTTGTCCTGCCCAGCAGCATTGTGCAGACCTTCCTGGAGCACACCACAACCTGAATGTGCAAACTGGGATTTGTATGAGCAGAACGCATTTATCAGAAAGAAGATACAGTGTACCACTGATTGAACAAGTTTTTGTGGATGGTGTGTGAAGAGCAGAGCTGCTGTGCAGAGGTGGATGTGCTGCCATTGATGTAGGCACCTCCGTGAGCAGGAGGTGCTCAGATGAAGCCTACCTCCTGCACATGGGTCACAACAACCCCATGCAGCATTACAGGCTTGGGGAAGAGTGGCTGGAGAGCTGCCTGGGGGAGAAGGACCTTGGGCTGTTGGTTGATAGCCAGCTGAATATGAGCCAGCAGTGTGCTCAGGTGGCCAAGAAGGCCAGTGGCGTCTTGGCCAGTATCAGAAACAACGTGGCCAGCAAGACCATGGAGGTGATTGTGCCCCTTTACTCAGCACTGGTGAGGCCCCACCTTGAGTACTGTGTTCAGTTCTGGGCCCCTTCAGTAAAAGGAGGACATTGAGGTGTTGGAGTGTGTCCAGACAAGAGCAATGAGGCTGGTGAAGGGGCTGGAGAACCAGTCCTATAAGGAGCGGCTGAGGGAACTGGAGTTGTTTAGCCTAGAGAAGAGGAGGCTGAGGGGAGACCTCATTGCTGTCTACAACTACCTGAAAGGAGGTTGTGACTGGGTGGGTGCTCCTCTCTTCTCACAAGTGACAAGCATCAGGACGAGAAGGAACGGTCGCAAGTTGCGCCGGGGAGGCTTAGACTGGACATTAGGAAGAACTTCTTCACTGAGAGAGTGGTCAGGAATTGGAACAGATTTCCCAGGGAGGTGATGGAGTGTTAGAAAGACAGGTAGATGAGTTTCTTAGGGATATGGTTTAGTAGGGAGACAGGCACGGTTGGACTCAATGATCTCAGAGGTCTCTTCCAACCTTATGATTCTATGACATGTACACAGCTTGGCAGTGCATTTGAAACCTGCTGGTACAACCACAGCCACCGGGACTTGAGAGATATACTCTTGACCATAACAGAAAGAAGGAATTTGTCTTTTAAAATATACATTTTTCAGATGCCCTTAATATATGATGACGTAGCCTGTCTTTTGCATGGCCTGTCTCATTTGAAAATAAATCGTCTCTGTTATGAAAAGACTAGAGGAGTATCCATTGATTTGACCAGTTCTAAAAATCTTTCCAAACCAGTTCACTGGTAACAAAATGCAGGAACAACTCATTTCCATGGTGATGCCGATTGAATCACTCTAGAACAGTTAAAGAATGGAGCCTGACCTGGGTGGGTCTGTGTTTAAGTCCAGTACCCACGCAACCAGCAACTATTCTTCATGCTATAAGATCGTAAAAAAGCCTGGTTTCATTCATGCTTGTTTGTTTTGTTTGCGTTCTTTAGAAGCTTCAAAAGCTCTGGGTTTCATGTCTAGTGGGTAGTGTTGTGTTAAGAAGTATACATAAACGTGCAGAACTGCAGCTGAAAAAGAGACACTCTCTTCCCAGAGTGTTTGGCTTTTCCCAAGTTCAGTTGTTGGCGCAGTTTGTTCTTTATCTGAAGTCTACTTTGAGAAGAAGTTACCCAGAAAAGTTTAATGAACTGAGGTCAGTTTTTCTTATTTCAATAAAATGCCTTGTCTAATTCAGTGATCTTAAGAAAAGAAAATGACTCATCATTTTTCAACAAAAGGAAGAATTTTAAAAACTTTTACATTATCTTATACATAGATATTGGAATTCCATTAATATTAAAATAAATTGTTTGCAAGATCTTTGTTTTCCTTTATTTAAGATGATCTACCAGGGAGATAAGTATTTCTGTAATGAATTACATGAACTGACTTACTGGTTAATTCCCTTTCACACACCTTAGAGTTAGGTAACATCCATTCATACTCTTTATTCTTAGAATGCTTTGTTTCTCACTTTGCTTTAATTAGTCATTGAATGGAAATATATTTGTCTAAGCATGCTATATGCTTATAGAAGAGGCCTACACTAGTAAAAGAGGTTTCATTCTTAACTAAGAACCTCCACCACCTGGTTTTGCTTTATTTTTTTAAGCTTAAGCTGAAAATATTTTTGTTTCAATATCATTCAGCTTACAGTCTTAACATCGCCATAATTGTCAAATGAATGTCTGTCGTAGGTATGGTTCAAAAAACAACAAAAACTCAAAGCATAAGAATTATGGCTATTTTTGCAAATAAAATTGATTTTTATTTTCTTTAGCTTTTGAAAAATCTTTTCTTGTACATAGTCCTTTTTTAACAAGCTAAATAATCTGATCTATGTTATACTGGATTTATTATTTACTGTTATTTTAAAGTGGAGAAGAGAGGCAACCTTGTCATAACCTGTGAGTTTTGAAACAAGTAGCACTGTATATATGGCTTGGGATGGTTAAGAAAGACAGGTATTTCACAGGATATTGATGCACCTCCTCAAGGCTGTTTCATATTGAGTTATTTCAGCTCCCTGTGATTCATCCGGTTATTTTTTTGTTCATGCTCATTTGCTCCCGCAATATCCTCACTGGCTAAACTCATTAAAAAGAGCTCACCTGTTTGGGAAAGAGTGACTGATTTGCTTTGGGAATTACAGTGACCATATTCTGAGCAAAGGTGGACCCAAAGGTTTTGGACCCTGTCTCAAACCAGTCCAGCTCTGTGGCTGTGGACGTCTTCCCAGACCTGTGTGCTGATGTCTGGATGCAGAGTGCTGCTCTGACAACTGCCGTTAGCTACAGCGAGAAATGACGGAAGGATTTGACCCTATCACTATCAACAATATGATAGCGTTGTTACCTGATGAAAAATTATTGATCGTTTTGCTTCAGATGTGCTGAAGAGCTGCTGATGTGTTCATTGCAGAAAAAGACTGTGAAACTTAGGACATAATTATACTGAATTTTGTATGTTTCAAGTAACTTGTGAGACCTTTTAAACCATGTGACCTGCTGACCCAGTGAAATACTGGGTTTTAGAGTTACATGCTATGTCAAAGTGTGCACCTGAGACATTTCTAAAATGATGCTACTTGTGTAGTGCCCAGATATGCAGGTCTCTGAATTATTTGCTGAAAAAAGAGTTTGGATGCAGGACAGGATGATCAGAAACCTGGCTTTGGATATATGCAATCTAGGAACAAATAGCTAAAGTTTGCAGAGTAGATAACTAGTTCTTGAACGGCTTTATTATATCGCACGGTGTCTCTGTTCAGACTCTTTGTATATGTAATGTCTCATATATCATGTATCATATCGCTAAACTTGTACTGGCTAAAAAAGGGCTGAAATCTGCTTTCCCATGAAAATGAGGTAACAGTAGGAATAACAATGTAGTCTTCTCCATAAGCAGTATTTCCACATTACATGAACTAGAAAGAGCCATTTTTACTTTTTTTTTTCCTTAAAAAGAGCTAGTTCAAGTTATAGATTTACTACAGGAAAATGAGGCTTATTTTTAACAGTAATTTTTATATCCTTCTTGTACTTACTGTTACATACCAGCTTTAGTGGAAAAAGCTAAATAGAGGTAGGCGATGAGTTAAAATCTATTGTACTAATCTAACATGATGCTGTCTTGTGTAACTAAATTTTCTAGAGAAGGCTAATACATTTGGTGTAAATCAGTAATATATGAAATACAGTATTATATGAACAATTCACTAGTTAAAATTGGAGATAAGGATGTGAGGAACAGTAAGGCAGGTAACAGTTGGCTGTAATTGAGATTACTGGTTGCCTAGTGTTTTAATTGGTGATACTGTTACTAGGTGTGTTTTGATGAAATTAGCTGATAAACTGTAGTTAAGAGAGATCTTAAATTAGAAAGAGACTTTAGAGATTAGATTGAACCTAATGGATGACACTGAGGACCAAAATCATAAATATTTGATGACCCAGATGGTACCTCAGTCCAGGATGTTTCTGCTCAGGAAAGAAGTGGCAAACATCTCAAGTGTATGAAGGGCATGGACTGAGAGATAGGGAGCTGCCAGTATGATATGATTACGAGAAAGCAAAAGGAATCCTGAGATAAATTAGGCAGAACTTAGCAGAGTGTTTGTGGAGAGGTCTGGAGCACTGCGTGGTTCTAGGTGCCTCTATTTGAGGTTTGCGGCTCCAAACTGATGGGGCAGAGAACCACCACGCTGCCTGTTGCCTTGATCATCCTCTTCAGAGAACAATAAGACTTTGGCTTCTTCAGCTTGATGTTCAGTGGGCATTTGATAGCAGTTAGAGTGCACTGAGGAGAGGGGAAGGTTGTGAAACTGAAGAGTTCATCGTTGGCACAAATGGACATAATCTGAAAACCTCAAAATGTTATTCCTTTGCATAGAGGCCTTTCTGAAGCAGAACAATGAAACAACAGGCAGCAGATGGATCAAGCTCTGCCCTGACAGCAGGGGGAAGGCTTCTGCTGGGAACTGGATAGGCTAATGATATAGGGGTGCTTTCCTGGGCTACCTAGGGAGTCCAGAATCCTCATCTGAAGTGTTGAATGATCAGTGGTGTTCCAGTCCTTGGGAAACACAAAGAACAAAAAGCATGGCGGTTTCCAAATACCGTTGTGATGTATTCAGCTGAGATGCTGAGTACTACATGGAACCAAGGAATGGGCTGCCCTCATCACCTTACAGAGGGTAATCAGACATTGATGTATAGGCTGCTGCAGGGGTTTTGCAGGTTCATTTTCTCTCTCAGCAACTCATTTAATTTTGAAGAACTTCTTATGCATTCATTGTCAGCATTTTGTTTTCATTCCTGGTTAGTTTTTCATTCTTCCTCACGTGTTGTGTTTTTTTTCTTTTGTAGGACAGTTCGTGTCTGGCTGAAGAGAGACAGTGGGCAATACTGGCCCAGCATATACCATGCAATGCCATGTAAGTGTAAGGTGATGTTGGTTATCTAATGTGTATTTGCAAAGTGGCTTTTCTGGTTTTGATGAAGCTTCACGTTTATGTTCATTTGCAAACTTACTGTTCCCTATTAAATATTATTCTTGAACAATCCTCTTGATTTCTTTAAAGCTTTATGAAGTTGCATGCTAGTGCTTCTGGAGACATCAGGGATTACAGCAGCAAAAGGACAGAGATATGCTAGCTAGGGAGGAGCTCAAAATGTAGTCTTGCATTCTGCCACTAATGGAGTCCCTAAAGCTTTGTAAGTCTCCAATATAAATCTCTGCCCTTCCTCCTGCACGTGCTCTGTCCATTAGAGTGCAATAATAAATGGCTTTACTTAATAAGAGTTTAAAATCCTGCTGCAGCTAATATGATAGAGAGGATACTAGACAGGGAAGGCAGCTCTTCCAGTGAAGAAGCAGAATCATTTTACCCCTGCAATTAAATGTGGAAAACCCAAGTCACCCTGATGAATCCCTCCAGTATGATCTGCTGTATGTCTCCTCTCCCAAAAGAGAGAATTCATGCTTTAAAAGAAACTTCAGATCGATGTCCATTTTTCTGAGAAAACTGAAGAAATTGCAGGCCTGGCTGTTAGTCATAACCCCTATGGTTGAGTACAGGAGTACAAATCTGCAGGTCACCGGCAGCAGGGGTGTGCTGATACTCCTCACTCGGCTTCAGCTGTGCTGGGATAGCCCATCTTTGGAAAGCTTATGAAACTGTCCTTAAATCCAAAGATTAGGGAACATTTACCTAGTCCTATTGAGGTGTTCTTATTGTTTGGATAAGGAATTATTTTAAACTAAGATAGCTAGATTTGGAAGAGACATCTGTCTTCATGGTATATACAATACTTAATAGATGTCAGTTTTAGCATCACAACATCAGTTTGGGACCATAGAGTGCCCATGGTGTTTGACTGCCAGCTCTAAGAAAACATTCATTTGGTAATGGACTAGCTCATAAGAACATGTCAAACCTCAAAGGTACTTTCTGCTCAAGATTTTGCACAAAAAGGTATTGGAAACGAGCTAATGAAGTGGCAGTCTGTGAAACTCTGTCACAATCCCTAGCAGTGTCCTGAGTTCCATTGACTTGTCCTAAGAATTTTGCTTTCCCAGTCAATTGTTACGAAACAGATATTTTAGCAGTTTGGCAATGACACTTCTCTTTTTCCTTGTGATGTTTTTGCATGCATTTGCATTTTAAAATCTTATTAGGCACTCCTCTGCTCTTAGCAAGGCTACATAATTGCCAGTTAGAACAGCTTCACTAGAAATGATGGAGTAGATCCAGATCCACTCAAAGGAGACTCTTCTAAATAAAGCTCCTTCATGAATTTGAACACCTGACACTGCTCCTTCAGGCTAGTAAGCTTTTGAGTCATGAGATATTAAAATTATTATTCACCAATTTCACGAATGATCAGGTATAATTAATAACTGGATCCATGCCAGTTGTATCATCATCATCCATTACTTTAAGCTTGGAAATCGTAGGAAGGGGTCTGAATCAACCTCTGCACAAATCTGCACTTGACTGAAAATGATCGTTTTGTCTGTTTCTGCATGGATCACCTTTTTGATGGTCCTCTGCTTTAGGTTCATACTGGGTTTTGTTTAGAGAACAACAACTCCTCAGAGGTTCTCTGTATAAAAATGTAGTAGGCACGATGGTGCCTTTGGGCTGCTTAGCAAGCTGTGAGTGGTAGACCCACCTATACATACCCCATTAGCGTGATTCGTGACTTTGGTTTTAGTGGTGCATGACTTACATGGTTTTGTGATTTGATGTCAGGTAGCCTTAATAACTGAGGTTGCACCCTGGGTATGCTGAGATATGAAGAGGATGAGGAGTTGGGCTGAGTCAGTTTTGTCAAGCTCTGCAACCAATTGGGTCATTGGTGTACTCTGAAAGTGAAACCCATTAAATACCTGGAATAAAACCCAAGATTGTAGATACCTTCTGAGTAGGGACCTTAGCTGCTGTTTAGAAGTGAGATTTCCCCAGCTACAAAATTTTATACCCTGCCTATGGGTGTTTCTGTGGTTCGAAAGTTCTGGACAACTTGGTGACCCCATTCTTTATCATCTCCTCTAGCCCACAAGACAGAAAGAGCTTTAGGTGTTGTACACACTGTTGTATTATCAGTAAAGCTGGAAACCTGTCTAGTATGGCTCCTTCACACCAGTATCATCTCAATAACTGTGTTAACAACAGACCTCTGACAAGCGTGCTAACCCTCCTCATGGTTGGATATGTACCTTTGGTTACGCATGTGTAACAGGTTACAGATGTGTAATCATGATTAAATGTGTGACTTTTGGGCAGCGTCAGTTCAGGAGAAAAAAATACACCTTAGTAGGCACAAATCCATAAAGGGAAGAAGAATTGTAGTCAACAGACGTAAGCTTTGCCTCTTGCTCCCCAAAAAGAACAAAGCCACCCAAAAAGATCCAAACTCAACAAAACAAAAACTTCTTACGGATTTTGAATGGAGTAAAAAATTGATTGTAGTGAGGAACTGTGGAGTATCCGGTCTTTGAGGCAGATAATATTATACTGTCTGTCTTATGATGGTTTCCATAGCTAACATTTTGCTTTGAACAAGAGGGTAAAAAAACCTGCAAAGCAAACCATGCTCCTTTGGTCTTAACTGTGCCACTTTTAAGCACTTCCCTGAAACTTCGGGTACAAAGTTTGTATTTCTCTTCCAGTTCTGTCAGCCTTTAATAGAACTGAAACTCTGTTGAGAGCATGAAGTGTGTAATTGGGCTTTTCCTCCATAATTTGTTTTCCAAAGGATAAAATCAGTGTGTATTTGCCCTGTGTTTAAGGCAAAGACTACAACCAGACTTCTGTATTGGAATATCCTGTCTGTCCTCTGTAGTAGTTCAGATCAGACTTTTTTCAGTCTGAAAGCAAAATCATGGCTAGGAACTTAACTGGAGGACCTTCTGAGTGCTGTTATTTTTCCTGGGTGTTATTTTAAAAGGATCTTAAACATTTCAGAAGCTTAAACTTCGGGATTTTTTTGTTTTCTTTTTCTTTTCTTCCCCCCTTCTTAGTAATGCTAAGTGCTTTAATATCTGAATGTCATCTTATTGTCGCTAAAGTGTAGACTTCTGCAGTCTTGTTAAACTGGCATCACTTTAACTACATTAGTGTTGCTAGAGTGGACGTAATTTTAGTACTGACCTAATGATTTTTCCAAGAGCACGTGTTATTCAAGAATTTGCTTAGGAAAATTATTATAGCAAAATAAGTATCTTTAGACTGCTATGACTGTGTACACACAGGTCTGGAATTTAGAAGTGACTTTTTTTGTAATCAGTCCATATCAAGAAGTTGCTTGCACATTTTGTGTCTGAAGTGTTTCAGGCTATTTGAGAAAAGCACACTTCAAATAGCTAATTTACCTTAGACTTTTTCTCTTCAAGCTGTGTATTGCCTTCAGAGTTACCAGTAGCTCTCAATGTATGCATAGGGTCTAGCATTTGAAATCTGATATGTAGAATATGCCCATTCTGTCATTAAGTGCCTTTTAAAGTGTTTTATATGGCTAAAAGTGTTTTTTTATGGCTTAGAATTACCTTCTTTCTGTCTGTTTTTTCTACAACTGTATCGTTTTGCTACAACCCTAAAAGCCTCAATATAATAGTAATGCACCACCATGCAAAGGCAGGATTTGAGTTTTCCTTTTCTGAGATAGAAGTATAGGAAGGAGCAGTTTCATAGCCCTAATTTTAGTGTTTCCCATCTGGCAGTTTCCTTGAACTTGAAGTCTTTTCTTTGACTTAATTCAGTCAACCTTTCCAGAAAAAAACTAAATAAAGGTACCTTCCTGGATACTGATCTGATAGGCTTGCTGCCTGTGGTTGGGTTTCTTTTAAGGAAGTGTTTCAAGGGGGAGTCAATACTGAAAGTAGAACAAGTTTTGTTGAACAGTCAACATACACTAGTTGTTCAGGCTGGAAAGACCTTATAGCAGCCTTCCAGTACCTAGAGGGGCTACAGGAAAGCTGGAGAGGGACTTTTTACAAGGGCATATAGTGACAGGATGAGGGGGAATGGATTTAAACTGAAAAAGGGTAGATTTAGATTAAATATAAGGGGCAAATTCTTTATCACAAGGGTGGTGAGGCACTGGAACAGGTTGCCCAGAGAAGCTGTGGATGCTGCCTCCTTGTGAGTATTCAAGGCCAGGTTGGATGAGGCTTTGATCAACCTGATCTAGTGGAAGGTGTCTCTGCCCATGGTAGGGGGATTGAAACTGGGTATTCATTGAGATTCCTTCCAGACCAAACCCTTCTGTGCTTCTATGAATTTCCTCTTCTTCATATGGCTTTACTGCCATCTACTCTATCAAGGAAGATATGCTGAGCTATGGACTGTTTAATCCTAGGTGAGACATTACACAAATTAAGAATATGCTACATATAAAACACTGCAAAAGAGAGGACTCCAAGCTTGTTAGTAACAAAACCACTGCGAATCATCCCAATGGAGAGCAGAAACCAAGAGGGGGAGAAGAGTAGAATTAAAGCATGTCTGACCGTACTCCATCTTTGTCACAAGAATATGATCTAAAACCACTCTTGTCATTAATGAAGGAGCAAGAATACCTGTCCCTAGCTGTAGTTGGCAATTGCTGCTGAAAAATTATTCCTGGAGGTGTCCCAGCTGCATACTGCTATGTTGAGCAGTAAAAACAATCACTGCATTCTGAACGCAACTTCACAACTTCTCAATTAATCCAAACATAGCTCTTGAATCCTTGCAAGAAAATTCTGATTTTACCCTTGATGCAAACCCTGCCAGATCTTTGAGGGAGCATAGTATGATTGATTTGTGTGTGATTTAAGAGTATATCCTGATGTTTATTAGAGTAATGTTGATATAATAAGACAATAACTAGTTTTCAATGCAATCTTTTGTTTTAGCCTTAGTGTGTGATACTGTCATGGTGTTGTCTGTGGTGAAACTAGAGTAGGGCACAGTAGGACTCATAATCCTTAGTATTGGCTGATATGTTGATTCTTACCAGTTAACTTCCTTACTGCACGTATAGGACACACACTTCTGACATAATATAGTGTTTTCTTTTATTGTCAGTAAAGTTCAGGCACATACAAAAAACTAAATTATTCAGCTAAGTAGTTCTCAGCCTTATGCTGAAATGTCAGGTGCTATTTTATGAAAACACCACCACTGTTCTTGTATGTCGTGCTTGTTTTCAAATAACTAGTAAGAAAGAAATGAAGGAACTGGAGCAAAAAATAACCATTGTTCTGTGTCCTAATAGGATAGGGTTGAATGAATTGCAAGAACGCTAGTTTTTTAAATGCTTGTCTATTGGAAGGGGGAAAATGCTGAACAGCACCATAAAGCATGTTAGCTAGTTTTAGGCTTTCCAAAGTTTCAAGTAAATGAGAATCTCAGTTTTGTTAACGTCATCAACATGTTCATTTTTTTCAGCTCCATGTTCATGCATGTCTTTTAACCCGGAAACCAGAAGGCTGTCCATAGGTCTAGACAATGGTACAATCTCAGTAAGTACACCCAAAGATTTCTAGTTGAAATGCTTCCCTTTTGAGAAGTATGTGTGTGATGTTGTGCTGAGAATATTTTTGCTAGTGTTTGGGACAGACGTTTTTACTGAAGCTGTAGCGTAGAAAATGGCAAATTTGCAAGTTTCTTTTTAACTTCAACAAAGAGATTGAGTGGGGTTTACAATATTTATTAGACAATTCAACAAACTGTCTCAATCTGCATATTTAAAAAATAACAACGCAGAAAAACAGCTGTTGTTTTATTAAACTTGAGTGCTTCATTAATCACACCATACCAAAGTTTTCTGAAAAAAGCAATCAAGAGGGGAAGAATCATTTTCTGAGAGGTAAAAAGTGGATTTCTGCTTCATATCTAACTGCTTTTACAGACTTCAGGGTTCAAGTTTTGGTTTTTTCTCAATTCCTCCAGAGGAGTTGCTCCTAATTGGCAGTGCTGTTGCCGAAAGACTTGGTTCCTTAACATCTAAGAGAGGTCTGTGTGCATGGAAAGGATGTGGGGTATTAAAACAGAGTCTATCTTTTAGATCTGGGACAAGGGTAGCAGCTGACCTTATTTATTGAATTATTCTTGTGCGATGATAAGTAAAGAGCTATATGGCTTTTGGAATGGTCATGGGTTAGAGGGATATTTTTCACCTATGCTTCATCAATAGTCTCCTCTTATAGTTTAAGATCACTTTACAATCATTTCAGTTTTTTACTACTATTGTCTCAGCCTTGTGGGCTTTATAACTGAATGAGTGTTTGCGCTGAAGAGAGGATGGTATTTGGGAAAGGCTATGTGACCCCTTTAGCTGTTTCCTGTGAGCTGTGTCAAAGATGTGAATGTTTTGATTTATACAGCTATTAATGGCAAGGAGCCTATAGGAGATTTCTCCTTTTATATTTAGGAGACATTCCCTGCACCTCTGAAATTCCCTCCTTCCCACTTTCTGAAATAGCTGTAAATTGCCTGTCCTACTAGACACTTTTGCTTTCACCAGGCCTTTGAGGAATGTGAAGGCTACTGTAAATAAGGTATTTAAGTGCTCTGACATGATGGAAGAGATGTGTCCTTTGTCTTTGAGGCATTTTGGCTTGAAGAATCACAGGGTGCTTGAGTCTGAATGGAGTCAAATATTTTTCCATTCTAAAGCTAAAGAAGGTAAATGAGATGTGCAGGTGGTAAACCACCATGTGACTTTAGGTACCTGTAGGTATATATTGCCATGTCTAAGGCAGATGCTTTTTTTGAGGTTGCTTTTTATTTTCCCAGTCACCTGGATACAAATACATAGGAGGGGGAAAGGGCTCATCTGTGTTGCTTGATTTCGTCCCCTGTAGCTGCATGCAGTTGTGGCGTAAAGGATTGTGGAGAAAATGCACCCTACAGGCTTCCACAAGTGATAGTGTTTCCCTCTGTAGCAAACGAAGTAAGAGAAGCCCCGACTGTAATGTGTTACAAGGAGGAGTGGAGGTCGGAATGGAAGAAGAGGAAGAATAGCCCCAAGTCGCTGCAATATCAGGTGTTAGAGAAAATCTCAGGGTATTTGAAAGTGAGTTATAATCACTCCCTGGAGGAAAGGATAAATTTTCCTTCCTGGGCACAGCCATGATCAGTTTAGCACAGGAGAATACAAGCAGGCAACATTGACCACAAAATAAAAGAACTTACTGCAACAAGGTGGCCTTTGTGCCCTTACTTTTAACTATGTGACCCTCAAAGGGAGAAAACGGCAATTTACTTAAGCAGCTTGAAATATTTGAGAATTAGTCAGCTATTTCATGTAAGCACTTCTGGTAATGCCCAGCACCCTTGTGTATGTGGGATGCAGGACCAAAAAAAATGCTGAAAATCATTCTGCATCTTGGCTTTGTGTACAAGGAAAGGACTCCTGGCAAAGGCTGTAACCTAATATAATACTTGTGAGGGTGCCATATAATCTCAAACTAATCTTTTTGCAGTGTAAGGAAGTACTGCTTTTACTTACAGATAGAAATAGGGATAAGGAAGTGGAACCGGCCTTTTTTCCTTTTACATGATTTTTTAATAAACTGTCTAGATTGCAGTTCTAAGCCTGGCACTTCAGAAACACGTGTGGTGCAATTTGAGAAAGACTGGCAGCAATGCTATAGTCAAAGAAAGATATTCCACCAAAGCCACCATGAGGTCAGCCATCTTTCTTTGTGAAACAGGGTAACAATCTTTGCTTCTACAAAGAAGAAGAGATGGCTTCAACCTTTTGTCACTTCTCAACATGACAGCTGCACAAAAGTTTGTAAAGTAGAGTGGATCATTTTCACGAGAAAAATATTGTCTATCATCTTGGTTGAAGAGCAGTGGTATCTGAAGTAAAAACCAAAAGATAATGATCTTTTTCTTTTACACTTTATAAGCCTTTTTGGAGAAGAAATGTTGTTTCTGTTACTTTGTCTTAGGGACTGCATGAGGACTTTTTGGAAGCCAAAAGACTTTATCCTGGTCATAAATTTCTTGCTCTAAAGTAGTGAAAACCATGCTTTAATGGGTGCAAGTGAAGTGCCTCAAGATACCACAACAAGAAGAAAAAGAGGAAGTGTATATTACTTGCAATAGTCAGGAGAGTACCACAACTAAGTTGAGACTTCTCACCTTATTACATCCATCTGAAAGTTAGCTTCCTAGATCAGGTTGATCTAGATGAAGCTGTTACACACAGGACCACAAAGGCAACGAAGCACCAGAATTATCCCCTTCAGTATTCTTCCTTGGGAATGGTCCTTGTGAAGATAAATTCGTCTTCCACATAACTTGATCTTGCAGGTGTCTACAGTTTTGGCCATAAACAATATTTTGGATACTTGAGACTGAATCAAACTCTACCTGCTGATATGCACCCTTCCCCTCTGCTATTGTGGGTAGTTTACTATTTTTTCCTTCAAGAAAACTACATGATAGTTTTTGTCCTTGCCCGGTTTCTGTCCTTCATAAAGTGAAAGCACTGTAATCATTTTATAGAGCTTTCTTTGCAACAGACATAGATGCAGTGCCTGACGTGGTTTCAAGAGTCTTCATTCTCTTCCATTTCTGAAGCAGGTTTGTTGTTCTCTGAAGCACGTGGCAAGAGTGGTATTGGTTGCTTTTGTTAACAGGGCAAAGTTAAAGCTCCTTTAAGGAGCTCTGTGGTGTGCTGTCAAAATGGCATCATCTATCAGAGTACAGCCTGTAAGTTCCCTGGGGTTGGAAACGCATATGTAACTAATATATAAGATTATTAATTTTATAAATGGATTCAGTTGCCTAAGCAGAGGTCTGTAGTGCTATTTTGGGGTACATAAGTTGACATACACCTGCAGCTCTGGAAAGGTGTGTGTCTTCCTTAGACCCTGGGCCTTGTCAACCAACCCTGTGGCCAAGGACTCTGAAATGGCACAGACCATATGGGTTTTGTTTGCCTTAACGAGGTTTGTATGGAACAAGATGCTGATATTATTTCCAAGGTGAAGGTTTACAGAGGTCTTAGGCTCAAGAGAAGTTTGTGGTGGATATATATGTTTCAGTGTGAGGGAGGTATGCTCAGTGAAGGTTTAGTTAAGAGTCTGTGTACAAAAGTGGGTATTAGATTGGACAGTCTTTTCAGATGCGCAGGATTACTTCTTTCTGCTTTATGAAGGCTTTTGTGGTACCAAGTCACTATTGTAATAATATTACCTGAAATAGCCAAGGCTGATCACTTAACATTTTCAGTATGGCAAAAAAGGTTATAAAATAACTCCCCAAAACCAAAGAGTGATCTTGCCAGAAAAGAAATGTTTTAAATCCCTACAAGGAGGGTATTTGGTTTTGCCATCTTGAGCACTCTGATATATCCTAGCCCCTCCTGTGCAAAAGAGCTCTCACAGGACTCTCAAATCTTTCTCTGTTCTGTCAACAAGCACCAACTGAGCTGTGTGGGTGACCCCTGCTTTTCTAGCTCGTTAAGAACGAATAAACTGCCTAATGAGAACTCAGCATCAGCAGCTCTGAGAGGAGCAAAACATCTATGTATCAAAAGATAAAAAACCAGTTTCTGCTGGTACAATATTAAAGAGATGTAGTCAGCTTTTTTGTAGTGCAGATTACACAATTTGTGTGCAATAGGGCATGAATTTCTTGAGCAAGGTGCCCTGTGCTAAAATACCTGTCTGTTGACGCATTTGGCCTTGAGAGGGAGAGGGAAATTTGTGCAATGGAAGAGCATGTGATAGTGTAAAGGGGAACGGAGTAAAATGGCTGGAGAAAGATTAGAAAACACAAAATGAAAAAATACATCACAAATCATCATATGCTTTCAAAGGAGATAATGAAAAGAAAGAATTTTCAGGAGGAAAAGGGACGAAAAATTATATCCAGTATTCACGTTAATGGAGCTGTGTTTGTTTTGTACGTGTTTGTTTATTTCTTTGGATGGAGTGTTGCATTAATAGTACAGAGCTGTGGTTAGTATGAAAGCATACAGAGCTAAACAATACTTGAGTAAACCTTACCAACTGCAGTTGTGTTTGAGTCACTGTATTATAACAGAGAGACTCAAAAGGCTTTTCAGTCTTCAACTGAAACTGTAGGACTGTTTGGATCATGTAACAGAATGGTAACATCAAATCTTTCAGGGGAAAAATGGGAATGCAAACCCTACAGTCACCACCACAGTGAAAGCTGGGGTCAGTAAGAGGACAACCACATTGGTGGCAAAGAGAGACATTCTTCCACTGTGTGTTGCAGCAATTGAGGCCATTTTTCTTTAGGTAACGACAGCAGAAAGTTAGCATTCATAGCAAAGAGTCTTGCTTCAAGTATGCTTTGTAGTAAAGCATTTTGTGTGGTGGTTTAGCATTCTTCAGACAGCAGCTAATGAAAACCACTTCCTCTGTAAGTAGCTAGGGAGGTATAGCAGATTTTAAACGTTCTATGATTTGCAGAGTTAAGGTGACCCTGGTATAGAAATCCATTGACTTCATTGATCTGTTACTGCTGTTTAAATAACACTCCCCACTGTAGTCCTCAGCTGCCAGGGGAAAGTTAACAGGAGGTGGAGCAGATTAAGGAAAGGAAGATGAAGTAGAGCAGTTCAATAGAGCATATATATAACTCATTTATGAACAGAAGCCTAGAAACAGCAAAATACATAGCTACCTCAACTCACTGGCAGTTCTTTTCCTGGAAGCTGGGATCTGTGGGTCATAGAACCATAGAATGGTTTGGGTTGGAGGGGACCTTAAAGCCCATCCAGTTCCAACCCCTTTGCCATGGGCAGGGACATGTCTCACCAGACCAGGTGGCTCAAGACCCCATCCAACCTGGCCTTGAACACTTTCAGGGAGGGGACATCCACAGCTTCCCTGGGCAACCTGTGCCCAGTGCCTCAACACCCTAATTGTGAAGAATTTCTTCTTCACGTCTAATCTAAATCTCCCCTCTTCCAGTTTAAAGCCATTCCCCCTTGTCCTATCACTACTTTGCCTTGGAAAAAGTCCCTCTCCAGCTTTCCTGTAGCCCCTTCAGTTACTGGAAGGCCTCTATGAGGTCTTCCTGGAGCCTTCTCTTCTCCAGGCTGAACAAGGCCAACTCGCTCAGCCTGCACTCATAGCAGAGGTGCTCCAGTCCTTTGATCACCTTCGTGGCCTCCTCTCGGCCCATTCCAACAGTTTCATATCCTTCTTATCTTGGGGATTCCAGAATTGGACACAATACTCCAGGTGGAATTTCACAAGAGCAAGTAGAGGGAGAGAATCCACTCCCTCGCCCTGCTGGCCACACTTCTTTTGATTCAGCCCAGGAAACAGTTGGCCTTCTGGTCTGCGAGTGCACACTGCCAGCTCAAGATGTTCCACAGATGAGTATCGTAACATCTTCACCTTGGTACCAAGCACTAGCTATCACATGTTAGGGTAATCCTGGTGCTGGAAAGCCATGCAGATTACCTACAGTGACCCCACAGAAAATTTAGAGTTATTTTTTAATTCTAGTTTCAAAATGGTGTGTAAATACTGGATTTTCAGTGGCTAGAATGTCTTCTCCTGCTCTTTTGCACTAAGTGTTTGATTTGCTTTAAGTGTAGTCTGCAGGTTCCTGTAGTCCAGTCTCCTCTACTGTTGCACAGTGGTTTTGGCAGTGCTTATACATGAATATTTCACAACTGTATGCTTTAAAATTTAGCTTATCTTGTGTTTATAATGCTTCTCTTACTTTCACCCTATTTTCAGATTAAATGATTTAGATTTTACTATTTGTGTCCCCATGGTATATTAGCTCAGGGAGTTTCTGTGCAGTTTGCTGTAAATTATTAATATGATGTGTTATTACAGTCCTTGTTTTTACTTTGTGTTTCTCTGAGTACATGGTGTACACATGTACGTACCTGACAGCAGTTTGAAGGTGCTGGGGCTGCAGAGCCTAACCTGGGCCTGGGTGTTTCCTCCAGAGAGGTGTTGCAGGAGTTTTGTTGTTGAGCAACGTCTCCCCTTCACAAGGATCAGCAGGAATACCCAACAAGTGCTCAGTTTGTTTAACCACATGGGTTTTTTCCAGGAGCTGAGGCTGCCATGCAGACTCTTAGCTACTGTTTTCATGATTTCCCTGTGCAAAAGCCATATCAGCAGTTAAAAGTTGCACCAAAGCAGCAGGACTGTAGAGCCAGTCCCCACAGGTGTGCTCTTCCCTGGCCGCAGGAGCAAGCTGGCTGTGTCACACCATGCATCTCTTCTGAGGCAGCCGCTACCTGTGCTAAGCCACTGTCCCTCCCACACACAAGTGCTTGTTAGCCATAATGCAGAAGTAGCAAAACAAGAAGTCTGGGATAAAATCAAGGAGAGGGGGAAGTCTGGGTTTCTACTTGTCTGAAGCACTGAGAGACTGTTGTGAACAGAAACCTGACATGTATTCCCATCATGGACTATTGAGATCTAGTTTGCACTGAGTGACTTCAAGGGGCTCTTACGTATTTTTCCTGAGTTTCCTGAGTGTTCAGGTTGGGGTGTAGTCTATGCACATGCGTGCACACCGGCACGTGTGTACACACTGAGCTTTGTGCACATGCAGGTTTCTGCCCAGGCAGCCATGAGCAATAAGTGTTTGCTACATGCCAGGTCTCAGGTGTCTCATTTCATGGTACCTGGGCTCATAACCAGCCACTTCAGTCAGCGTTTTTGCCTTTTTTTTTTAATATTTCCTCTTTTATCTCTACCATTCTGTTCAGAAGCACTCATAATGTTGTTTTTTAAGCCATTTTAAAAAGTAAAATAAATTGGTTTTTTAGCTGGAGGTACTCAGAATTAGCAAAAATACAGACAGGGCTGTGATTGCAAAGAAGGGAGAGCTTATTGTGGTAAGGAATTCAAATGAAAACACTGTCAAACACTTTACATCTCTAAGCACTGTTCTTTTGATTTTTTTTTTTCTTTTCCCTCCCTCAGGAATTCATTTTATCAGAAGATTACAACAAGATGACACTAGTGAAAAGTTACCAGGGTAAGAACTGTGATTGTGTTAATTGGTTTGTATTGTCATTAATTTTTATTAATGTTCTCTTTGAGGAGTGTGAATGGAGAGAAATCTCCTTTACCGTGGATTGATTTTTTTTCTTTTAACTAATGTAAGTACTGTTTTTATTGATAGATCAATAACGTGCTTTATTCTGAGACCACAAGTGTTTGAGTTGTTTCATGTTGTGTTTTACCTTTTAAATGTCCCTTTGGAATATCATTCTAGTTAGCAAACTATCTAAAATTTGACCACTTTTGGGCGAAAGGAGTATTAATTTTTAGTCTTTAGTAATCCACTTATGTAATGAAACAACTTAGGAAACTAACCTCTCTTTCAGAGGGGCTGAGGCATTTAGGACTAGCTTTGGGAGTTAGAATGGTTATATCTCAGTATGCTGTCAGCTTCAGTGATCTCAAGAATATCAGTGAACACCTGTCATAGTAAAAGGTCAAGAAATGCTAATCCATACCTTTTCTAATCATATTTTGGTATTCACTAATGTGATGTTTTAAGAAACCTTGACAAACTTCTAAAGAACACTCTGCTAGGGACAGGAATTCTTATAAAAGTAACAAATGCATGCAACAATTTATTTTTGTATGTCTTTTGCTGTTAGACTAAGAGATGATATGATATGGTATAGTATATCATATTGTATGCTAAGCATTGTGTTTCTGTGCTTTGATGTGTTGGTTTGAGATTTCTTATATAAATTTTAGAATATATATTTACTCATATATTTTGAGTTTTATACCTTGAAAATTTGAAAGGGTAATTAAAATCTCTAAAAGGAGGCTCTGGGGATAATTTTGTAACATTTAGATTTTAAGGTATGAACAGAATCTAGATTTTTGCAGAGCATGACCAGCTTGCATCGGCTTTTGAGTGTTTTACTTCAGCTCTTTCATAAAAGATCAATGTGTTGTAAAATCAAGCTGGAATGCCTGCATTTTTTCTTAGCTTGTAAAAACTGAAGAAAACCATCCAATTATGATGATATATATGTGAATCTTAAAGAAGATTGCTGCAGTTTGGCTGTACAAGATTTTAGTATCCAAATTTGTGATTGTTCCACAGGTTATCAAAGTTTGACACACCTAGGTTTCATATTTAAGGGTTGTTGCACTGCAGAATCTTACTGACTGTTCTGTAGCCCCCTTTATTATCGCTTATCCATTTGCATACTTGGGTTTGATCTTGCAGGCTAATCACAGCCCAGGAAGGGTGAGCTGAAGTCTTTTCTTCTGTGTATGCAGAACAATATATGCGTGAGACAACCTTCCTGGCCAAGCTCTTAAGGGAAAAGGCTGAAAATTTTGGAAGGAGGAAATGTATGTCTTGGCAGTATGGCAGAATAACCAGTTGACTGTGACAGCCCACCCAAGGCCTGGGGAGCACCTCTCATAAAATTAAAAACAAAAGGAAGAAAATGAAGGCTAATGTCATAGCCTTCTGCTGCAGTGTGCCTGATGTGCTGCTGCTGCAGAGCACTGGAGGAGGCCTTTGGATAGGAAGATGCTATGGATGACATCCATGGGCTGTCCTGTGGGAGAACCTGAAGTATTCAGAAGGCATCATCCAAACATTGGACAACAGAGGACTCAAACGAGGGTCCATCAATAGAGAGGTAGTACAATGGACCACGGTCCCAACTGGAATTGCGTCCTTCCTAGGCTGCCGGTCTCAGAGTGGAAAGTTTTTTGATCAGTTTTGGTCATTTTCTGCCAAGACACTCAGATGATACTTGAAGATTTTTATCTGAAAGATGTGGAGTTACTTTAAGGCAAGAGAAGCAATATTTGTGCCCAGATTAGGCATCATTTCTTTTCTAGCCCAAACCATGGTGATTGTTGGCGGCAGATGGTGTCTGCCTTCAGGTGCTTAAGCCAGTATGTGCAATGCTCTCTGCCTGCTGCGTCCCTCAGGAACACAGAACCTCTGCCCCGTTTTCCTTCCTTGCTTCCAGAGTTTGATGTTCAGTCTTTTCCTTCTTTAAGCAGGTGGAAACTGTATTCCTCTAATTTAAAAAATAATAGCGATGTGTGAGTGACCTAGTTTTAGGTGTGGAAAGAAAGTGTGATTCAAGGCTGCTGGGATCTTCCAAATTCATGTGTGTGTAGAGTAATCTCCTCTATGCAAGGGTTAAATAAGCATTAGGGCTGGTGTTCCACTTTCTGCACATGGCTGGCCATGTGGGCAAAAGTTTGGGTTTGGACAAATAAGCCCTCAGGTACTGCTGGAGATGCTTTTTTCTTTTCTGTTTTCTCCTCCCACTGCTAGCTTAAGAAAGTCATACCACAGTGCTGCAAATGGAGATGGTGACCAGAGAGGGGGAAAGACTGATCCCAATTCATTGTTGCAGGAGGGACAAGACTCAGTGAAGATCCATTCAGATTTGGTAGGAAACTTTCCCTGGAACAGCAGTTGACAGCTGCCATAACATGGCCAGGCAGGACATGGGGATGAAGGAGAACTTCTGCATGATGACACACACTGCCCAGCTTACCAACAACCCATACTGAGCTGCGCAAACCCCTCTGGGCTGCTCCTCTGTCCAGACCAGCAATGATACAGCACTGAATAGGTTAACAGAAACCCAGGCACAATCTCATCTTGCCTCAGCTCCGCTCAAAGTCCTGATAGGCAATTTCAGCAAGGGTGTTTTTGACGGTGCAAGGGAGGAGACCAAAGCAGAGATTCCTCACGGTTTGCAGCACATCAATGACCTGGAGCTGCTTGCTGCTCTGCAGCACAGTGCCTCCCATGACCCCTATCCATAGACATGCTCCCTGATTCTCCACTCCTCACTCCATGTGCTGGTAGGGGAGGACAGCACCCCATCCAACACTTCCCTGGGCTTGACTGGACCCTTGCTGGAGGTCTGGGGTGCTAGGGAAGCATCTCAAAAGTGAAATGCTCTGGGAGCTGCTCTCAGTCACAGGCTCCTACAACTCCATCGGAACATGCACCTGGAAGTGTTTCAGTGCTCCTCACAGTTTCCTCCTTCCAGGACACTGGATCTGGGCTTACTGGGGACAGCACTGGGACTGGAGTCCAACAGTATTGCTGAGACACAGCAAGGTGGGAAGGGCCTCGTGTTTACCGTGCTCTCTGGGAGAATATGCAAGGAAGGGCCATTTAGTTCTTTGGGTAGGCATGTCGTGGTCCAACAGAGATGAACCTTTCTCACCTGATACAGGATGACTCCCCTCCACAATCTCATCCCTCCACCTTCATCATGTGGCTGGGACAGGGTATAGGGGTTAGCATAAGCATCTCAGCAAAGCCTTCAGGCATGAAAAAACATAAATAAAAGGACCACATAGTTATATTGGGTATGGTGGCCTTCTAGTTGTTAATTTGTTAAAAACCAGCACTGGGTGTTTGGTTTTGTTTAAAATTTTCAAGTAAGGCCTTTTTTTTTTTTTTCAAAGATGTTTTGGGGAGAGTAAATTATTTTCTTTAGTCTACCAAGGAGCTTTAGCTTATCTGTGCTGGCTTGATTTGCCTGTGCTGCCTTTCTTTGTAAATGCTCAGCAATGCTCTCAAAAGTAGCACCTTGCCTAGTGAGTGGCTTGCTATTGATCGTACCCTGCAACGTGGTATTATTATAAGTAGCTGAAGCTGCTGTAGTGATTAAAGAACACTAGTTACATCTTGAAAGGCTATGAATATGCCTGCCATATGGTCTACTAGTGACAGAGGATGACGGCACATGCATAGGCTGCCCTTTGGTCCTGGCAGGGGTCTGTAGCCAGGTCCAGTGTCATTTGGTGGCTTAGCACCGTCTGCAGAGATGACACGCTGTGCTCTGTGGAGGGTTTGCTAGAACACTGTCTGGAGTTGCAAAATCTTCCTTTTCCCAAAAGGAATCTTACACAAAGATTTGAGATATGATACTGTTAATCCCGGGGTGGATCACGGGTCATTGGCCTCCTACAGGCACTAACTCCTTCCCTTGCATGAGGAGGGGTGGTGCAAGCATTTGAACGGTGCCATATGGAATGCTCTGTGAGCATCAGAGAAACACATCCCTCCCTTTGGCAACCTCAGCTTCCAGCCCCTGCCAGCCCCATCCAATCTCTCACAGGCTGGTCAAACCACATGGCTGCTGCTGCTTCCTGTTCTGCACTGCTTTCTCCACCCAGCTCTCTGCCACTTCATCTCCTTGCCAAGGGCCACTTTTCTAGTCTGTGCTCCTTCTGGGTAATATAACAGCTCCTGATTTTTATTTATTTTTTTTTAAAATTTATGTAACACATGCTTGTTCTGCTGAGCAGGATTTGTAGACCTGGTTCTGCCCCATGCTTTCTGCGACCTGCCCGTTTTTGGGGTGTTTCCCTGCCACCTTGCTTTCAGGCCAGCTCATGCCATGCCCTTACTTCTGCTTTCCCCTATACACTGCCTCTTTTTCTTTTTTTCTGTGTTTTTCTTGCACATGCTAAGCTTTTTCTTTCTTAGTACTATCTTTTGGTGTTTGCTGCTGCCTTTCTCTGTTGTAAATCTCCCTTTCACCCGGCACAGCCTCCTGCCCTGCACTGTGCCTGGCAGTGCTCTGGCTGTGCTTCTTGGACCTTTTCATTTACACACAACACAGACCTTTCTTTCTCCTGCATTCTGCCTGCTGTTGTCTCAGTGTGCACCTCCTGACTGCAGCTGCCTTTCTCTAGGCATAGCCCTTTCATCCTCTCTCCAACCTACTCTTTGCACGGTGCTTGCTGCTGCTTTCTCGTAGCAGGAGTGCAGCCCCTCTGCTCCCTCCCACCCTCCTGCTGAAGATGGACCTGCTCCCTTCTCTTGTCTTCTGCTTCTCTACCTGCTGCGCAGCACTTAATATTCCCACGCACATGGGCTTTCTTGTCATGCTGGCTTACAGAGATCTGCTCTTGTGTGATGCTTGCTGTGGCTTTTTCTATGCAGAGAACACATTCATCCTCCACGCCCCCCTTCTCTATCCTGCTGTTGTTGCACTGAGCAGCTTTGAAGTGTTTGCTCCACATTTTTTCTGCACACAGATGGTGATCGAACCTTCCATGAATGAAAGACCCGATTTTTGTTTGCTCTGTCACGACCCTGAACCTGTGTTAATCCTAGAGCCCAGAACCTCCCTTGCTCTACTGTCAACTTTCAACCTGCTGATGCTTTGCTCCTTTAAGGCTTACGAGTCAAATTCCCTCTAAATGACAAGTGACTTTCTACTTGCACTTGTCCTCTCTTTCCTCACTTACTTAGATGACCTCCACCATGCTCTTCCACTTAGTTCAGATATTTCTGCCATCAGCGTGTGTGTGGTGTCACCAGTTAATATGTGCAGCACTTGCTGGTGGGCAAAAGAGTGCTGAACTGAAATTTCTTTTTGGGGAAGGCAGATAAGCAAAGCTATCGTGTACATCCCTTACACCTCTTGGCATGTACACATTTCTTTAATGTCTACTTCTTACTCGTCAGAGAGGACTGCAGTACTTCTAGCAAAAGGTACAAGTCCTGCCTTTTAGAAGAAGTTATAGAAAGAGATAGGAGGAGAATTAGAAGATTTATGTGGTGTTAGCTATCTTCACGGCCAGTTCAAACCATGGGAAGCCAACACTAGCAGTAGCAGTCACCTCATGCTGAGTCAACAGCCTGGGACAGACCTTGAACAGCCTGATCTCAGCCAGCTTTGCACATCCTGCGGAAGTGCGTGTGTCTGCCTACAGCACTGCTGGTGCACACAAGCCCTTGGGACATGTATACAAGCCCATCAAGTGCTTGTAGCAGCATGCATGCTATTGTGGCTCTTTCTGCAGTGCACCACTCCACCAGCTAGTGCAGGTGCTCCCAGGGAGGCCAACAGATGGGTAAAACCAATCATTAGTCACCCATGGGGTCACTGATTTTTTTTTTTTTTTCCCAGAGCAGAAATTTGGAGGGTGGAAAGAGGAGAGTATCTGTTTAAAAGAGCTCAAGTGACTCCTGGGTGGTCCCCATCCGTGTATCCTGGTTACAAACCTGGAGTTTAAAGGCATATTGAAACGAGTGCCAAAATCTGAGCTCTTCTGAGCGCAAGGGTGAAAACATCTGGGTACAGTTCAAGTCTGATTCTGTAAACTAGTCCAGCTGCCAATGACAGTTATGGCAACTTGTGTGTCAATGCATCTATTGACTTTTCTCCTCCGGGAATCTGGGTCTAAAAAGCAGTGTGGATCAGGGGCAGATGTTGGGTTGTGCAAGCATCGTGTTCTTTACTACAACTGGTTCTCCCTTGTAGGGTTTGAACACAGTTCTCATCTATCCTGTGTATTTGTACAGAGCAGGCAGCAATTTTCACATACAATTCTGAGGATTTTCTCTGCATTTCAAACAGAGGTTTTGGGATGTTTTTCAAGCTTCCAAAGATATTCAGTCTTTTCAGTGTGTCAGCTTTTACACAAACAAATACAAGCAGCCTGCTTTGTGCAATACATGTTGCCAGATCTCAGAACAGTAATAAACCAGTAGGGCTGTAGATTGAGGAGGATGGCATTCACTGCTAAGTTACAGCTGGGAGTAATTCTGCATGTCCTTCTAGTCACTCTTTTTAATAAAAAGTTATCTCAATCATCATTTCACGACCAAGCCCACTGGTCATTCATACAAAAAGCTGTCTGTACAAGCCTAGGTTCCTTTGTTTTAGTGAAAAGCTTTTTGATGGCTTTATTTAGGTAGCAGTAGAAATTTATTCCTTCAGCTGTTTCATTCATCTTGCCCAGCTGTGATCTTTTTAGGTTTTTTGTTTTCTTTTGTCTTTTTGTTCTATTCCAGTTTCCTTTTTAGCTGGTTTATATGCAGTGCTGAAACTTCCCTTTGGTGCAAGGTTGTGCCTGTGCTGTAACTCACCGTTTTGCTGGGGTACCACAATCCACAGCCCAGATCCACTAGACCTCACAGCAGGATGAGTGGCAGCATAGACAGCTGCACTGCTGTCACAAAACCAGCTCTGAAGAGGTTTAAGCCCAGAGTCCTTTCCACAATGGCAGCTTTGTTGGTGATGATACACTGATGGAAGGAAGACTTGTGCTACTGTAGAAGATAAATGACTGTAATAGAAATGGAAGGAATTAAGTTTTCTTCTGCTCTTTCTTATGCAAACACAGAACTTGCAAAGCAGGGACTTTACAAGCTTGCGTGATAGGTCCTGTCAACTGGGTTATTCATTTCTTCTACAGGGATTTCCAGTTTCTTCTACAGGGAAGAATGAGTGGGTGAGTAGGGTATGGAGAAGCTGGGTGCAGTTGATATTTGCAGTGGTCTTCTGCCCCCAGTTCTTCTCCACAATGCAAGTGTATGTCTGTCTCCTTTATTTTCAGCTCATCAAAGCCGAGTCATGATGGTTCTGTTTGTCCTGGAGATGGAGTGGATATTAAGCACTGGACAAGACAAACACTTCACATGGCACTGTTCCGAGAGTGGCCAGCGGCTGGGAGGGTACCGCACCAGCGCAAGTGCCTGTGGCCTGCAGTATCCTTTGCTGAGCTCTCAGTTTTATTTCTGCTCTTTGGCACTCCAAAAGCCCCTTTAGTTCATTTTTGTAATTGTCCTTCAAATTTTGTGCCCTGTGTAAGTTCAGTGCTTATTTAAAGCCAATTTGAAAAACTGTCTGTTCTCCTTGCTTTGTCTCCTTAATGTGCAGTGGCATATTTAGGTCTAAGCATTTTTGAGCAAAACAATGGGCGATCTGCAACCTACTATGGTCTGCTATTGTAATAAATATGGACAAGGCTTTCATTTGAACATGCAATGCATGCTTTCTTCTAAGAATTAACGGTGGCAAAGTAGGTCGGTGATCAGCTCAGTGTTCCTGTGTGTGCATGGTGAAAATTAAATGACTTTAATAAAAAATAATGAGTACTTGTCCTTCACTCTGGAACAACCCACTATGTATTGGGAATTTGGGTTAACTAAAGAGTAAATGGCTCCAGAAATGGCTCTCCAGTGGCTTATTCACCTAGAGCTGCCCCAAATGCCTAACAATAAAAGAAATATTAATTCAGCTTTATTGCAAATGAAAAGGGAAGTGGCAAAGTATGAGCTCTCAGGCTGAAATAGGGTTTTTAGTGCCCCATAGTGTTCGTGGTATAGATGATGAGTGTTTTACTAGCTCATGGGAAGCGAGACTGACTCAAAATTACTGCCTGATCATGGACATACCTTATATTATCTGGTCGCTCAGCCAATCTAAATGGCATAAAGGCTGAATTTAAGTTTTAATTAAATAATAAATATTTTCCAAAATGTGATGCAGAAATTTGTCCAGTATTTCCTACATCTCTCTAGAGAATGGATTGTTTCAATTGATTCAAAATTTTGGAGGACACTTTAGTTTGGGTCATCAGATCATACTGGTGGAGGGCAGCGGAAGGGAGAATCATTGACAAATAGAGCAAAAAGCTTGACAGAACCAGGAACATGGGTTTTTTTCCCCACTAGTGACCTGTGTGCAAAAAAATCAGTACTAAGCAGTTGCTCCTTAAATATCCAGTATGGATTCTGAATGTGGAATCAAATTGGATTAAGAGGTCAAAATCTGTCCAGTTGGGTGGTTCCAGTAGGTGGTTGAATGGGTTCAGATTGTAGAATATGATGTGATACTCCTAAAGTAGCCGACATTTCCCCAAATATAACATAAAACATTAGTCTTTCGTTGTATTTGTAAACAAATACAACGAAAAAGCAGAAAACTAGTAATAGTTACTTTATACAATTTGGGGAAAGAAGAGAGCGATTGAACTCCATATAACTCTAGCAACAAAGTTAGAGAGCTTGGGAAGATGACTCTTCTGTTGAGGGTGAAGGGCTACTTCAAAGGTGTTTCGTAACAAAAACACACATTATACCCTCTGGAATAGTCTAAATTTTTTCTCACTCTTTGGTTTACTCAAGGAGACTGCACTATTAATAAGAATATGTATGAGCTTGATGGCTAGAAGTGCACTCCATATCTCCTTGAGACTGGAGTGCTATTCATGAGGTTGCAGTATACTCACGTTAAAAGAATTAACAAGTCATGAAAGGAATGCAAATCTTGTACAAACAATGTACATTCCTTAGCATTTATCCATCAGATTTGATGTGGAAACCCGACACGTGTTTGTTGGTGATCATTCTGGGCAAGTGACCATACTCAAATTAGAGCAGGAGTCCTGCAGCCTTGTCACAACTTTCAAGGGACACACAGGTAAGGCCTCAGGGGGATACTCTATTTGGTTCTATGTCTGTGCTCAGCATCGTTGTGGTTTGTCTCTCCTGTGAAATGCTGGGATAGGTTATGTCAGTGCACGTCATGGAAGGAAGATTGACCCTGAACTGTCACTACAGCTCAAGGAAGTTTATTCTTTATTGATAAAAATGACAGTGATCAAGACTGAGAGCAGAGTGTGAGTAGAAGCAGTTGTGGTAACTCTGAGGGGAAAAGACCCATATTGGTACACACTTTTTCCCCAGTGGCATAGAGACATCCTGGAGGCACTAACTGCTTGTTTTGCTGCTGGGACTTGTACCCCATCATGCTCTAAAAGCCTGGGATTGTGAGCCTGTCATCTAACAGAGGAAATGGTGCTCATTCCTCAGCACGTTCTCTCCATATCCCTTCTGTCTCATTGAGTGCTAATAGCTCAATCATGAGGTAGCACAAGGTAGTTCAATCCTCATGCTAGGATACTGTGAAGATGCTTATAATATACCACACTTCATTTTCTCAGCTAATAAAATCTGTATCCTGGGAATGATGGAGATGAAAAGCTGTGTAGTCACACCACGACTATCCTTCTACCACTCTTTACTGCTCAGTGGATTCATCCATGCGAGTGGCAGCAGAGCGTTCTGCCCACAGAATAGCAGGATGAGGCTTCAGTAGGTTTTCTAGGCTTTCAGTTTTCAACTGGCAAGCACAATGGCTGCATGGCCTGTGCGAGAGAGATCTGCATTTTTATCAGTCTCTCCATATTTTTTGTTTTATCTTTATGTATATATATGTAAATATATGGCCTCAGGTTGCATTGGGGGAGGTTTAAATTGCATATTAGGAAAAAAATCTTTACTGAAAGCATTGGAACAGGCTGCCAATGGAAGTGGTGGAGTCTCCATCCCAGGAAGGTGTTAGAAAAAAGGTGTAGATGTGGCACTCTGGGACATGGTTTAGTAGACATGGTGGTGTTGGGCTGACAGTTGGACTCTATGATCTTAGAGGTCTTTTCTAACCTTAATGATTCTCTGATTTAGCCACATTCCTGTCTTCTACCTTCTGTAATTAAATGACTGTTGTGTACATCTCTTGTTTCAGGAGGTGTCACTGCTCTCTGTTGGGACCCAATACAGCGAGTTTTATTCTCAGGCAGTTCTGATCATTCCATTATAATGTGGGATATTGGAGGAAGAAAAGGAACAGCCATCGAGCTGCAAGGACATAAGTACGTTCAAAGCCCTTCCCTCCTGCTTTTATGGGAGAAAAGCTAAAGGCAGCAGCCTCACCTGGAAACAAACAGCCCAAGGGTTACAGTCTTCGCATGCCTCAAGCTTGTATGTGTGACTCGCTGTTGTCCATATACAACTGGAATAAGTTCCTTACAGTAAGTTTTTCAGCGTTGGGCCCACAGGCTGCTTTGAGAGTCTGCAAAGGGTGGTGAAGGAAAGCAAAATATCTATAGTCCTGAATGTGTTGTGCCAGATCTTGCTCCTTTGTTCACAAGAGGAGGGTTCTCAAATGAAAACAGCTGCAGGGAGGTTTTCACTTTTTAGGTGTCAAGGTCTTTCCTTCCCCTAGAGGGAGCATCAGGCTTGAGCAATTAGTGTTTTTCCTCCACGCTAGCTTTTCCCCTGCCGCTTTACCTACAGCCTGAATTCTAAGTAATGTGCTTTACCCATAGGGGCCTTCACCATCTCCTCAGTGCAAAGAGGCTTCATCTTTGCCTGTACATGTATTTGTGTAGTGTAGTAGATATCTTGAAGAAGAGTAAACCTGTTCCAGGTGTTAAGTAGAGATCAGAATGGCTCTAATTGTAATGACTTCCTAGCATCTGTGTGACTACATGCCAAGCTCGGATCTGGAGAGGTAAAATCCCATGGTGGTTTAGGTCTAATGATTTCTTACATATTCATATATTTCGTTTGACTGATGCTGCATACTGTTGAGTGATTTGGATGCCACTGGGATTTCAGAGCACTGCAGAGCTCTTGCTGAAATTCCCAGATCACCCTTGTACTCTACCAGTGGTGCTTGCTAATGTACCGCTGCTAGATTTATTGCTGTGGAAACTAGTTCTTCTAACATGAAGTTAACCTCTGGGTCTTAATTAATGGCATGGCTGTTGGCTGGCAGTGTACAGCGAAGCGAGCCAGTCCTAAGGGATTTAAGAAACATTTCACATGATGAGGACACTGGCGTCGGCAGGCAGGTGCCATGAAGGCAGGCTGTCTTGTACCACGCTGTCCTGGAAAGGCGTTCGCATCTGGAGGAGCAGCTGCCATATGCAGAAGCAAATGCATTAGCATAGAAGTCTTTTGGGTAGACAACACCAGCCGTGGTAGCAAAGAACACCAAACGTTGGGCGTTATTTCCAGTTGCTGTGTTCTCAAGTCTGTGACCTTGTTTCTTTCCATAACGGTGTTGTATGGTCTGTTTCCTAAGTTCTAAATAGCTTGAGAGGAGGCCTGGTTTTCTTTCTTTCATGAAGGAATGAGCGCAGCTTTTGGAGTTTAAATTGAATTATTTCTCCCATGTTGCTTTCTCCTTAAAAGAAGAAGCAAAAGTACTTAAATCTTCCACCGTACCTTAGGAAAGCTTAGGAACAATTTCATGATTCCTGTATTATTTTTGAACCTGTCTGTCCTTGCTGGTGCTGAAAGAAAATCTTCAGTATTTCCTCAGTGCTTCATTCTTAGATGTTGCAGAGATTTACAAAAACAAAGCTTTTACTGATTTCTGACAGAAAGGTACCTTACCAGGGCTGTGTTTATGCATTCAGATGTGCCTTTGGAGAGGCCTGGAGCTGCAACTCTGTTCAGGCTTCCCAGCGCAAGCTGTGACCTTTGCTTTTGTGGATGCTGCCCAGATGAGCAACGCTCTGGTGCTGGTCCTAGGCTAGGCAACAAAGACTGATTTGCATCTGATGGGTGCAATGTACAGTGATAGGGGAAAGAAACACAGGCAAACAAGTTGGTTTTATGCTGCTTTATTGTATATTCTACCCTTACTTCTGTAATAGCCATAGATGGTTGATTATTAACTGTCTTGTTTCTTTTTTCAGCGATAAAGTTCAGTCTCTATCCTATGCTCATCACACTCGGCAGCTCATCTCCTGTGGAGCAGATGGGGGAATCGTTGTCTGGAACATGGATGTTGAGAGGCAGGAGGTAGATACACAGTTCTTGTAGATTTGATCTGAAACAGTCTTGGGAGTAAGGAACCTTTGTAAAATGTTCGACTTTAAACCTGAACAAGATCATTTCAGGCTTTAAAAATGTTTTTGGACATACTCCAGTTGTTATACAGCAATTATGCCATGTCTTTGATAATATGGTATAGGGGAAATTTTGTGGCAGAAAATGTATGTTAAGTAGGCTGCTTACTACTTCTATTAATGCTTCGAAACACATCCTCTAAGGAGGGTCTTGTGAGATGTTCTACTTTGGTTTTCAGTACATCATGAGAAATATTATCAGTTCAGAGCTAAATGTATTAAGAGTTTTTAAGAAAACAAAACAAAAAAGCTCTTTGTCACCTCTGGAATCCCGCAGCTCATTTTTTTTTTTCCTAAAAAAGACATTTAATTGGGTTTCAGTCTCACCCGCTACTCGGCCTTACCTCTCTTTGGTGTAACCACGTAGAAGCAGGATAAACTATGACTTTGCCAATCCAGACTGTAATATTTCACCCACACATTCCCAACTGCTTTTGTGCTGTGTGACCAACAATTGTAAGCAGGTGCAAAAAGGCACCGTGGGTCTTTGATAATGGGGGAGCAGCCTCCGCTTGGCAATTTCTGAGACCTGACTCAGAGAGGGGGAGCAAGAGCTGTGCTGAGTGAGTCAGGCATCAGCCTCGATTGGCAGTGTGAATGATTGGCAGTGTGGCAGTCATGAGTCACAGCAAACTTCTGCCCTGTTCCTGCAAGGGAGATGCAGCATCCCCAAGTCCATGCAGTGGATAGGTCTGAGCAAGGATTTTGGCACCATGGGCTTTCACGAGCTTTGCTGGTTCTCAAGGGTTTTTGTCCTCCCCAGATCATATGTGTCTCCCTGGAGCAAGGAGGAAAGCTAAGTGGAAAATTGGATTTAAAAGAACTACAGGAACTGAGCTCCCTTTTTTATGTGAATTAGCATTCCAGTTGGCTCTCTTTAATTGCTAATCAAATGGCCAATTATGTCATCAGCTCCAAAACTGAAACGAAAGCAGAGTGGCTTCCTTCTTCCCAACAGATGTTTCCTTTTTGCTGCAACTCGAACATCCAGAAATGAAAACATTTGTTTGTTTGCTTCGTTTGAAATGTTACAGTAAGGGTTAAAACTGACTTCTTATAGAACAGTCTGGTTTATAAAGTGAAGGAGAGATACAATTAGCTAAATGTGAGCATAGCAGCAGGTGCTAATGGGTGCACTGCTTTCTGTGACTATGGCTATGTGGGCTTATTCATGTTATCAGTAGTGCAATAGGGTGCTAAACCACCCCCACAACATGATCCTTTGAGATCTTAATGGTTTGGGGTCCTAGAGCATTTTCTTTGGGACTTTGATTTTGGCATTTCTCCATGTGTTTTCCATGTGATGTGTGCTCAGTACTCACTTTGATGCTATCAGATTTTCCCACATCTCTGGGATTGCATAAGAGTGAATTAAGCCATTTTAGCCCTTGATTCTTTATTCAAATCTCTGTTTTTAAAAAACTGAAAGAAGACAACATCTGAAAGATGCTAGAAACTGTGTTTCTATTTGACTACAAAACAGCTGTTACAAGCAAAACGTTGTCTTCATCTATAGTGTTCAGTTGCTTAAGAGATGAAAACTTATACACATAGATGTAAATCTGTAGGCATCAAACAGAAAGACTCTTGTGTGTAGAAAAGACAAGGATTTGTCCCAGCAGAATGAACTGCCTCCAGGTTAACTAGCAGAAGAAGCTGAAGCAGACAGTTGCTTTTTTGCTAAGGGTCAAAACTGTCCTGGGACCTGAGAGTCTCCATCAGCATTACCTTATCTTTGCCTGGCTTTTGTGTTGGGTTTCTTGCCATTTTAAATTGCAGCATGTGAGAAGCTGGTAGATCTGTTAAGCCAACTGCGGTTTGCCAATAGCACTTTCTTACAAATGATTAAATGCTGTTTAGCGTTTATTTAATCTCATGGGGTTGGTGGAGCTAGTGGGATCATGTTGCAGAGGTGCTGAGGCAGCGCTGGCAGAACTGACCAGGTCTGACTGGGTCTGCCCTGTTTGGGGGTCACAAGTTGGGCCTGCTTGCCAGCACACGCTTTGGGCTGAGCTCTTTTCCTAGTGGGACAGAGAAAGGAGCAGAAGTCATCTTCTGGGAAAGAGTGTCTCTCTTGCTAGGCCAGGATAGGACAGACAGACAGACTGACAGACAGCTAGAGAGGGGTCAAGAGCCAAGGCTCTTCCTGAGTCTTAACATCCCAGCAAAGGTTTCCTTAACATTGTGGGGACATGCACTGCATGTTCCACAGCAGCTCAATGCAAGACAAGTGTTGGCGGACCCAAAGGTGCAGGAGGAGATCAACTGCCCCCTCCATGAGCTCCTCTGCTGCTTCAGGCATATCCTGAGCTCTTTCAGGATCTGGTAAGACTTGCTTCTCTACAGGGTGTCTGATTCATGCTTCTCTGCACAGCAAAACCTAGCTGCAGGAGACAGAGGTGCCTTTAATATTTTCTTTCTTTTCTTTAAATCTTCTTACTTGCTTCATCCACAGTGTGAGCACCCACCTACGCACCATGCAAGGAACTAGAAGACCTTCCTTCAGTTGTCTTTGTGTAAATGCAGGCAGGGAAAAGAGCTGGCTTGGGTTTTAGGCTTGTCTGGGTGAATCTCATATTTCTCACCGCTATATGTGATTTGTAGCACAGAAACCTCTGACAGCAGGAAGGCCTCTTACAGTATTAAAGAAAGAAATCATTAAAAAAAGCATCCCAGATCAAGATTTCAGATACCTTCCACTTCCCTCCACGTGAGAATCTTGGATATTGGAAATACTGATTGCCCCCAGTTCCCCCAGGGACAGTAGCAGATGGTAAATACTGTCCAGACAGGACAGAATCTTCTTTAATTCCAGACTTGGAAAGATGGGACATGCTTGCTTTTTCCTGGGTTATTTTTATAGTCTTATAATTGAACTGTGCTTCATGCTTTGGGTGAGAAGTGTTCCTCCCTTGCCCTTCAAGGCTCAGAGCTGAGCCAAAAAAGACATCCCAGGAGTGAGGATTTTTCATTAAGTTAGTTGGCCACATTACCGCACCCCAATGCATCCTTCTTATCCTGTCTCTAGGCTTCACTGGAAGTTTTTTTCTTTGTTGTTCAGTCCCACTTTGTGTGTATGTATTGCAGACCCCGGAGTGGCTGGATAGTGACTCCTGTCAAAAATGTGACCAGCCTTTCTTCTGGAACTTCAAGCAAATGTGGGACTGTAAGAAAATAGGCCTCAGGCAGGTTTGTATGGGTCCTTTGGTGAGTTAACATGGCACAGTTAAGTTTTTCCCTCATAACAGATTGTGGTAACCCTTTTTTCCCTAAAGCCTTGAGAACTTGCACTTTGTTCTTCCACTGTGTGCTCAGTAGTGGGACAGTGGATTCCCCTCTGATGATGCTATGATTTTGTGGTTGGGAGGAATACATGTCTTTTTTTGCTCTTTTTTTTGTCTTCCAGACAGTACTAATAGCAAATGCATGCAATAGGTTTTGTGCAGAGTAAATTTGTTTTGGGTCTTTCACGGCTTTTAGCCATGTGGGATTTTGCTTATTTTGAGTTGAATGTATTGTAGGAACAAATTTGCAACTAGTTTTTGGAGATTGTGCTGGAACGAGAACTGTTTTCAATGAGGCTGGGTTAACATCTGTAACTGCTCAGGCTGCATTGGAAAGGGCTTGTTTGTCTGCTTGGAACATGCTGCTGTGTTTTGTTGCCCAGCAGGAGATGGCTGTGGATTGCAGACTTTTGGTAGAGGGGTGTAAAATGATGAAAGGGATGTTCTCATGGAGCTTGGCTAAGTCAGGTGCCTGAGGCAGAGCTGAGCTGCATCTTTTCTTTATGTGATGCTTATCACCACAGGGCCTGGCTGTCCTGTGGCTGACGAGGCAGCCTTGTGGTCTTACACAGCCAGTGCATGAGAAAATAAGAGTAGCATCAAAATGCAGAAACACTGGTGTTTCTGGAGCTGAAAATGGTCAAAGGAGTTGGCTGAGGTGATTTAAGTTGTAGATATTTATACTTAGAGGCTGGGATGGAATTCCAGAATACAGCTGTGCTGATGTAGCACTATCCTACCTTGACCTGGAGATGTCTTACTGTGCCGTGTGCTGCTGAGTGGTGGTGCCAACTCCTACACCACCTAAGTGAGATTCCTAGGGACAGGGGGTAATTAGAGCTTCCATCCCTGTGGCACATGCCCGGATGCTGTAACACGTCTCCTGGGTGTGTAGCAGGGCTCTTTGTCTTGCCCTCCCATCTCTACCTGCGCTAATGAAAAGAGGATGGCTTGGACTTGCTTCTTCTGCCTTCTACCCTGTTGAAAACCCCCTCTAAATGGGACACAGTGTAGAGCCCTTGACCCACAGCTACATCCATGGATGCCAAGTGGTAGAGACAGTAATGATTTACTAGATGATGTATGGTGTCTCTCAAGTTTATGAGAGAAGCAGAGTCCACCTAGCCTGGGTAGTGCTTTACCTGCCATTTCCCAGTGTCCATGCTAGTGACCAGCTGTTACTTGCCCCAGGTACTGGAGGAAGGAAAAAAAAAAAAAGATTCTCTTCCCAAATCCCATTTATTCCTTGCCTATTTAAGTGCATCTAAGTTCTTGCCTGTTTCTCTTCATCTTCCCTGGGAGAGCCACTTTCCTGTTTGCTGCAGCATTGTCTGGGTCTTACGGGAGTGAGGTGATAGAGCCAGTGGGACCTGAGCAGTGATCTGGGTTTGTGGCTGAAGATGTCTTTCCACATGTTGCCTCCTACAGCATCACTGCCGGAAGTGTGGGAAAGCCGTGTGCGGCAAATGCAGCTCCAAGCGCTCCTCCATCCCACTGATGGGGTTTGAGTTCGAAGTGAGGATCTGCGATAGCTGTCATGAGTCCATAACGGATGAAGAGTAAGTGTGGGCACTGAGCTGGCACGCACTGGTGTGGGACAAAACTGCATCTGGGAGGGCCTGAGCAAGTGTGAGGCTCTGGGAGAGGGTGGTCCAGCGGGGTAGTCCCTGGCTCTTTCAGCAAGATGAAACTCTGTGGTGCCCACAAACCAGGAGGGATAGAGAACCATCCATCCCTGCTCCTCTTGTGCTGGAAAGATCTCAAAACGGAGCTTACAGAGAAGTTGCTGTATATACAGCCTACAGTGACATTCAAATACCTCTTTCCTCAATGGAGAACGTTTTGGGGAAAATTCTGCGGTCACAGGCTTTGCTGATTTTTTTAATTTCTTTCTTCAGGCGGGCGCCCACAGCTACTTTCCACGACAGTAAGCACAATATCGTTCATGTACACTTTGATGCTACCAGGGGATGGCTGTTGACCTCTGGGACAGACAAGGTTATTAAGGTAGGAACAAGGAGGTTGCTCTAGCTCCTATATTTTATTTCCCTTTCCTGTGCCACATGGTTGCAGGTATGCCTTACCTGCTTTCTTTCACCCAGAGGCCTCTCACTGGTGGAATTCTGCCCAATAGGGACCAAGGAGATCTTGGTTGGTGAAGTTACTGACTTCAGGGGGCTGGGATGAGTGCTTGCTGTAGCTTTTCCTCTGGCAAGACAAACTGTATTTTGACATGGCAAATCTCAGTTTGTGTCACTAGGTGAAGAAATAGCTCAAATAATAAGTTTATAGCAAACTTGAATAATTAAAAAAAACCAACTCTCACCATGTGTTATAACTATGTTAATCGTTCAAGTTAGCAATATAGTGTGGTTTTTTTGGTTTCTCTTAAGGCCAGCTTTGAACCTGACTTGTAAGGGCAAAGCATAGTGATGCATACGGAATGTTGTTTGGTCAGCCTCCACCAATCTGACATGAGTGCTGGAAAACAAAATCATTCTTCAGACTTTCTGCATCCACATCTAACCATGTAGCCTCTCTTAACCAAAAAAAATGGTGCAAATTATTTAGAGATGCCATCATACAGTATATTTTATTATCTTTCACCATGTTGTTATATTTTATTGCATTAACAGTTATGGGATATGACACCAGTAGTGTCTTGATGGTACTTCAGTGGAACTTGAAAGGTGATATTTACAGAAGAAAGAGATTTCCTAACCCTAATCATTCTGCAGAAGATAGATAACGCTGGGCGCATGCGGCAGATGAGAAAGGAACTAATGCGTTTACAATGATTTTACATTCTCTGCTTGATCAAAGCTGAACGTTTGCACGAAGACTCTTTCCACTTATTCTCAAAATATGCAAGAAGGTATTTTTTTAACTAATGGTTTGTACTATCTGACTTCGGTTGTCTGCAGTTTGTTTGGAAAATCCATGTGTGGTGCAATTTTTAGTTTTTATAATTCACTGTGTCAAGATACTTGCTGCTTTGTACAGAAGGTTCTTGGGTTGTGTCTTACCGTGTTGAGTTTTCAGTATCAACAGACTGTATAAGGCAATCGGCTCTCCCCACAGCAAATATCTATTGATTTGGGGTGTTTCTGCTGACCATGCTCTCCTCAGTGAAGGAACTCCACGCACGGTGTGGCATGTTCTTTGGGTGCACCACTGAGGAACTGGTGGACTATTGCAGTTCCTAGAAGGGCTCTACCACCTACTTGTCCTAGTGGACATCATCTGGAGAGTGTTTTATTGGTTTGTAGTAACTAAAATCCAGCTTCCTGCCTCTTTCCTTGCTGCACAAGTCACAAAACCAGTGGGCTAGGTTGCTTAGCAACTAATTTCTACAAAAACTGAAGTAGTTTTCCAGCTCAGAGCAACCTTACAAGGAGCATGCAGACCTGTTTGAGTTTGATGAGGCTGACAGGCTGATTCAAATTAAATTATTGGCAACAGGAACTTTAGGGATTGTGTGCATGGAGGGGGGCAGATCTAAAACTGGGTGAGGTCTGAAAAGTCTGGTTTACCTCTACCTCTACTTTACGCAGCAACATTTCAGCATTTATACCTGTCTGCATTGTTGAAGGTGAATTTGATTTTCCTGTTTTCCATATGGTTAGTCATATTTATTTTTTTAAAATGCTGATGGTTTTTATTAATTTCCTCTATAGACCAGAAACTGATATAGCTGAATGATGCCTATTGTCCTCTTGTCATATTTTACGGTTTCTTTTAAAAATAAAAAGTGTTTAAAACTTGGATTGACCGAAATTACCTTTTTAAAAGGATGTTGTCAAGATGAGTAAACAAAAAAAAGCACTCTTTTCCAACTGGATCTTCTCTGAAGAGTCAACTTTTTGTTTCTTTAATCCATTTCACTTTTTAGCACGCTATTGCTAATGCACTTCAAAGAAACTGGTGTAGAGAATAAACTGCAGAGCAGACCTAGGGCTTTCTTGTAACTCCTGTTTAAGCAGGCCTTGTGGTCTGTAGCTGCTGTGACACAGTATGTCAGTGGTGCTCAGTCTTGCCCCACTTGGGGCTTTACTTTTCCCCTCTGAAGTGAGGAGGCCATGATGTTTGCCACTACAGAGTACATAGGGAAGCCTTGTGCGTTCCCCTGAGTGATAACATGAAAAAAAAAAATATAGCTTCTCCTTCATTTGCCCGGCAGTAATTCACTTTTGAGGGAACAAAAAGGTTAACACAATCCATGGCATTAAATCTAGACTGGTGAGCTGCTACAGTAAAGGGTGAGTGGACTTCTGTGTGTGTGTTGCAGGGCTGCCACACATATGCAGGTCTTTTTAAACATCATATAAACTGTGCCTATGCATTTTGCCATCATGTTCTCTGAAATGATTACACCTTGGCTTTCCTAGTCATGGAGCATGTTGTTGGTTCCCCTCTAGGCAGCATAATGTAAAGTGTATTTTCAAACACAATTCACAGCACAAAAAAGATTTTTTTTTCCATCTCAAATATTTTGTTTTCTAAGTCCTCCCACTTCCTCTCCTGGAAGCTATGTGAATTTTTCCTCCTTGAAGGCCTTTCATTACATCTTGTGCATGTTTTCTGATGACTGAAGTGTTGTTGACTGATGAAACTATGCAAGATGAGCAAGTTGCCTGCCAGTATCTTATTCCATCTGGAAAAGATGTATGGAACTTTGCTGGACTGCACTGTTCCATGTTACCTTGGACTCAGGACGTTTTGACTGAAGACTTGTCTCGCTTTGTGGTGCACAATGTGTGGCAGAAACACGGGAGCACCAAAGTGAACTTAAATCACTGTTCCTGAGGAGACATAGTGGTTACATCAAGCCTGGGACTCCAGGGTGAATTGTGCTTATGCTGATGGAGAGGTGGAGTCAGCAACCTGAGGATCTCCCCCTGGGTCACGCCTAGTCCTTTTGAACAGGTAGCATTCAAACAAAATGAAGGAATTGGCCTCAAAGGAGACTAAATTTGTGAGTGAGGTGTGTTTGGACGGCTCTGCAGTAAACTTTTAACCGCCCCTCTTCTCTTCCAAGCAGGTATGAGTTCAGTATTGCTCATGGCTGTATCCTGGGTATACAAATCAATTTTGCAAAATTTCTTTTGCTGTTCTTTCTAACTAAACTATCTGCAGGGTTATCTGAATTTAACCTGAACATTCCCTTATCCTGCAGTCTCAGGATAGACTGGTCTTTGTCTAGAAAGTGACACGAGTTGAAAGTGAAGCTGGCAGAGAAGAAGTGTATCCATTTGCTGTGACCTTAAGGGCTGCAATGTAAAGATATAAAGAGAAAATAGGTATCTCTAATTCAATCAATAATTCCTTTGTCTTGGTTTAGATCTTAGCCGGCAGCTAAACAGTGTGCAGCTACTCTGTCACACCTCCCCAGCACGGGAGGAGAATTGGTAAAGGAAAGGAAAACTCATGGGTTGAGATAAAAACAGTTTTAACAGAACAATAAAAGAAAAACTAATTTTAAATAAAAATTAAATGATACTCAGACTATCCCAGTAGCAATGGCAGAACCCGTGCTCCACGTAGTGAGTGGCAGATGGCGAATACAGTGAGTGCTACAGTTCAGTGAGCTCAGAGGTCACAGCCAGTGCAAGAGGTCACTGAACATGGAAACCTAACTTGGAGCACTCAGAACTGGACACCAAGAGCAGGAGCACACAGAGGAAGTAGGGGCATCCCCAGCAACCTTCCTGTTTATAAACAGAGCATGATATTCATTGTATGGAGTATTTCCATTGGCTGGTTTGGATTAGCTGCCCTGGCCCCGCTCCTCCCAGCTTTGTACACCTGCTGACTCATAAAACATGGGAAACTTAGAAAAGTCCTTGATTTCCTAGCAACTGTCAAAACCACCAGTGTATTTTTCGGCATCCTTCTCATACTAAAACCTAGAAAGGCAGCAGCTGCTGGGAAGGAAATTAAGTTTATCCCAGCCAAACATAAGCATTACCTGGCAGCAACTAAAGCAATATGTTGTTAACTTTATTCTTATACTAGACCCAAAACATAGCAGCTACTGGGAGGAAAGTTAACTCTGTCCCAGCTGAATCCAGGACATCTCCCAAATGAAACAAGAAGGAACTGATGTTGGGTGAGTTAAAATGCCTGCCTTCCTGTTCTGCCATGTTAGAGTAACAGTCTCAATTTCTTCTGTTTTCTAAATCCACACACAAAAAAAAAGAATTCCTGTTGCCCGGTTCTTTTGTTTCCATTTTAGGTGCTGAATATGAATTGCATTATTGGGGAGGGGGAATAGAGTACAGATGTAAACTATGCAGCACCCCACACACACACCCACACACACTCCAATGAGGCAAAGTCCCTTTTTCCCCAGAACTGCTGAAGTGCAGCAGGCTTTTAGTGACAGCTCCTGCTGTGCCACGGGGGATGCAAAAAATGCTGGCCTTCCTCTGCTCTTCACTTCAGAAAAACTGATTTTCATTTCTGTTTAAGCTGGTGTTTCCCTAGGGGAAGAAGCGGTGTTCCTCGGGGCATCTACCTGCCATTCTTGGTTTTGAAATGTTGGGTATCTGTAGCACTTAGGCAGGCACTGCTCACATACATGATGCCTGAGCAGATGACGAGCCATTTGTGTTCCAGGTGACTGAAGGAAGATCAGTCTGAGCCCCAAACTTCATGTAATTAAAAATACTTAAGTAAATGGAAAAGTATGTGGGCAACTGCTTGCAACAATAGCACTGATGGTCTCTACAGGATACCAAGGTCATGGTTAGATATGATTGAAAAGGGCAGTGCGTGGGGCTAAAAACTGCTGGCATAACAGAAAAATTATCCCAAATGGTGACATTGGTTGGCTCAGCTGTTTGTTACTATTCTTGTTTAGAGCTGCTCTTTATAGTGAAGCCCAGGTGACCTCCCCACCTCATCTTCTTGAACATGAGGCCACCACCTGAGTGTCAGCACACTGACTCTTAGCACTTCAGAAATCATAACTGTGCTTTGCCTGCGAGAGTGTCATGAATATCTCCAGTACTGGGAAAAGGAGGGATGTGTTCCCTCTGCATGAGGTTGGTTGCTGATAAGAAAGTGGATGGCTGGATGCACAAAAAAAAGTTTGTGTATGATGCAAAAAAAGTTGGGGGGGGGAAATATTTGCTTTATGCCTGCTGAAGAAGACACTGATAAAGAGAAATACGCAACTTTTTTTGCTAGCTGTGTCTGGTTCTGGGCTCCCTGGTACAAGAGAGATATGAAGCTGCTGGATAAAGTCCAGCAGAGGTGCACTATGATGATGAAGGTACTGGGGCATCTCTCCTGTGAGGAAAGGTTGAGAGAGCTGGGACTATTTAACATAGAGCAGAGGAGGCTCAGGGGGATCTCATCAGTGTCTATAAATACCTGACAAGAGCATGCAAAGAGGACAGAGCCAGTCTCTTTCCAGTAGTGCCCAGAGGCAATGGTCACAAACTGAAACACGGGAGGTTCCCTCTGAACATCAGGAAACACTTTTTCACTGTGAGGGTGACTGATCACTGGCACAGGCTGGCCAAAGAGGTTGTGGGTTCTCCCTCCTTGGAGACATTCAAAAGCCAAGATCCTGGGGAACCAGCTGTAGCTGGCCCTGCTCAAGCAGGAGGGTTGGACCAGGTGACCTCCAGACATCCCATTTACTGCATGGGTTAGAAAATAAAAATTATGTCTCTTCCTTTAAATCTAAAATACCAGGGCTACTACCAATTAGCAAATACTGCATGTGTCTGTCCTTGCTGTTCCTGACAGGATTGGGTAAAAACAACCACAAATCTGTTCTGCCGCACATAGGAAATGGGTCTACTGTGTGTGGTTTTACAGGGCCGTGTCCTTTCCAGGAGACCATATGGAGCAGAGGGATGTTTTCAATTAGGATTTAGAAGACTTTGTTTCTATATGTGACAACTGTATGCAACAGTAACAACAAACTTGATCCTTTTTTTTCAGGGTAGATTAATGTGTCAAGTCTCTTCAGCACTGACCTCTTGTGTAAGACCGCAAAAGAAACATACTTTTCTCCTCAAAATTTCATGCAAAATTTGACAGGAAATCTTTGCTCCTCAGAAGAAAAATGTGGTCCCTAGATTGTCAATAACCTCAAGTTCTGGATTTTAATTTTGAGATAACTCCCTGTGGTCACATGTGACTTGTAATTGTACTTTCTCGATTTGGAGGGTTTTCCCTTGTGACCAGTCTTTGGTCATCTCCGAATTTTTCTTTGCTGCAGGACAATTTTGGGCTGCTAAAAACTGAAAGAGACTGAGTTCAAAGGCATTGAAATCAGTGCCATGTGAGGACATCAAACTCAAAACAAAATGAAATCTACGGGCAAAGTCCTTGCAAAGAAGAGATGCCAAGAGAGAATGTTATCAGCATACAAAATAAAAGCCAGTAGTGTAGAAATAAATATTCGTCAGAACTGAACAAAGGCAAACCGTCCCCATCGCAGCACTGTAAGCTGACCAGCAGCCCTGGCCGGGATACCGAAGCCACAAGGAGTATAGAGTTGTTCTGTGATGGGGTGGTAGACTGAGTTTGAGAAGATCTGACTTAAATTTCATGTTCTTTGGTTTAATTGCCCAATAGTATTTACTGCCTCAAGTAGTGTTGTGAGAAATGCACTAAATGTGTAAGCACTTAAACATTAACATGATGGGGAAGAGACACATCACTGTTGAGATGGTGCAGAATAGGTGTCAGGCCTTATGAAGATCTAGGTTTTGCCTCTCCCCAGTTACATTAAATAATCTGAATTTATTAAAGGATTTATCACCCTTGTACCTTCTAGGCCTCTTTACACGTTTTTTTCATCCCTGTTCCCTGAATTTAGCGTCTTTGCAGATACACACTAAATACAAGTGTTTTATAACAGCTCAGACATGGAAGACTGATCATTAACACCTCTACCTTGTCTTGTCCCAACAAAATTCGGTGGGGTTACAAATCAAGCAAATTTCAGGGGGAAATGAGTTGCACACGCTTGATTTGTCTTTGTGGTCACCAGCAGGTTCAGCTGAGCATTGCTTTTGACTCTCTACTTGGTAGGTTAACTTCACTAGGCTGACCCAGTACCTTGTGGGCCTTATAGGATGTCAGAACAGGGGGATATTACATTAAAACCTTTTGCTTTACATCTTATCGGGTTCTGTTTGGGTCAGTATTTTCTAAGAATGCTGCTCAACAATTTGACCATTTTCTCTGGTAATTATGTTGTAACACTTTCTGGCTCTGTTCATTATGTCTCCAACATAACTGAATAAATTGTGCCAGTTTAATCCCACTGAATTAATTTCTATCAGCTTCTGGCTATTACTTTCCTTCTCTATACGTGTGTTGATTTGTAATGAAGAATTTGGGTTCCTGAGTTTTGACTGGACCTGCTCATCTACCTGTTCTGTAAGTTGGCATAAAACTAACAACTATTGTACGGGCAAGCAGGGTAATTCATTTGCCACAACAAATTCTCCCTTTGACCACCTGGCAGTGGGAGGGCAGCCAAGGGCAGGAGGGTGTTTGGGCAGTGGAAGAATTGCCCAGTTTTCTGCTTCACCCCAAGGCTCCCTGCTGAGTGCAGATTCTCAGCTGGAAAGTAAAGGGATACCTAAGAAGATTTTTAACCATTAAGGAAAATACCACTTTCTGGGAGATGCCTGAAGTTTGCACTAGTGTAGGTTTTGCCTTTCCTCCTCTGTTTTAGCAACATTTTCATCTGTCCACTGCCACTGCTGGCACAGTAAAGGTCTGAATTGTTTCTCAGAATGGTTGGCTGAAAAGCTGGGCTGCTGAAGACCTTTAGCCAGTCTGGCGCTCTCTCTCTTCAAAAGGCTCTGCATCAGCTTTTGTCTTGAGAGAGAACAAGTTTCCTCCACCAGAATATGTAATTTTTCCTAACGTTTATCTGATGGCTCCCTCTAGAGAGAGGAACGTAAATACTGACCTGCTTAAGAAATTGAAATTCTTGGACTTGATCAGTTTTCCTCCCAGAAGTATTTTTGTTACACTTGCTCCCCCTTAGACTTCTTCCCTTTTCAATACCAACTTGCTCCATTGCCTACATCAGTCCTGTGGGAATGACTGCAGGAACAGAGTCTTCAAGTCATCTTATTCGCATTTCAAAATTATCTCCTGTCATCAGTGACTGGGTCTGCCCAAATGCACCCACAACGACCTCTCCCAACAGAACAAGAGCTGTAAGCCTGAATTCCTTGTTTGTCCAACAAGGAAATACCCTGAGTGGAGTCAGGAGAAATCTGAGGCTTCCCACTGCTATTCAAAAGTGGCTTAAAGACAATGGGTGAATGTTGACCAGTGCAAATTTTAGATAAGTAGGGTCTGCTGTTGTGAGAAGGGGCACTTTATTTTTTTGCACAGAGTGTGAGAGAGACAAACTCAAGGAAATGGCCAAAGGGCACAGGCAAAAGGAAATTATGGATTAAACTAAACCAGTTCATAGCTACCCTTCTCCACTGGAGTCAATGACCACCAGGTTGTTCTCTGAAAAAGTAACTCCATGTTCACTCTCCGCTCATTGAGTTAAACTTTGGTTAATGAAAACTAGTCCTGCTTCAGCTTTTTAAAAAAAAAAAAGTTCAGTTATTCCAAAAATAAAATTAGTGATTGAACTGAGAATTGAGATGTTTGGCCCAGAGTTGTGTCACACCATATAAATTGTTTACATTGAGTTTATCAGGACTGACTTAAATCTGTTTACATTGAAGTCCATAGCAAAATTCTCCTCTTTGAGCTCAGGCAGGACATGTTCAACATCTACCTGGGTCCTGTGTAAGGAAAGGGATATCCCTGCTTGAATCTTGTTCCCAGTGAGTGGAACAGTTTAAGCGTGGAGTTAGGACAGCGCAAAAACTCGTGTGTGTGTTGTTGCAAATGCAAACACTTGGTATTTGCAGTTTACTCCACAGCAGTGAGGCATCTGTGGAAATGTCCTGCTGTTCAAAAGCAGATGACAAACACTTGTTTATACTTTTTTCAACCACAGGTTGTTTTATTTTAGTTTTGTTTTGGTTTGTTTGGTTTTTTTACAAAGCATAAACATGACCCAGAAATGAAGCTTAGGAAAAGAAGAAATGCAGTTTACAAAATCATCACTGCAGTCAGTCATTCCTGCTCCGCTGTTGATGGGCTGTGCCTCTCCATTAGGACACAGGGAAAAGGCTCTACTCGTGGTCTGTGGTGTCACGCTCCTCTTTCTGCAAAATCCTTGCACAAAAATCTTCTGAGGAAATTACTGCACACAAGAGAAGGGTGAAAAACCAACCGAGGTAACTCATGTAAGGCTTAGAAATGATCCAAGGAGTGTTGGGCTGAGCATGGAAAGGGAAGGGCATTTAGAAGAGCTGTTGTGCTTGTAGTTTGGCTCCTATAACCCAGGTGTGTGCTGAAGTCCTCACCTTGTTCTTCTGCTAACCTGTCACTGGACACTGTTCTTCTCCTGCCTCTAAAATCTTCTAGGTGCCACTAAATGGGTTTGCTTACATGCAGGCATCACTCATTCTGAATTGTTTTAACACAAAGCACCTCGCTGACTTTACAGTTACACATCATGTCTGCTTTTGTAAAAAGGGCTGAAACAAAGCATAATCAGGACCATCATACCAAAGGCTCCAGGCTTTGTTTCTGTTGTTTAATTCTTCTTAAATCATACATGCTCCTAAACCATAGTATCTGGCTCTTCTACACTGTGACCAAACTTGGATTAAAGCAGTTTTCATACTTCCAGCTTAATTTTTAAGCTGTGACTAAAAATAAAAATACAGGCTATTCAAATACATCAGTACAGAACATAGACTAAAATATGTTTTATATATATTGTGCACTTTCAGTTACTTTTATGAACTATGGTATGAATACCAGTCATTAAACTTCTATACTGCAGAACTGAAAAGCAATTAAACACTCAAGTGTGCCTCAGCCTTGCAGCTAAGAAGAAACACAGTCACTAGATATGCTTTCAGCCATGCTCTTATTTTCAGTAACTGTATTTAAGAGCTTGAACCATGTAAAATGTTAATATGAGACTTCTAGGAAATAAAACACCTGTACAAGCCTTGCTGTTGTTTTCTTTCATTGTAGTACAGAGAGTCACGTTACTAAAATGAAGCAACAGTTTGAATGCTGATGGAGGTTCCTGAGGAAGAGCTGTGACAGCCTGATGTGCCTCAGCACAGCTTATCAGGAGAAAACTTATTTCAGGGCCTCTCTGACAATAAAGCCTTTATTTCCAAGAAGACTAACAATAGGTTGAAAAGAGAGGTTTTTCCTAAACTGATACTTAACAGGATGTCTTTGGCAAAGGAGTAAATGCCATCAGCCAGTAAGATGCCTTTTGGGAAACAAGATCATGTAAAACCGACATAACAAGTTCTCCTCTGCCCATCAGCATGGCCTTTAGCTACCAATCACTGCAGAGAGCCCAAGAATGCCTGTGTTATCTTTGTGCCTAGGTCCTTTGTCCTACCACACTGGTCCCCAGCTGTGTTTCAAACAGCAGTGCAACTTGGTTGGGTTCCGCATGCAGTTTGCTATCAAACACACTGGGTTCAGGAGAAAATGTGTGACCACTGCTGTTATTAATAACCTTGGCTTTGCAGTAAATCTGAAATACCTAAGACAAAATGAATCCCACCTGAACGTCTGAGCTGGTTATCTTCACCATCAGTAGAAAGATGCAGGAATGTAGGGGTTGTTTCCTTAACTAGAGCCAGTAAATCACTGGGAAAAAAAAGCCTGTTTTCCCTCTGCTGATTTACAGTGAGAATCCCATTGAGTAAATTCAAATATCCACAGGTCAGGTAAGATGAATCCCATCCTCTGTGTCTGGAAATAAACAGTTCTGAGCAAAGTACAGCCCTCTCATCAGGAGGAGGACTTCTCCTCTAAAACCTGTGCTTTCCAGTCTTCCCTCCCCCCCTCTTAATCCACTCATAATGATAAAGCAATTCCCTTTGATCTTTCACAGAAATGGCAAGAACAGCTTAGCATCTTATTTCTTGTCATGCCTAGAGTAATGCAGCCATTTCTCTGCTGGATCCAACCCTGTCTGGGTGTAGTATGTGTTGAAACCTCCTACTTCACGGTGGCTTGACATAAACGGGATAATATTCAGCCCTGGCTCCTTAAAAGTACTGTGGAAGGCATTTGGCAGCGTTCCTAAATTCTTGCAGTTTAAATACGAGGAAGCAGATCACTTCTGCATACTAGCACTGATTTATAGAAACCAAGGGCCGGGAGGAATCTTTCCATTTAAACCAAGCTGGCGATGCAGGAGAGATTCTGCATTCCTGGTTAGAGGTCTGAGCCCAGTCATCCCCACACAGTGAAGGAAGCCACCAACATGTCACATACAGTAGTTAAACACTGTTTTAAACATTTATTACTTCATTCCTGAAGTCCTTCACGAGGGCAACTGAAGGTTCACTCCTCCACATTTCTCTCTGTGCCGAGGGTTTTAGAAGATTCTGGGTAACTTCTCAAAGCCTTTGGTTTCATTTTAAAGCCTCCAAATTTTGATTCCAATTCAAAGAATACAACCTTACTGTGTCTTGAGACAGCAGGTGCATATTCACAATTGGAGAGACCCTCAGCAGCAGAAAAGAGTCGCAGGCAGCACTCTGCCCCATGGTGAGAACACCTGAACACAATTTATTTTTAACAGGCCTATGGCATCCTATTTCCCCTCAACAGCAGGTGCACAACAGTACTGTTACTGCCTAATTAGGAGCTTTGTGGTTACACTGCATCAGCAGTGACACTAAGTTCCTGGAGAAGTGGATTTAAACTTCTGGGACAACTCTTCCAGCATCTCCATTAGCTTCTGCTCTTCCTCTGGTGGACTGCGAGTGCTTGCCAGTGGTAAGTGCGTAGGGACTGGTTGCCTGTCTGGAAAACAAAAGAAAAAAAAGTCCTTATGGGTACATTTAATTACATCTTCTAGCACAAAGGATATTTTTTCTGATAGGCTCTACATCCCCCAAATATACTTCATGGTCTTGAAGCCAGAAAACTTACCTCCGAGGTAAACAATGTTTGTTAAGCGTGTCTTCCAAACCAGAAATTAAAGTACCTTCACTTGTATTCTAGAACTAAAGTGATAGGGTGACCTCATCACAGTTTAGTGCTTCCTCACAAGGGAAGAAGGCGGAGCAGACTCTGATTTTTTTTCTTAGGTGACCAATGACAGGACCCAACGGAATGGCAGGAAGATTTGCCAGGGGAGGGTTAAGTTGGGTATCAGAAAAAAGTTCTTCACTCAGAGGGTGCTGGAGCACTGGAACAGCTCCCCAGGGAAGCTGTCACAGCCTGGCAATAGCCAAGAAGCATTTGGACAATGCCCTGTGTAAATGTTGGGGTTGCCCTGTGCAGGGACAGGAGTTGGACTCAATGATCCTTGTGGGTCGCTTCCAGCTCAGGTCATTCTGTGATTCTGTGATTGTCTTTTAGCATGATACAAATTAGACTGGGGAGCAAGACCTCATTGGCAGCTAGGGACAAGATAGATAAGGCAGGCCTTATTGCGTGGTGACACCCGCTTCCTGTCACTAGTGTAACTCCTGTAGACAAAGACCAATAGTTTCAGATTGTTATTGCAGGCAGAGGTGGCTTTTGCAGCATGAGACAGAACTTTTCCTTCCCTCCGGAATAATATTTCTAATGCTACACAAATTCCCCAGCTGGGACTCCACAGTTTGGATTATTTTCAATCTTAAATTCTAAATGCCAAAGAACTTTTATGTTAATTGCTCAACCACCAGAAGTGACATGCACCCAACATAAAGATGTCTGATCAAATTTGCTCAATTTGATGCTTTGCTTGGTTTTCCATATCTGATACTCCACGCTCACTCTGAGTAAATATAGCTTCTATTCTAAGTTTTTTTCCTCTCCAAAAACATGGTATCTAGGTCCTGGGAACCTTATGACAATGCTCTCGGGTGTGTATGAAGCAACCATCAGGGCACTGGTGCAGCCTATTTAATAAATCCAACTTCCAGAGTGCCCAGCCAAGACTAAAAGAACAAGCTGTTGTGACAGTGGGCAGGAGATTTCTCTGAAAACGTATCAGGCTGCCATCAGGCTTCCCAGGAGACCAGAGAGGTTTGCTCTCTCAAGAGCAAATGTTGTAACTGGCTGCACACACCACATAACCTCTGCTCATGGAAAACTGGGGAGAGAGAAACATGCAGAGGAACATTCCCTTCTCCATCACTGAATATGAACTTCTTCCTAATTAATGTAGTGATTCCAGCAGCTTCCAGCAGCCTGTGCTAAAGTTTGGGAGCTGCGTGTAAAACCCAAGATCAGCGTCATGGCAGGTGCAGAGATTTCTGCTTGTACAAGTCATGTTATCACTCTCCTTTTTTTTCCTCAGGGAAAAAAATATTGCTGGCTTTGGTTTGTGCTCAAAGGGAACAGAATAAAAGAGAATGGAGGAAGGGTGTGACTGATTCAGGAAATGGCCATCTAGGACCAGAAGAGTAGGGTTTATGGAAAAGCTCCGCACACAAATCCTGAAGAAGACCCATATTAAGCTATGGCTTCCAAAGTACAGCAAGAGAGAGAAATTACTAACTTCATCACTGTTTGATAAGCACAGAACATAGACACAGGACTTTTCTTGCGGTCATGCCAAGACCAAAACTTTCAAAAGTCATTATCTATAGCTGAAGAGTCAAGGTGTATTCCCTGTTTACTAAAATTGGGCATAGACAAAGGCCAAAGGAAAGAGCCTGGATCTAGAGCAAGAATAAGTGAGCAGAAGCATTAGGACCAAAGGAAGGTTACAGGAGTAAAAAAAAAGGCAAAGCTTGGCTATACAAACACAACTGACTGCCCAGCTGCGATGTAGGGTTTTGGCATGCGCCATGTGATGAAATAAAAAAGGTCTGATTAAATATCTGTCAACCAACCCTCTGTGACTGTTTAGGAAGGGACAAAATCAACCCAACTCTAGAAAAGTCTGAATTTCCTGCATGATCTGCCTTCAGTGAATCAGGATTTGAGTGCCACATCCAACAAAAGTACCAGGCTTCTGTAAGCAATTACCCTGAGATTTGCCCTTCTCCTACTGGCTGACCTGCATCACCATTACGACATTCATGCTTCCAGCTGCTCTTACTAAGATGCCTGTCATTTACCTGGGAGAAAAGAAAGTCTCTGTACTATTTTTCCATTCCTTATGCTTACAGTGCCAAAAATGCCAACTGTACTCAAGACTCTGCCGAGCGTCAGAGAAAAGGGGAACTGGCAGTTTTAACAAGCATGGAACAGTAGGAAGAAGAGCCTGTCAAAGCAAAGCCAACCCCCAGTGCTCGGTGAGAAGGATGCTAGTTTGCTAGCATCATAAAAGATGCTGTTTGACTGCTGTGATTCACCTTCCCTTGGGAGAGTCCTGCACACAGTCATTTTTAACTAAAAAAAACCTCAGCCTTCCCTAATGAAATGCTCTGAAGTTTCTATCGGCTACTTTAAAGAACAAAAGCAGGAGCATAACAACTTAACACAGCTGTTCTCTGGTTGAACCTTTAGTCTCGGAATGATTTTGAGAAATACTTTATCCTGTGAAGAACATTTGCTTGGTGGAGCCGTCATCCCCTTCCAGGCCAGATGGGGATCCTACAGTTTAAAGCAGCTTAGGGATCTCCACTGCTGTGCTATGTAAGGCACTGCCACCTTACCTTGGAAGAACAAGCCGCTCGGTAACTTTGTTGCTTCATATGATACTGCCAACCATACAACAGTATCAGCTCCCTGGGCCTCTGTGCGCAGACTGTTCTTCATCCTCTGATAGAAATCTGGCATTGACGATCTCACAGCTACAAAAAATAACAATAATGGTAGTCTGCCATGCAAAGCTCTTATTAGAAAAAAAAAGAGCAGCTAAAAATTGCTGCTGAGTGTAGGAAGAAGAGAAACCATCTCAAGGTTCATGAAAGAGAAAGAGCATTTCACCCACTGCTAGAGGTATGGTGTCTTGTGGTGGAATAGTGCTAAAGTGCCAGGTGATGCACCAGCTGTTTGTTGGGGTCAAATTACAGGGACAAAACAAGTAGGGGCTGAGAACAGCATCAGTAAGAGGTTCCTGAGCCAACTTCATTCTAAGCTGCAAAGAAGTAAGACATGAAGGAAATAGAAGTACCAAAACCCCAGTACTGTAACAGGATTTTTAGGTCTTATTTTCTCATTGGTTCTAGGAAACCAGTTGCAGCATTTTATTTAAAAATTGTATGGCAAGCAGTACCTAAACCAACTACATATTTCATGTTTAAACTCTGGTTTCATTTTATTATTGTCCAACAGGTGATGACTGAAGGCCCATCCCCTGCAGCTGCTTAATTTTGGAGGTTAGAGAGTCCTTCAACTTTAAGGCAGGATGACTTTATGGTTCATTAGGCTCAAAACCCCCAAAGGATATGCAAAATACTTGTATTTTAACGAAAAATAAATACTAGGATATATAGTTGGAAAGGGCAGTTTTCAAGCATAAAGTAGACAGGGTAAATGCTTCTGTCATCAGAAGCAAATCTGGGAAACTGCATCCCAATAAAAGATCTAGAGATCAGATTCCTAGCTTGGGTGTTGGGGGCTGGTAACTTATCGTGGAATGCAACATTCATAGCAGATAACTGATGCTGCCCCCCTGCTGAGATGCAGTCACTGAAGAACAGCTGCAGCTCAGACAAAGGGCTGTCTGGCCAAACACACTGCTTCTCAACAGCAATAAACGCTTAGGAGGAAAGTAGAGGAACAGGGCTTGTACAACAGTGCACGCTCCACTTTCCTATATGCCCTTACAAATTCCCAACATCTGCACATTGGTACTGACAGAGGCAAAAGTGCTTTTCTGTGTGTTTAACAATCCCACTACAAATGTAGCTTCAAGGTTAGCTTAAAGTACTACAGCTGTGCTGTGCATTGGCACAGGGCTGGAACCATTCATTGCCCATTATTATTCACTGGCTATAGACAGAACACAGACACTGTGCAGAACACAGCCACCAAGGTGGTCCAAAACTACTTCAAGCACCAGTTTGCAGCCAAGGAATCACTGCACCTGTTGGAGAAATCTACCAGAAAGCTTAATTTCTCTTTGCTTTTAGACTGATTCTGAAAAGAAAGAAAAACATGTAGTCAGTGTCAAGCAGATGATACCTGGAGTGTCTGCCCAGCCGGGGTGCATAACAGAGAAATGGATGTTCGTGTGACATTTCGCCCACTGTTCTGTCAAGACAACTTGTTGTCTCTAGGATAGAGCAAAAAGAGCCAGACTAGCATCAAGTTCAATAGCCTGTTCACCAAGTTAGCTCCCAGGGAAATAAACTACCTCAAACATGCTGCAAATACCAGGGCATTTATGCAAAGCAAGAATATACTCTTGCTCATCCTGATTAGATTTACTGGATAAATATCGTCAGACCACAATGGTCACTGCAATCTATATCCTGGCCACAAGCTTACTTTTAAAGTGGTTACACTGCTTTTACTGACTGTATCCACTTGCTGCAGACTGTAGGTAAGAACTAAGCAGGCAGAAAGCCTTCATCAGCTAAAGACAGTTTTCCCCTTGAGACTTAGATCAAATCAAACAGCAGTCTAGCCATGCCCCCCGTGCAAGAGGGTACGTGCTCCTAAGTGCATGCCATCATGCTCCTGAAGATTACTGCTTATGCCTCTCTTGTACAGGCTAGACACAATGGGAAAGCAACAGTGAACAACAGGATTTTTGCAAAGCAGATGGTATAAAAGCCGCCTAGCAAACAAGTGCTGGGCTTTGTTTTCAAAATTGGAGCCTGTACCTTGTTTTGTGCATACACCATAGTTCCATCAAAGGTCCCATTTCCTGACTGCAAGTCAGCTACATTTAACTTTTGAACTAGCATGCCCCCAGAAGAGACAGTTATCTGTAATCAAATGAATGAACAAACAATGAATGAAAAGCAAATGAAGGAAAAACAAAACCAGGAACTACCCCCCATCACACTCATGCATGTAATGTGGTCTTCAGGCCATATAAGGGAGCAGGGTTCCTCTGCATACTCTGCACTATGCTTGTGCTCATGTGTGGAGCATACCTGGAGATGAGGTGGAAGAAACAGAATTTTTTTAGAAAGCGATTTTCATTCAAAGTGGTATTGAGTCCTTTGGAGAACTTTGTGCTTCTTCATTTTGAAAAGTAATCAGGAGAAAGAACATCGCAGAATAGACTACTTGTAGTTTATAAGTCTAGCATTTATAGAAGCTAATTAGAAAACAAGAGACACGTTACAAAACTTAGGAAATACAATTTTAAAAAAAAATGTACCTGCTGTCCTACTTTACTCCAAGATCTGCAAGATTCTTTTAAGCCTACACTCCTGTACAGATATTTTGCACTATGCTACAGGATAATGTGTTCTGGGAAAGGAAAAAGGGAAGTTTCCTAAGGAAGTGTTTCACTCTGATTCCCAGTGAAGAGCTGAGAGTAGCAGGCAGGAGTTTTGGCTTAGAGGAGGCAGCTGCTGTTAGGAAAATCCAAGAGGACTCTATGGATGATTGCAGCATTATAACTAATCCTCTGCTGCTTGCACAGTAAAAGAAATGCTGTCACAAACCAGAGGGTAGAATTATAAAACACCACTTCTCAACAGCACTGCAGACTCACCACTCTGGCATCAGCTTCTTTTTCCAGGAGGGGCAACAGGGCAGTTGTCAGAATATATGTACCTGCAAGACAGACAGGCACCAACATTAACTTTTCTTTTTAAAAAAGCTTTCTTCTCTCCCCACCCTCTATAACAACCAAAGCCCCAAAGTCTCTTCATTTCTGAAACTCGATCCGAATGTAACAATAATTTGTTTTGCTACTTTACCTGCATTATGTCCCCTGTAGTAGTCCATGCTGCTTGCACACTTACCAAAAGGGGTATCAGTTATGTTACAGACTTTTATGTTTACTCTACCTATAGAGCAAACTGCTTGCTACACTCAGACATGACTCTTGAAGGTAGGGATTTCCTTGGGGTTGAGGTGATAACAGTGAATGCATTTCCACTCCTTGTCTGGCATATATACACACAGAATCACAGAATGGTCTGTAGTGGAAGAAACATTAGAGATCATCTAGTTCCAATTCCCTCGCCACAGGCAGGGACACCTTCCACTAGATAAGGTTGCTCAAAGCCCATCCAACCTCATCTGGAACACCTCCAACAATGGGCATCAGCTCCTCTGGGCAACCTGTTCCAGTGCCTCACCACCCTCACGGCAAAGTATTTCTGCCTTATATCTAACCTAAACCTACCCTCTTTCAGTTTAAAGCCATTATCCCTTGTCCTATCACTACGTGCCCCTGTGAGAAGTCCCTCTGTAGCTTTCTTATAAGCTCCCTTTAGGTACTGGGAGGCAGCTATAAGGTCTCCTTCTCTTCTCCAGGCTGAATAACCCCAGCTGTCTCAGCCTGTCTTCATAGAAGTGGTGCTCCAGCCCTCTGATAATCTTTGTGGCTCTGGACTCACTCCAACAGGTCCATGTCCTTCTTACGTCTGGAGTGCAAGAGCCAAGCACAGCACTTCATGAAGCAGAAGAAAACGGTGCCTCACAGTTGTGTTTTTTAGGCCCTTGCATCAGCCATTGAGACTCATCCATTTTTGCCTTGTGACACCACTTACAGTACACCAACAGTTTTGATTTGTGTTGCACACAAAAAACACCTCTTAAATCCCCAGCAAGACTCTCACAGAAGACAAGGGACTCTTGGTGGGGAATAGGGAGAAATATGAATGTTGCATGCCCAAGGCTGAGCTAAGATTACTTGAGGAACCTTAACCGTGCCCCTCCCCACTTAATTTGTGTTCATTTTACACAGATTTGTACACGCCACACAAACATATTCCATTACAGCTGTTACCATGACCAACAAAGTTTGTTATTCAAAACACTGTTCAACTGCTGGTGTATTCAGTTTGGACACACCTAGTGATGCTCCAGTGCAACACGGGCGGTTTTGTTTCTATCTCTTCAGAGTTTTTTAAATTTTTTTCCCTTTAAACTGTGTATTTAAAAATGGTTAATTCCAAATGAATTTCGTCCCATTTAGTCTAGTGTTTCTTCGTCGAGTATAATACTTCCCTCTCATCTCTTCACAACTGGCTCTAGTTCAACAATTTTATGTGAGCGATGAACATATTTTTTCCATGAGCTACCGAGGCCATGTTTTTCATGAGACATGAAGACTTCAGAACGCATCTTTATAACCCCTCTTCCACAGAGTCAGTGAGATCATTCAGTTTAAACACAGCATGTTCATAAACATATTACCAAAATCAACCGTGTTACATGCTTGGTGAACAAACTGTTCAGTTCCCTGTCAGTCACAGCAGTCTTCATTTTCTCTACACAATCCGAGGGACATCCATATGCACAAAATGTATTTGAAACCCCAGAAAAACCAAACAAAGCGAATGCAGAGCAGATGAGTAAATGCAGCCTGTCTCCAGCAGGAACAGCAGTTGCCAGTGAATAACACAAGCCTGTACAACTCCCCTGGTAGTGGCAGGGAGACTGAACGATGACATCATTTGGACAAGAACCACTGCCCGTGGCCGCGGGAGGCTGCCACGATGTAAAAAAAATTACTTCAGTACAAGCTTTTTTTGATTTGCTATGGATTCTTCAAACGCAAAGTAAGATCACGTCTGGGTTTAATAAGCTGCCTTTCCTAAAGGCAGAGCCGCAATGCACCAGCTACGAGGATGTTTGATTTTACTGTCCTGCAGATTAATTTAGACTTTTAAGGGGCTTCACATTAGTCTGCTAATTCTAAAGGGATGCAAAGATGAATGCGCTAACATTGCCTCATTAACAACTGGGGTTTGTTTTGTTTTCCAGCTGGATGAGAGAAATATTCAATGTCAAAAATTCTGCTTATAGCAACTACAGCTTTTCAGAAGTTCATGTGCTTATTTAAAACCACAAACTAACTGCAAAGCCAGCATCTCTGCTCTTCCCCAAGTTTATTAAGAAATCAGTGAATCCCAGAGAGCCAGAGCATTCAATCTCTTTGCCCCACAAAACCACTTGCTCATTTGCTTTCAGACAGAGTGCAAAAAGATCCGTTTTGTTCCCAGTTTCCTATGGTAAGCACTAGTATCTCAAAACACACATAGATGTGACACACCAGGCTTTAAGACTGAAGCATTTCATTTCTCCCACTAATGAATATTTCACCAACTAGTGTTCCCATTGTAAGTGTTCAAACACAAACTCCTTAGTACTCTAACTAAGGATTTGGATGGGCAAAACAGCCTCAACAAGAAATTTAGCACAACAATATTAGAATAAATATGCCTTATAAGGTAAACTGTTGGTTGGAATACATTAGCATCAAACGAAAACTCCACGTTGTAAAAGCTGGCACATAGTTTGATATTTATGTTCAAATAAACAGGAACAATGACAAGTACAGCCAGTGTAGAGGCCTGGCACAGCCGTGGACCTCATGGCACATATTCAGCCAAGCACAGCTGTATTGCAGCATGCAGTAATACAGAAATTAATTTCTAAGTAAAAAGGGAAGCCAGAAATGAATGCACTGCCTGCCACAGCCCTTTTAAAAACCTGAATCCCATTAACAGTATAGAAACAAAACAAAGGAAAATTTTCTTATTTTTAGTAAAAAAAGATTTTTGCAAGGAAAACCAAGACTGATTCAGAAATAGATTCTCCTGTCCCCTACTTAAGGAAATTAAGACAACATCCAAATTGTTAATCCTTTTGTAATAATTATTAATAGTAATGCACTGGACACTTGCCTTTCCAAAATGAATACTTTAGCATTCTAGTATGTTTACTTAAAACAAAAATAATTTTTGTCTGTTAAAGGAGAAACCTCCTCCCACACAGCTTAGTTAAAAATGGTAAAGAATATCAAGAGTGAACACGAAGGTGCATGGAGGGAAAGGCAATGATCAGGAGTGATGTGCCTTGTGCTGAAAGCATTAAGTATTGGTCATCTTAGTGATCCTGCTCCTCCTCTGAGAGGACCTTGGGGATTCTGTCAAAAACAGAAGATGACCTTTTTTCTCCAGAAAACAAGAACCGCCACTGCTTCTAGGGTATTCTGGAGAAAGCGTATCCTTGCCTCACACAGATTCTGTGTAAATGGAGATGCTCAATCTTGAGGCCACCACATTTGCCAGTGCCCATTCTCCAGCACCAGTATTCGCCACAAAGGAGGAACTGAGTGCTCTTGCAGGACACACGGCAACTGGGAGCAGGTTCTGTCTGAACAGTTCTCCTGGACTACAGAACTTCTTGCACAGGTCTAAGTGCTTGTGGAACAGAACAGGGTATTTTAAACCACTCACATGGCGGGAACCTGAGCAGCAGCCTCTGTCTCACACATCTCTCAGACCCAGCAGGAAGGGAGTACACCTACAAGGCAGTGCTGGACACACGGCTGTACTATCTGCACCTATGACTCTAGGATAGAGGCCACACTGTTACACATCACCTTTCCCTGACATTATAAGTTATGTTGTCTACATGGCCTGAAAGCTTCACTCCCACTGGCGTAATGACAGGGGAAAAAGAAAAACATTGCTGTGAAATGGTATACAACACTGCCCTTTGAAAAGGAGCATTTTCTGTGCCACAAAGGAGTGCTGCAAGATGAACTTGGAAGCTTTCTCAGAAGCATCAGGAATGCCAAAGCTGGTAACTGTCCAGTCTATCCCCATGTACAGAATTTCACCTTGCTCCCACTGAACTCTAGTCAGCTCTTTACTTCAGCAGAGAAAACTACTGCACAAGTTACAGTCCTGCTCCATGTAATGTGGTTTGGCACAGTACTTCCTGGCCATGTTTCCTCTAGTTGAAAAAGGTTCCTCTGATTGACCCACAATTTCTTTTAAAGATAAACATCCTCTCAACATTTGCTTTTCTTTGGAAAAATTCCTGCAAGTTTTATGTCTTGAAGTTGAGTTCACATAATAGGAAATCATGTATAATACAGTGTAATTGAAACCTTCCTGCAAGAATACAGCTACTCCACTATTATACATCATTCAACCAACTCTATTGTATGGTGGTTAGAGTATAGGTTGTCAGCCTGTGCATTACACGCTGTAATTCCAGCAAAAGCAACAAGCATGGCACTTAATGAGAATATATTTTGTTCACACACACTCCCTCCCAAGTGCTCATCACATTAATGTTTATTTAAGTTTCATGTTTACTTGCTAAAAAAAAAAGAAAAATTAAATTGAATCACCAAGCATTCCCTGGGGCCTGTTGTGTAATTGCACCACTTGTTCTGAGATCTTCTCAATTTAAGCAATCTGATACGCTGTTCTAATTAACAACTGCCATTTTTAACTCCGTTCAGTGAACTCCTCTGTCAACCTGCACAAGCAATAATTCACTATTTCACAATCATGGAGTGAAACTTTAACAACGCAAGCACAGAAAATGAGGACCTGCTAGGGAGATAGACACTCAATTTGCACGCTAAGTTGTTTAAAAGACTACTGCAAAAATCAGCTTCTCTGCTTGATAAAATCCTAAATAAAATTAGGCTACCTTTCACATGACCAGAATAAGAAGTCAAGGGGACTGCAGGGAAAACACTATTCAGTCTTGCAGGGCGCTCTGCATGTCCTTGCAACAGTTCCCTGTGGATTTCACCATCTCTACCACAGTATAACCAAAGTGAAAGCCATTCCTGTGCAAGGCACAGAAGCCCACAGAAGCCCAAGACGCTGGTCTTTCCCACAGAAGGCTACAAATTTTTCTGTACTAGAACATGACACTAAGTAAAACATGGAATAGCCCTGACAGACAATATAAACAAACACCGTGAAGGCAGACTTCCAAAATTCTGGTGCTATAACTCAGCTTTACCCTGCTAAAACTTGGAAGACTCCTTAGGATTCATATGCTTCAGACTTGGAAATCAACAGGATATCACGTATAATAATACTACACGAATACGTACTCCTATCTGCTTTACAGGTTTAAAGTGCCCCAAAACACGCACTTTAAAATTGATTTATAAAGAAAATTAGGTTTTCAGCAGAAGTAATATTGTAAAGCCACTGCCTGTTTATAACATCAAATTAATTGCAGAGCCAAGTGTCTTAGTGCATTCTAGAAAAATTTCATCTGGCAATTAGTGGTAAACTGTTGGTGAGGTTTTTAATCTGCTAACACTCAGATAAGGGCAGACAGCCAGCACCACACTCAGTGAAGTCTTCCATCTGCCTGAGCATTGCAGTATTATTAGGAACAATGTTATTTCAACTGTGAAAAAAGAGGGAACAAAAAAAAAGTTTTATTGTATAGATTTCAATAGCTCATTCATCTGGTAAAAATCAGTTGAATTGGCTTGCTTTTCTTTAAAAAAAAGAAACAAAAAGAACAATCTGACATTCTTCCTTGACCTGGTTTTATTTTCAATTTATGCAGTTCAAGAGACACCCCTAAGTCTATTTCCTCAGTAGAAGATCAGGAATGAAGATTTTAATGTGCTGTCTTTGAGGGCCAATTCCACCACACTAGCAATAACTGAGAGTATATGGGAACAGCTAATGAACAGGAAAGACAAACCAAAAGTTTACATTTCCCTTGAATTACAAAGCTCAGCTCAATAAGCGTTCCTATGTGCCCTGGGAACTGAGGTTTCAGTATAACTAGTGAACATGCAATTATATTCAACCTTATTTTTCCATGTAACACCTCTCATCCATAAGTCTCAAAGCTCTTTAGAAAGAAAACTGGTGTCATAGTCTTCTTTTCACAGTTAAAGTTGCCTGGCTAAAGATGAGGCATTGACCTTAGGGCAGACCAACAGCAGCTATCCAAGTTGCTTGACTTCCAAGTAGTTCAGAACACAGTCCACCAGGCAATGCTGGCTTGTGTGAAAGACCACTTAGCTATGTTTTTTTGTGTAGGGAAGAGACTGACAAACATTCACACGTTAGGCACTTTGCCATAGATGGGCCATACTGCTACTGCAGTAGAAAAGCATCTTGATTACTCTGGCCCTACCTCTGCTTGTACACAGAGTAAATGTATATGGCTATATTATTAAAACATGAGAGCACATTAGACTGAAGAAAAGATGCACACTGGGAGCATAATTTATCTCTGAGTGTGTTTTAGCATCCCCTTGGCTGGTAAGCAGCAATAAATATGTAACATATATGCCATTTCTCCATGTCAAGCAAAAAGATGTGTTGAGCAAAAGTAAAGTGAGGCAAGCTGTAAAATAGAGGAACAAGAACTGTTTCAGTTAAATGTCTAGTGCTTCAATAAGAACACGCTTCTGTTGCCTTCGCTTGCCTACCAACGCAGACAGTCTTTTTCCAAAATGACTGAATACTGTCAGTTTGAACAGTCTTTGTTGGGAGTTTTACTAAAACAAGTAAAATAAAATCTAATATAAAAAAAAGCTTTGACTCAGAATTCTGCACTTCTCATCAAAATGACTGCTTGGCACTGCCCAGCTCCTGGATACAACCCTGAGCACAAGGTCAGCCCACAGGAGGAAACGTAGGGGCAACATGACACATACTAAAGGACATACAAATAAAATCTACTCATCAGGATTAGCAGCTCTCCAGGAGATCAGCCCCCATTACCCCAAGCCATTCACTCAGGTCCATACTGAAGGCGTAATTCAGTCAGTACCGAGCAGTTTCAGAGTGGGGTTTGACTCACTCTCCCACATTACAGTCTAAGTGCTCCAGACCAGCTCTGCTCTCTGCACCTTCCCTGAGCTCCCACAATCAGAGGAACAATTATTGGAAACCTAGCAGGGGAAAAAAGGCAAAATAGTTCACGTGACTGCAACAACCAAACCATAATAAGCCACAGGTTCTTCGTGACTGAGCCCCATTTTAAGGATGGTGTGCAGTAGCATAGATATGGCTTGCTGCTGTCTGCTCAAAGCAGTTTAAAATTTGAAATTGAATATTAGACATACCATACAAAGCCTGAACTATCAACCTGCATTTTGCATCTTCATGACCTTTGCTTATCTGTATGCTCTGACAAGCCCAGACAGGACTCTGCACTTCCTACTTCAGAGAGCTGTCCTCAATTCACCAGTCAGTGGTGTTTCACACCAAGGGAAGCTTATTTTCTATTCTAACCAGCATTATTTTTGTACATTTTCATCTTTTCTACCACAGGACTTGCACATTCATTTTTGTCCCATCTATGCCCAAGAAAAGATCAGGATATAAAGTACATTTCACAAGTCAAATGATCAATGGGAACTGAAGTCTAATATCCATTATGCTGAAAAACAGACTTAACAAGTCATTGAAGGGGAAAATATTCCTAGTCTGGATTTAAAAGCTCCACAAAATTTTAGACACCCAAATAAGCAATTCTATAAAGCTGAAATATATTTTAACCAGACACAGAATTCAAAGACTCTGTCCAGCATTTAAAGCATGTGTCTTCCATTTTTAGATAGTTATGATCTACACACTCCTTCACTAGACCAGAGCTAAGGTCCAGGGCAGAAACAATCAGTGTTTCTTCCATCTTTTGTTAAAGATGGAAGGAACACCCTGTATGTGAAGATCTGAAAAAAATATTAATATTATTCCATCTTATTTCTGCAGAAATCAGGAAGATAGGAGTTGTTATTTCCATGCTGCTGATGAGACAGACAGCTGCACATTTTCAAAACAGGGGCCTTAAGCCCAAGTCACCATTCAGGTTATAACTTTTCTGGGGAAAGAGGCAAAGGGGAATTTAGTTTGTTCTCTCAGACCACATTGTAGTTTACAGCCAACCTATACATCAGCCGTATCCAATTTAGCCATGTTTTTCTCAGAAAACCTGTAACCACAGATAGTTACCAATACAGAAATAACTTCTCCCAAGTAAAGCATGCCCAAAGGCACCTAGCGCTTAGGGAAGTGACTTAACACAGCATCTACTCTGACATATTTCTACAAGCAGTTTTCTCCTACTATGACTCCAGCAGATATGATTTATTACCCCATCTCCAACTTCGAAGAAAAAGACTTGCACTGTTGCCAGCATTGGTTCTTCATGTGGGTCTGATCTGCAAGCACAGAAGTTTTCTCTTGCACAACCAGCCTCTTCCAGGTCAACTAAGTCCCACTCTGTTCTAAAAGCTTCAAAGTTTAAGCCTTATTGTTGCCTGCAGAGAACCAGCCTAAGCAAACAGCCCAGTCCTTGTCTGAACTCTGTGGAAGCTGAACAACAGAGTAACCTGTTTTATTTTATTTGCTTAAAAGTACAATCACCTCCTTGACCTTTTTATACAGTCATGCAGCAAGTGATACACAAATGAATAAAGCAGATCTATATGTAAAATACATAAAAGATAATACAGGCATTTTCCTAGTGTGCTACAATCATAACTCAGCTTCCTCTGCGCAGCTGAATACCCCTAGCGAGGCTGATTTACAAGTGGGAAAGCAGAACTTGCTGGTTCTACTTGTGTGATAAAACCTAATTCAAGTGACGCAGTAGTACAGTTCCTCAGCAATTAATTTCCTCAATGTTTAAAGCCAAACCAAAACATGCTTTCATGTTCAGATTGTTGTGTTTGTTCCACTCTGCTTCTCTCTGGAAGAACTGCACCTTTATGCACTGCTTGAAAGACCACAAGAGGGTTAAACTAATTTAAGGTGAATACATTTCTCAAGGTAGAAGTTCTTGTACTTCTGCAGCCAGGGGAAATTTGACGGCAAATTAAAATTAATTTTTAATTTTGGCCACAAGAAACAGAAGAATCATAGAATCATAGAATCTTCCAGTTGGAAAAGACCTTTGAGATCATCGAGTTCAACCGCACCCTCATCCGCTAAACCGTGTCCCTCAAAAACTCATCTACATGTTTTTTAAACACCTCCAGGGACGGTGACTCAATCACCTCCCTGGGCAGCTGTGCCAGTGCCTGACCACCCTTTTGGTAAAGAAATTCTTCCTAATATCCAGTCTGAACCTCCCCTGGTGCAACTTATGGCCATTTCCCCATGTTCTATCACCTGTCACTTGAGAGAAGAGATCAACACTCGCTCCCAAACGAGACCAACACTCGCTCTCTTCACATCTTTTCCATAGCTTTTACGCCAGAATCTTCCACTTTGCTCTGTTTTCCCTGCTCCATCCACATCTCTTCTTTCCCCCTTCATTTGTTTCCCTTTATTTGTTCCTCTTATATCTCCACGACACAGTTCATGGGATGTACCCCTTGTAAGTGAAGTGCCTAAGGCTTACCCAGTACTGCCCCATCACTTCGCCAGCTATTACATCTGTCAGTGCCCATGGCACTATATCACAGAATGGTTTGGGTTGGAAGGGACTTCGAAGATCATCCAGTTCCAACCCCCTGTCATGGGCAGGGACACCTCCCACCAGACCAGGCTGCTCAAGGCCCCACCCAACCTTGCCTTGAGGGAGAGGGCATCCACAGCTTCCCTGGGCAACCTGTGCCAGTGTCTCACCACCCTCAGCGTGCAGAATTTCCTCCTAACATCTAAACTAAATCTTCCCCCTTCCAATTTAAAGCCATTCCCCCTCATCCTATCACTATTGCCCTTGTAAAAACTCCCTCCCCAGCTTTCTTGTAGGAAAAACTGAAAAATGGAGAAATTAAAAAAATGACACTCCAAAAAGCTGCAATATTACATCTTTTCCTTTCCCACTCCTTCTCCAGAAGAGTAATGGTACAATTGCTTTTTGTGAAGGAATACACATCTCACAAACCCAGTTGTAAACACACACTTTTAACCAAAATAAGTACCACATGTCAGAACTAAGCCTTCCATACTCACCCAAAGTGTTTGTTGCAAAGTTTTTCTCAAGTCCATCTTCAGTTAATTCTCTGTTATTCACCATACATCCTGCATTGTTGATCTGTAGGACAACTCCAGTAAATAAAAATAACCTACACAAATTTCTACAAACAAACCATACACACCAGCAGTCTGTGCTAGTTTGCTGTTTTCTGACACTGGAACACAAAGCTACAAACTGTTTCAATAAACTATGCAATTCCAAGTCACACTACTCTGTCACTAACCCTAAAAGTTTTTTCACAAAAGAAAGGATCTTCAGAGAAATGGATCTGCACGGAGCCAACCGCCCTCTGAAGTGCCTTACTCCATGTTTTTAAATTCTTTTTCTCACAGAAAGTACTATGTAAATTATAGAGCAACATTTAATAGAACATAAATGTGCCATGTAGTTTGTTAGCCTTATCTGAGAGAACACACTACGTGGGTGATATATTCTCTGTTAGGGGAAAATTCACTGTGGGAAGCTGTGCAACGCGTGGTAGAATGGCCCACAGGAACTCCCACCCTCAGTAAATTAAATTAATTAGCTCCAAACTTGGCAGATTAGCCAGGTCAGTAGGTTGCTGCATCCCAGTTAGCCCTGAGAAGAGCAGGTTAACCAGCAGAAGTGCTTCATACTGACTTTTGAGTCCTGGTTGTAGGAACTCCAGCTTTTCTCTCTGCCTGGTAATCCTGCACAGATAACCAACCTGATCCACACGTTGCTATAACAGTGCTGCACCACACAGCATGGACGAACTGCAAGGTAAAACCTCACCACAGTCAGAAGCTTGGAAGCTATGTGCAGCTAGCATATTCTCTGACACCTTTCTTTCTTTGCCTTCCTTCCAGAGGAAGCTCCAGCTTTTATTTGCCACCTTCAAAAGATGATCTACCCCTACTTACCTTCCTGTTCATTCCCTGCCACTCCTCAAAAGCTATTTTCCCATTTCTGTCAGAATTTCCTCATCTAGTAAAGCATCAATACAACTGTTCCAGGTGCCTCAGTTTTAGACCAGGCCCCAGAGCATATTTTCACTTCTAAATAAAGGGGAAAGAGTATTATTGAGCACCTTACCAGCCATGTTTCTAAATATTTGCTCTCTCCCTGCTCTGTTTTAAACTGCTCTAACTAGACTTTCTCTAAAAGTTTAATCTTGAAGAGAAACTAGCTCAAAGTGAGACTAATCTGCCCTTGGGAGGAGCCATCAGTCCCTGACATATTCTGTTTAGCAGAACGTGCATAGTCTGATATGCAACCTAAAGGCCACAATGTTTATGTGGTGAGGACCTCAAAAGGTGCAGCTAAAACAAGTATTGTATTTCTCTATTCTTTTTTTTAAAATGTCATTATCTGCCTATGTGAACTGAGAACAGACAAGAGCAGAAGGACCATGGAGACTACTGCAGCAGCACCTAGAGAAAATGATGCAGAGAACTTCAGGTCAAATTATAAAACCTAGACTACCCATTGGAAAATTTCAAAGGCTACACGCTCCAAAGACAGACACATGATTTAAGTGTTCAAACTTACCAACACATTTAGTTTATGTTCATTTTTTAATTTTTCAGCAAAATTCCAGATTTCCTTGGGATTAGACATATCCACAATATGCAAGAAGATATTCTAAAGGAAAAAAAAAGTAAATTACAATCAACATGGAGAGTGAAGAGACTCTGTTCACTGCTATGGTCTGTCTAAGTGAAAAGCAGGATGAAAAAATATCTCCATAACACAACTAAAACATTTACAGTTAACATGCACAGTTGGAAAACCTAATTCTAATCCTTAAAATATGTTTAGTCATTTTATTCAGTTGCTTCTGAACCATAGTGTTTTAATGCTGCATTTATTAAAAAACCTTATTTAGATAAATATACGTGACAGACTCAGGCATAGCAGAAAACTAGGAAAATATTGCAAACCTTGCAAACACACAATTCATACAGCAGCTTCCTCTTTAGCTGAAAGCAACTTTACATCTCAGCCTTCTCTTCTTAACACTGAGCAAAACCAGCCCTGTCAGCTTCTCCTTGCACATCACATGTCCCATCTCCCTCATCACCTTGACAGCCTGGACTCGCTCCAGGACATCAGTGACTTCTTCGTTCTGGGGAGCCCAAAACTGGGCACAGGACTCCTGCTGTGGTCTCACAAAGGCTTAATACAGAGGATGTTGCACCTCCCTCCACCTGCTTGCAACACTTTTGTTCATACAGCCCAGGACGTGGTTGGCCTTCCTTACCCTAGGGAACACTGACCACTCAGGGACAATGCATCACTCCAGGTCCTTTTCCACAAAGCTGCTTTCCTGCCAGCAAGTCCCAGCCTGTACTGCTCCATGGGGTTACTCCATCCCAGGGCAGGATTGTGCATCTGTTCTTGGTGAACTTCAGAAGGCTCATGGTCAACATGTGGTATTAGTCTGACATCCAGATAAGCCCCAGCAGACTCTCCACAATATCCTAGATCTGAGTCCACAGCAAGTGACAAACCTCTCAAGACAGCAAGTTAAGACTACACCTGGATGCCTCCATTCCCCACAGGAGGGAGCCTCCAGTCATTATCGCCTATCACTTGTCCCAGCGCCAACAACATTTCAGGCTCATCTGGCTCCAACACCTCCCCTGACAGAGCTTGTTCTTCCTCATCTGTTACCATGGCAGTATACCCATCCTATAAATACACATCTGCAGACAGAATGAGCCTGCCTACTGCTGCCAGCAGTCACAAGCTTCCATTCCTCCCCACCTAGGGGTCTCTATCCACTGCTTACTCAGGCACAGCTTTTAGCTGTCCCTCTTTTCATGCAATGCAGGGTTTATGCGCTTCCACTCCCTGCGAAGACCCTGTCAATCTCCTATTTCTGCTCCCTGTGGTTTTGCAGCCTGCTCATTTCCTGGCAGCCCAGCACCTTGATCAATGCAGAACCCAAGAGATGAGGCCACCATCATGCCCTGCCCCAGGTTCAGGGAAAATTATGAGTCATTCCCTGCAGCCCAACATCTACCACATCACTCCCCTGGAGCCCTGTCTGGGCTAGCCCCCCCTCCATGTGCCAGGCACAGTCATTCCAACCAGGGCAGAAGAGCACTTTCAGGTGCATCGCTGCACCCACCCCAGCTGTCTCAGAGTGCTGGGTGCCTTCTGCACCCCCCTTCCACGATTACTGCTGCATTAACTGCTAAGTCCTTGTTAGTCACCCCATGTCACAACAGCTTTGCAACATTTTTAAATGCTATGGTCAGAATGAGGATGCAATAGGAAAAAAAAAAGAAGAAAAGCTTGACATGAGAGCAAAGTTATAATTTTCTAAACCACTAAAGCTAGAAATATCTCCTCTCTCCAAAACATCAAAAACCTTTTACTATTTGTCAGAGGCAATTCTCTTGCTTTTTGCAAATCTGTGTCCCACCTAGTACAAGCACAGTGGCATTTATCAGCATACAAAAGACATGTCAACTCCTACTCTTCTCCTAGATAGCACTTAAGTCTCAAGGACATACCACAGATAGGCTTATGACACACCCCAGGAAAAGGCAGTTCTAAAATAATTATGCAGAGGATGTGTTCTCATGCAAAACAACAAATAATCATTAAAGGAGCTCTTCTCTTTCCAAGCTGTTTCTTTAAATACTCATTATACAAGGAAATGGGATAAGTGAAGAAGCTGAGAAAATTATAAGTCATTATTCTTTGCCTATAATTCTGCTTCCCTCCAGATAAAAAACACATGACTTTTTCTCTCTAGCCACTGGATTTGAGCTCCTTAGTTGAGTTAGGTCAGAATTTTCTCATCTTAATATTCACATCTGAAAAAAAAAATTGACACTGCTCTACTGTTTCTAACTGGATATCTCTCTAACAGCTTTCCACTTTTCAAGCTATTACCATTATCTACATGAACAGAAAAGTTAAAGCTTTCTGGGCAAATGTTCAATGTCACAAGTGGTTTCACAGTCTGAAAAAGGTCTAAACCAACAGTTATCTTCTGAAGACTGTCACAGCAACTTAGAAAAAGGACCCACAGGCGTGTTCCCTATAGAAGTCCTCAATGGTAGTGCAGTAATTTTCAAAGTGAGACCTAATCTCCATGACTAGATCTACTTTAACAGATATGGGGGACTTCCCAGCTCCTGGTGCAGATGTTTGCCAAATAATAACTCCATTTCAGCACTACATTTACACTACAAAAGGATCTCTGTTCAGATGATCAGGAAGAGCAAGTTAAGTCTGGATACAGCTTGTCAAGTTGCAGATAAAGCATTTTATTGTCTCCCTGAATTGCTTCTGAAAGAGTATTTATAAAGAACGGTGTTCTTGTGGACTCCTTATTAAAATGACTCTTCCCGGTGCAGTCACGTGTCCACAGGGCTCTTGTACAGCTTGTACAGAAAGCAGCATTCCCTGAAGTGTTAGACAAGTGCCCTGTCCCAAGAGCCACTAACAAATTCTGCAGTGCCCTCATACTCTTTCATGGCTAAAGAAACTACAGGTGTGCAGCCTACCAAAACGTGGGAATGCAGTAATTTTAGAGGAAGAACATCATTTGCATCAGGTTGTTTCACTAAATGACAGAACACAGAATGTGAAAGAACCTTCAGAGGTCATTGCAGTCACCCCTCTTCCACTCTTCTGACTACAGTTAGAAAAGGAGTTAGCACAGATAATCACTCATCTTCCTATAGCCATGAGATTATACAGTTAGAGACAGCTGGAAAGTATTTATTTCTGCATAAGGACTGATCTAAATCACCTCCATCAAAGAAATTAAGTGTAACGCTGGTTGTGTCACACTAGGGAGCTGAAAACAAAGAGCAGAAATTTAGTCAAAATGGTATCTCTAACCATAAAAGGTCTTCAGAATTTTTGATCCACATTAAAACTATTACTGGAATCAAACTACTGCATTCAAGATCCGAGTGACTATTAAAATGAAGACAGCTCTCCAGGCAAGTGTTGTGGGTTGATTCCAGTAGGCAGTTAAGCCCCACAAAACCCTTGCTCACTCCTCTCCCAGTGGAATGGGGGAGAGAATTGGAAGGCTAAAACAGTTAAAGCTTGTGGGTTGAGATAAAGACAGTTTAATAAGCGAAGCAGAGTTATGTGTGCAAACAAAGCAGAACAAAGCAGTCATTCACTACTTTCCATTGTCAGGCAGGCATTTAGCAATCCCCAGGAAAGCAGGGCTTCATCACATGCAACAATTTGGAAAGCCAAACACCATAACTGCAAATGTCTCCCGTTGTTCCTTGTTCCCCCAGCTTTTATTGTTGAGCACGACATTGTATGGTACGGGATAGCTCTTTGCCTCAGTGTGTCCTCTCCCAACCTCTTGTGTATCCCCTGCACGGCAGGGCAGCATGAGAACCAGAACAGGTGCTGAACAGTGCTTACATAGCACCAGGAACAACTAAAATATGGGTGTGCCACCAGCACCATTTTGTTCACAAATCCATAACATAGCAACATAGGAGCTGCTATGAAGAAAATTAACTTTATCCCAGCCAAAACCAGTACACCAAGATAAAAAGACAATGACTGTACTTTTTTTGTGTCCTCCTGAATAATTAGCAAAATCGACAGTGACAGCTACAGGGATATACTGTAGAGTAATATATGCAGAAGCAAAACAAATCTGTAACACGAGGGAGGAAAGAAAGAAGAGATATGATAAGAAAAGGAGATGGAGAAGTCTGTAGCATGGAACTACGACCACACACACAGAACTTCAGAGCAGCCAATCTTAGCAAATCAAAAGCGTATTATTCAGCCATGTAAAACCTTCAGCTCCAGTGCTGTTAACTCATAAATGTTGTTGCAAGAGTGTTGCAATGCATTAACTTTTAAAAGCCTTGGCCACACAGTTAGGAATAGTAAGTAAGGCAATACAAAACATATCAACAACTAATACAGAACAGCATGCTGCTGGTGATGTTATTAATCACAGAAAACATCACCGATTGAAATCAAATCACTTCAAACCACATGAATGATAAACTACTAGATGTTTCCATGTCCACAGGAAAATACTATTAAAAACACAACAGAAAATGACAAAACAGAATATTTCAAGGCCTCTGAGGACTTTAATATTAACAATCTTTCTAAAAGTAAAAAAAAGACAGAAAAACAACTCACCTGATTGCCTGTTTCTGTCTCTATTTCTCCTTTGGCCACCTCAGCCCGTTCCTTATTGCGGCAAACTAGATGAACCGTGCCACCTGGTGGATTTTGACATGAAACACTTTGATAATTAATTACTAAGTGTAGTTTGGGGAGGCATCAGCAAAGAGGAAGGATCAGGAAGCAACATGCAATTTGCAGTTCTTGTTTGGGGTTAGTTTTTGATACAATCCAAATAATAAAAAAAAAAACCCTTTTGTGATTGCATTCCAGTTTGTGGGAAATCTAATAGCCTGTTAGTAGCAGGGGAAATACTGGTCAGATGGTCACCAAAATATCACAGCAGGCAGAGAGCTCCTGAGTCCCACTTCTCCACGCTCAAGAGCAGTGTGGTGGCTTTTGATTAACGCTGCTGAAGCTCAGGGCTGTGGAGCTCTCAGGGCTCCCATGACACTTGCTGATGAGCTGCAAGCATGGAAGCTGGTCAGGGCCACAGCACCCCATAGTAGTCCCAGGTCCACTCAACCTCAGGCCATTGTTAGGGGCAAATTCCCTCCAAAGGGCACCAACCCATCAGTACCATCAGGCAGACCAGACACAGCAAGAATCCCTACAGGAGCTGTCAAAGGACTGAGGTAAAAGCCCTTTAAACAAAAGGACACAAAGAGTGGATATAATAAAAAAAGCTGGAAGATTTCTGCTTGGCTCTGGTTCCTTTGAAGGAAGGCAGGTAGGCAGGAGGAAGAAATTATCACTCTGCAACAGAGTCCCCGCACAAGACTGAAGAAGGACACTGTACTCTTGGTACTGTCTGCCCAAACCATTTTCAGTCAAGTGTGCACATCATGTTTTGTGTTGATAAAATACCAGAGCTACACTGGAAATGAAGCTATGGCATCTGTATTGTAAATGCTTCTTTTGGCACAAGCCTTAGAAGTTCATAAAGGCCTTGAATAACACAAGTGACTGGAATTGCTCTGTGAAAACAAAATAAAAATCCTCTATTGCACTGCCAGAGTTGGTTGCATTACTTTTATCAAATGAACAACTGTAGCGGGAAACTCATGAATCTGGGATAATCATACAAATGATAGTAACCAATGTTTAA